>PVKB01000084.1:255363-990971 GCA_004027205.1 Ctenodactylus gundi | reverse complement strand
ACCTGTATAATCCTCAGTCTCGCGTTATTAACCTGTTACTTTAGAAAAACCTTTTCTCAAACATCACATTTGTTGAGGTACTAATTTTTGTAACACCTGGTTTCTGAAGAAGCATTTATCCTAAACTTACCTTGTTTGAGAAGTCTCACATATATAAGGTGTTTGGAAAGCACCTTATGTAAATGAGGTAATTATGTGTAAGCATCATATAACAATTCCTATTATTGCCAAAAACTCAACAGGGGGGTAGGATAGTATGGGTAGTTTTTGTATTTTCAGATTGTATTGATTCACACAATAAACACTGATGGAGCACCCACTCACATGTGCCAGATCTTACAGGACCTTTGTAGTCCTGCAAATAGTTTGAATTTTGCCTGATAGATTCCCCTACTATAATAAAGTTTTAAAAAGAGCATATGGTACTGGGTGCCAAATGATGATCCTGAGTGTATTATATCAACATGTTGGTACAAGATATGGGAATTATGAAAAAACAAATGTTTCCATTTAGGATTTTTTTTTTAATTTCCAATTTGGAACTTAAGGAATTTGCATTGAGGAGGAAGGACCACGGAGATGATGCTGTCCAATTTGTATCCCATCATGCCCTGAAACTTAAAAAGAGGTACCCCTATGGGTGGATGATTTTTTTTTTTTTTTTTTTTTGAGACAGAGTCTCTTTCTGTAGCCCAGGCTGTTTCTGAACTCACTAGTGTAGTCCAGGCCTGCCTTAGACTCAAGACAATCTGCCTGTCTCGGCCTGTCTGAGTGCTGAGATTACAGGCATCTACCACCACGCCCAGCTCTATGTAGGGCTGAGGAATCAAACTCAGGGTCATGAGCTTGCAAGGCAAGCACTTAAACCACTGTGCCATTACCTCCAGCCCCTGGATGATTGTTTATTAATTCCCCTCACTCCCATCAGTGACAAATGCTGCTTGCTCTTTTATCCCTGTATATTTATGTTGTGTTGTCAAGAACAAGGTATACTGACTTTACACAAAATTATCTTCATGGAAGTACCGAGGGCAGAAGTCACTAGGAAGGGAAAGAACAGCTGTGTTCTTATCTAGATCTTCTTGAGTCCTTCTGTGGAATTAACTGATTGATGTTCTGAAAGCCCCAAGGAGTAAACCAGGACAAGGGCTGCTGTTACAAAGACAGACCAGAAGAATTATGTTGGCAAGGCATTTCACTGTTAACATAGTGGGTGCAGATACCTCATCCAAAACATTCTGTACAAAGCTACTCTCAGTGTCTTTCTCCACTGGAATATATACTTGCCAGGATTCCAAATTATTTATTTTTTATGCACCTGTGTGATCTTAGCACCTAGGACAGTTTTGGTATATGATAGGTAACCTAATTGTTGAATAAATGGGAAAAAAGTGAGTGAAAGTGAATACAACTCATGTATTTGAAGAATATTAGAGACAGAAACAGTAGGTGGGATTAATGGTCTTAATCTAATTTAATAGCATTTTAATTTTGTTGGCAAAATTAAGCTACAGATTAAAAAAACTTATCCAAGGTCATATCATATATCAGAGATATATTTCTTGCTTCCAGTGAACCCTGCATTAGGAAACAGTTGTGTTCCCATCTTTTGCTATGGATGCTAACGCTGTAGAACCCATGGCAAGAGATGTACTTGTGACTTTTTAATCCTTATAGTCACTTACACTACCAGATAACATAATCCATTTCGTGGCCATGTTTGCAATGTTTCAGGTCTTCATAATAGAAATGTGTAGTCAGTGTTTGGGGAAGCATTTGAAAGCATAGCCAAGTAAATTCAACTTTCACATGAGCCATCGTTATAGTTCCAGCTTCATAAAGTGAGCCCAATTTTACCAGATACATTTGTGAAAAGCTTATTACATTTCTGTAACATGAATCATATTTTCAAATCTCAAAGATGTTTTGGCTTCATTGCTGATCTTCAACTGACAGTGGCTCTTAGCCCTTTAGCTTTAAGTGTCTCTGCCCCTCCCCAGTCTCACTGTCATGTAGCTAATGATCTATAAACAAATACTGAGATGCCCTAAGGGGGCCTCTCCACTTAAAGGGGCCTTGAATCATTTTATGATGGAAATAGAGTAGTCCACCCCCTGACTTATGATTTGTCAGTTAAGGTTTTTGAAGTGTGATTCTACTATACTTTCAGATTGGCTAAGTTTTTAATTTGCTGTACAGTAACACTAAATGTTCTCTATTTTTTCCTTCAGGAGAAAACTTTCAAAACTGTTAATCTATATTTGTAATTTTTATTGTATGAAGTACCATTTTATTTGTATGTGTCTTGGTTTGCACATTTTAATTTCTTAAGCTAAACATGACTACAGAGGAGTAATAATACAAGATAATATCTATCAGTTACAGGGTGTTTATCATGTTCTAGATGGCTTATACCTATTGTTTCATTTAAACAACATTCCAAAGCAATAGTTTCATTTTCTTTGCTTTCAAGCTGAGGAAATAACATCAGGTATGGCAGAAGATAATGTTTTCAGTGGCCCCAGAGCAAGCAGGTCATGGAGCAGGAACTTGAGCTTCCATTGGCAGAATTTTAAAAACCCATGTTTGACCACAGTTTAAGTCAGGTGATACCCCATGCAGATATCAATGTTGCTGACACTGTTCAGTATTCACTATATGTAATACAATCAATAAGCACATAGGAAGTAGAATTCTAGATCCAAAGTATATATCTAGTCCACAAGTCTGTCCAATTCAAAGGAAATTTGGGTAGCATATCATGTTATTAAACCCAAAGAATGATTTTTGTCAAAACTAGATTACTTGCAAAATATAACATAAAATTATTTTCACATATGTTGTAAAGTACTTTAAAAATGTCTTTAAGATGAGAGTCATGTGCTAATGAGTTTGCATACCATGAACAAAGATCCCAAATCAAAGCAAGTTACCAAGAATTAAATAAAACTTGGGTTTTATTTAAGGAGTCTGACTAAGGAGTATATGGTAATTCTTTTGTGTGTGTGCATGGTGCTGGGAATTTTTGTTATTGATGTTTATTTTTGGTTGTTTCGTTCTTGTGGTAGTGGGGATTGAGCCCTGGGTCTTTACAATAAGCTCTCAACCAGACCAGCTTTTAGTTTTGAGATAAGCTCTTGCTAAGTTTCTAAATTGCCTAGGCTGGGCTTAAACTTGCAATCTTCCTGCATCAGCCTCCCAGTGTGCTGGAATTACAGGCCTGTGGATCCAGCCCTGGCTTTATTTTTATAGGCTTGGAATTTTACTCAACTCAAGTTGAGTTTTGAAAAGTTAGGTTCTAATGGAGAGAGCATCTGGCCATCCTTTGGATGGGAATGAATAATGCTGCTGCTGTGGATAATATGCACATTAGTCCGAGCAAGTGTTGCAATGAACCACAACTCGTGGTTCAGCTCTTTTCTTTTATTCCTTATAGCTATTTCTAATAAAGCAATGTTAAAGCTAACTACATGCTCTATTAATTATATGAAGGTGAACTTGAGTCATATTTGTTACTGAAGATGATTAATAATTACCACTTCTGCACACATTTTTGGTGCATTTCAGTAAGTAAACAGGGTACATTGTTGGGTAGTAATTGATTAATTAGTACATTCATCCTACACAGCTCAGTGGGCTAAGGATGCTGAGTTTGAGCTATTGCTCATAATTATTACAAGAAACAAATCTGTTTCATTTCTCAGTTTATTCTTCTGTATACTTTTTTCTAAATCGAATGCTTAATGGTTCAAAACCTTATAGGTTTTATTCAGATAAATCAACTCATGAAAAATTACTAGTCATAATCTCTGAATCTTGTTTTTGTGTGAAGTAGGGTGAGAACTTTTACAAGGCTAATTTTAACATTTGATCTCACTGTTAAACTGGACCAAATACTGTAAATATAGGGCACTTCCCCACCATGCACGAAATGCTCATTGAGCACCTATGCGCAACAGGGGCACTGGAATCTCATTTGCTTCCCAACCACATCAAATAAGCTCAGGATTGCAAGTGTCATCAGGTTGGCATTTCGCAGCACTGAACAAAAATACACTGTGTAATCTTCAGAGAAGTGTAACAGCATGTCACCATATTAACATTATGGTAAATTAGGGGGTTTTTCCTTGCAATTTATTGAGCCAGCTGATAGTTGAGAGATGGTGTAATTGAGAGAGCTTTGGAAAGGGAGTCAGGAGACCTAGCTTATTTTTTCTTGAAGAACCTATGAGGAATTATGGACACATTACTTTCCCCTTCTCTAAGTATGTATCAGTCATTCATTTGCAAAATAAAGGTTTCAACTAGGAACAGTAAGATACAATGAAGAGCTCAGGTTTCAGAGATAGACAGACCTAGGTTTGAATCTAGATTACCTATTTCTAATTTCACTATTGTAGGAAAATCGTTTAATCTCTTTGAGTTTTTGCTTTATTTCCTGGAGTTTATTGTAAGGGTCCAATGAAATATGAAAATACTCTGAAGCTATAAAATTACCATATAATACGAGATGATAGTAGTATTAATAACTATTCACTGGTTGATGTTAACATGTTGCATACATATTTGACGGATAATGTCAAAAATGCCCATGTACTGGTCTAACGATAGAGGACTTTAAAACATCTTTTATGCTGTTGTTAAATTTTTACTCGGTAGGAATTTTTGATGTGACACCATAATTTATTAATAAATGAAAAAGTATTCTGCAAAACAGTAGGTCTGGTATGATCCTTTAAAAAATCATATAAAGATAAAAGTCTCTAAAATAGAAACTCAACCTATACTTGCTCAAATAACAAAAGTTATATTAACTTACTATTCTAGGAGCTATATATATATATATATGTATATATATATGCATATACATATGCATATTTTAACCTCATTTTCTATTAGGTGAGATAGACAATAATAAGTCTATTATGTAATATTGTGTAATATTACACACACATTGTTGATTTTTTTTGAATAAAGCAAGGTAAAGGAATAAAGAGAAAGAGTATAATGGTGATGATACTTAAGGAAAGTGGTCAGGAGTGGTCACCCTGGTCTGGTGACAGCTGAGTGGAGACTTGAGTGCATCCCAAGGAGCCAGGAAGTCCTGAGGAGAGAGTGTGCAGGAAAGGAAATGGGAGGAATGGTAAATGCAGAGGCCCTAAGAGGAGTAATAACACTATAAACTGTCTAGAACCTACACAGTGGCTATAACAGGTAGAATTCTTGTTGGCATTTTAGAAACTTTTCTATAACTTTACCTTTTTCAGTTTTTTATTTTTTGAAGAAGCTGTATGATCCTCATTATGTTTTATAGAGTACATATTAGAAAAATTTTAAAACTTGATAGACAAAGCAATGTTATGAAAATATTCATGAGAGCCATACCAGTAATTCCAGTACTTGGGAGGCTGACCCAGGAAGACTGTGAGTTTAAGGCCAACCTGGGTTACAGAATAGTTCAAGGCCAGGGTGGACTACAGAGCAAGACTTCATCTCAAAAAGCTGAACAAGAAAAAGAAATTTCATAAGTGGCTTTAAAAACTTATATCATCTCTGTGTTTTTGTTTTCCTTTTTTTAGTGTCAGGAACCTTTGAAATAGTAGTAAGGAAAAAAAAAGGAACAGAAAGATTTCTGTCGTGGTAATAGAGTTCAAGGAAGGGTTTTTAGACATGTGATCATAACAATCAAGGTGATCCACAAAGAAGGATATAGAGCTTCCAGCTCCTTGCTCAAGCCCTCATGGATGTTAGAAGAATTCCTTGAAAGGCTGTGCCTGCCTGCTTACTGTAGATGTAGCCCAGGAACACAGTGCCGTGTTAGGATGTTGTTAGGAGATAGGATTAAAAGTGTCAGGCAGAAATAGTTTCATCATCAATATTATGTCTTATATGTGCAGTTTAACATGGACTACATATGCTATATATCCAAGTGGAATGTTACAAAATACACTTTTGGTATCCTTTTGAGTACAAATGTAAAGAAAAGCTCAGAAATTGTGCTCTGTCTATTCTAGTCATCATGTCTCTGTAAATTAGATTCAAAAAGTTTATATGCTTTGATTTGTACAGGAACAAAAATTTCCCAGCTAAGGCTTTTTATGCTCATTTTTAGTGCGTCTAATTGCACTAAGATCTTCTAGTAAAAAGTATGCGTTATACCAGTTCAGACACAAATGCTTTTAAAATAAAATGTATCTGTTACCTCAGTTGACCAACAATAACTAAACCTACTGAAAGAGAGTGAAAATGCTGAAAATGAAAGACGTTCTCTCTTGTGAAAGAAGTACTTGGCTCAATCAAAATTATTCTTCCCAAGAGAACAATGTTTGTGTCATAATGGACTCTTTTAAACTGATACTATTTTTAAAAATCCATTTAAAATCACAGTCCTTTTGGTTAGTAGATGGAGAAATTTAAGAGGCTAAACGAAGTAGCAAAATAATTTCAAAATGTATACATTTATTTTTTCCACTAAGTGGAAAACTAATGCTAGAAAAAGAAACCGTCATTTTCTGTGATATGTAAAATGTTGTCCTTTTTATGCTTTGATGATGGTGACACAGAATTATATAGAACGGTAGAGCTAGAAGGAAGCTCAGACGTCACTTTCACTTTTTTATTTTATATATGAGAAAACTGATAACCAAAGAAAAGTTTTTGGCCATTAACAGATAGTTGGAACTAAAATCTATGAAGACATTGAAATCTAAAGTAGATGTCATATGTTTTTCATTCCCATTTAAAATATCTACAGATGCTACATAATCATTATTTTATTGTTCCAAATATTTGCTAGTTAGCAGGATCATGTGCCCATTTATGCATACTGTGATTCAAAGTTCATTGTCATTTTGGATAGAACTTGTAATAAAGTCATTTATATATTCCTTCATAACTCCTCCCATCCTATTATATTCTTACTTTACTCACTCTATTAAAAACATGTTCATTATGAGTGTAGAAAGAAAAATTATTAAGAACGACTACATTGTACCTAAATGCATACATTTTTAGAAGTCAAAACTGGAGTCATAATTTTTATCCTGTTTTAAGAAATATTTAATAGTAACTTTTATTTTCTTCTAACATGTTCTGTAATATGTTTTTCAATAAACAGCCTATTAATGTTTATTGACCTTCAAATACTGTAAATATTGACAAAGATGCTCTCTTGGACTAAATTTTAGTTAGACTCCTCTAAGCCTTCTTCTCACTTAGGCTTTCATGTTGGACTGTGAGGAATTAAGTGTACATCTGCTTGGTTTCTAAAGCTCAAGGCTACATCCTTCAGAGACTCTCATTCCTTTTCTCCAAACTTGCTTGAGAAAACTCTAGCCTCCAAAAAAAGAAAGGTATTATTTGAGATAGCCAGTACTTGAAGATAAGGCCTCTATCCTCTGTCTCTGTGGAAAGGTAAGAAAGAGGCTGACTTCCACATACTCCAGTCAGCAAACCCAGAAGGGTTTCATATGAACCAGTTCTTCCTGCTTCTGGTTATTCTTTACCTGTCTGACTCTGCTGAGCCACTTCTCCCTTTTTCCTCCCATCCTCATTCATTTAAAACTTACAGTTACCTCTGTACAAATTGAACTTGACTTCAGTTCACACTGGACTCCTATCCTTACACAACAGTATAGTACTGATTAAATCTGCCCTTACCTCTTTATCTACTGTGTGGCCGTGTTTAGTGTTTAGTTTTGACAATATTTAAAGTGCGCAACTTGGTAAGTTTTGGCATATGTATGCACCAAAACAAATTTTGCACATCAACATAGTGAACGTATCCACCCCTCCCAGAATTTTCCTGCTGGGCCTTTGTCGTCCTCCTGCTCTTCCTTGCCATATTCGCTCCTCATTTTCCCCTCCCAGGTAACCACTTACCTGGCATATTATTAGGTAAAGGGATATGCACTCTTTCTTGTCTAGAGTGTTTTTTTTTAATTTACATCATTATTTTGAGTTTATCAGTAGTTCTTTCTCATAATTGAGTAGTATCCCATTATGCATACATCCTGCAGCTTTTTGCATCCATTCACCTGCTGATGGATATTTTGGGTTCAATTTTGGGGCTGGAAGTTGCTATAGATATTATTTCTGTGGAAATATGTCTTTTCTCTTGAGTAAATATCAATACCATTTTCTAGCAGCTGTATTAAAGTCTTTAATAATAGTTGTGTAGACATCTCTTATAAGAAATATGCTTTTGTTGAACTTATAAATCTTTCTGATTTTTCACTGTTCTTGCAATTTATGTATTGTTTTTAGCTTAGGAATATGGTTTTGGGTATTCAACTGGAAGCAAATGAACCCAAAAAATAAGTAGAAAGGCTTTATTAAAGGAACTTAGAAATAAAGAGTGGTTTCCTAGATAATTTTGAGTTTTTCAGTAACTGCAGAGTATCTTGTATACTCTGCTGAGCAGCAAAGTGACACAAATGCTTGAATGAACCAAAAGTTTAATTTTAATTTGGAGTGTATTTTACAATCAATAGAAGATCTGCTATTTTGTTATCAAGTGTATAAAACCACAGTTTCATCATATTGTTTCTTATGAGGCAATTTCAGTAAACTTGGTGTGGCCTTTTGCTTCCAGGAGTTATGATTAGCACGTTGGTTTACTTTACAACAGTGTGTTAAATAAAGTAGTATCAAAACATAGAACTTTACTCATTGATTCTCTTCTTCTCTCTCACTCTCTTCTCTACTTTCTTCTTTCCTCTTTTTCTCCCTTTGTGTGTGTGTATGTGTGTGTGTATGATGACGCACACATATATAAACAGTTGTAGAAATGAAAAAAAATGCCTACAGAATACTAAAGAAATGCTTGGGGGGAGAGCCACTGGAAAAAAGAAAGAAAAATGGACATAACAATAAAACCTAAAAAAAATCCCTAACCTATTTTATGCATAGATGCCAAAACTATATTTTTCTGTGCTGTGTCTAGGGTTTTCTTATAACCAAACAAAAGTTGTTTTTACCAACAGATTTTTAAACAGCAGGGACATGCTTATTATTTACTGTTTTGGTATCTTTCCCTCATTTACATAAATACCCCAGAAACCAGCAGTTTAAAACTAATAAAAGCCAAGGCCCTCCATCAAGTGCAATAAAGTTTCACAACCATGAGTTAGACTGTTAGAGTGAAAAATAAACCTATATATGTGGTTATGAAGGTTTTTTCTGGAAAGTGTATAATCACATTTCAAAGTTAGAACTTCCCTTTGAAGTAGTAATGTAATAATAATACTTAAACATTTATGTAGAATGTTTCATCTCTGAAATACTCTCCTAACATTGGCCAGTTAATCTCTACTGCTTCCCTAAAGAGCAGGTAGTACTAGCTGCCATTTTTTTCTACATAGAAAATTAAGGCAGGTATGACCTGACCAGGCCAGAGAAAAGAAAGGCTATAGAGATTAGTTCCTATCTCTTTTACTATTCTGTAACTCTTTGAGATGTAACTCCTACTAGAATGTATCAGGTTTCTATTCCATGTTGATGGAATCACTAATAAAACAGTGCCATAAATAGAAGCTCAGTTTGCCACAGGCTTGAAGATTAAGGTCTTGACCTTTCTGTGGCATACTTTTCGGAAGGATGATATCTTAGTCCATGTTGTATAGCTGCAACAAAATAGCCGAGGCTGGGTCCCTTATTAGGAAGAGAGGCTTATTTGGCTCTACAGTCGGGTGGCTGGAAAATCCAAACAACAGAGTGCCAATGCCCTGTGGCTGTGTCACAGCATGTCAGAGAACTAGAAAGGGAAGTAACTGCTTGTAGAAGAGGTCAAACATGTGTAAGGTGGCCTTGTTTTGTAATAACCTACTCTTGCAAGAATGAAGTCTGTTTTTGCAGAGCTAAATTAATACCTTCCAGGGGTAGAGCCCCTCTGACTATTTGCTCCCTCTGACGACTTGCCTCTTAAAGGTTCATCTCCTCTCTGTACTGTCACAGGGGGTGCTAAGTCCTTAGCACATAAGCTTCTGGGTGACCACTCAAACCATACCCAAACATAACAAACGAGATAAGGAAAGATACAGAAGAACCACAGCATCTTTCCTTTGCACTTAAAGTGGGTTGGACCAAACGTCTTCCAGTGAGAAAAACAAAAGCAAATGCTTCTGTCCTCTCCCGGTCTCCACCCTCACGGTTTCCTGGCAACTTAATTTATAGTTTTCCAAGGGAGATTTACAATGATTAGTACACTTAAAGTGTAGAACAAATGTGTTATGCACATTAAAAGCCAGAGGAACAGTAAAATAAAACTAATAAACATTTACATTTTAGGAAATATAATTAATGTATGGTTGAGAAATTTTGAAAGATAAACATTTAAATGTTAAAATACTTATTACCTTCCCCACAGGGACAATGTTGTGAATTAATGAGATAACAAATGTAAAGCGCTTTGAGCTCTTTAGAAGAAAGGTGCCAGATGAATACAAATGATTATTAATTGTTAAAGCTATCAGATGGTTACTAGTATATTACTTATGATAAAATACACATTTTTATACCTGAAAATAGCTTGCTTACATAATTGTTAGGATGACATAGATGAAATAATGCTTCCCCCCGAGCTCCTCTCTGATTAGTGTACATCTTGTTGGAAGCTTCTTTCTAAGCCATGCAAAAACCATGGGACCTGACTCCCCAGCTTCCAAACTCGTCTACCTTTCTAGTGTCATTCCCATATGTCTTAGTCACTTATTCATTGCTGGGACACAGTACCCGACACCTACATTCTAAGGGAGGAAAGATTTATTGTCACTCACAGTTTCAGGAGATCTCAGTCCACTCATGATTGACTGGCAATGGCAGAGAATCTGGCTGGAGAAAAGCTGTTCATCCTATGCCGGGTGGGATACAGAGTGCAAGAAGGGCAGAGCTAGCATGT
Organism: Ctenodactylus gundi; assembly: GCA_004027205.1. NCBI lineage: Eukaryota > Metazoa > Chordata > Mammalia > Rodentia > Ctenodactylidae > Ctenodactylus > Ctenodactylus gundi. Next base: position 980,074 of record PVKB01000084.1, on the reverse strand, counting down.
ACTCTTCCAGGTTATGTCTTGTGAACGGTCCCTTCTGGGTCAAGCCTCAGTGATCAGCCCCTTGCAACCAGCTCCACCTCTTAATAGCATAGGACATCAATAGATTAACTTCCATGATTGAATCGCTTTCCAAATGTGGGAGGAATTCTAGTTCCAAACTACAACACCCTACCAAAGCCTTACAGATCCCTCACCATAGCCAGTTCTACTGACATCATTTTCGCCTTTCTTGATTTATGGGATTACAAAGTTGTGATGTCTTACAATGCTACTGATCATATAAGTTGGTTTTATCAGCAGAAGGTACATGTAAATGTAGCCATTTTTCTGTATTTTGGGTTCCATATTAGAATTTGTTACCAAAGAGAACAAACCTTATTTTTTGTGATCTGGGGCAAGTGAAACATACTAGAATTCTTTGTATAACATGATAGAATTTATGGCAAAAAAGAGAAAATTCAAAACTTATTTTTATTTAGGGTGAGATACTAGATCTCAATTTCCTCTTATGTAAGATGAGGACAGTAATAGTACTTCCTTGCATAGGTTACTTGGAAATATGCAATAAAATAAAATGCACATAGCTAGCACAATACATATCTAGCTCCTAGAAAGTGTTCAGTAAGGGATGGTTGTAAGTAGATTGTGAAAGGTAGTTAGCTGTGTAGATAGACAACACAGGTTGTTGGACATTTAATATTATTTTCCAGTTGGATATATATATATATATATCAGTTCTCCTTACTCTGATTAGTACAATTTGCTTCTCCAACCATTGAAAACATTCAGTATTCATCTCATACAAAGATAGCTCAGCTAGTCAGCATATATTGTCCCTTAAACTTTCTAAAAAATGTCACATGATGTCCCCTCACTAACAAAGATTTTTGTGTTAAAACTCAGTAATTTGTCTTGACCAAATTATGTTTGGTAGACTTTAGACATTGTACACACACAAATTTTTTTCAAACATAATTTAGTTTACTAGTAGCACAATATTTTTGTAACATACATGTGCTAAAAGATAGCAGACTATGATTCTTTTCAGATGTTCTATAATTAAAACATTTCACTAATTTAATCTGGTCCTCTGGTTTCTTTCACTTAATTACTTGAAGTGAATGTTTTATTATACATTTTTTTGTGTTTCATTTTGAAGCTATAGGTGTTTAGGCAGACAATCTTAATCCTATTTATTTCCCAGAGAGATCTGAGTCTGGGTAGAAGGCCTGGATTTGGAAACAGGCAGTCCGTTCTGTGTGTGGTAATGCTGTATGCAAAGGAGGCAAGTGGCATTGTTTGAGAAACCAATCATGTGGGGTGGGGGGAACAGAAAGGTACAAGAGAGCAAACTCGTTTTACTGTCCCCAGCAGCTTGAGGCTCAGGAGTAGTAATCAAAACCACACACAAAACTTCTCTGATGGATTTAACAGTTTTGTACTGTTAAGCAGGGATTTCAGCCATGCACATGATCCACTGCTGTGCTGAACAAAACGGAAACAGTTTTCTTTTAAAGTCCAGAGCAGATGAGAGCCATAAGGAGACAGAGGGTTTCATTTACTCTCAGGACACGACTGTGCCAGTGAACTAATGAGTCTCTTGGACCTTATGTTGCTCTGGCTTCAATAGAGATGCGATTCTAATGGGCATGTAGCACTTCCTATCCGTCAAGTGTCTGGACAATAGACTCCTCGTATGGATTAGAGAAATCTGGCAAGACAAAGAGGTCATCCTCATACCTAGCAAAGGCAGGAAACCTGGCTAATTAATGTATTTCCAACTATGGCGAAACAAAAGCTGCTATACAGAGAAACATTAATTTTATTGCACGAACTCGTAGCCTGTGGCTGAAAAACAGTTACAATTTATTGAAATTTCATAGGCTCAAAAAATACTCCTTATTTCCCCAATACTCTCAGGTATTTGTTTATGGATATAAGGGTAATTCTTTAAGACAAGTATGTGTTTTGGTGCTGCACTTTACATAGCTCCCTTCACTAAAGCTAGCGGATGTAAAAATATTTTGAGTAATTATGAAGCAAATGCTGAAAGTGTCAGCACTACAGAACTTAACACAATTTCCCCTTTAAGAAGTATTGTTGAATACAACTAGTAAAAATTCATTTGTATTAAATGGAGAACAAGAGAAGGACAAATGTGTATTCAAGCTGGAGGGCTCCAGTTATGCTGTGTTTTGAACAGAGAGCAGATACTGCCACCTAGACACATTCTGATGCTTTGGCTAACTGGATGATGGCTTTTCCTACTTCCTGAAGAAAGGAGATAACAACAAACAATGGGGGCTCGGTACAATAAAAATACAGAGAATGATAAATAAGCATTAAAAATTTATATAAATATACTTTTCTTGGAAAAAATCTGCATTTTGGCAAATAGCAGTGACTATGCCTTTATTCGGTATTTAAATGCAGAAGACAAATTACTCTTAGAAATAGGAGAAAGCTTTATATAGTATAAAAACCCCACAAGAACTCCATAATTTTGAAGTTTACAGAGAAGTATATGTAGAAGTGCTATATTCCTCAGTTGTGTAACTTTTCTTTGTCCAGATATTTTTCCTTAGTTTGGAAAATGGAAAAGAGATTATTCAATATGTGTGAATAAAAACTCCTATAGGTTTTGGTTTCATGAGCAAATAAGATCAATAACTGAATTTTAAAAAAGAGTAATATATTCTGTTCTGATTCATATCTTAGCAAACAAACGCATACCTCCAAACCACTGCTTTTATTTCTAATAACAGGAGAAATATTACCCTTCCTTGCTCTGTGTCAGAGTTCCAGATTACAGTGTGTTTCAGGATTGCGTATGAGGCGTAGAGAGGGTTTTCTCATCTTTGGACTGTGACTCTTCTTCATATTTCATTTTGTTTTCCTCTGTTACTCCTAGGATGGCTTCAATATCATCAATGCAGGTCTGTAAATAACAATGAAAGTAATATTCCTTTCTTAAAGACTTGTTACAAAATTCTTCTTCCAAGCATCTGTGGGTTTTTTGGAGTTTAGTATGGTTCAGACCAACACTACTCAAAATTGATTCCAGTGACTACAACCATCTCTACATTTTTGGTTATCAGTCTTGCTGAAATGAGTAAAAAAAATTGAGAATAAGAATTTGGAAATCTTCCTATGATTTTTGTTTTTACTAAATCTAATAATGGAGACCTTGAGCTTCTATTTTTGTACATTGTTAATATCTTCACTTTTCTAGTACATCAGATTTGCGGTGTTTTACAGAGATATTGATGTATGATAGAACAGAAATAAACAAGCCAAAACAAGTCGATTCTTTACTAGAGATAATTTGAGAAGTATCGTTCTAGTCACTCAAAATAAGGGCCAGTTGGCTAAAAAGGGGCTTCATTTCCATTGGTTTCAGGGGAGAAAATGACACATTCCCATTTTAATCAATCAATCAATTAGTTATTTGATAACCTTTCTAGAACTTTCTGTCTACTAACTCTGACAATGTAAACATTGGGCTTTTATTTTGTACATCATTAGTGACTCAGGATGAAACCACAAGGCTCTGCACATAGTAGACAACTGCTCTGCCATTGGATCACATTAATTAATTGTAATTAATTACCTTATTTAAGTTGATATATAATTCACATATAATTTATCCTTTATAAACTGTACTTTTCAGTGGTTTTTATTATATTCATAGGAACCATTCATAGGATTCAGAACATTTTCATCATCCTAAATGAAACCCTATGCCCATTAACAGTTATTCCCCATTTCCCCTCTCCCTAAGCCCCCAGCAACCACTTACCTACTTTCTGTCTCTATGGATTTGTCTACTTTCTGCATTTCGTGCAAATGGGATCATACAGTATTTTTCCTTTTGTGACTGGCTTCCTTATCATAATATCTTTAATGTTCATCCATGTTGTAACAGATTCCCTGTGCTTTGTTCCTTTTTTATAGCTGAATAATGTTTCATTGCATGATTATTATCCATATAATATAATGGAGTTCACCTGTTTCTCAGCAAAGGTATATCTGGTGTGTTTATTGATATTATGAATCATGCTTCAATGAATCATGCATGTTGCAAGTTTTTGTTTGAATATCTATCTTTAGTAATCTGCAGTATGTACCTAGAAATGGACTTGCTAGATCATGAGGTAGTTTTATATTTGGCTTTCTGAAGATTCCCACATTTTACACTCTGTGGAACTTTTGTACAGTTATATTAGCAACGTCTCACAGGCACGGCTTCCATTTTCTCCATATCCTGTCAGCGCTTGTTATTGTCTTTCTTTTCTATTATAACCAATTTAGTGGATATAAAATGGCATCTTATTGTGGTTTTTATTTGTATTTCCCTAACTACATGATTTTGCACACATGTTCATATGCTTACTGGAAAGCTTTGCATCTTCTTTGAAGAAATCTCTATTCTAATTCTTTGCTCATTTTTAATTGGGCCATCTTTCTATTTTTAAGCTGTAAAAGTACTTTATATATATGGATACTAGAACTATCCATATGTAAGTTGAAAATATTTTATCCTGGTCTATAGGTTGTCTTTTCGCTTTCTCAATAGTGTCATTTGATATGCAGAACCTTTTGTTTATTTTGTGGTACTGGGGACTGAGCCTAGGATTTTGAATGTGCTCAGCAAGCCTTCCACCACTGAACCACATTCCAGAGATTTAATTTTGATTAAATCAAGTTTATCTATTTTTCACTTTGGTGGTTTATGCTCATCACACCATATAAAAGAAATCTATTGTTAACCAAAAGCATTACGACTTACACTTGTGTTTTATTCTAAACATTTTATAGGTTTAGCTCTGACTTAATTTTTGTGTGATTAATGATATCTAACATCATTATTTGGATGTGGATATCCATTATTCTTGCTTCCAATATGTTACCCTGGCATCCTCATTGAAAATCAACTAATAGTAATGTATGGTTTTGTTTTTGGTCTCTCTTTACCATATGCCTAATTTTATCCAGTACCATACTGTCTTGATTATCATAGTTTTGTAATAAATTCTGAGATTGACACTTCTGAGTTCTCCAAGTTTGTTCTTTTCTTCCCCCCAAAAGTATTTTGACTATTTGACTCTCTTGCCCATCTACACAAATTTTAAGATCATCTTGATAATTCCTACAAAAAAGTCCAGTGAACTTATGTTCACTCTGTACCTAAGTTTAGGAAATTGCAGTCTTAATACTCTATTTTTTTCCTTTTTTTGAGACAGGATTTCACTCTGTAGCCCAGGCTGATCCTGAACTCACTGTGTAGCCCAGGCTGGCCTTGGATTCAGGACAGTCCACCTACCTCAGGCTGCTGAGTGTTGGGACTACAGGTGTGCACCACCACACCCCACTTTATGTGGTGCTGGGGAATTGAACTTAGGGCTTTGCCTTGCAAGGCAAGTGCTTTAACCACTGTGTCATTCCTCCAGCCCCAATACTTCTATTTTATGAACATATAATATTTTTCTATTTATTTACATCTTTAACTTTTTTCATTGGTGTTTATTATTCTCAGTGTATCAGTATTGGATTTCTGTTAAGTTTATTCCTAAATGTTTTAATCCTTTTTGATACTATTGTAATTTGAGTTGGTTTATATTTTGTTCTATTTTTGGATTTTTTCATTGGTAGTATATGGAAATACAATTGAGTTTTGAATATTGATCATATGTTGAATAAGCTGGCAGAGCTTATTAGCTATCATAGATTTTTGTGAGTTCTTTGGGATTTACTATATCGAAAAGTTTGCCATCTGAAAATATAGTTTTACTTCTACCTCTGTAGTCTGTGTGTCTTTTATTCTTTTTCTTTCCTCAGTGCCCTGTCTAGAACCTCTAGTTAATTGATGAATAGAAGTGACAAAGCTGACATCCTTGTCTTGTTCTTGATATTCATGGGAAAGCTTTCATCTTGCACCATTAACTATGAATATCAGTTATGAGATTCTTGTAGATATTCTTATCAGGTTGTGAAAGTTGCCTTCCATTTTTGCTTTGTTGTTTTTTTTAATCATAAAAGGATATTGGGTTTTGTTAAATGGTTATTCTGCATCACCTTCCCATTTTTATTCAGTATTTACTGGTATATCTTTGTTTAAAAACTGAAAATAACTTTTTGAAAGCCATTGGGTAGTATAAGAAAAATACCACCAAGATAAATCTGTTCTACTTTTCAAATATTTGTTACTATGCATATATTATTGAATTTGAAGTTTTTACCTTATACTTTCTAATATGAGAAGACTGGAAACCATGATATATTTAAAAGTTACCTGAGAAGAACTTAAAATGAAAACCAAAGTGAAACAGGGGAGTAGGGCGGGGGAGGGAGGGAAAGTAGGGTAGGGGAAGGGACAAAAGGAGAGGGGGAAGGTCTTTGTCACCTTGACAAGATATGTATGTGCACAAAATCCTCAACTTCATTGTAAACCTTAAATCTTGCACAAATACATATCAATAAAATGGGGCAAAAATAAAAATAAAAAACAAAAGTTACCTGAGAACACCTGACTTTTCAGTGATTTTGAAAGCCAGAGAAAGAGCAGAAAAATAGTTTTCCTTTTTGTCAAAGGTAGTTGTCTCTGTCAACCTCAAGTCCATATTCAGAGTCTATTTAGTGCGTGTGGGGAGAAATTATCTGATTCTGATTATTAGTTGTATTTAGACAGGCTAAGAATTTTGTACATAGCAATAACATAAATGATTTAGTTGGCAGGAATTTAAAATGTAAATAATGAACTCAGATCCTTTATGAGTCTGTTTTACATTGTTATAATAAACTATCTGGGTATGAGAAATGCATAAATAAAAAGAGATTTACTTAGTTCACAGTTTTGGAGGATGAGAGTATAAGATTGAGTAGTACTATGAGTTTGGCCTCTGCTTGGGTCCCTGTGGCTGCATCATAGGATGGTATCATGTAAAAACTTACTCAAGAATGAAAAATCTCATGATGAGATAGGAAGCTGGGGAGCTGGAAGTGGTCAGTCTGACTGTTTCATAGTAATCCTCTTGTAAGAACCAAACAACATCCCGTAAGAAGTACCTTGTCTTAGTTACTTTGTCCTTGCTGTTCATACCCAACACCCACAACTTAAGGGAAGAAGGGTTTATTTTAGCCCACAGTCTCAGAAGGTCTCAGACCATTCATGGGCGGCCTTCAGTGGTAGGAAGACATGGTAGAGGCCGAACCACAGAAAAGCTATTCATGGCATGGCAAGATGGGAAGCAGAGAGAGAAGGGCAGAGCTAGTGAAAGAGTTTTTTTTTTTTTTTTTTTTTTTTCCTTCCAGGTTTTACCCTAGTAATTCACCCCTTTTGTCCAGGGCCTAACTCTTAGCAGCTCAGAAAATCAACAAATTTATCCCCATGATTTAATAACCTTCCAATAACATCATGCTTTAGTGGGACATTTCCAATCCAAACCATAACACATCTCAATCTGTAGAGGTTGAGGCCCCAGGTGACTAGCTCATTAGTGTCCACAATATAAATATTTTACCTCCTCTTTCCTTGCCACACTGGGGATCAAACTTTCAACACATGAACTTTTGGGAGACAAATCCAAATCATGTTCAAACCACATCAGATCCCTAAGTATTAGTGAATATTGATGTAACACTGAACCTACTTTTTATTGCATCTTTTCCATCATGTTGCAGCAAAAGCAACAGTCATTCACCCAGCTCATACAATCACATTGAATAATAAATCATTGTTATCACTGTCATCATTACTAAGGAGATCAGTCCCTAGTTTGAATCAGAATGTAATAAAGCATTATATTTTTGTCACGATGTGTTGGGCTTTCTGTTTCAGAGAAAAATTACAAGTGATTTCTACTTGAGTCTTTGGAGTCATTAAACATAATGGGGGCAAGACTGACCATCAAATTTAGACCTTGCCATTGTCTCTGGTCAACTAGTGTCTCAAAATCTCACATACAGGCATGGCTCTTGGCTGTGGTTTAGATCTGGAGTATCCCCCCAAAACCTCATGTACTTGGATATTGTGGATTACCTATGGATACTGTGTGCTTTGGGAGGTGAGATCTGGCCGAAGGGGTGCATGCTTAGGGTTTGACCTAGAGGAATGTGTGCTGGTTCTACCCTTCCTCCCTCACTTGGCTTCATGTCCACCATGCCATAAATAACTCGTTTCCTGCTCTTCCTTCTGCCGTGTGCTTCTACTATTGCCAGCTGCCCATATATGGACTGTGACCTGAAACTGTAAGCTAAAAGAAATCTTTCCTACCTTAAGTTGTGGATGTTGGGTATAGAGTTATAGTGATGAAAAGGTAACTGAGACAGAAATTGATACTAGAAAAGTGGGGCCATTGCTATGATTTTGCCATGTAATTTAGAAGCCTTTGGAACTAGTTTGTGGGAGGAGTTTGGAAAGATTTGAAAATGCTGGGTAGAAAAGACTTAGAATGTTGTCAGCTGAGTTTGATGGGAAATTCTGGTTGTAGCTCAAAAGACCAGAATGCTGATAGACATGTGGATCATACAGGCCAGGCTCAAGAAATTTCAGAAGGGAAGGAAGTCTTTATTGGCAGTCGGTCTAAATACCACATATGCTATGCTCTGAGAAAAAAAAAAATGTGTTGGCATTTTGTCCTCAACCAGAGATTTTGGCTGAAACTGAGACTAATGGCAGTAGGCTACTTAATCTGATGGAGGAAATTTCAAAACAACCCAATATTCAGGGTGTCATATGGGTACTGTTAGTGGATTTTAACCAGCTCTATACGGATTAGCAGGAGAAAAATGGCAGATATGATTGTTAAACAGATTAGCATTAAAAAGAAGCCAAGTACTTGCAATCAGGGTTATGAAAAAGATGCCTTGAGGGTGTATCAGCATTCAGTTTAAAACCCTACCCTTTACCAATTAAGGAGTAGAGAGGCAAAGGACCTTGTTCTGAGAACATATCCCAGGACATCCCGTAGGGCCACAGGGAACAAATGTTTGCTGGAGTGAAAAAAAATCGAAGAACTCAGAGTCCTCAGCAGCAATTATCCAAGGGTGCCAGGCTACTGTTCAAGCCAGTTGCAGACCTTGGTATCATCCTCACAGTCCTGGCTTTATAGGTATGCAAAATACAAAAGTTGTAGGGTTATGGAGGCTTCCATTCAGATTTCAAAGGGAGGCCTTGGAAGCCAGACAGTGTGCTCTTGGAAGCACAGGGAATGAAGTGGTAAAGGAAAAACCTATGGTGCAGTGGAGACCCCAGAGATTTGGAGGTGCCAGAAACATGGATTGTCAGCTGAGGAAAGCTACAAGCTGTGAGTGGATACAGCCCAAGGGAGAGAAGAAGGAGGTTGCAGCCAGAAATAATGCTGTAGGGGCAGGGCCACCTGAGTCCTTTGGAGCTTGCATCTCACCCCAGCTCATTTGGAGTACTGAACACAGAGCTACAGAATTTAATGGAACTGCAGTGTTTGCTTATTGTCCTTCTGGGTTTCACTCCTTCTTTGGTCTGACTTTTTTATCCTCCTATTCCCCCTTTTGGGAATGGGATTGTTACCTTATGCCATTATGTGTTGGAAGTGCTTCTGTTTGATTTTCACAGGGACTCACAACTAAAAGTCTGCCTTGCATGTCAGAGGAGACTTTGGACTTTTTAACAGTGGTAAGACTTTGGTAACTCCTAGAAAAGGACTAAATACATTTTGTATAAGGATGTAGACGTGATTCTTTAGGAGCCAGGGACAGAATGTAGTGGGCTGGATCTGGAGTGTCCTCCCCCAAAACATCATGTTTTTGGATTTGTATATTACCTATGGATACTGTGTGCTGTTGGAGGTAGGGCTTGGCTGGAATGGGAGGATGCTTGAGGCTTGATTTGAAGGGTGTGTGCTGGTATCACCCTTCCTCCCTCACTTTGCTTCATGTCTGCCACACCAAACAGCCCATCTCCTGCTCTTCCTCCTGTCATGTGCTTCTATCATGGTCAGCCCCATGTATGGACTGTGACCTTTTAAAACTGAGCTGAAATAGATTTTTCCTACCTTAACTGATGGATGTTGGGTATTCATCACAGCAATGAAAAAGTAACTAAGATACTCTTGTATTCTAGAATTTGGAGAATTCTAGTTAGCTACACACAACTATATTTCACAGTCAGTGTCCCTAGGACCATATAGAGGCTTCAAAGGTTAGTGGTGAAACGTCCACCCACTTTGGAGAAATGAGGTGGGGTGGATGCCCCACATAGATGCTGGGATTTCTTCAACTTCTATCCTAATCCACATTGTCCTTCTAGGCTCCAGAGTATCTCTGGCTCTAAAAACCAGGGCTCCCCATTAATCATTAGCCAGACATTGTATTATCTGAAATACAGATAGATGGCATTCACATAGTTTAGTTGTGACAGTCTCTGCTTTGGTCCCTTTGTGATGTGTTTCAGCTTTATCCTCACTATCAGAAAACTCTGTTGTCACACAGGGTGGGTTTGAAAATGACAACAAGTTAAAACAAGGCTGCTATTTTTCAAAGAAAAAGTTTCAAACCATTAAATTTAACTAACGGGTTCAGTGGGAACCTTATAATATTGACCCTGCACATTGTAAAATATGTACTGCTTACAATTTAAAAAAAAAGGGATGGTTTAGCACTTGTTTACAATACAGCATGAGGTATTTTCAGCCTTGGTGTAGAAATTAACCAGGATCGTTAGTTAATTAACACCTCACCTTAAAATTGGTCTCGCCTTGCATATTAGGTGCTGATATTTCTTGATGGATGATGAAGAGATTGCGAGCAAAGGTCATGAGGACCCCCTGGAGATCCACACCGATTGTTCTGTTAATGATATCCAAACAAATGAGTTTACCAATGATTCCCCTCACATGCTTAAAAACAATCGCCCTTCTCATTTGTGTGTCTGATGATGGAATTTAATGAGTATTTTCAATCTCACAAGGTGGCAATCTTCAGGGAGATATGAAAGATGCAGCCCTATTTTGACTTGTCAACAAAAAAGATTTCCATAATAAATATTTTTTATTAATCAACTTAGCAGAATATTGCAATAGGATCAGTCATGTCTAGCAAAAGGCCACTACCAAGGTAGGACAGTAGTATTAGCTCATTTTTAAAGTTGTTTGTGTTAGTTGAAGGAAATTGTTGCTAAGTGTTGTTCATGCCTGACAGTCTCCTTGTCTATAGAGATATCTCTGGATCCGTCTGGGTTTATTTTCTATTTCAAGAGTATAAGTGATTCCTACTAATTATGAGAATGCTTCTGCTCATGTTCAAGGACCGCGTGCTCTCTCTGTGAATAGCTGTCTTTATAAAGCCCAATACCCACTTGAAGAAGGTTTCAGAGACAAACCATACTGTAGCACCATACCATGGTCAGTGAACGTTACCAAACAGCTAGATTGTATATTTTAACTTGGAAACAAAAATCCAAGGTATTTTCTATGTATTTCTTGAAAAACATGAAATATAAGATGAATTTTTAGATATTGTTCTTGTCCTGAGGGGTGAACATAAAGAGTTAATCTCTATGGCAGCTTCAGAAAGCTTTGGGCCTAGTTCTTCCCACTATCGTTACCTATACTTGATGTCCCCTGAAAGCCGAGGGCCTGGACCCTTTAGGAATGGCTACCTTTCAATGACAGCAAAAAGAAAAGTTTGTATTTGCTCATCTTTTCTTTTTTCAATATGAGTTTTATAAAATGAAACTATTTCCTGACTGTTGTCGATCAAATAATTTATTCTCAGCTTTCCCCATTCACACTAACCTTAGTGCAATTCCTAATACAATAACTGTAATTCTACTCTTTTATCTTATACTTAAAAAGGTACAGCTGGATATAAGTGAGAATTCTAGGACATTCCAGAATCTTTTCTAATATTCAGAAAAAGTAAATTAGCAAATTCTGTACAAACTTGTCCAAGCAGTGATGGCCCATCAATACAACAGAGTTCCCCATTATGTAACAGGTTTCTCTATACAAGCTGGCCACTCAGTGTAGACTTTGTGGAGTAGTGAAACAAACAAACAAAACCCACTAGCTTCAGGATCAGGAAGTACCCTAGTACTATTCCAGTTGCTGAAGCTAGCTATAGAACAAACAATTCTTGCCTGGATGCAGGTGTAGGGACAGGTGGGCAAGTTTCTCTTGGTCACCAGTCTTAATTATTCATTCTGTAGAGCTCAGCATTCAATTTACCTTGTTGCTAGATCAGCCTACTAAGTAAGGGTTTTTCTGTTCCATGAAATATTCTCTTCTGCTTCCTAAAATTTGTAGTAGCATTCCTCTGGCCCAGTTTCTCTATACCTGAGGATCCACTTGCATACCTCTTCCTGTGGCTCATACCTTAGCAGCTGCGCTCTGCCCTGTTAAGTCTGCACTGGAATCATTCCTTTAATTCTGGGACACAGGTTTTACTCTGACCTTGCTTGGTTCTGTCACCTGATGACAGGTTTTCTTCATGTCCACCCCAGTCTTCTTGAGTCTCCAAAAGTAGCCTCCTCTTTGGAGCTCCTCTTTGACCTTCTAACCCTCAGATTCTCCTTTTATTCGCTGTGATTGGAGCTCTCCTAATGGTGTGAGCTGGTTTCATCTTGAGGTGACCTCCAGGTACCTGAATCTGTCTGTATTTGGCCTACCTGGCTGCTCTTCTCACGTCACCTGAAGGAAGCTTGCCTCACTCAGCCTTATACCCTGTGCATGAGGATTTATCTAAGTTCCAGTCCTAACCCAAGCTTGTGCTCTACAGTTTACCTTTTGTGCTAGCTAGTGACTGGTAAGTCAGAGTTCATATCTCTGTGTGTCTGATGGCTAGTTTTTGTACTTCATACATTTGTCTCAATTCCTTGATTTAGAAATACACTTGGACCTTGAATCTGTTGTGCTAAATTAGACTTATACTCCGGAACCTATCAGTTTCTTGTCAGCATGACAACATCGAGTCCATTTGACTGCTTCATTCCTTGTGGTCTATCCTGCCACAACCTTAACATCACAAAAATTTGGAGAGAGTGGAATAAGGTGGGGGTCAGGGCACAGGAGGGAATCAAGGGAAAGAACAACACAGGGAAACAAAGAGCAGCTCCTTGGGTACCCATGCCTCGGGGTGTCTGTGTTCCTGGTATCATTCTGGGTGTGAACACCTGGGCAGATCAGATGAGTGCATGTTTGCTGGGTTGTTATAGATGGAGATCTCATTTCTGTTGTCATAACAGTATAACAAAGGTGAGCAAAGAGGCTTTCGTAACAAAACCCGGCAAGTTTTGCCTGTTCATGAGATCTTGGGGAAAGGTTGGGACTGGAGTAGAGAATTCAAACATTCAGTTTCTCCTTTCTGGGTGATAAGAGGTGTTTAAGACTTGATGTACTGGATTAATTGTAGCGACATTGTAGCTTCAAGAAGGGGAAAAACCACAACATTTACATACATTGAAAAGGACTGATAAGAGCGAATATCACTGCCGCAGGAGATTGCTTCATACATACACATGTTAAGAAGGCTGTACCAGGACCAAAAGTGGACCTGGCCCTACTTTTTGGAGGAACATCTTGCCAAGTCACCTGAGAACTTTTCTAAGAATGCCACATTATCAACTACCTTTCCATAACTAGGATGTCTGAGGTGGTTTTCCATTGATCAGATTTGTTTTCCCTTATGTGTATATGAGTTTGAATGTAACATGTTAAATATAGACTGGCTCTTACACATCAATTTTTGGATAATTATATTTATGAACCCTGTTCAACACATCTAAAGTCACTTTATGACATAATCAAAGGCCTTAATGAAACAAGACAGACTTCTGATAAATTGGTGTGCTCAAGAAAGGAATGAGAAATACCACTCTTCTTAGTTGTGATAGTCTGTTTTTCTTAGCTTATTACATCTTATAGATACTCCATACTCACAACATTCCCAACTTGTCTCTCTTCAGATGCTCATATAATATAAAAACAGTTCCTTGTCGGTCCTGTAAGATTTAAGTGGGAAGAACAGATAGCATATTATCTTGGAAGCAAAGAAAATACATTCCACTAGAGCACTAAAATTTATTCAAATTGAAATCTAGAGCTACCTTAAAATATTGTGAGAAGCATATTTGAAAAGGTTGTCTCCAGAATATGGAATAGGTATGTTGTAGAGCAGTGTTTTCTGAATATGATCCTCAAAACACCTGTATCAGACTCATTTAATGTGCTGGTTAAAAAGGTATTCCCAGGGCACTTGTTTAACACATGGAAGGCCCTGAGTCTAAACCCTAGTCCTATAAAGAGAGAGAAAGAGAGAGAGACAAAGAGAGAAAGAGAGAGAGAGAGAGAGATAGTATTTTTATGGATAGCCTCCTGCATATCATAATTTGAAAAAACACTATTATAAGAGCAATCATAGCTGGGTGTGGAGGTACTTGCCTATACTAATTCCAGGATTATAGGGAGGAAGATCATAAATTTGAGCCCAATTTGGGCAATTTAGCAACTTAATGAGAATTTATCTCAAAATAAAAAAAAAAACATAATAAATGACTGGGGATATGATTTAATGTGAAGGCCCTAGGTTCAATCTGCAGTATTGCTTATATACATCACAGACACAGAAACAGATACAGACACACACACACACACACACACACACACACACACACACACACACACACACAAACTGACTGTTGGAGAGATTATGTCACTTTGAGCCAATCAGGAATCATGCCTGGATTAGGGTTTAGGAACCATGCCTAGATTAGACAATTAGAAATCAGCCTGGGTTAGAGTGTGAGTGATTTGTGAGCCAGTGAGTGAGGGAAGAACACTCACCGGGATGTGGGAGGCCCAACTGGGAACTCAAACTGTATAAAAGGAAGGAAGAAGAAAGATCATTACAGCTTTTTCCTCTGAGGAGAGACTGGACTTGATGGGACTTGGCTTCTAGTTCATGCTGTCATGAGGAACTGCCTCCACCTCTGCCTTTGCCATGTATTTACTTTGCTGCCAGCCGTCCCTGAGTGGACTGTGACTTTCTGAAAGTGTAAGCTAAAACCTTTCCTCCCTTAAATTTGTGGATGTCGGGTATTGAGTCACAGGAATGAAAAAATAATTAAGGCACACACATATATATGTGTGAATAATTTGTACTCCAGTGGAAAACCAAGTGTTGTTAGTAGCACATTGGTTGCCTTATCAAATGGATTCTATGAGAGATATTTGACAGCTCCATAACTTGTAGGGACTCAGAAGCAAATTCTGTCTCATTTGATACAGGTTGATTGAATTTGCTCTCTTGCTCCCCTTGTGGAGAAAGTTATCTTCCTTTATTTGCATATTTATTTCAATATTCTTGTTTCATAAAGATGTCTGATTTTTAGGTTCTCCTTTGAACTGGTTATAATTACTTAGATACATCTGTTAAAAATACTTTATCATATTTACTTTCACATCTATTTGAGAAATATGACTTTATCCATTTTTGAAAATTATTTTTTAACAGTTTTCTCCAAATAAGTAAGAAGTAACCCTAGAGATGTCCAGTAGTAGAAATGCTGTTAAGCTGCGAATTCCCCATACTGGACATTTAAACATGAGAGCCATTTTGAGGGTTTGGTAAAAGGAACCACATGCCAGAATTATGTGATGATAAAAATCAGCTGCCCACTGGACCAAGAAATTCAAACATTAGGGCAGCCGGTGGACTACAGCAGTGGATCCAAGTGCTGGCTGCACATTGGAATCATTTGAATGTTTAAGACATATAACGCCTGAGCCCTACCTCCAGAAATCCTGATTTTTTTGGTTTAAAGTAGGCCCTGGGCACAAAGCCATGTTAAGTCATATTGGAGCCTGAGGTAGAGAAAAACAGGCAGTAATTAGATTTTGTCTTTATTATATTTTTCATATTTTGCTCATCATGGATTTTTGGCATAAATTTTTATTTTAAAATATTGTATCAAAATATTTGTACCTTTATTACTGAAAAATTTTTTCTTCTCTGAAATGTTATGTTCAGTGTGAGCATCTCAATTGCCTCACCCTGATTGCAGCAGTGTACATTTGAAGCTCCTCACAATGAGCATCTATGGACAGGTAGGGTTGAGAAATCCTACCTGCTGGTTCTTTGTGTCTCTTACTGTGCTATCCAATATGGCAGCCTCTAGCAAAATGAGGTTACTGAGAGCTTGAAATATTAGTACTCTAAATTGAGATGTAGCTTTCAAAGAATAACATCCAAAGATTTAGCACAAAACTTTAAAGTATCTTAATTTTTATACTGATTATGCTGAAATAAAAAATATTCTGGATATATATTGGGATAACAAACTATCATTATAATTACTCTTATCTATTTTACTCTTAAAAACATTACTCTCAGAAAAATGGAAATGATCTATGTGACTCACAGTTGCAGCTTGCATTATGTTTTTATTGGACAGTGTTATTCTAGGGCTCGATTAGTAACACAAGCAGGGCAATTTGTTTCCAGTAAGTGGTTCTCATTGCACAAGTTTATTTCTTTTTTATTCAAGTAGTTCTATATTGAGGGGGAACATCAGCACTCACCTGGCCTCTACCCCCATATACGGAACATGTTCAGAGATGTTATCAGCCCCAGGGACCTGGGGAGTATTTATTGGATGCCCTCCCCCCCTTTGGAAATAAAATTCCTTGTTGATGGGCATTTTTCTCTGAGGACTTTAAAATTATAACCCACAACTTATCTTCTATTTCTTATCAATCTTATTATTGCTGCTTTGAGGGCTTACCTTTTTTACCTACTTTTTTCAGGGCAATGAATGTAACTCACCGGTTGAAGAGTTTGCCTAGCAAGCCCAAGTTTCTGAGCTTGATTCCCCAGCGTCATGTAAACTAGGTGTGGGGCACACACCTGTAATCCTAGCATTTGGGAGAAGGAGGCAGGATGACTGTCATGAATTTGAGGCCAGCCTGAGTGGCCTCAAAGGTCAGGACCAGCCTGAACCATAAAGAGTGAGACCTTGTCTTAAAAAAAATTTATTTTTTTATTTTAAGCAGTATAACTATGATGTATCAAGTGTGATTTTTCCCTGTATTTATCTTGTCAGAGGTTGACAGTGCTTTTTGAATATGTAGTTTGATATATTTCACCAGTTTTTGAAAAATTTAAGTCAGTGTTTATTTAAAACTGCTTTTTGTCTCTTTCTGAAATACTTAATTCATGAACATTCAACTTTTTCTTCCACTTTCATCTCTCTTAAACCTTTTTCTGTGTTTTCACCATTTTTAAAATTTCAAATATTTTCTACTGACCTATCTTCTAAGTTACTAATCATTTTTTGGTGATTGCCTGTACATTAATGTATTAAGTTACTAGTATTTGTCATAAATTTTATTTCTGGAATTTCCATAGAACTTTAAAAACAGATTTAGAACTTTGGTGAAACCATCCTATTATTCCAAAGAATTTTCTGCTGTTAATATCCTCTATTTTCTTGAACATTGAACATAGTTCAATGTGTCTGATAATTTAAATATCTGAATCACCTATGATTTTTTAATTCATTCTTTTTGTTTTCACTTATTTGGTTCTTTCTCTTAGCATGTCTTTTATTGGATTCTGGTCATTTAAGATGGGTAACTATAGAGGTTCTCAATGTTACTGTCCTATGAAGAGGGCTTTACATTTTGTTTTTGGCAGGCAAATAGAGATGGTCATATTCTCCAATTTAATGTCTCACTCAGGTCTGCTTTCCTAGATAGACCGTTAGGCTAGCAGATAGTTTTGTTTTTATTCATATTTCTCATTTTCAATAATTAAACTTTAACTCTTGCATAAGATTCTTTTCATTCTAGTTATTAGAAAGTATGTAATAATGTTTCGCTATTAATATATAAACTTGCAAAGTAATTAAATCTTCTAAGCCTAAGCTTTATTATCTATAAAATTATAATAATATTTAACTTTCAAAGTTATTATAAGAATGAAACAAAATATGTGAAGATATTTTACAAGGTATAAAATGCCTTCAAATATTATTACAAGTAATTATGGGTGGTCCAAGGTACCTCTAGACCAGATCTGGCTTTCGTCATATAGAAGACATGAACTAAAAAGTAAAACACCAAGCTGTGTTCAGTCCTCACCACTCAAACACTAGGTTAACAGGGGCAAGGTCACAGCAATAAGTGCTCCTATGTGGAAGGGGAAAGAACAATCAACAAACAGATGTCAGGGTTTGCAGCAGTTCTAAAATCCCATTGGCCAGGTACTTTGAGGGCTCCTATTCTGGTAGAATGTGTTACTTTAATAGACCTGATTCCATTTGCTTGACTAGGTTGCCTTAGACATTATTTTTTGTGTTCCTTATCTCTGCCTCTTGGGAACGTCTTCCTTTTCCTCAACCATCCTTGGCTACATCTGAAGTGAACATTAGAGATAATACCTTCCTAGGCAACTTTAAGACTATCTACTTCATGCCTAGATAGTTGAAGGTACAAGGATTGTTTTAAATCATGAGTAAGGACAATTTCTTTTTATCCAGACTGATATTTCTCTCAAAAATTTACTTGCTTTCAATCAGCTACATGTACCAACCAGTAAATGCACCTACAGTTCTAACCAGATGCACTTCTTATGTTTTCTTTCTTTGTACTCTTATTTTTATGCATCTCTCTTCATTAAGATATCTTAAGCCTATCTATCCAGCTTTTCTAGGAAACTATACAACTTTTGTCTCTTTCTCCAGGGCTATTCATTCTAAACAAAACAGATACTGGATGCTATAATCTTTGTTGAATCCTTACTCTGATGTATGCTAATCAATTCAGAGGTTTAACGGTTGGTTATAGTCATAACTTTAATTTTATCCTTATTGAAAGGCTGTTTCACATGATTTTTGTGCAAAACATTTTCAAGTTTTGGAATCTCTTTTTTTGAGATTAAAAGTCAGTTTAGTTTGTCTAACTTTGTAAACTACCAAATTTATGGAATCTCTATTCTCTTTGGTTTCTATAAACTGCCAGACGCATTTAGGAGCTCGTAATGTTTGTGTTCTTTGCTACACATAGCCAACAATGCTCAAAATACATTGTTAAGATAGTTTCCACGGCTTCCTTAGAGCTGTAAGTCCATCAGCTGCATTATCTGCCTTCTGTTTTGTCACAGGTGTCAGCTTTGCCAAATATCTTACCATTTCACGACAAGGACTGTGATCTCTCAACAAGAGTGGCAGCAGTTACCTCATCACTTGTTGCCTGACTAAACTTTTAAGTTTCTTTTGGGAAGCATCCTTCTTTCGATACTAATTTCTCTACTATAATGTGGACTTATGCTGTAGTAATAAACAAAAAAACCCTGGTTCTTAATTGTTTATAACACAGAAGCTGCAATTCTTGTTACTTTATTTTTTAGACAGGGCCTTCCTCTCTAGTCCAAGCTGGTCCTGAACTCAGTGTGTAGCCCAGGTTGGCCTTGAACCCATGGCAGTCCTCCTGCTTGAGCCTCATTAGTACTGGGATTGTAGACATGTGCCACCACACCCAGCTATTATGTGGTGCTAGGGGATTGGACAGGGCCTTTGCATTTCCTAGGCAAGTGCTCTAATCACTGAGCTATGCACTCAACCCCAGATTCTTTGCTCATGCTCCACTCCCCACATGGATTGACAGCAGTCTCTGGTTATTGTTGGTACCCTCAGGCACCAGAGTGAAGGATGCTGTCTGTCTGCCTCTGTGTTTTTCCAAGGTAAATTTAAAAAATGTAGCAAATCTTAAAGGTTCTACATTGAAAGGATGTATCTCATTTCTGCTCATATTTCACTGGTGGAAGCAAGTGACATAGCCAGGCCTAACTGTTGGGGAAAAGCCTGAGGAACTGTCATTCTGTTACACGCGTGGAAGGAAGAGAAGCAGAGTAACTGTGAGCAAACCTAATGCTTCTCATCACAGCAACACCCTGGCCTGTGGAAATGACTGCTATTCAGGGCTGTGGTACCCAGCCTGTGTGTGTGAGATCAGTCCTGCCCCACACTGTTGCAGGCAGTAAACATGACGCCTTTCTCCATATGGCTTTCATTACAACTTAATTTCATTAGGAAACCAGTGGGGGTGTTCTGTCGTATTACAAAAATACCAGGAGACCCGCCAAGTTGGTTTGTAAGCCAAGTTGCTTACAAACTCAGCAATGCTTCCCTCCAATATTCATCAAGGAAAAACAAAGCCATAGGATAACCTGATTTCCCCTTTCTTTTCCAAGCTTTTGGACAAGAAGCATCATGTAAAGTTTTATGATGCTAATGGGAAGAAAAACAATAAGGACATTGACATATTCTTCTGATAGTAACAGTGACGGGTAAGTTGTTAGCATCACCTTTAGCTTCAGAAAAAAATCAACCACTTAAAATAAAAAAACCAGAACAGGTAGGAGAGGTTTCACTGGAAACTAGGTAGTGATTTTTCTTTTTCAGACTCAGAATAACCCAGAGTCAATGAAAATTTAAAGGGTATTAACTGTTAAAAACCTATTTCCGCCTCTTTTGAAACAGAAAGGGTATAAAGGGAAGTGTGTGCTTCTCCCCCTGAAGAATACACAAGAGGCACATGGATGGACTGTTTTGTTTGAATTGGATCCCAAAATTCTTGAGTTGGGTTGGCAATCATATTTAAGTTAGTAGGAAACATTCTTTGGGAGGCAAAGGCACGGAGGGTGCTTTGGTCTAAGAGAAGGTTCATATTTCCTTGTGGAACACTTTTGGGTTCAGAAGTCACTTCTGTACTCTGCCTGGCAGTGTAACCTTGGGAATATCCTTGATGTTAACATAGAAGAAATAGATAGTCCCTCTTACAGCATACACACGAAGAGTAAATGAGACAGTGAAGTGAGCGTGCTCAGTTCAGCAGCCAGCACATAGTAGGTGCTCAGTAAATAAATGCTGGTTGATCACCCGACTCCCCACAAAAAAGGAAGTGGAGAATCTGCCCAAGGATGGACTCCAGAGCCTAAAAAATGAGAACCCATCTCACTAAAAGCAAAGAAGGGATATTGCTAGAGAATTTCCAAAATTTCCATGCAGTCAAATGATATCATTGACTCCTTCCCCTGTATGCTTTATGATTATCTGTTCTCTCTCTTAAATAGATTCCTCCAGTCTCGGAATTTCCTCTTTGCCTCTGTTACACATTCTTCTTCATGTTGTTCACTACTCCTTGGCCCTGAACCTGCTGTACAGTTCTCTTCCCCTCCCAGTTGTCTTTCATCTTTATCAGGAGAAACTGGAAGGGAGTGTGACGAGATGGTGCTGGCTACATCTTTGGTGCCTGTGTCCCCTTCCCTTCTGTAACTCTTCCTTTTCTCCTTCTGTGCTACCCGTCTGGTTTCCCCACTAAGATCAGTTTTATAAATAGACTTGGCTGGGTCTGATGGCACAGGCCTATAATCCCAGCACTCTGGGAGACTGAGGCAGGAGGATCCCAAGTTCAAGTCCAGCCTGGGCAACTTAGTGAATCAGTGAGACCTTCAAAATCAAAAATTAAAAAATGGACTAGGGATCTAGTTCAGTGTGAAGCACTTGAGCTCAAGCCCTAGTGCATGCACACGACTGTTGGGACTGTTGGGGTCCATGAGATTCGTTATAGTTGATTTATGGCTGAGTGGAAACAAGGAAGTATTTCTTGCAGACAGGGAGCTTCTTTGCTACTAAGATGAGGAAGTCATTTGATTTGGAATGTAATGCTTTTGTAATGCGATTTGGTTGTCCTTCAACCCAGGTGTGTACTCTGCTCTGACATAATAGTGCTGGTTGTCCCTGAGCCATGAGGGGTGAGATAAATAAGTAGCCTTAGAAGTAAATAAGCCCATTATATATAAGGAGAAGTGTTCTGAATAAAACTTCCTTTTGCCACCGCAAAGGTCCGTGTGTGTGTGTGTGTGTGTGTGTGTGTGTGTGTGTGTGTGTGTGTGTGTGTCTTGAATCCGCCATTCCCCCTCTCGTGCCCAGTTGGCTGAGTGGGCTTGGTCACAGGACACACACACACACACACACACACACACACAAGAGGGAAGGAAGAAAGGGATCTCATCAACTCAGGAAATAAAATTTAAACAACTAATTGAGTTTGGTGCTTTGCTTCTCTCAAGAGTACACTACAAAGGCTTGAGACCAAGAATACATCTCTAGAAATAATTTCAGGCAATAGCAAGTGACAGGGCATATTTTATTTTATTTATTTTTTTGAGACAAGATCTCACTTCATAGTCCTGGTTGGTCCTGACCTCACTATATAGCCCAGGCTGGCTTCGAACTCATGGTAATCCTCCTGCTTCAAAGCATATTTTCCTTCCAGCAGGAGATTTTCCCTGTCAATTATGCCTTTGCACAGAACTTATGCAGCCTTGATAGTTTACAACAAAATAAATAGATTCAGATAAAGCTACAGTTGGACTTAGCCACCTTGTGGTACATGGAAGTGTTTCAGTGTAATCAATCTGGGGTTAAAAACTATTTAATTCCAAAAGGATTGTGTGTGCAGCAGATGCAACAATTAATTTCAGGTAAATCAGTTCAATCTGGCTTTTTCACTCTTTCCATATCTTACCACATTTAATGTAATTTGCAAGGCAATACGAGCTCCATTATATGTGTGTACAACTGGCATGAATCAGTCTAACCCAAGGGCCATGATAGTGTCCTGCCAAGTATCATCCAGGCCATTCTGTTCACAGTTGGCCCCGTGCTTAAGGTCTGTATGACTTTCAAGGGCCTATAAACACTCAGTTCCTGAAAAACTATACCGCTTGTCAAGTATGAAAACTAAAAATTAATAGAGATTGGGTTGAATCCTTACAAATTAAAATATTCAGGGGCTGAAGGAATAGCAGAACAGTTAGAGTGCTTGACTAGCAAGGACAAGGCCCTGAGTTCAACTCCCCAGCACGACATACACCAAGGGTGGTAGCATATGCCCGTAATCCCAGCACTTGGGAGGCTGAGGCAGGAGGATTGCTATGAGTTCAAGGCCAGCCTAGGTTACATAGTGAGTTCAGGACTACAGAGTAAGAACTTGTCCCAAAAAAATCTCACAAATCAAAACATTTAATCAACTGACTGCTACTGCCCAATTATTATGTTGATACATATACAGTACATTTAACACAGGATGTGAATTTATTTTAATATGTTTTATGTGATATAGGATTTGGTCTTCTACAAATAACAGGATTACTCAGGATCTTTTTGTTTTGTTTTGTATATATACTGAGGATTGATCCCAGGGCCTTCACACTGAGCTACATCCCCCTACCATTTTCATTTTTGATTTTGAGACAAGATCTCAGTGAGTTGCCCAGGCTGGCTTGAACTTGTGATCCTCCTCTCTCAGCTTCCCAGCGCACTGAGACTAAAAGCCTAAACAATTGGGCCCAGCTACTCAGGATATTAGAACAGCTCTGAGTGTTGGAGATTTGAAAGTCTGTGTCAAAGTGGAAAAACCAGAAACTATTTCTCCAGAGTAACTGAGTCTTTAAGCACAAAATGGAGGTTCTGGGTCAGGAAGGAAATGTTGCATTGCACCTGCCCGCCTCCAGCTACATTAGGATGAAGCAGCTGTGCAGGGACCAAAAATGGCGACAACTATTTTTATCAGAACTCCTTCCTGCAAGAAATTATTACATATATACAGGAGAGTGCAATGTACTGAATTGTTTTGCCTGCCTCCAAATTTTCAAGCCTTAAACTTCTGTATGACTGGACTAGAAACAGGGCCTTTAAGGAGGTGATTAAGGTTAATGAGATTGTAAGAGTAGAGCCCTAATCCTTTAGATTTGGTATCCTCATAAAACATATGTCAGATCTCTACCCTTACCCCCTCTGTGATATAAGGACAAAACAAGAAAGAAGCTGTCTACAAGCCAGGAAGCAGCCTCTCGGAACCAAATCTGTTGGTGCCAAGTCAGCCTCCAGAGCTGAGAGCAAATAAATTTCTGTTGTTTAAGCCACGTAGTTGGTACTTTTCAGTTCTGGAAGTATATGCAGTTTAAGACAGAGGATATTCACTAATAAGCAACTTTGTGTGGGCTTAGGAAGCTCAAGACCCAACTTCAAGATCAAGATCAAGGTGATCCCCAAAATAACCCTAAATCTGGCAAGCAGCAAGACTTTGCTCTAACAAGGTGTTAGTGCAAATTTGGCGATGGATCAGTTTCCCGGGACCGGATGCTACCCCGTGTAGAACTGCCTTTTTGCCCTCCCCTCAGCAGTACTCATCCTTACCCTAAGTGCACACCAAACTGATCTTTGAAGAATACCTCTTTGAAGGAGCAACAGTTATTAGCCATGTAGAATCACTCTGAACTGTCACCCTTCATACCTCAAGGTCATAGCCGATGCCGTGGGCCTTACACATCTTGAGAAAAACGTAGTGGAAAACCAGCGAGAGGTTGTTATGCTTCAGCTGAGTGGTCATCACTGCATAGCGACTGGTTTCCAGTGACTGGAAAAGGCCATAACTAAAAGTTAGACTATTTAAGAAGATATTTAAGTAAACTTAACTTTACAGTAACTGTGGATTAGCAGAAATTTTGTAGAGATGCAAAAGGAAGTCCTGTCCTTATAGCCCTCCAACTAGCTGCCTTATTAATGTTACATTGCTGTGGAACATTTGTAACAAGTAAAGAGCCAAACTGCTACAGTAATGTTAAGTTCATAATTTATTTGGATTTTATTAGTTTTTCCTAAATTCCATTTTCTGGCCCAGGATCCTATCTAAGATTCTGTATTATTTGGTTTTTCTGAGTTCTGACAGTATCTTGGACATTCCTGTTTTTGATGATCTTGACAGTTTTGTAGGAGCACTGGTTAAGTGTTTTGTATCATGTCCCTTGGTTTGGGTTTGCCTTTTGTTTTTCTCATACTTAGGCCAGAGTAATGTGTTTTGAGAGGAAGATAATGTAAATACACTACAATTTTCATCACTTCATATATGTGCTGCTGTCCAAGGGGATGGGTAGGCAGGGAAAGGATGATCAGTGGATTGATAAGCTACAGCTAGATAGGGGCAGGAGGTACTGTCATTTCCTCCCACATTTACATCAAGCTGTACAGCTGAGGGTCCTGTCATTAGTATCATTGTCAAGGCTGCTCTTAACAGTGCAAGCAGAGTCCACATCCAGGGCAGTGTTAGGCCCCCACAGAGTAGTACATTTGAGCTGTGAATCTCCATTAGTGCTGTCTCACTTGAAGGCACTGGGATTTATTTTTATTTTTAGCTGATACACAAAAAAAACTCATAAAAACTGTACCTAGTAATGGGGTACCATGTAATCTTTGATATGTATCTACATTACATAATATTTAAAAACAAATTAAACATAATTATCCCTCTGTGTACATATCATTTCTTTGTGGTGAAAACTTACAAGATCCTTTCTTCTGTTTTTTTTTTTTCTGATTGTGCAGTATCTGTTATCTAAGCCACCATACTGTGCCATAGTAGCTGTGCTCCTGTCTAACTGTTGCTTAGTATCCACTGACCACCCATTCCCTACTTATCCCTGTGCTTGGAATTTTTTTTAACAAAAGAAAACCTACTTGACTGTCCTATGCCTAACAACTGTATGTTGTTATCACCCTGGTAATAAGGAATTGGTACCCTGGATGTCTCCTAGGATAACAGGAAATTTTCTAGAGGAAAGTAATGCTTGGCTTCCAAATCTTCAGGTTGAGCACAGAAAAGGCCTTCAGCATTTATTGAGAAAAATAATGAGTAAGAGCATTTCAAGAGCATTTCTCTCTGAGAGACTCTTCAAATCATGTATCTCAAGAATCAATATGTGTGCTTTTGAAGTGGAAGCAGTGATTTACAGAAGCATAGAGAATAGTCTCACCATTCCCAGACAAAGACAACTCAGGGCAATCTCTTCAGGCCTTCCCTCTGGAGGACAGTATAGCACTGGTGGGCTAAGCAAGAATTATTGGTGAGGAGACCAAACAGTGATGAAAGTTTGCTCAGCTAATGAGTCATCCGGGAGCATCATGGCCATCAACGCTGTCTGCCCCGCCATGGCAGGCTGTGCCATGCTCCTGCTTTCACAACTAAGTGGACTCAGGTTTTGCACATGTAAGTGAACTGTAAATACTCTGGGATTCCATTGTGGTTAGTGAGCATGTAATTGTATGATAATTGTCATGAATTCAGAAGATGATTTCAAGGCTATTTTGACTTCTATCTTGGCTTATGTGGCCATAAACAAACATAAGCAAACAAAACCAGGATCAATCCACAGTCAGCAAGAGAGGCAGGCAGGAACCTGAGAGCAGGATCCTACTTAGTGCTGTGTATCTAGGCCTCAAAATGCAGTTCGTTGGCCAGTGCTGTGCAACCACTAGACAAAAAGTAAGGACTGGCCCTAAGGTTTCTTCCTCCCTATGGATACAGACCATAACTCTTCTGCTTCTTAAACCTGATCTTGTAATTCATAAAGAAACTGAAAGAAGAGTCAGGACATTTGGTATGCTTTTGTGTTGCTTCTTCTTTTCCATTACTGTCACCATCCTAGTCCAGACCTTTGTTGCCTAGGAGTGCAGGAGATGAGGATGCAGTCAACTCTATAGTGGAAAGGCTCCCTGGAATCAGGTAGATTGAAGTTCAAGACCTGCGTAGGCCACTTACTGTCTGTATGATCTTGAAGATATTATTTAACTTCTCTGACTTTTGATGATCAGATAGCTCTTAATACTGTGCCTAGAACCTGATAAATGGAAACTATTATTATTGCCCTTTCTTTGAAAGAATTTTGGATCCACAATGAATGTAATTTCTTAGTTTGTTCCTTCCACTGATGGTACCCTTGCTAGGATTCTGAGTAGTCACCAGATGTATCGTTTGTCTGAAGTTCAAGTTGGCCAATGTCATTTTCTTGCTCAGAAGTTTTTATTGTTTCCTTCTTGCCTTCAAACTGAGATGGTGAGCAAACACTCCAGAACGTTCTCATTGCACTGCTCCAACCACTACTCCTTTTCCTTCCTTCCTTGGTTCTCTGTTCTTAGTTCACTGCTTCTTCAAGCCATTGATTACCTAGAGTTGTCTTTTATCCAGTCCAATAGCCCAGGTGACAGGAGAGTGGAGGTGAAGACTGGATGAGTGTGTAGACACTTTGGAACAGAGACTGATACATGGTAAGCATTCAGTAAATGTTAGCTGTTATCATTTACTAAACATAATACTTTTACAAATAAGGTCAGTTATTTAAAATAAAAATCAACCAACCAACTGGTAAGCCTTTTCATCAGAAAGAGACTTGAATAAAAAGATCTGGGTTTTGCTACTTACTAACTTTATGACTTTGGGATCTAACTTAACTGTTTGGATTCAGTTTTCTATTCTGTAAAATGGGTATGATAATCCTTGTCTTATCTATTTTTATTTTATGGGGGGGGGGCGGCGGGAAGGGGCCACTGGAGATTGAGCCAGGGCCTTCACATTGAGCTACCTTCTCAGCTCACTATTTATTCTTGATTTTGAGGTCTAAGTGCTAAGTTGCCCAGCATGGGCCCAGACTTGAATTCCTCCTGCCTCAGCCTTCCAGAATGCTGGAATTAGAGACCTGTGCCACTGAGCCTGGCTTTTGTCTTACCTATTTCTTAGGATGATTGTGGGCATAAAATAAGCCCCTCTAAATTTAAAGTATAAGTTATTATATAAAAAAAGAACATCATTATTAAAAGATTATTTTTAAAAATTTTTGTCTTCTAATGCTGTACATTCATTTAAGTTTGTCAAAAGCAAAACACAAAATTTGGAAATAGCTGTTGAAATTAAAAATGCATATGTCCTTCGATTTAACAATTTCACTTTCTGGAATGTATTCTAAGTTATATTTGAGATGTGTATAAAATGACATATATTAAAGTAATTCACTGTAATATTTCTTAATATGAAAAATAAACAACCCAGAAATCTACCAGCAGAGAAAAAATTAAATAAATTATGGTACAAGCATAAAATGGATATGTTGCTATTAAAAATGAGAATATTCTTAGTGAACTAGTGTGAAAAAGACTCAGACCAATGTGTGTTAAAGGTTGCATTTTGGATATAAACAGAGAGAGAATTCTTCTGTATGTGTATTCATTTGTCTGTGCAAAACTGGTGGCTGTCTTTGTGGAGTGCATTAGGAGGCAATGGGAAGGACTTGTCACCCATCAAAAGGACTTACCTTTTGAACTATGTAAATATACTCCATACCTCAAGAACTTATGTAAGAATGCCATTAAACTTGGAGGCAAGAGCTAAAAATCATGCATGTTTTAGTGTGTAAACTTCATTTTTAGAAAAATACAGTTGAGCTTTTCTAGATGGCTCATGGCATAAGTAATATGATCTTTTCCACACTCTTATTTATTTGGAAATACATGGTTTCTAGGAAACCTATGCCTTGTCCATGCATGTTGCCTTTATAAAATCCAAGACTTGTTTGTGACCATCCTACCCATCCATGTGTCTCTGCCAAGCTCAGAGTGGATAGGAAGCCAGTGGATAAGTACAGTGAGCCTAGAAACAGTCTCATCACACAGGGAGATGAATCCTCCTTTGGAGAAAAAAATTTCTTTATAGCCTCTGTGAGAAACTTCCTCAGGGATGAGCTTCAGCTCCCTGAGCCTGATCTTGGGCTCGGGGGGCAATCCAAGGTAGGTTAAACACATAGCCTTTCAAGTTTGATGGCCCAGGTTAACTCTTGGTTTTACTATGTCCTTCCTAGGTGACCTTTAACAAGGGGTTTAACATCTCTTAACCTCTCAGTCTTACCTAAAAATAAACAAAATAAATTACCTTCCTAATATATTGGGCTGTAAAATAATTCCTGTAAAGCAGTTCTAAAGTACCTGATATGAAATGAAGCTCAATATGTATTTTGGATGTTGTTATCATATTAACTTTTTGGCATATTATCAACCACCATACCTGTGTCCTTTGTTAAACTCAGAGCTCTTTGCTACTTCTTCTATCCGCTGTGCCTAGTTGAGTACCTGACACAAGTAGGTGCTGAGTAACTACCTGCTATACTTGTTCCTAATTGATTCTTGTGAAAGGATCAATTGATATTGCTAAAGTAATAGATGGTGAGAACTTAGGATATGACTTGTTTTAACAGTATGACTTATTTCTAAAAGTTACTGCAAAAACTAGACTTTTCCAGGGAAAGTTACAATATGGAGAGATGTTCCTGCCTGCAACCTATACCATACATGAGGCTGCCTGGCCAGGCTCAGGACACAGCCCATTCTTCAGGACCTATGCAGTCTAATTGCTTGAGAAGGAGGGATCATTTTACAAATAAGGAAACTGAGGCCAGATCAAGGATCAGAATTCATGACCCCCTACTCCCATACCAGTGCTGTTTGCTCCAAATTCCCACTGGCCACATGTGGAATGTGTGGGCCTTTCAGAAAGTAGCTTTTCCATTTAAAATGGGGGAAAGGAAAAAAAATACTACTGGAAGAAGTCTAGTCTTATTAAACTACTTTTCTAAATCACAATCTAACAAGAGTGCTTCAAGCTAAATAAAGGAAGCTCCAAATACTCCCTTTCACTGGAGAATATAATTTTGCTTCAGCCACAATTTAAATTGATTTTGTTCTGAGCACCAGCACTTGAAGTGTGGAGCACATTCTATTTTCGCCATGATACTTGTTTTGACAGTGATGCATTTCAGTTGACATAGTTGAAATCCTTATGTAATAAATCTCTGCCTGAAAATTAATCATGTTTATAATATTCTGAGAATTAATAACACCCATTGCTCAAATCATTAACTTAAAAAAGGAGCTTCCAAAATCTGTTCTCGGCAGTAAGGGACCACAAATAAATGAATGTTTGATAAAATAATCCAAGTAGCAGTTTAACAAGCGTAAACTGGAATGTGGCTGCAATAATACAGAACTATTGTTTAAGGGTTGGCAGAGGCTGATGAGGTTCTTATTTCAGTTACGAAGCAGGCATCCACATGCATAATGAACTGCTCTCTGAATTATTAATGTGTTGCTTATTTAGCCTCATCTGTCTAGAAGATAATGTATCCTAACTCTAATGAGTGATTGGTTTTGTACATAATTACAGTAGCAGCAGTAGTGGGGAAATGTGTGCCTTCAAAGAAGGAGTTCTAAAAATAAAGTCATCACATAAACTCTGTTGTTGTTGCATTCTATCAAAATCAAACCCGAAGCATTTGAGAATTCATAATAAATTACAGGAGACAGAATCATTATTAACATCATAATTTAACACAAAAGGTTTTACTTAATCATTCATTACAGATCATGTGCTGTTAAAATGCGGATAAATGACTTGGGTTGTTTTAATATGTTGGCAAAGATGTTCCCTTTCGGCCACTCGTGAAATGCCGGTTGGAGGGTCCAGAAAGAGAGGGCCAAAGTGAAAACTAACAGCAAAGGGTAACAATTGATGCCAATTCTGACCGAATGTTAATTAAAAGTTAAAAAGTTAGAATATGGGTTCTTTTTTTATTTGTAAGACATGTATATCTGGGATATCGCAGACCTTGTTTTGGGAGAAGACTGGATCCGAAACCCATTCACCTGATTTAATCATGTCTCAACAGTAAAAGACATCTGTTTCTGATGTGGAACAATTCTGGGCCCTTCTGGAACAGTTTTCTTGCTTGTTTCTCGGCAGTACCTTATTAGAGGAACCAGTCCACCCTGGAAATATTTTATAAGCATTTGCTCTAAGTGTGCTTTCATTACCATAGTGGTTTCATCCGTGTTTCTTTTTTCTTTCATCTTCAAGGGAGCTGTCAACTGACAGATCACAAACCTGATGGCATCACAGTCTGTTCACACTTGGTCAGAAGGCTTCAGTTTGGTTGTGAACTGCACTGTGCATGCATCTGTATGTGCTTTTATAAAAATAAAAAGACCGTCTTATTTGTACACATGCCCAGGGGCCTGTGTGCATACTAGCACAGGGCACCAGGGTGAGAACGTCCATTTCTCTCTAAAATCAAATGTACTTTGAACTTATTACCACACCAGAAACCTGCATAACTGGTGGCTGTACAGACATTTGAATTACTGAAAATTACAATGCTTCCCTCCTATGTGCAGGCAATTCCCAGGTGTTTAACACTCTTGATCACCAGAGGATTCTGGTATGTGGCCTGTAGGTAGGAATGAAACTCACAAGCAAAATAGGAGATGTGGGAGAAGGCTTCTCATTCAAAGCTCAACTTCTACTTATGGGTTTCCTGAAAATACACACTGAAATGTAGCAAACTGTCTTTGGAAGACTTGTGTCAAATACTAACTCATCTTTCAGTTTCTTTTTAGAAATAGCATGGAGTTAGAGCCATCAGGCAGGGCTTAATTTTTACTGCTGTTTCTCCCTCTAATACTGAAGCTAGCATCTTGCAGGTCCTCTAGGGGAAGATGGAAGCCACATGTGGGGATGGACCTGGAATACTTACAAAGCTCCTGGGGCCTAATTAAAAGAGGTCTGTTTCTCCTCCCCAGTCTAACTCCTTTCTCCTCCTCCTCCTCCTTTTTTTTCCTCTTCTTTATTTGTGGCACTGGGGGTTCAAACCAGTGGCCTTGTACCACTAAGCTACATCCCTAGCCCATGTTTATCTTTTATTTTGAGACAAAGTCTCACTAAGTCTCTAGATTGCCCAGGCTGGGCTGGAACTCTTGATCCTTCTGCCTCAGCCTTCCAGAGTGCTAGGTTACAGGCATGTGCCATCATCCTTGGCCTGCTTCTCTTCCTAACAAGCAAGGATTGTAGAATTCCCATGAACAAGGTCCTGGTCACTGGACAACTGGATTGAGGAAGAGGAGGAGGCTGCTTGAGCCCCCACAGCATTAGGCAGTCTCCCTAGGGTGTCTGTGGAGACCCTGGGAAGTTGAACAGGGTCCTTTAAATCCCAAGGCATCTCCTACATCTGAAGGGATTCTGGGTTCAGCAGCGAGGCAAGAGAAACCACTCTGAAAATCTATTCCTAGGGGTTCCACTAACTATAGGAGTTCCTTATCTATGTGTTTAATGTATTTGGATTTCAAGTGTAGCTGCTTTTTTTTTTTTTAAGACAGGTCTCTGTCTGTTGCTCAGGCTGGTTCTGAACTCACTACACAGCCCAGGCTGGCTTCTAACTCATGGCAGTCCTCCTGCCTCAGCCTCCCGAGTGCTAGGGTTATAGGCATGCACCACCATGCCTAGCTAATCTTTATGTAGTGCTGGGGAGAGAGCCCCAGGGCCTTGTGCTTAGTAGGCAAGGGCTTTAACCACTAAGATACACCCCCAGACCCTGGCGCTTCACTTTAAAGAAGTATATGAAGTCCCTATTATAGAAAGCAAAAGAAACCCTGTGCTGGCTACTAGGGCAGTTGTGGCTGAAGATCCCCAGTACACTCTTATATTAAGGGTCATCTGTTCTTCTTGACCTTTGCTTTTCTTCTCCACAGAGATTTACTCTTGTTATCCAGGATGCTGAAGGTGGTAAAGCTCAACAGCTACAGGACTAGCCTCAGCCTCCCTCACCATGTGGCTAGTGATGAGAAGGGAAGCTGTGACCATGTGAAGAAGGAGATCTTGAGGAGTTTTGCAAACCAGGATGGGAAGCTGTGGTTTTCCTAGAGGCCACAGGAGTCATTTAAAAATATGGTAAGTAGGGGAGCAACATGCTTAGATTTGCTTTTCACCTTGCCACCTGGACCTGAAGTGTGTGTTTAGACAGAGGCAGGGAATCTTGGCAAGTAGCTACTATAAAACCGGTGTGGGATGAAAGCAGAAACTGAGGCAGCATCTTCATGTACAGAGAAGAGGGCTTATAGTGGATGCCCTTTAGCAGCTGGAGGCTATACAGCCTGGTTGCTGTGAGGATGTGGAGCAGGACGGTGTCTTAATCTGTGTCTGGCTTGATCCACTCAGAGGAGAGCTGACAATGCAGTTTTGAATACCTTAACCCTGAGGACCCTAAGCAGAGAAATTCTGTAGGATATTGGATCTAGGAGTCTGAAGCTCAAAAGAGCAATTGAGGCTAGAACATACTGGGTTTTTCAGAACTGGTTGGTCAGCTGAAGCTGCAGGTATCCAGGAAAAATGAGTGTAGAGCTGAGGAGAATACCCAGACAGAAACCCGCATCTTTCACACTTGCACATACTGCTTTCTCTTTCTGGATGCCCTCCTTCCTCTGACCAAGACGTTCACATCTCTGAAACCCACTTCAGAGCATACCAGTGATGTTTGGTTCTTTCTTTTTCCACTAACTCAAGGAACCTGGTGAGTAGACAGAGCTTAACATGAAGCAGTTGAGTGTTGCAGAATGTGAGAATAGGAAGTATCTATTGCATACCGGCATTGGCAGCATTCTAGGCTTCATTTTCCTTTCTTTCTTTGGAATAAAGCGGGGCACTTCAAAGGTGCTCAGACTGCAGTCCAGATAGCCATTTGTCAGGTAGAGGGTGAGCTGAGTCAGGGCCAGCTGGTCACTATATGAAAGGCTCAGTCCTGTGGCCCATACCTGAATAAAACAGGAGCCAGAGGAGTAAGGGTGAGATCAGGAAAGAGGAGAGGACAAAAAGTCCCCACCAACCCTCACCAAACTGAACCATAGTAGGCCAAACTAAGCAAGTGGTCATAGGCTTAATGGAATAGATATTTTTGCGTTTGTTTCCATGTTGTTCAGTCAAGGAATGGAGTCTGGTTCTAATCTGAACATTCCAGGTTACACAGGAAGCTACAGAGATGAAAATACCTGGCCAAGACAATCTAACAGAATAACCAGTCCCAAAAGTTTCACATCACTTTTGATTTTTCTGCCTGTGGTTTGCCATTTCAGACATGGCCTATGTAGTGCTGTCTTCTGAGGAATGGAGACTGGGTAGAAACTTCACATGGTGTGTAAAACTGGAGAAGAAAGAGATGTGAAGAGGGAATATGAGAGAGAAAATGTGAGTAAATATGAGAAAATGGTAGTGTGCCTGGGTTTTGGAAAAACTAAGAGTTGGCTCCTTGGGAAATCTCAACATGATACTTAAGAGAAACTTATGACTAGCCTGAAAGTCTTAGCTCTACCCCATCAGGTTCAGGAATATCATTTTAGCACCCCACAATGTCAGAGTACCCCTAACTGCCAACAAATGGTAGCACATTATCTTAGTAGTACCCTAGGATTACTAGAGTATGATTGGAGACTAAAAATTGACATGCTTGAAAAATAGACATATTATTTAAAAAGAACTCCCAACTATTTAGATAACCGAAGTATCTATTACCTATAAATATAATGTCTATTAATTTCTTTGACATATTTTTGAGCACCTACTATGTATTAAACTGGCAACGACAAGAGTAGGTCATGTGCTACCTCCTCCTTCCCCTACAGCAAATTGACTTTAAATTCTCACCCAACACTGAATCCAGAAGCACCCCCACAGCCATCCTGAGTTCAATGTTCAAAATACATCTCTGTGCTATATAACAGAGGGTCAAAGGTAAATAGGCATAAGTCCTGCCATGAAGAAGATGAAGACAGATACACGTGTATTATGACACAATGTAATAAGCAATATAATAATGGAATGGCACAAAGTCCAACTGAAGCAGAAAGGAGGGTCAGGTGTTCCCAGGGAAGTTAAGCCTGCATCCCAGAGGTGACAGGTAAGCTTCAAACACGCAACAACACCATGCTTAGCTTTCATATTTTAAGTACTTAAAATATACTAGGTGCTCCACAAACATTTGGATCTTTAAGCAGCCAAAAAATATGCAGCCTTATGTTACAGATGAAAAATCAGGTTCAAGAGAGATATTCAAGTGCATACAGCTAGGAAGTGGTGGTGCTGGGATTAGATTCCAGTTCTGCCTGGCTTCAAGTCTGTTCTTCTATTCCTTACTGGAGGGGGTGGCACTTACTCTGTACCAATTCTCTAGTCAAATTAAAAGCTAAAGTTGCAGAAGATCAGAACATGTTCTTGTTTAATATAATCCATGCCATGGAAATGTCTTGTGGAGAAAACATGAAGTATTATATTTCTAGAGTATGCTGTAATTAGCAGTAATGCATTTTCACTGTAGGAAGTTGGAAACTAACACATTTTTATGAAGACTTGATTAAATATTTTCTCCTCTTAGAAGGCCTGCAAGTGCTCCACTCACTAACTCTGTATGTTAAAATACATAATACATCTGCCCTAGAGTGGACTCCTCTCAAACAAATCTAGCAGTGAGTGACTTGAGTAAGCATTGAATGTAAATGGCATCATTATAAGGATATTAAGGGGTCAAGCTGTCAAGGCCTCTTGCTAAACTGAAGCTAATTTCAGGAGTCATATTCTCACAGTAATGCCCTTTTATAATAGCAAATAAATCACATTTGCAACAATTGTTAAAAACTAACTGCCAAGTATTTGTTGCAGTTGTAAATATCCTACTTGTCAGCTTAAATATTTCCTGCTGTATGGAATGAAATGTAAATCAGATGGGGACAGCTACTAATCCTTTGCAGGAGAAAGTGAACTTATTGTTTGTGTATGATAGACATTTTTTACCCCAGAGCTTCTATTTTGATGTCTAGGTGTTCTTGATCAAAGGAAAACATAAATGCAAGCATTATTAATATTAATGCTGATAACACTAATGCTTTGGTGAAAGAGATTTTAATAGGAAGGCAGCACAGTGTAGGAAAGGAACTCAGAAATCCTACTGGCTCTCATGAGCAGTATAAACTTGAACAAGTTACTAAGGCTGTCTCATCTCTGTATTTCCAAGCATCAGTGGAGTAAACAATTATACGTATTACATGGGTTTTTGGGGGAAAAAATCATGAAATTGTTTTACGTTATAAAATTCAATGTGAATGTTACTTGGGATTACTAAATGTTCTCTTTAAGAGAAATGTATTCTTATAAGCCATATTTTTGGTTGTCTGTGTAGCTATTAGATTGTCCCATTTCCTAACTGGTTTGCCCACGTGTAACTGTTGGGTTCCGCCTCACAACACCTCAGTCCAGTATTAGCACTGGCCAAAGGTGCTATTACTCTAGCTCCATTTGACTAGTGAGGATACTGAGATCAAAAAGCAGCTTTATAAATAGAATGAGATCATAGAACATGACCAGAACTCAGGATTTTCTAGAGGTGAGGTATTTTTGTTTCTCCAGGCTACCCTAACTCCTTCGTTCACAAAGAAATACTAGAACAAATTTCCATAAGCCTTTTTGTAGACAGCAGGCCCGTCTGATGTGCTTGGATAATCATTCTGCTCTCCATCTGGTTTTTCCATTGAAGACACTGCCTGAGGCATGCTTGTTTTGTGTATAGGGGTTCTGATCTCCCCCTCTAGACTATCAGCCCTTTAGGGGAAGCTGCTGAGCCTTTGTCTTCCTGCAGCACCCAGTGTGTGAGAAAGGCTGGCTCGGCAGGGCGCGTTGGCAATTCCAGTGCTGCGTGAGCTCCTTCTCTCACAGCCTTTGAGAAACGGGAGCAGAGAGAGAGAGGGAATGTGTATGGTATGTCCTCTTGAGGCTGAGTTCAATGGAAATGAAGCAAATATTCACTCAGCATCCTATTGTGCCAGCCCCATGCTTTGCTTTCACTCATCTCTTATCTTATTTGATCTCATTTTTGATTTTGGACTTGGATATCAATTTCAGAACCTAATCTTTGCACTGGTTACTCCCTCACAATTTAGATTAGCAATGACTGTATCCTGTACGAAAGCAGCATGAGGTGTAATGGGGACCAGTTGATGGATTTTAAAATGTGTGTGCGGTGGCTCTCACAAGGTAGCTCATTTGTTCAATTCCTGTCTTTATCATTTCTGTTCTCTTAGTTTCTGTGAAGTGCTGAGCAGTTTCTCCATGAATTACTTATAATGACTAGCTTGGCAGGTTAACTGATTAGATGTAACGGTGAGGGAAAAACATTACTGAAGGTTAGACCTGGAAAGACCCTTAAAAAACATTAATACACACACTTTATTTTATAAATGGAGAAACTGGCATGGAAAGTGAAGCGATTTGCCCTAGTCACAATGTTGGGTATCAGTGGTACATGCCAGAGCTAAGGTGTCTTAGCTCTTTGTCAGAAATCACTTGTTAATAATCTCTTGATTGATGATATCAAAGTCATTTTGTTAAAAATTATTGAAGTGCTAGAGAGATTTACATCAAGACATTAAGAGCACAAGTAACATGAAAACATTCATCTTGACATGATAACTTGTAATGCTGAAAAAACTGCAGCTGTCCCACTTTTGGTCGTTGTATAAGCAGCATATGACACACCCAACTGATGGAATAGTCTATGGTATTTTCGTGAGAGAGGATGATTGTGAAAAGCTGGAAGATTTAGGAAGGTGCACAAAACAACAGGAGGGTAGGAAGTTGTATAAGCTACATGACTTGAGCTTCACAAAAATAATATATGTACAAAAGGATAGATGAGAATATAACAAAATGTTAACAATATTTAATTAGGAAAATTATACCTGCAATTATATAGAGACTTTCACACATATTCTAGATTTGCGCTATCCATATTCAGGAAGCCCCTCATCTATGCCTCTGTAGGTAACCCCTCACCTATGCTCCCATAAGTAACTCCAGTAAACTCATTGGCTTAATAAATTGGGCAGTTGTTACTTTGACTTCTCTGCTCTGTCCTATGTAGGGTGAATAGACATTGGTGTTTAATTATCCCCAGGAAAAGTTATTTATGCAACACATGGTCAAAAACTGTATGTGGCTTCTGAGTACTTGAGATGTGTCCTGTACAAATTGAGATGTACTGTGGATTAAAAAAAAATACATGCCAGATTTTCAAGACTGAGGATGCAAAAAGCAAGATTAGATATCTCATCAATAATATCTCATACCAACAATAGGTTGAAATGACACTGTTTTAGTTATGTTGGGTTAAATAAAAATATTTCAGTTATTTTGATCTATTGTTAACTTTTAAAAACTTTGCTTTTGGAAAGTTAAAAATCATATACATGGGTGGAATTCTGTTTTCTGTTGTATTGGCTACAACTTCAACTTGAGTGAAAGGGTAGGGTCAGTGGAGGTGGGTAGCAGAGAAGTGCTGAGATGCCACAGCTCTCCCTGCCCTGACTATGAGCCACACTCGTGACAGCTGCACCCAGAAATCTTACCAAGTGAGAACCAGTGACAGGGAGGAGTCAGGCCAGAACAGTTTGCTCCTTGGTTCTTTGGTATGACAAAGTAAGCATGCTTCTCTGTAGGGAGTAGGGGTGGTGGTGGTAGGAGAAAGGCCCAGTGTAGAGCCCTCGTGGCCTTAGGTGTTCCAGGCAGATGGAGGCTGCCTGCTCACCCCTGCTGCTTCTACCTCTTTCTGGTGACAGGTGGGATGGATGGGTGGCAGAGCATGCAGACATGGGCAGATGTGCCCAGGCCCTACATTCTGTGACTGTCTCCAAGTGCAAATAAAGTTCTGTAGTAAAGGATTTGGTCTTGCCTCTTATTAACCTTCTCTGATAGGCGTGAGAGTAAGTATGGCACTGAGGGACTAGTTTACAGACTGGAGGTGTTCAATGAAGAAATCAAAGTTTCAGAGATTTGAGAATCATAGATGTTTTGCAGATTTGTCTCAATTTTTTCTCCTCCTTTCTTATTGTAAGGAGAAGCACTTGAGGACAGGATAAGTGATAAATTTTAGTATCAGGGTCTGATGCGTGTATTTGTGACCCACAGATAGTCCCCTTGCTGGGCTCCTTTCCTTGACTAATCACTGGGAATAATAGTCCTGGTCTACCTTTCCTCCACTGCCTCCAGATGTGTCTATGAGGCTAACAGAGAATTTTGAAAATTTACCGCCTGGTGGAAAAAAAAAAATTAAAAGACATAGTCTCCAGCTAAGCCAACTTTGAGAGATGCAGTACCAAGATTTCTCCCACCACAGTGATGGCATGTGGCCTTCAGAGCAAACTGTGATGCACAGCCCACCCTTCCCAGTAGCCCATTTGGCGGAGGGATATGAGTCATCTCCCTGCTCATGTTTTTGCTCTAATTCATCATCTCAAATCTGACAGAATTCTTTCTAGAGCAAGACAAAGCCATTAGTCAGACCCATGGGTTCCCACAGCAATGGCTAAGCTACGGAAGCCAGGCTGTACTTAGTCCCTCTCTGTTGTAGGATAATTCAGCTATGGGTAGGGAAGGCCAAGTCTCTCTCTGTCCTTTTGGTTTGGCTAAACACAGAGCCATGGGCTTATTTCCTGCATACAACAGTAGAGGCTGGGAATTCTTGGAAGGTGCTGAACAAAGAGGTGACATGATATAACTTCTGCTTTTAAAGAATGAGTCTGGTTGCAGTGAGAAGAGACAATTATAGGCAAGGATGGAGACAAAGAGTCCATTTAGGAAGATATTGCTATAATCTGATGAGAGACAATACTGTGGCCAGTGTGGTGAGGTGGAATATGGGAAAGTGATCGTAGTACACATACATTTCAACACAGAGATATAGGCCATGAAACAAAGAGAGCCATCAAAGATCCTCCAAGACTTTTGCCCTGCAGAAAATGGAAGGATAGGGCTGCCTATTCACTCCCAAGTGGAGCAGACAGCTAGGGGAACAATTTAGTTCAGAAAATCAAAACTTCAGGCTTGAGTGTGTTAATTTTCAGCTGCCTTTTTGGGATAGTGATCAGAGGGTGAGTTGGGACCTCCGAAACCTTTTCTTCTTTCTCAGCTGTATCATCAGGAGCTGTGATGTTGGCTTAAAGCAGAATCATTTTCTGGTAAGTAGGCAGAGTTCTCCTCTGCTGTCGCTTTTGGGTCTGGGGCTCCAGCCTCTCCTTGAATGGGGTGAGGTGAAGGTACAGGATCTGAGACCTTCCCTTGGGGCCATGTGCTTCTCACCATGGTTGGACCCTGATGATACAAAGTTGAGAAGGATGGGGATGTCAAGAAGGGAAGAAAGTACCAGCAGCTTGAAGAGTACTGCAGGCTAGAGAGGGCTTGGGTTGAGAAAGGCAAGTGGTCATTTGCACTGAAAAGATCCCTGGTTGGAGAGATTATGTCAACTTGAGGCAATCAGGAGCTATGCCTGGATTAGGGTTGGGGCACCACACCAGATTAGGCAATTGAGAACCAGCCTGGATTAGAGTGTGAGTGATTTATGGACCAGCAAATGAGGGGAAGCCCAACTGGGAACTGGAACTGTGTACAAGGAAGGAAGAAGAAAGATTGTTACAGATTCTTCCTCTGGGAAAGCTCTAGCCCTTGCAGTTGTCTAAGGACACCAAGTTGCTACACGCCGCAGAGCTACACGCCGCAGATCTTCATCACAGATTCGCTCCAGTCTCAACTTGCACCTGTCTGCCTATTGCTGATCTTCAGTTGCCAATCTTCAGTCTCCAGTCTTCACCATTGTTCTTCAAACAACCGATCTCTGTAGCAGACTCTAACCGTTTGTCCTGTAGTCCCAGACAGGTGTTCTACTTCGCGGCTGAATAGCCATCAGGCACTCCAGCTCTCGCATGTGCAGCCCACCATCTTGGACTTTCTCTGTCCTCAGATTTGTAAGCATTCCTAATGGATCGTTTTTGTTGTAATTTCTGTAAATTCTGCCTTTTGAAAGAACCCAAGCTAATACACCAGACCAGAGTTATGGGACTGCAATGGGAATGCTGGCCTTGTCATTGCTGCCTGTGTAGTCTTAGGCCCCTTCCGTCCATCTCTGGGCCTGTTTCCTTGTCTCACATGAGCCTGAGGGCATCAGTCCCTGCTGGTTGTTGTGAGGATTCAGTGACTACATGACCAGTGTGCATGACTGCTACTATAGAAGTGGTGCCCGATCCATCTTCTCATCTGGCTGCCAGGAGCAAAATTGGGGCAGTGGGAAGACTCACTTTGTGGCCTTTGACTTTGATATTCTTGTCTGCTTTTCAGGGATGGAAAGCAGGGGCAGGCTTCAGAATCCGAGGTATCTCGAGGACAGCATTCCCCTCTAGCCAGTTACTGACATCTCTCTCTCTCTCTCTCTTTCCTACTTAGATCATTAAAGTGCCAAACAGCACTGAGCTCTCCATTTGTGGTAAATACACTTGATAGTTAATTTTAAAGAAATGGGTACATCGCACTGTAAGAATTTTCATTTAGTAAAATATTAATATGACTATGACAGTAAGAGTTGTTTGCATCACATAAAGAAAATCAATGGGCAGGCAGGCAGACAGCATCCTCCTAGCCTTTTGCCACCTAGTGGCAGCTTCTGGGATAGCCCAGGCTTGAAGGGGGAAGAAGAGACACCCTTGTTTATCTGGATGCCTCCCCTTGGGTTTCTAGCCATACTGTTTATCCTTATGAACATGATCTAAATCACAGACTCCTGTATGTCTCTCAGCAACTACAACATCCATTCTCTGTACCACCTGATGTAGACTCTGCTTCATACCGATTCTATGAAATTTCTGGTGTCAGAGGCAGCAAAAAAATCTGAGCCCTGCCATTTAGCACCATCCATGCCTGAATCTTTTTAAATTTTCAAAACCCTTCAAAATATTTGGGTTATAAAAGTTACAGACTCTGAAATATGTAAACTGCAGCACAACTATAAATGTTTTTAAAAATCCACAAAACGAAATATGTCAGCTAGTGCAATCCATCTCTTACAGAAGCAGTTATGTCTAAGTCATATTCCTGAGAAGGTGCTTTAGTACATTTGGTGTGACGTAGGGTGGGTGGAATCCCTTAAACTGAAAATACTCAAGTCAGTAACAGCGCTGCCTTTGGCAGACATCAAAGGGCCTTCATCATCACTTCCTCCTCGTTTTATGGATGAGGGTAGGGAAGGAAGTGCCTGCTGCAGACTAGAGAGGACTTGGCTTGTGAGAGGCAAGTAGTCACCTGCATTGGAAAGATCCCTGGACCACAGAGGTGGACTGACCTGTGTAGGTCCCAACATTAGGAGAAGATGTGGGATGAAAGTCCAAGTATCTGACCCTGGTCTAGCTCCTTCTGTGACATTTAATTACCAGCCTTAATAAAACACTTCTTCTTTTTGGGTGTGTGCAATGCCAGAAATATCCCTGTCGCTTTGGAAATTCTCAGCATGTGCCAAAACTATATTCAGAATTAATTTGGGTATCCAAAATGAAAAAAATTGAAATTTAAACCTGCATAAGCAGTAGCTACACACACACACACACACACACACACACACACCTTTTGTGAAAGAAAAACACACAAATCTTTTAATAACTCTTGCTTTCTCTGCTTCTTTTTCCAAGTTTCTTCTGCTACCTCTATAAATTTAAGATTATCCCTCTGTTATTTTAAAGACCAATGGCCTACATAATAATATTTATATTCTTAGGGTACAGAATTACATACTCATTTCTGTTTTTTTCTTTGCATATTTTCTTGCTTTTCTATTATGAGTTCTTTGGAAGGCCAGTTTCTTATGTTGACTTTAAGCATCAAACTCTAATAAATGTGAAACCCGATTCTTAGAATCCAGTACAGGCTTCTAGGACTCGTACTTGTGTTTGCTTCTTCATGGCAATTCAGGACAGTAATCCCATACTGCACATGGTTCTTCTCCTTTAGTTTTCATGCTGTAAGGGATTTGTGTCATTGAGAAGTGCTCCCTTAATGTCACCACAAATGACCTCTAAAAGGCTTCCATGTGGATTTTTCAAAGCAAAAGAGATCCTGTTGTGTAGCTTTCGACCGGGGAGTTACCTGTGCACAGCTCTGTGCATGCCGGGCTGCCCTGCCAAGTGGAGCCCACACTGGTGAGGATGAACACGCAGCCCAGGCTCCATTGGTGAAATGAACTGGTAGCAGAGTTTGCCTTTCTTTTCCAGTTTTCTTGATAGCTCCAGTAAGACAGAAAAACCCTAGTTGCAGAATACATATGTCAGAGACAGTGTTGAAAACTATGGTTTTGGGATTATTCTAGTCCAGCTTCTTTAGATCCTAGGCATAAGTCTTTGCATATTTATGCAAAAACTTGTGTATGAATGTTCATGGCAACATCATTCATAACAGAAAGTAGAAGTAATGTGAATATTCATCAATGGATGCATAAATAGCTGCAGTATGACCATGCAGTGGAATGTTACTCAGCCATAAGGTGAAAGATTGATACATACTATACGACTGAAGCTTGTAAGTATTATGAGTGAGAGATCGTGACCCTGCTGCATGATCCCTTTTTATATGAAGTATCCAAAATAGTGAAACCCACTGAGACAGAAACTGGTTTCCAGTGGCCAAGGGAAGGAAGCATGGCAAGTGACTTCTAGTGGGTACAACATTTTTTTTTGGAGTGACAGAAATTTAAATTTATATGATTGTGATGGTTGCACAAATCTGTAAATATACTAAAAACTAAAGTGTGCATTTTCAAAAGATGAACTTTATGACATATAGTGTCACACACACACTCACACACACATTAAAACCTTCAGAAGCTTTATAGTCACATACACTAAAGCAAACTCATGTCCAGCAAGGGCTAACATGTGGAGTTCAAGCTGGGGGTGGTGGTGCAGGCCTATAATCCTAGCAGTCAGGAGGCTGAGGCAGGAGGATTGCCCTGAGTTTCAGGCCAGTCTGGGCTACGTAGTGACCTCAGAACCAGTCTGGACTACAGAGTGAGTGAAACCCTGTCTCAAAAACAAAAACAAAAAGCATATGGAGCTCAAGAAACAGTCATGGCTTGCAAGGAATAATAATGTATTAACAGAATCTAATGCACATTATCAAAAAAGACTCAATTAGCTTTGAGGACACAGTGTTACTTTTCTAAAAGGTAGTCCACGTCCACCTACTCCCTTTCATTATGTGTCAGTTCCTGGACTGAGTGGCACAGTTAAATCCAGAAGAGAGGCCGGGCTGGTCAGGCTGGGGGCACGGGTAGAGGAAAATTTTGTCCTATACTGTCACACTTTCCCCCTTTCTTCTTCTTGCTCATCCCAGCAATCCCTAGCCCCTCAGCCTGACTTCTGGCGCATACAGAGTGCCTCCACTGAGACTCCTCCACATCCCATCAAATTAATCCTATAATCCAGTAAGTCCTGACTAGTTTGGTGATGGTAGAGGGCCAAGTCCCAGGTGGCATGTGTGCATTGTAACAGAGCCCATGGATTTAGCTATCTGGAGATGAATTTGGATTCCACAACTTGCCTTTGTTGCCTGTGGACTCTGGTGTTTGATTCAGAACCCTATCACAACAATATGTCATCTTTTTGATGGTGGCAATATTTCAAAAGCTGCTTATTTGACCATATGTAGGGCAGACTGTAGGAGGATGACATGGAAAAGGAAAGGGGAAGGAAAAGGAGCTTATTCTCTGAGTCTGTTGAATGCCAAGACCGAGGTCAGTGTTTT
This sequence comes from Ctenodactylus gundi, assembly GCA_004027205.1. Taxonomy (NCBI): domain Eukaryota; kingdom Metazoa; phylum Chordata; class Mammalia; order Rodentia; family Ctenodactylidae; genus Ctenodactylus; species Ctenodactylus gundi. The sequence goes on along the minus strand of PVKB01000084.1, from coordinate 935,735 downwards.
CTTATGTTGTACTCACAACAACCCTCATTTTATAGAAGTGAAAATGAGCTCAGAGAATCCAGGATAAGCACCCTAACTCCCAGTTCAGTGGCAGGGCCATGATCAAAACTCAGGTTGGTCAGCCTCAGAGCCCAGGTTTTTACTGTTATGCTGGATCCTGGCAACAGCGCTGCTCCGCCAGGCCAGGGACACAAGCCCAGTGTAAAGTGAGAGGACACCCTGATGCTGGCAGTCATCCTGGGAGGCTCTACCAATTACTAACAGTTCTGGAGCTGCGGGAAGGCTCCTGATTTACTTTGGGAATTAGGGACAGCCACTTAACACTGTTCCACCTCACCTTTCCCATTGGTTGTAAAGTACTTTGAGAGCACATGCTACAAGAGTTGTATAAGAACAAAGAAGTACTGCCCTTCAATGTAAGCAAAAATCCAAGGTTCCTACCTTTGATCTATAAAAGTCCTGTGGTTCTCTCCAGAAATGTGTGGATGGAGCATTAGGACCCTGAGGAAAATTCCAACTGAGTAGTGGCCACAAACTGAAGATCACCCCATCAATCCCAGCCTCCCCACTTGGCTTCCACAGGGCTCTGCCACTGTGTTAGGCTATGACTGTGGAGCTTACCCAAGGCTGCTTTTAGCTGGTGGCCTTTCAGGGTCTTGCTCTGCAGCCCAGGCTGGCCCTGAACTCACTATGGAGCCCAGGCTGGCCTTGGGCTCATGGTAATCCTCCTGCCTCAGCCCCATAAGTGCTGGGATTACAGGCGTGCACCACCAAGCCAAGCTTATGTGATGCTGGGGGATCGAACCCAGAGCCTCACGCTTGCAAAGCAAGTGCTTTAACTGCTGTGCCATTCCTCCAGCCTTCCTAGCTTCCATTTCTAACAAATGAAAGACACAGCATAAAGGAAGGTGTTTTCCCCCTTCTTCTTTCCTGCTCCTTTTCTCTTCCTACTCTTATTCTAAGCTCCAGTGAGTTGTTTCTTAATATATAGCTTCCTCTCAGGAGCATACCCTAGAAGGCTCTTAACTCATGGCAGATAAAAGTAAATTCTCAGTTTTAGCTTTGTTTGTGTCTTCTAGGCATTGTACACAATCTTTGAAGCAGTTTGCAGAAAAATAACTGTGAAATTACTTTGTTCATATTTCCTCCATCGATTAAATTTTTAAAAATCCAAAATGCATACTCTGAAATTTCCCCCAAAAGATCTTGGATGGTATATTATTTGGTATTACCATTTATCTTTAATTTGAACAGAAGTTTAATCCTCTAATTTGAGTAGAGGTGTCTTTATATTGGGCCCTTTATAAAATAAACTCGTATCCTGCCCCTTTCTATTTCTAGAGAATCAGGAACTTGGTTGTTGTCACAAGGGATTTAAACCATGCCTCCTCCATCCCAGGGAAGAGCTGCAGGACATGGCCGTCTTTCCTGGGTAACTGCCCAAGTCAGGAAACTCCACCTCTTCTTCATATTTCCTGCCTGTGTGCTCCTGATGGGGTGGAGGTAGAAAGTGGGTTCTGTTGGCTGATTTGAAATTGTATTTCATACTGGCACCTAACTTTCCCTGATCAAATTTCAGTGGAATGGCTGAATATCCTTCACATATTCAAATATTTGTGGAGAACTCTAAAAAGGTTAAAAACAGATGTAAGTAAAGCGGGTACTCCATGATGGGCTAGGAATGTGGTGTGTGTTAGGGAAGCCTGGCTCCTTTGGGAAGGAACATTTATTTACTCATAAGGGCTTGGAGCAACAGAGAATACAATGAATCTTAAGCTTAAGAGAGTAAAAGATATGTTTACAGGAATATACATATTGTTAAGATGGTTCTATTTATGGAAAAGATTCATGTAACTTTATAAAGGTTTTCAGGAATTTTAAGGATTTTTAAGTGCTGTATAAGACTGTACTAGTAACAGATGTTCAATGACATGTTTAAGTTTTTGTTTGACTGAAAAAGCCATGGATTATCTGAGTCTTTTTTAAAAAAAATCGTATCAACCCCACCACATTTTAAATATAGCTCAGGCTCATTTAAAAAAAATAACTAAAAAATAACAGAAGGGCTTCTAGAAATAAAATACTATGATAGTGATGCTGGAAGATCTTGTTTGTTAAAGGATCCTCTTCAGAATTCTGGTCTCTTGTGTCACTTCTTGTTCTTTTTCTATAAAGACAGATGGTGTCAGTAATTGCCTATATATTTAATTAAGTTAAAAAGCTACATAGTAAGTTTTGGGCAAATAGAGAATTTTGTGCTTGGAGCAAAGAAAGCAAAGTAGGCAGAAACTGGTAGTGTTAAGACATCATTCCTCACTGAATTCACATTTTTGGTATCCATATGTGTTGGAATATGAGACTTCATTTTATTAATCTAATTATCAGTGAAATGGCATTTATTCCAAAAGATAAAACACGTAACAGAAACCTGGATGGCAGCTCACTTCCACTTTTGACCAGCTAGATGAGGATGATTGTGCCTGTTGTCCACTTCCCCTCCAACCTTGACCTTTAGTGGTTACTCTAAACTCCTCTGTCACTTATGGTGTTTTTCTGGGATTGTTCACCTACCAGGCTAATCACTGTAAAATTATTATGGGTAGAAAAGCAGCAGCAACTTGTAGAAAGTGGTTTGGAAAATTGACTTAACCATTCTCTTGGTGTCTGTTTTCGATGTTCCCATCGCGTGAATCCACCTTCTGGCTTAATGGCAATATGGTGCTCCCAGCTGTGGCATGGTATATGGGCTGCACATTTAAACTCTTACAGCTTAAAAATGGCTACCACAACACTGATTTTATTCCATTTCGCTTAGTCATTAACATTTAATGATTACCTTATGTGCTGAGCACAAGGATGGAATATATTAAAAAAATAGGAAATGTGTTTTCTGGCTTTAAGCTGTTCAACTCAATTCAACAAGCATATTGAGGAAGTACAAGTGAACATATATTTTCTCTGGTGATAGTAGTGGAGGAGGGGGAATATATTTTCACAGGAAGTCACTATCAACCCAACACAGCACTACAGTGTTTGCTGTGAGAGAAAGATCACAGGCTTGTTACCCAGATGCATCCTGGTGAACACCCTGGAATGATTCACTTTCATAGCTGTGTGGCCTTAAATATGTCACTGTAGCCTCTGTTTCCTCATTTATAAGTTAAGGAAAATAATATCCACTTCTCAGGACTTGAATGTTAGAGCAATACATGTAAAATATATAACAGTGCCTGGAAGATAACAGAATTTCAACAAATAGTGTTATCATTACTAATAATTCTCACCATCAATACTACCCCTCAGATGTGGGAGGCTAGAGGATGAATTGACTGTGGCAGGGAATTAATTCAGATAGTTTTCCATCTGGTGTTGGATTTTGAAACATCCTGAAGGAAGAAAACTTTTGTGTTAACAGACCAAAATAAGGGAAAGGCAGGCCGTTGGCATGAAGGTAACATGTAAGAGGTAGAATGAGAAAGCATTTGTTGAATATGAAGCCACCATGCTCACGTTCTAAAAGTTCTGGTGAATGTGATCAACGAGAAAAGCAGTTAGTGGCATATGGTGGGAGGAGAGCCACTTCAGGTGGCTGTAAGAAGTGAGTAAGGACAGGAGCAAATGACCCTTACCCGAACATTATGATACAGGAACACTTAGGTTCAAATGAGTGTCCAGGGCATTCTTGAGGAGCTCATACAACTCAGTGGCAACAAACAGCCTGATGAAAAAATTGGTTAAAGGCTGAGTGTGGTTGTGGCCTATAATCTCAGCTTCTTGGGAGGCTGAGGCAGGAGGAGTACAAGCTTGAGGCCAGCCTGGGCAATTTAGGAGAACCTGTCTCAAAATAAAAAATGAAAGGGGCTGTAAACTTGTCTGCGTTTAATCTCCTGTACTGCCAAAAATAAATAAATAAATAAATAAATCAAGCAAAGTACTTCAATAGATATCTTTCCAAAGACATATGAATGGCCAGTAGGTCTATGGAAGTATTTGACATCACTAATTATCAGAAAAATTTAAATTAAAGCCACAATGATTTATTGCCTCAGACCTGTTAGAATAGCCACTGCTATGGTTTGGTTTTGGTCCCCTCCCTCCTCTCAAAAGCTCAGATGCTTGGTTCCCAGCTAGTCAGCATGGACGTGGTAGACTCTTAAAGAGTTGGGGCCTTTTGAAAGGTCTGTAGGTCTTGGAGGCTCCACTCACATGAACAGGTGCATGCTGATCTTGCAGAAGGAGTAGGGTCTTGTTGGAGTTAGTTCTCAAGAGAGCAAGCAGTTCTACATGATCTTGGCACCTTTCCCAAATCTCTCTGCTTCCTGTCTGACCATGTACACCCACTTCTGATGTTTTATGTCACCTGCCATGAGGTCCTCACCAGGAGCTCTTAGTTCTCTTAAACCTCCATAATTTTTCACTAAGTAAAACTCTTTTCTTTATAAGTTACTCAATCTTAGGTATTTTATTATGATAACACAGAACAGATTCATGTACCTATTATCAAAAAGTCAAAATGTAAGTGTTGGTGAGAATGTGGACCCTTTATACTTTGGTGGTAGTAGGTATGTTATTGCAGCCTTTATGAAAAACAATATGGAGTTTCCTTTAAAAACTTAAGAACATAACAATCAGAGTCCCCAAAAGATCCATTTTTGGGGTATATATCCAAAGAAAATAAAATCACTATTTTGTAGAGATATCTGGTTCATCATGTTCACCGCAGCATTACTTATGGAAGACAAGAGAGGGAAACTACCTAAATGTCTACTAGTGGATGAATGGGTGAAGAATTTATAGTGTACACACAAACACTGAGGAATATTAGTCACCCTTTAAAAGAGGGAAATCTTGCCATTTGTGAACCTGGAAAACATTATGCAAGATGAAACAAGCTAAACACAGGAAGATAAGTACTGCATTGTCCCACCTATATGTAAAAATCTAAAAAACGTTGAACTTTTTGAGACAGAAAAGTATAAGCATGGCTGCCAAGGGTCAGAGGATGGAAGAAGTAGAGAGTACTGGTTTAAAGGCAAAAACTTTTAGTTACAAGATGAATTAAGTTCTGGAGACCAAATGTATTGATACTTGATGACTCTAGTTAATAATAATGTATCATACACATAAAGTTTCCTAAGAAAGTAGATTTCACACAAAGCAAGGTAGCCATGTGAGGTAATTGTTACCTTGCTTCTGTCAGTCATTTTGCTGTATATATGTATCTTAAATACATACATATTTCTGGTTTATTTTTAGGTACTAGGGATGAACCCAGGGTCTCTTGTATTCTAGGCAGGTGCTCTACCAACTACATTCCCATTCCAAATATATATCATTTTTATTTGTCAATTATACCTTAATAAAGCTGGGGAAGAGGAAGGAAATGGACAATTTTGCAAGGGAAATTTTATCCCACAAAATACCTTGACCATAGATGACAGCTGTAAGTAAAAGGGAGACTTTCAGCTTTGCTTTTGTGATGCTGGGGGGCGGGGGCACTGAGCTGTATACACGTAAATGTAGGGGACCTTCTGGTCTTTCTTAGCATCAGCAGGAAGTCTTTTCTTTCACTCATATCTGCTGCCTATCTGAGTCCTGCAGAAGTGTGGTACTTCCTGAAAAGTTCAGGATGCAGTGCGTGTATCTAGATGTCCCCGTCCTGGCAATATTTCTATTAATTAAAGCTAGTTAATAGCCCCAAAGTCCACTCAAGTTGTCTTGGCTTCATATGAAAGGAAGCAAGGATCTGCATGAGGGGAAAGACATTGGAAGAAGTCCTGGGGTGGGATAAGTGGGTGCAAACAGAGGCAGGTGGTCTATTATCTGTGGATCAACTGAGGATCTAAGCAAGAGCTGAGGTTTAGGCTTGGGGGAAAACTTTCTGAATGTCAGGCTTTACAGTTAGAGTGTCAGGGTTTAATGAAACATTTAAAGATGGTCATATTATAACATTGCACGCACGCACACACACGAGCACACACCCATGTACTCACACACCAAATTTGGCCAGTGGTTTACCTGTACTATCAAGGTTAAGAAAGAGAATTGTAATTTTCCTGTAAAACCCACCATAATTGTCCTTGTGCTTATTGTAAAAGCCATGATCATCCTATTGTCACTACTATTATTTGTATATAAAAGATCTCTTTCGTTGACACAAAGATGCAAACCTTTAAAGGGACAAGTCTTTTTACTTTAATGCTTCAAAATCCTTTGGGATCTATTTTCCCTTCACTAGGTATTAAGTTGTGATTAACAATGTGCCTATTGTAGCATTTAAAAAAACACTAAATAATAGGCACTCTGTTTATACCAAAGGCCTATTAAAATTTAATTTAGATATACACTGTTAACCTTCTTTTATATAAATAAAATACCTTCCCTAAAGAGAAAAAGTAAATCTCATTGAGCTCTCCTAGAGAATTCTGTATACATCTTGAAAACGGAAATAGGGAGACCTTGCAAATGAGAGCACTAGAGGGGAACTGAAAGAAGTATTCATTCATTCATTTAATAAATATTTATTGAACATCTATTTTATGCTAGACAGGATGCTAGGTGCTGGGTATACAGAAATGAGCAGGAAGGAATTATGATATTTCTGGAGACCTTGGATTTTCCATTCTCTGAAATAAATATATTCATTTGGATGCTTATATATCACTTCAAGATGACGGTGCTCAGTGACTTTTAAAAATAATGCTAATTCAATTCGGATTCCACTCAGTCTGAGAACCTGCTGAGGGCCTCTGTGGCAGTTTTACATGTGATTATACCGTTTGATTTAATAAGGACAGCACCTTGTATCTATCTGTCTGTTCAACCTCTCAGAACATCCTGTGAGGAAGGGGGGAACTCACCACTTGTTAGTAGGAGAAAAATGCTTACAAAGGTCAAGTGAAATGCCAGCCAGTGTAAAGGGTGGAGCTGGAACTCTTTACTATTGCAATGAAAAATTTTTCAGACTTTTTTTTTTCTATTCTAGGCTGATATTCCGTATTTAGAAACTCTTAGAAATGGTTTTCAAAATACACAATACTTTGGTATATAAAAACCAGTGACTCCATTTTTGTCCTTAATGGTCTATACTTTGTGACAGGTTTTGTTTCCTTTTATGGCTAACTTACATATTCAGTACCATTACTAGGCACCTGTGAGCAGTTTTAATCTAGACTCTTAAAGACTAGACTTCCCACGACTCTCTCTCTGTCTTTTAAAAGTACTATATGCCAGCACTCATAAAACAGGTGATGTTTATAAAGTTTACAGTTATCTAAAAAAAAAGTTTTGGTTTGGGAATTTTGACAGAAAAAAAATCTTTGCTAACCTATTTGTTTGGAGACTTTTATATGAAGAAAAGGGATTAGGAATGTCATATAAATTCATACTTATATGAGGCAAGTCCAGTATGATAGCTGTGAATATAAATCATCATTTTTTACCCTAATGCATTATTTTGTTACCAGTACTCTTTACAACCTCCTTCTTGCCTAGAATTCACACTTTCTTTCCTTCCTTCAAATTCTAATTATCTTCCAGCTCAAATCCCACCTACTCTTTAAAAACCTTTTTTTATTGCTCCAAACAGAAGGAATGTCGCTCTTGTCTGAATTCACATAGCAAATCATTTGGCAGTTAAACTGGCATTACTTTTCTTATGTCTCTCTTATTGTTCTATGTAGTTGTCACTTAAGCCTTTCAAAGCAATTCCTTTCTCAAACTCCTCTCTCCGCTGGACTGGGAACTTCCTAAGGGCACACACTTTTACATCTCCAGAATCTCCCAGCTTTTCCAGTACCTAGCATAATGGCTTGTGCATAATAGATGCTCGATAAACACTTGTTTCATTTAAAGTTTCCCAAAAGTGAGTAAATAAGCTTGACAGATCTGGATCATTTAGAAGTTCAACAATTAATAAATAATAATTAAGTGGCTGGCTCAATGTGAACATCAGTGTGTAAAAAATCACAAGAGGTTTAAAAATGTAAAGCCCAGTGCATTTTCTAAAAGATTTAAAAATTTATAGAGGCAATATTTATGCCTATGAACCCAGCAGAATACAGAGTAACTATGTGCATGTCTATGACGTGAAATTGGATGATGGGTGTGAAACAGCCAATAGGGCTCATATCACGACAGAGCACATGTCTCGTTTATTATCGTTCCCTCAGCACCTGGTGGGGGAGGGCAGAGGCTATTGGTGATGAGTGTTCAAGGATCATGTCATTCCCTCCCCAAACAGAAGCCTTTGGTAGGTACTTCACTTCCTTCCTGCAAACCCACAGGATACTGTCCATCATTGGACGTGGCTCCGGGACCCATGAGGGTTTGGAAATAGCTTTTGCTGCTCTTTGTTTAAGGGCTGGATCCTTCACCAGAACATGAGCAGAGCTCGTGTCTTTATCCTCATGTGCAAAGACCAGATTGGCAACATGGCTACCTTGTAGTTCCTGTCTTCTGGAGCATTGTGTATTCTGCAGGCCTGAAATTTCCCCACTTCTAGGATCCTGGAATCTTGGTCCTAAGGCCACTGTTGGAAAGCATTTTGTGCTATGCTACACTGGCTTCATTTCTTGAAGACCAGCTCCTTTATTTTTTTAATTCCTAAATGACCCTGTGTTCCACCTAATGCCCCCAATACCTAAACCTCACTTTTCCAAAACTGTTCTCCCATCCTGATGAGAGCTTCATTCTCCCCTCCATGGATTTAGATAGAATTATCCATATTCTATCTGGAGCTCATTTATGGTTATGGGCCTGTCCCAGGTATAGCACACTTATTTTATCTACTCTCTTTGGCTCATGGTCCTTGTATTTCCTACTGTACCAGCATGGTGAATTATGGATGCCAGCTGAGCCTTCATGCAAGAACTTGAATGCAGAGGTCACCATAGTTTTCTGCCTCTCATGTGTTTTGCATGACATATATGTGTGACTAGATCATATATACGAAAATGTTTTTGAACTGTAATATTCAATAATTATTATATTCATATTTTCTGTCTGATTAGAAATATAATACCTGCTTACTCTTAAAAATGTAAAGGGAGGATCTGGGGTATAGCTCAGTGGTAGAATGCATGCTTCTCATGCATGAACCCAGGATTCAATAATTAATAAAAATTTAAAAAGCAAATACAGAAAGCAAAAAACCAGCAATCCCCTTTGTGTTAGTTTCCTATTGCTGCTGTAACAGATTGCCACAGGTTTACTGACTTAAAGCAAGCTGCACAAACTTATTATCATATTTTACAGCTTTGTAGGTCAGAAGTCTCACCATGCTAACTTCAAGTCGTGGGCAGGGCTTTATTCCTCCTGGAGCTGTCAGAGAAGAACTTGTTTCCTTGATCTTTTTGGCTTCTAGAAACTGTTACCATCCAATGGCTCATGGTGGCTTCCCCTGTTTTCAAGGCAGTATAGCAGCTGCAAATCTCCCTCTCTGACTATAACCCTCTGGCCTCCTTCTTAAATAGGTTTTTGTGATTACATTGGGTCCACCTGGATAACTCAAGGTAATCCTCCACCCTAAGGTTCTTAAATCTTAATCCAGTCCTTTTGCCACTTAAGTTAATCGTCACAGATTTTCAGTATAAGGTCATGAGCAATTTGGGGACCCTTGCTCTGCCTGTCCCATCCTCAATCCTACACAGAAATGATGAATTGTAATATCTTAGTTTATATCTTTAGGTTTATTTTGCTCTTTTTTCATATGTGAATTCTCTTCTATAAAATTCTTATCATACATATATCTTTTGTGATCAGCTTTTTACCCTTCTATTTTTTCATTGTTTTCTTTAAATATGATTTAAGTTGTGAGTTTCAATGTATTTATAGTATTCAATACCATTGATATATCACAATCCCTTTAAAAATTCTCTATTGCACTTATACATGTCAATATAATTGGGAAAAATCTCTATTGTTGTAATTTAGGGTATTTGAGATTATTGAGTATTTGTTGTGATTAACATGTGATTTTTTAAAAAAAGGTGAATTCTTAACTGGGCTTTGAGGTGCACGCCTATAACCCCAGCATTGTGAGAGAGAAAGGCAGGAGGATCCCAAGTTCAAGCAAAGCCTGGGCAGCATAGCATCTTAGTGAGATCTTGTCTCAAAATAAAAATTAAAAATAAGCTGGTGATGAAGCTCAAGGTGAAGGCTTTATGTAGTCTTTATCTCCAGTACCAGAAGAAAGAAAGAAAGAAAGAAAGAAAGAAAGAAAGAAAGAAAGAAATTCTGGTTATTGTTAAGATTTGAGCTTGCTGATTCAGAAAGTAAGAACTATGAAAATACTATTGAAATAAAAAGTTTCTTTACAAATTAAGAAAACTAACCTATATCCACACCAACTCAAGTTGAATGCAATTATTATGTGTCACACAATAAAATAATAAAAATAATTATTAATGAGGAACCAAAATAAAATGAACCTGATCATTTTCAATTGAGAAAACAAAAGACTAAAGAAAGTATAGAGAAATAGAATGAGGTAATACAGCAATAAAAGAACTAGATTTTGTGATTTGAAGTTTCAGTATGATAAACTTAGAACACAGTGATGGGATTTGACATCTTAGTACATGAGGCATGGGGATGGACCACAGATATGGCAAAAGAAAGAAACACTGGAGTGGTTGGGAGACTGATTACATTAACCAAACAAGTAAATTGTTTGAAGAAATAAGTAAATATATTGAGGCTAAACAGCCTCTGGTTTCCTACTATTGGAAAAGAGTAATTACCTTCTAAGCACAAAAAAGAAAGAGTCTAGAAAGAATCTTGAGGTGTTTGGTTGGAACTGGAGATACAGCAGATACTTGTGGTCTTAAAATATATACACTGCTAGGTAAGAAATTAGTTATAGATGCTGCAAGCACTCACATCTATGCATATAAATGCATGTGCGTATATGCATACATGGGTGTGTACATGTATCAAATATTTCCTAGGTCTATTCACTGAGAGATCCCAGATGGAATGGCATCCCAACTCCCTCCTCCACTAAAAGAACCAGGGTTGATCATAGGTTTACGATTGAGAAAACAGAAAATGAGTATGGAATATCTCCTTCTTTCCAAAAAAATAAAATAAAATAAAATAAGACAATGCCCACAGAATGATGAGGCTACATCCAAAGGATGAGCCACCCTGAAGAGTCTCTCACCGGCCAGACTTGGGGCAATCTGAGCATTGCAGTAATGAAAATATCGAAATACAACTTGTTTAATAAGATAGAAACCTGTGAGTTCATACTGATAGAAATCCATACAAGCATGTGCGCATACACAAAGGGTGAAGAAAACTTCCTTGCAACAGGCTGCCAACAAGTGAATGCATCAGGAAGGACAGAAGGAGAATATTACCACTATCACCAGGTGGTCAGTTCAGGGGTAAGTTGGTCACAGATAATCAGTATTGTAGGTAGAATCTAATGAGGAATAGAGTATTGGGGAAATCTTGGAACATCTCCTCACAAAAGTTGATATTCATTTAGAAAAGAAAAAGCAGTGATACTTAGAGTGACAGAAAGGTGGGCACCATATAAAGAACACTGTGGGACAAGGTGTTTGTGATACATAGATCAAAGAATGAGCTCTTCATGTGTGAAGAGCTTGTGCAAGTCAACGTTTACATCCAAGACAAATTTAAAAGGGACAAAGAACAGGGTCAGACAATACAGAAAAGAGGTAAGAGGGCCAACAAACATGAAAAGATGTTCATCGTAAGCTTATAATCAAGGAGGGACTGAATAAAACAAGCTAACTTTTAAAAAAATCTTTTAAACAGACAAAAATGAGTGGTTGATACTATGCCAAGCCCTTCACTGGCATCACAAGGAATCCAGTTAGGAAAGAAGGAAAGGTGCTTTCTCAGATGATATTACTTGCAAACTGACTACAGACTGTGCTTATGATTTGAACCTATTCTGTTATATGCAGAGAACAAAAATACTTCTCTTGCTAATGGGACACAGTCACTGTAAATATTCTCCAATGTTCTGTTAACACTTGTAACACAGATGACCATATATTCAAGTATTATTGGGCGAGGACAAGGACAAATCATAATATAAAGTCAGAGAATCTTAGGTTAATATTTATCTATTCAGTTCATCTAACAATGCTGGAGCTCCTTCTCTAAATGCCTCAGCAATACCATCCCACTGCCAGAGCTCTTCTGTTATTCATTCATTCATATATTCATTCATCCATTCAACAAATATTTATTGAACATTTACGTGTGCCTGAACAGAGGCAAATGCTAAGCATATGACAACTAGTCAAAAGGGGTCCAGTAGGCCCATTTGGGGAGGTTGCAGAGTACAGAGGGAGGCAAATGTTAATCAGGTAGTCATGTAAATGACTTAAACCAGCAACTAAAAGAAATGATAGGAAAGAAGTAGAGAATAAGATGAGAACCTAAAATAGGAGAACTTCAATTTGTCATAGAGCTCAGGCAGGGGTTGCCTGAGCAAATGTGGCCTGAGCTGAAATAGGATAGATGGGAAGAGGGGTTAACAAGCTTAAGAGAAGAGGCAAGAGAATTTCAGGCAGAGAGGCAGCATGTGGAAAGGCCTTGTGGCAGAAGTAGTAGAGAAAGCCCAGAGGAATTGCAGCATTGTACCTAGAAAAGATCCCTCTCACTGCTACACATAACTTTCCCTATACCATACTCAAATAAATAAGAACTGCAAGTTCAAAGACCATGACTTTTGTCTTTCTCACGACCATGTTTGGAGAGGGCAACCTCTCCTACCCGGCATTCCTGCCACCTGGCTCTTTCTCCAGGGTCACTCTTGTCTTCCCTCCACCCTGGGTAGATTTCTGAATGCCCTTTAGTCTGTCCTTTTCTCTCAACACGTGGGTCTGAGAACAGAAGCAAAATCAATGAAGGGCCTAGAAGGCAAATGGAAAATGCTTATTAAGCAAAAAACTGCCCAAAACATAAACCCTCTTTGAAAGTATCATCTGACAGAAATGGAGAAGCATAAAATTGAGTATAGAGAGTATAAAACAATGAAAGTATGTTTTCAATACTCCATGGCCAGAGTATAGTAAGAGAGGGAGGCTGGAAGCCTTCCCATCCTTGATACAGACGTCTGGACACCCAACACGAGAAAAGGAGCAGCCAAACATTGCAGAGAATGAGCTCCACAAAGTAGTTGTGAATTAGTTGTGAATTTGAACTTTAAAATTGGGCAGGGAGGGGGCAAAGGAAGAAGGTTAAAAACTGTTTATCTAGAATATTATAATTAGAGCACATAAACATCACAAATGTGATCTCAATAAGTTAAAGCAGACTGAAAAATAATTTATGATGTCACAATCTCTAAAATGCTTTCAAACATGCAAAAGTAAGTTATATGTTATTTCTGGGCACATCTGTTTATAGTAAACATATAAAGCAATAGAAAGAAATCCAATTGCCAAAAATAACACAGAAGTCCCAATGCCTTCAGGGAGGCAGGAGGGCTGTACTCTGTAAGGAGTGCCCAGGACCAGATGTAGTATCGACACCACTAGGTGTCTTAAGCAGGGTGGGGACACTTGATTATTTATGTGGTTTTATTTCAAAAATATTCCCCATTTCATTTTCTTTTAAAGAAAAACACAACCTAAGCTGCTGGGGAACTGCTGAGAAACAAGAACTCTAAGCTTCTTCCTAGAGATTGATTTTCTGTTAAAGAATAGACTTCAGGTAGGTTCAGGCCCTGGATGGTGTAAAACCGTTTCACACCAAGACACAGACTAGCGCAAACCTGAGGTCAGCCAACAGAGCCATGTGGAACAGGCCCATCACCTACACTTCAGCTGCATGCACAGGAGGTGACTGTGGCCCTGAATTTTTAAACAGAAAGCCTGCCCTTGCATGGGGTGGCACGGATGGCATAGATGCAGGCTCCTTAGAGCATAGTGCTTTCTAGAAGCTCCCTCGGAGTGTCAGTTACATGGGAGTAGAGGGTATGAAATCGTTACACACTGTGGCATTTCACCTGGCATCAGTCCAGCTTACCTGCTGTTCCAAAGTGCTCGGATCAATAAAAGTCACCAGATCTATAGAAAAGTAGCCGACCACCTCTCTCATTTTACAGGCCTTTCCAATTTGGAGGCACAAAGACCTGAGAACTTGGGGATCCACTGAGGTCTGAGGCATGGTGGTACCAGAGGCAATGAGCGGTCCTTCAGCATGAAACTGGTCCCCTGTCGACAGAACTTTGATTTCTCCGTTGGGCTCTATCAGCATGTCCACTGTCAGGTTGGTGACACTCTGGGCAGGTGGGAATGCTTCGATCACGCCCCCTGGTGGGAAAAGCACAGAGTAGGTGGAAGGACACAACCACAGGAGTTGGCACCCACTTGCAGGAATAAGAAGTAGCTTATTAGGCTTTGGCCGATGGACTTGCCATACCTTGGGAGACTTTGGCAAGTACCTTCAGTCTCTGACTTCTTTTTCTTTATCTGTAATGGGCATAATGAAGTCTACCTCACCAGATTGTCAAATTTTAGAGAAAGCATCTATAGCATTTAGCCCAATGCTTGCCGTATATTAACAGTGAGGCTGAATGAATGATAGTTTGATTTTGATCATAATGAAGAAGACACTGTAAATACCATGTTCATGCCCACTCATTGCAGAAGTGATTAACCCAAGGATGATGGTCAAATCCCTAGAGGGAAGGAACTGCTTATTGTCTGCTGTTGGTACTTTTATGACCAGTGTCCTCTTTCTGTTCATCTTTGCTGCTTTTCTAATATTTGACATGCTTGAGGTTTTCGTAGGCACAGAGAACATTGGCCAGAGAACTATCATGCCAGCTGAGGATTCCTATGTAATGCCTGTTGTAAAATATTTCTTAATGTATAAAACCGGGAGATGCTGCTGTTTTTGAGAATAAGTGTATTTCCTCCTTGCTGTTAATGACAGCTTGATACTTTATCATGTGCTACCTTTTACTGAGACTACCAGAAATCACAGAGGCAAATCTGTTACTCAGCCACATCAACAACATTTTGCTGGATAATTTTTGGTCTGGTTGAGGGTGTCTACAAAAATTACATAACCCTGATTTTTTCTGTTTTTAGGTCAAATTTATGAACCTTACTTCTGTGAAAAAATATTAAATGTAAAGAGTTAATAATTTAAAAGTTAAAAAAATTAGATGTTCCTTAGATAGAGTGGCCTCTGGAACCTGATAGTGTTAACATAAAATCAGCCTGTATTTTACAAGTTTGCTGGTAGCAAGTGATACCACTGGCTTAGAATAGCATATATGGTTAAGTTCAGAGATTTTTTTAACAATTATCAGAGGCAGTCATCTGCTACTTCAAACAGAAGGCACTTTCCTTAAATGTCTATAAATTTGGGCAGAAGTAGCCCTAATGAATTCAAGTTTCAGAAAGAAAACTAGCTTTGGAGGGTACACATTCAATCCCTAACTGATCTATTTGGTTGGTTCAAGATGTTCTTTTTTTAAAATGAGCTCTGCTAGTGGGTGCTGCACCTGAATGCCAATTGTTAGGAATTAACAAGGTAAGTGCAAGAAAACAGCAACAAAACCCACAAAACCCCCAACCTACTGAGTCTCTCTAATTCACTTAACGTGGTGGCTTTCATTTTCATGCTTTGAAAGGTAGCGCGTTGGTGGAACACATTCCTTTTTGTTGCTTACTAAATTACTTCAGATATTTTTCTTCAAGAGGCTTATTTGTGTTGTCTCCTCAGCATCCAGCATCATGGGCATAACCTTTTTCATTGCTGATATTTTTTTCTTTACTAATTGTTCTTTTAAAAAATACACTGGTTCTGATAAAATATTATGGTGATGTAGAAATCAAATCTGTAGCACGTTTTGTGGCCATTAGCTCACTTGAGAGAAAGACACAGAATGAAACAGCAGTGGTGGGGAGGGGTGAGGGCCCTGAGCGCAGAGTCAGGAACTGTGAGCAGCCAGGAGATGTTTGCAAGGGGCGATTGGTGGCTTTGAAAGCACTTTACTTACAAGAATCAGATTTTACGATGTACTGAAATTGTAAAACGTAATTCTTTGTTGTATTGATCACCGAACTATTGTGTGGTCTTTTCTGTGTCACTTTCCTATTTCTGAGCCTCTGTTTCTTCATCAAAAAACTTTATTAACAAACCCCATTCTGTCTGTAGCATGAAGGAAAAGGATAATGAGGGGAAGCTCCGGTGAGGTAGTGGCTGGGAATTCACATGAGGAGTGGGCTAGGGGAGAGCTTTGCAAGATGGCCTTAGGGAATCTGGAAACTTGCTAATATTTGGTCCTTGATGGACGTAAAGTACTTCATGGTTTTCCCTCCTAACTTAGAAAAATCCCTATTTCTGCCAGGCGTGGTGGCACATGCGTGGAGGCTGTGGCTTAGGAAGATGGCAAGTTCAAGCTCAGCCTGGGCAACTTGCCTACTTGGTGACACTCAGTCTCAAAATAAGAAATATTTTTTTAAAGGCTGAAGATATATTTCAGTGAAAAGGCCCTGAGTTCCATCTCTAGTAACACACAAGCACACATAACTTATTCTTGACCCTTTATAGGGATGGTGGGAAGGCATTTCATTTCCTTCCTTGTATACATGAGGCTGAATTTAGCACATTTCTTTTTCTGTTCCTGGATCCACACAGAAACTTGCAGAATCACAGACTTTTAGAGACAAGAAGACACTGAGGGTAATGTTAAGCATCATTTGGCCTATTCTTTCCCTCACCTTGGGCCTTCCAATGTCATTAGTAAATGAGCATGGGGAAGGAGGAGGACGGCTGGAAAGGAGGCTGGCTTTGTACTGGGTGGCAGGCTGGGTTCTTACTTGGAAATGCTGGCTTTCTTTAATGGAAGTGTGATCATTTCTGTTCTACTAGAAAATGGAAGGGGAAACTAATATTTATTAAAGACCTTTTATGTGTTGGATTCTGTGATAGAAATCTGTATATCTCTATTTCACTGAAACCTCTCAACAACTATGTGGTAAATTAAGTGAGGAGAGCCTCTGTGGGCTTAAGAATTTTGCTCAAGGTCATGGTTGAGGTCAAGATCCAAAGCCCACCTCTCAGGAGAAACATGATACACAAGAGGCCTGCAATCCTGAGCTCTGCACACCCTGCCTGAAGCACTCTGTTCTTTCTCACTTAGGGTTGGATTAAAGATAAGAGTTTTAGGCAGTGCTGTTAAAAGTCAGCTGTAGGAATACTTTTCTAAACCAAAACAGGTGATGCAAAGTATTAAATCGGTCTGAAGTTGACCCAAAAGTAGAATCAATGGTTGTGTAGACTGATCCTTAGTAGAAACTTTACAGTCTTATTTACCTTGACTGAGAAATGTTTGGAGGAATTTTCTCCACGTTGGGAACCGTTTCTTATTGACTGGCTGTGCGTGCTGTGCTAAAATGCCCGCCAGCTCCTCGGAGATCTTCACCAAAGCTGGCTCCTGCAGAAACAAATTAAATAGAACCACAAGCAATTTTACTACAGAAATGAAAACTGCTTGTGGAGTGATTAAAAACCAGGCCTCCAACAGGCAAAAAAAATGTGGTTACTGTTTACCCAGAGTCAGAAAGCCATTTTGAAAATTTTCTGTTTTTCTAGCCATTTCTGTTTTCATATTTCAGAGTTACCTGGCTCCCTAAAAATTCCTGTTAAGTGTGTCTGCTGTCTCCAAAAGCACTCTCCTGTCCAGCTTCAGGGTACCCAGGTTTCAGACCCACTGCAGGCTGACCAGCAGAATTTCTTTAGGCAATGTTCTTCCCCACTCTGGGCCTCAGTTTCCCATTATATAAAACATGATGCTAACTACTTTGTCTCTAAGACCCTTCCTCCTGGGACTTTTTAAGTTATTATTTTTCTATGACTGTCTTAGTTACTTTTTGTTGCTGTGACTCAATACCTGACATCCATAAATTTAGGGGAGGAAAGGTTTATTTTAGTTTACAGTTTCAGAATATCACAGTCCATTCAGGGGCAGCCGGCATCCATGGAAGTACATGGCAGAGGCAGAGGTGGAGGCAGCTTCTCACGACATCACAAACAGGAAGTGAAGTAAAGGCAAGTTGAGTCTACTAGTCTTTTAAGGAAGGCTAGAAGCAGCTTATATTTCCTTCCAGGTCTCATTCCAGTGATCAGCCCCTCCTGGATCCAGGTGTGGAAGGAGTGGTAAACCCTCACTACATGCCTAAAATCCAATTTACGTGCCTGTAATCCAATTTACCTGCCTGTAACCCACCCCTCCAGACTAGGCCCCAATCTCCCAACAGCACATGGTTCCATAGACAGCCTATAACATTCAAATACATGGGAAAAAAAACATTCAAATACATGAGACTTTTGGGGGACATTCCAGATCCAAGCCACAATAATGACCTTAACTAGAAGAGGAAAAATAATGGAATTGGCCAGGTGGTTCTTTGCTTTTTCCATTTCTTTTGTCTGAGCCCTCTCTGCTGGGTATCTGCATCCTACAGTTTTGTCATCAAAGCCTGAATGACGGGCTGAGGCTGTAACGGTGGAATTTTAGGTGGAAGAGAGAAGTGAGGAGTAGTGGGGCCAGCCTCAGTCTGCCTGAACTTTCTCCCTACCTCCACACCCTGGTCACAGTGTCTTCTGTATGGCTGTGAGGCTAGCCCATATCATAAGGGAAACAACCCAAAGGCTGCAGAGATTCCTGTCAAAATGATGACAATAGGAAACCCTCCAATGAACAGGTCTGTCTGATTGGATATGAAAACTCTTGGTTTTCCAGAGCAATTGTTTTTGGATGTCATAAGTTATAATGCTCTTTCTTTTTATCCCCACGGTTTATTGATATGTATATGTGCAAAATTCAAGGTTTACAATGAGGTTGAGCATTTTGTGCACATACATATTTTGTCGAGGCGACAAGGGCTTTCTCACCCTCCTTTTGTCCCTCCCCCTACCCACCCCTCCCTACTTCCTCCCCCACCCTACTCCCCTCTTTCACTTTGTCTTTCGTCTTAAGTTCCAAAGGAGTTGTGATCTGGGTCTCTTGTATCAGAGAGACCATTCGATGTTTCACCTTCTGCTTCTGACTTACTTCACTAAGCATGATGTTCTCAAGTTTCTTTCATTTGCCTGTAAAAGCGTCCGCGCTGTTGGACTTTATAGATGCACAGTATTCCATTGTGTATAAATACCACGGTTTGTGTATCTACTGGTCTGTTGATGGGTATTTTGGTGACTTCCATATTTTAGCTATTGTTAGTTGTGCTGCTATAAACATGGGTATACATATATCTCTACTGTGTGTTGTAGGTGGAAGGTAAATCTGGACCTCATTCATGGCCTTGGGCAAGATTCTTAAACCCTCAGAGTCCTTCCTCACTTATCTGCGGCACTCTAAATTTTTTTCAAATGGAAGCTATGTTTCAGATGTTACTTCAGAAGTGGGGCATGGCCCTGGATTCAAACTCATAGAAGGATAATATTTGTATTCAAAATATGGGTTTGGGGTTGGAGGGAAATTTCTGAATCTAAGAGTCGGACGCTCAGTAATTTATTTGTAGGGATTGGCTTTGGGGTAGGGCTGTTTGGAATCTTAGGCATCATCTTCATACTCATTTATTTCCAATTTCCCTAACATTGAAGACTAAGTGTCTTCTATCTCCCCTCCTCATCAATTCATCAGAACATTTGATTGATTTTTGAGTCCAGTGACCACAGAAAATTCACAAAAGAAGAAAACAGACAACTCAGTGTATGTGCTAAACAAACTCAAAGAATCTGAATAAGTTTCATAATATCCAAAAAGTCCTGGAAGGAGAGCCTCATTAGTTAGATTAGTAAGTGCTTGACATACAAACAGAAATACATTAAGAAATAGAGTACCCTCACCCACCCCCAGTCCAGGATGACTCACTGCATAAGTAGGGAGGCCATTAAGGACTGAGAAAGCAGGTCATGCAGGTACATGTCTACAATCCCAACACTGGGGAGGCTGAGGCAGTAGGATCTCCAGTTCAAGACCAGCCTGGGGTACCTAAAGAGACCTTGTCAAAAAGAGAGAATAAAAGAAAGAAAGAAAGAAAGAAAGAAAGAAAGAAAGAAAGAAAGAAAGAGAAAGGAAGGAAGGGAGGAAAGAAGAAAGGAAGGAAGGGATAGAAAATGAAAAGAACAGGAAATCTGCAAGCCTTTGCCTTGGACTGTGGAAGCAAGGAAAGTTGCCATCAAGCAGTGGGCCTTTCCCTCCCTCCGAATCCTGCACACGGTGCACATTTGCTCAGATAGTCACTGTCAGTTAACCTGCTCTCCACAAAGCCACACATCTAAATCATAAGTAGGCATGTGCGATGCGCGGCTTCAGCAATCTGGAACTACTCTGTATTCCATCTCTGTGCAGTTCTCTAAAGTCATCTTTCCTTTTGTTTTATACTTGGTTCAGTTAAAACCTTTCAACTCCACGGAGGAAGACTGATCGTCTCTCATTCATGAAGCTCGCCAAAGCTGGGACGATTGAAACACAGCTTCAGATTCCTGCCCTGCTCTGTAAAAATTGTATGTCAGGGGAAGGAAGCCTCGTAGCCCAAGCTCTGTCCCTGGAAAGTGGAGACTTCTTTGATCTGCCTTGAGTGAAAGGCCTTTCTTGCCCCAGTTCTGAAGGGTGTGAAACCATCTTCCCAGATATATGCTATAGTGCCATTTAAGCAACTTGTGTATTTAAGGGTCACCTTTGCAGGAGAGGGAGAAGATGTAAAGGAAGCAGTGGGTTGGGGGTGAAAGCCCTGCCACACCGTCTAGATCCTGAGATTTGATCTCCATCAACTTTTGAGGATCAAGCACAAACTTCTCAGCAAAACACCTGAAGAAGGCCCTCTATGATGTGGCTTCTCCTCCAAAAGCAGCCCTGTCTCCCTCCTCCCCAAGCTGCCTTCCTCCTCCTCTGCCTCTACTGCCTGATTTCCTCTCATCCTTTCTGAGGTAGTCCCAGCCACATCTCCTCTTGCTGCCCCAGATGTCCCCTCTCTATTCTTTGCTCTTGCTGCCCTTAGGGCTTCTGAATTACAATGACAGTGACTGGAGGCAGACTCCTCTGGGCCCAGATGAGAGACCCTGCCTAAATGTTTTTGGAATGAGTTGATGGTGGTAAACACAGGACACAGTCCTCAATAGCTGAAGCTGCAGAGTCAGAGCGGATGTGACCCCTCTCAACAGGCTGCCTCCTTGCTGCCCGGGAACCCCCTGAAGGGATGGTGACTGCCTGAGAACCACCTATTCTTCCTGCGCAGTTTTACGGGATTTCCTGCCTCTGAGAGGTGTTGGAAAGATGAATGAGGTGACATTTGTAGAGTGTCACTTCAGATGCAACATGCTGTATGAAGAAGGCCCATAAAGGCTGCGTCCTGCGTAAGGCATCTGGACACAGTGCCAGCCTGCTACCACTGCCTCTGCCTGCAAAGCAAGCCATTCCGCCTTGGCACTTAGCTTCTGTGCTGTGCACAAGGCCACAGCGAGGGGGTACACTTCCTAGAGGAAAATCTGCTGCAGGAATCTGGAGGGTGCATTGTGTCCTATCATGAGAAGTATACAGCTGAAGGCACTGGCGGGTGATGTTTGGTGGAGGATGCTGGGGCACACAGAGGCAGCTCAGGGCCAAGATTAACTCTGTAAAAAAAAGCCATGGAGAGGAATAATAGGGGGTGGTATGCACTGTATATTTATTTTGAAAGTGACTGATGGGAAATATACAGATTTTACTGAAGAATGCCTCAGTACCTATGAAAAGAGAACTGTTTCCTCATATCTACAAAATAATAATGATAATAGAGCAGGACTTGCAGCTCACACATTCAAATAAGGACAAAAAAAATGACATTCTGTATAAAACTTCATTTTATTTGCACCTTTCCGGCCCCCAGTAATCCTCAACAGCACAGTGGCTGTGAGGAACTCAGAATGTGCTTGTGAATTGGTAGGTTAGGCCAGACCTCAGATCCAGGGATAGAGGACCCCATCATAACAGGGAGACAACAAGCAAAGAACAACCTCTTCCTCCAGAGCACCAGTCCCAGTGCCACAAGGCCTACCAACATGAGATGTTAGACATCATGTTCTCAGTTTTGGAGGGAGATTCTGTGTCAAGTTATCTCTTTACAATTCTAAGAGCAGCTGCTAGTAAAGAAAGACCTGTAGCTACTCAGACTTTCTTTGTTGAAAACAAACTTTAGTGTATGTGCGCGCACACACACGCACGCGTGTACACACACACACACGCGCGCGCGCGCGCGACTGTGACAACTACCAGAACAACCAGAACAGATAGTATCTGGACAATACTCTTCTCTCATGGTGTCATCTGGTCCTTCAGCAACACTCTGAGCAACACGGTACTATTTCCCCCCTTGAAAATGAGAATCTCAAGCTCTTAAAGTGAAGAGGCAGGTGTGAGGCCACTCAAGTTACCAGGCTCTGTTATATGGGTGACTTCCAGCTCACACTGAAGTCAGAAAATGATAGGGGAAGGAACCCATTGCTAGCTTGTTTTCTTCCCACCTTTGCCCCTCTCAAAAAAATGTATATGTATGGAGAGAGAGAGAGGAAAGGCAGAAGAGAATGTTAGTCATAAGCCAGCAAAAGGGTCCATCTCTCTCTGACTTGTGAAATGGGTACTTAGGAAGTTTCTCTTCTGTGAGGAGTGTCAAGGTGATGGACAGCCAAGCCAGTGTTTAAGAGTGCCTGTCGCCGTGTTGAGCAGATCATTTAGGGCCAATGACTTTGGGAGTGTGGAACGGAAAACACGTACCTGGTGAATGGGAAACAAATGGTAGGCAGGGACACTTCTGAAACAAGTTCAGATCCCAAATTTTCATCCTATCACAACTGTGCTACTCCTGGGAGTGCAAAGGCCGTGGCCTGGGTGGAGTGGAGAGCTCTAGGGCAGTTCTCATCCAGGAGGGTGTCAGCTGGTCTTTGCCACTGCACAGACCTGTTCACTGCTCTGCAGTTTGGCCAGGACCCACATTTACCCCTCAGAGTGTATCAGTAATAGCTATAACCTTGGAAGCTTCTAAGATATGAGGAAGCCTTAGAGCCTCCCAGAGACTCTTGTCTAGGAAGCATGTACCTGGCCTCTCAGCTCTTTATTTGTGTCAAGAAAGTATAATTTTGAAGAAAAAAATATTTCTTTGGGGGCGGAGGAAGAGTGTCTTAGAACCGGGGAATGATCCATGACCTTTACTTTGAGGTATACTTCCAGCCCTTTTGAATTTCTTTTTCTCTTTTAAAAATTTGATGGGGGTCTTGGTAAGTTGTTGAGTTGCCCAGGCAGAGCTTGAACTTGGAATTCCCTTGCCTTGGTCTCCTAGATTGCTGGGATTATACACAGTGCCACTGTTATGGTTTGTTTATTTGGATATAGTGGGATACCTGTGAAACTGTGCTGTTGGGAAGCCGGGCCTAGCTGGAAGTGGTGGAGGCTTGGGGCTGGACCTGCAGGGATTGTGTAAACTTGTTGAGAGTTGGGGGCCACCAGGGCAGAGCTTTCAGGTGTGGGTTGTTGACTTGTGGTGTAGGAAGCAAGGGTGTGGATGGCCTATCTGGTAGCTGGAACTAAATAAAGGAAGGAAGAAGAAACATTGTTACACCTTCTTCCTGGGAAAGATCTGGCCTCACCTGAGTCCAGACATCCACTTGCTCCTCACTCACTTGGCTTTCTGTCTGCCACACCATGAGGAGGTTTTTTCTGACCAGACCTCGGCTATATACCTCCCCCTTTGCTGGCCGCCTGCGAATGGACCGTGTAAGACTCTCTGAACTGTGAGCTAAAATAAGTATTTCCTCCTTTAAGTTGTGGATGTCAAGCATTTTGTCTCAGCAGCAAGTAAGTAACTAAGATAGCCACCATACCAGGCAGGAAGAAATATTTTATTGATGGCAATTCAAGGCATTTCAGAGAAACCACTCAAGTATTGTTATTCAGTTTAATACTGAAGCTACTACTTCAAAGGCAAGAGAGCTAACTTCTTCAACCAAGTAAATTCTAAATGTGTGTGCCATGTGTGTATGTTGGGGAGGATGGGGAAAGGAGGAATACATTAGAATACTCTTATTATGAATTTGACCAAAACTCATATTTTATTTCATTAGCTTCTTTGCTGAAGAGTCAATGGTATGTTAGGTAAAATAACCTATTGACCTCTAAACTCCCAAAGTGGACAATGTATGACAGTGTTCCAAAAATACAAAATAAAGGAATTCTGAGTCTTTTGGTTAAGATCAAGTGTAAAGGAAAACTTAAAGGGCCTGCCTGGATGGCTGTGCTTTATAACCAATTCTGACAACCCAAAATGGAGAAGTGAAGAGTGGTGGAAAGTCAAAAGCGCAAGACGGTGACCTGAAAAATCAAGCAAGAATGTCAGCTCTGAAAAGGGCCATATGGACTATCTAGGACAAACGCCTCATGTCACAGAGGAGGGAGAGGGGCTTTTAAGTCACACAGAACTCTGCAGGAGCCTCTGGCTGCTTCTGACCCAGGGTGAGTGCTCTCCACTGCCCCTGCCTCTTCTGGGGTGATGTGGGGTGCCACAGAAGATGCTCAGGCCACATCTGCCAGAGGCCAGTAGCGAGGGCTCCCCAGTGTGAAGGCAAACCTAGAAGGTCCTCTGCTGTGCGCAGGGTCCATTTTACTACTGCCGTTATCTTTTAGGTACAACAATACCTTTCACTTTTTGAGAGTTTACGATGTGGCAGTCACGTGCCAGGGATCTATGTTTATTATGTCACAGACCTGTCTAAAGTAGATATTATCATCCCTGTCTCATGTCACATGCCCAGAAAGTGGCAAAACTGGGATTCAAATCTGATGTTACCTATATGCCACAGGGTAGCAGGATCTGCGTGTCTCATTGCACCAATGGCATACAATGGTCAATCTGGGTAAGAATTTTAAATAATTTTATTGCAGCAAAAAATTTCACATAGTATAAAGTTTAACTTTTTTTGTAAATACATGTATTCCAAATTCTGTAACACATCAGAACCATGGGGTTTGGGGAATTAGTGAGTGTCTATGTCCTCCCCTTTTTCACATGTTCAGCCTTTTCCTATCTGACCACTGCCTCTCTTTCTACCCTGCCATTCATATTGGGGCCTTTTTATGTTATTATTTTGTGCATTTCATGAGAAGGACACCCATCTATAGTCAGTCGTTTGTGCTTGGTCCATTTCGTTGAGGATTATTGACCCTAGGTGGCCGCATTTTCGTTCAAGTGCTTCATATCTATCCTTCTTTATGGCTGCATGGCATTCCATTATGTAGAGGTACCACATCTTTTTTAACCATTCCTGTATGGATGGGTAGGTAGGTTGTTTCTAGGATTTGGATATTATGATTTGTGCTGCTATAAACATGGATTTGCATATGTCTTTTTGGTATGTTGACTTTACTTCTTTTGGGAACATGCCCAGTAGGACAGTAGCTGGATCAAATGGAATTTCCATTCTCAGCTTCCTGAGGAACCTCCAGATTGCTTTCCATAAGTGTTGTACCACATTGCATTCCCACCAGCCGTGGAATAGAGTTCCTTTTTTTTCAGCACCCTTGCCAACAATTGTTTTTTGAGTTCTTAATGTAGGCCATTCTCACTGGAGTGAGGTGAAACCTCTGTGTTGTTTTTATTTGTATTTCTCTGATGGCCAGTGACGAAGAACACTTTTTCATATGCTTGTTGGCCAATTTGTACTACTTCTTCTGTGAAATTTCTTTTCATTTCATCTGTCCACTTCTCGATGGGATCATTTATTGTAGGGGGTTTTATTCTTTTCAATTCCTTGTATATTCTAGATATTAATCCTTTGTCTGCATATTACTAGTGAATATCTTTTTCTACTCTGTGGGTTTCCTCTTCACCTAACTGATTGTTTCTTTTGCTGTGCAAAAGCTTTCTAATTTAATGTAATCCTATGTGTTGATTCTTGCTGAGATTTCTTATGCAGTTGGTGATCTAGTCAGAAAATCCTTTCCTGTCCCTATGCCTTCTAGGGTTTTTACCTATTTTGTCTTCTAGTAAGTTCAGTGTTTCTGTTTTGATGTCCAGTTCTTTGATCCATTTTGATCCGATTTTAGTGTATGGAGGCAGATATGGGTCTAGTTTCATTTTCCTGCATGTGGAAACCCAGTTTTCCTAGCACCATTTATTGAAGATACTATCTTTTCTCCAATGGATTGTTTGGTCCCTTTGTCAAAGATCAGTTGACTAAGGGTGTTTGGGTTTGGTTTAGTGTCCTTAATTCTGTTCCACTGGTCCTCTCATTTGTTCTTATACCAGTACTGTGTAGATTTAATCACTGTTGCTTTTTGCATTTTTTTGAAGTCTGGAATTGTGATTCCTCCAGATTTGCCCTTATTACTCAGAACTGCTTTAGAGATTCTGGGTCTTTTCTGGTGCCATATAAATTTTAAGGTCATTTTTTCAAGTTCTGTGAAGAATATAATTGGTATTTTAATTGGTATTGAATTAAATCTGTATAGTAGCTTTGGGAGTATGGCCATTTTGACAATATTAGTTCTTTCTATCCAGGAACATTGGATGTCTTTCCATTTTCTAAAGTCCTTTCAGTCTCTTTAAGGATTTATAGTTTTCTTTGTATAGATCTTTCACCTCTTTGGTAAGGTTTATTTGTAAGTATTTTTTATTTTTTTATTGCTATTGTGAAATTGTGAAGGGGGTTGTTTTCTTGATCTTTGGATTTGTTATTGATATATAGGAATGCTATTGATTTGTGGGTATTAATTTTATAACCTGCTACTTTGCTGAATTTATTTATTACTTCAAAGAGTCTTTGGGTGAAATTTTTGGGTCTTTTATGTAGAGTATCATGTCATCTGCAAATAGCAATATCTTTATTTCTTTCTTTCTGATGCATATTCCTTTTATTCCTTGCTCTTACTGGACATCTCTTGCCAAAATTTCAAGCACTGTATTGAATAGTAAGGATGACAGTGGGCATCCTTGTCTTGTTCCTAAATTTAGTGTGAATGCTTTCAGTCTTTCTCCATTTAAGATTATATTGGCTGAGGGTTGTTATAAACAGCTTGAATCACGTTGAGGTAGGGTCTCTTTATTTCTATTTTCTTCATAGTCTTTATCATAAATGGGTGTTGGATTTTGTCAATTTTTTGCATTTATTGAGATAATCATGTGATTTTTAATCTTTGCATCTGATAATGTTATGGATTATATTTATTGATTTGTGTATGTTGAACTATCTCTGAATGTTTGGAATGAAGCCCACTTGGTCATGGTGTATAATCTTCCTTATGATTTGCTGCATTCTGTTGGCAAGGATTTTATTGAGTATTTTTGCATCTATATTCATTAGGGATATTGGCCTGTAGTTTTCTTTTTTTGGGTCTTTGTCTGGTTTCAGAATTAGAGTTCTGCTTCTTCAAGAAATGAGTTGGCAATTTTCCTTCCTTTTCAATTTCTTGAAAAAGTTTGGTGAGCATTGTTACTAAATCTTCCCCACATTTTTAAAAGAATTTTGTTGGGAGTCTATTAGGTCCTGGCCTCTTCTTGGTTGGAAGTGTTTCTATTACTTTCTTGATTTCATAGGTGAATATTGGCCTATTCAGATGTTTAATTTCTTCTTCATTCAGTTTTGGTGGTTAATACATGTTTAGGAACTCATCCATTTCTTTTAGATTTGTAAATTTATTAGAGTACAAATTTTCAAAGTACCTTCTTATTATCTTGTGAATTTCCTTGTTGTCTGTTGGAATTTCACCTTTTTCATTCCTGATTATATTGATTTAGGTTTTCTATTTCCTTTTTCTGTGAGTTTAGCAAGG
This sequence comes from Ctenodactylus gundi, assembly GCA_004027205.1. NCBI lineage: Eukaryota > Metazoa > Chordata > Mammalia > Rodentia > Ctenodactylidae > Ctenodactylus > Ctenodactylus gundi. The sequence continues at coordinate 907,927 of PVKB01000084.1, read as the reverse complement.
AGTTTATAAAACTTGTTTGTTTTTTCAAAAAACCTTTTGTTTAATTTATTTTTGTATTTTTAATATTTTTAGTTTCTATTTCATTGATTTCAGCTCTGACCTTTATAATTTCATTACTTCTGTTAGGTTTGGGGTTGGCGTGTTCTTGTTTTTTAGTGTCCTGAGTTGTGAGGGTAGATTATTTATTTGGGCTTGCTCAGTTCTTTTTAGGTGTGCATTAATGGAAATGAATTTTCCTCTTAATACTGCCTTCATTGTGTCCCAAGGGTTGCATTGTGATGTGGTACCATTTTCACTTGTCTCTTATTTCTTCCTTGATTTATTCTGTAACAATTTGGGTACGATTTAATCATTCCCAAGTGATGCTAAATATGCACTGCTGGGTTTTTGAAAAAATAATAGGAGTGGACATTTGTTATTGGCTGTCCCCATCTATATTCCCTCTTTCATCTCAGTGGTACCTCATGTTTCCTTTCATGAACTGCTCCTTCCCTACTTTTTGCTATATAAGACTGATTGAGAGGGATTCTATCCTCACCTCTAAGGTGGACCCCTGACTAGCAGTGCCATGCCTCAGGCACAAAGGTTGGTTCAGGTTGGGCATGTGACCCAACAAGGCCAATCAGATCTTAGGAAGCTTATGCTCTTTTGACTATGCTACCAGATGAGACCTTTGCTCTTTCTGTTGCCTGACTGAGTGCAATCTCGAGGATCTACTGACAGCCACCTAGCAACCCTGAGAATAGCCAGCCTTAGAATGGAGCCAACAATATGCACAGTCACAGGGTCCTTAGTGACATCACTGAGTCATTGGATGAAGCCTTGTCTGAAGGCAGAACAATTTTTGACCTTTCAGATAGCTGAAATTATTTTCTTTCTTTCTTTCTTTCTCTCTCTCTCTCTCTTTTTTCTTTCTTTCTTTCTTTCTTTCTTTCTTTCTTTCTTTCTTTCTTTCTGGAATACTAACTGAAATCAGGGCCTTTCCATTATGCTACATTCCTCACCTTTTTGTTTGAGACAAGTTCTTGCTAAATTCTCCAGGCTGAGCTCAAACTTGTAATTCTCGTGTCTCAGCCTCCTGGAGTTCTGGGATTATATGCTGCACCTATTAGGCCCAGCTTTATTTTTAAAGGCCATTTTGAGTTGAGTATTCTGTTACTTAAATATTCTCAATGGATGAAGGTAGGTGGACACAGCTGTGTCCCTATCATCCATCATGGATTAAAGGCAGCAAATACTCTAATCACCTCATACACTGGTGTTACTTTCATTCTGCAATCAGTAGTGCAATTTTCACTCTCCCCCCCCCCCCATTAAGATCATTAGAAAACATCCCTTTTTAGAGTGCAAAAATATGCTGAGAGGATGAAGAAAAACTGAGAACGTCTCCTGCAAGTCATAATCTACTTCCCACACCTACTTAAAGTTAAGGACTGCTTTAATACTCCATGTTTAATTGTTAATTGAGAATTTAAAAATCAAAAATGCCAAGTTTGCCTTCGATGAGATGGAAAATTATGCTTTTGTAGGAGGTAACATCATGTAAAACAGCCAACATTACCAAGGCACACAAATGTTTTTGGTATGTAAAATTGCTTTGTAAAATATTTGCTCCATCTGCTGAAAGCGGCAAAGACAATTTTCCCTTGATAGCTAATGGCCCATTTCGGCTGTGTGGCAAGTGATTCGCTGCGGTGGCAGCTCTCATTAAACAGAATGGTGAAAATGCGGTATATAATTCCATACTTATGTAGCATTATCCCCTTGCTGCTTCTGGAGGAGCCTGTCCCTCATTATCTAGGCCTCCACCTTGCACCAGCACGCAGGCCTAGCAGTGGATTTGACTTGAGAAGCATTTTGTCCAACTGAGGCACATATGGTGTGCTTCCATTCCGAAGCTCAGCGAGGAACTGCTTCCCCACCCACAAACAGTGAAGAGGTTCACTCCCTTTCAACTTCCGAGCACTTAGCTGCTGTTTCTTTTCCCGCTCGCCACAGGAGGCCGTGGGTTTCTTCTGGGCTCACCCTGTCGCGCTGCATGCCGGGGGTTTCCATAGATAAAGATTAAGCGCTTCTTGAAATTCTTAATTGAACTCTGCGCACACACACAGAAGCAGGAGGAAAAAAAAAAAACCTTCCCCCAGGACAAAACTGCCACCATCAAACCCTGGCAAACCCTGTCCTGGGTTCACGGTATATTTGTGATCTCTCTGCTTAAAGGAGTTGTTTACACTAGAAGTGCTTCAACATCTGCTAAAGGAACAATTAGAAATAAATACCGCAACCCAGGGTGGTTTAGAAGGAGAAGAATAAGCTTATGTTTGGGGAACAATATTAAGAAGTAGTTACAGCAGCAAGTGGCTGGTGTTTTACAAATATTTTTAACATTGGCAAACGGTTGTCAGGGAAACTATATTGAAATACAAGAGTGACATCAAGTAAACACATATGGCTGTTTTTAAAGATTATGCAGTGTTTTAAAGCAGAAACCATGTAGTCTTCAAATCAGGCATAAGCGGAAGTAGCCATAATTATTATCGATAATAGGTTTCTTTCTTTCCTCTTAGAGAAGTATTTCTGGTGGAGAAAATTGCATATGCTGATGAGAGCTCTTTAATTGAAAATTAAAAACAAAAGGAAACACATGTGCCCTTTGGACTTGCTTTTTCATTTAAGTAGTAGCGGAGAGGAGTGAATTTGTGCAATGAAACGACTATCAAGAGAGTTTGCATTCTGATTTCATACAAAGGAATGGGCCAACGGCTCCGGTTCTCAGCCGCGGTGAGAAGATGCTGGACCGTCCATCTCTACATGTCCAGATGCATGGACTCAGGCAGATGAAGCTCCATTACGTATTGATTGCTTTCTTTCTAGACCATGCCAGGACAATAAATCAGAACTTCTGAAGTGGAGATTTTTGTCAGATCTGAGACTTTCGTTGGATCTGGCACAGATACAGGAAATCAGAGTGTTCTCAAGGGCATCGCGGGCTCACCCAGGGGCGCTGCGGACAGATGACTAGAAGCAAATGGCGCAGTTGCCTGGAGAGGAGAGTAAAGCTCATGCTGAATCTGTTCCAAACATTCCTGCCTGCTTTTCAGCAGAGCAGACATTTCCCAAAGAACTCCAACGGGGGCTTCCTGGATGTGCACACACTAACCAATTCTCGTTCCTCTCATCTTTTGCTTTATTCCTTCCTTCCACGCTGTTACTGTGAAAAGCTGGCAGTTAAATTCAATTGATTCAAAATATTCGGGATCCATATGGCCGCCAACCCTGGAGCTGAAGCGGCGACAGCGCCTCACTGCTGCTGTCAAGCGTTTGCCTCTCCTCTAGTCCCCAGATGGCGGGAGTAACATTTAAACCTCCTTTTCTCTGCCTCGTACAATAGACCTTGGCATCATTTCAACTGTTTACTCCGGTAATTAACAGCTCTGATACCACAACAATTACAACTCCTACACTCTCACCACAATAATGCTATGAATTAGTGAGAGCTAATGGCTGGAAGGTAGAGTGTTTCCAGACTGTGAGATCTGTGCATTTTTAGAATAAAATAAAAGGTACAAACAGCACGCTTGCAATAGACAATGATTACCTAGTAATTAGTTTACACAAAGCTTCCTATTTAATGGCAAAACACTGTAATTAACGTGTGACAGAAAATCAAAGGGTACTTTGTAAGCATATGAAAAATTAACACTGCAGGCCCATAGCTTTATGTACTGATTAGAAGCATATTAAATCAATAGGACACACAAACCAACAGCTTGTATAGCTGATTATTATAGGTCCTCAGAAGTGGTACCCTGCCTTTCATTTAACTCGGGGAGGCAATTTTCCTTCTCCTGTCATCTTCCTCAGGCACCGAGAAGCACCTCAAACTCAACCCTGGCAGCTTCATGAAAATAATCATTGAACTGGAAGAAAACATTCTAAGCCATTCTCAGAGATAAGGAAAAATATGTAAATGATTAAGACTTTCCAGAGATTGTGGTGACGTGCTGCTACACTAATTAGAAAACACACCAACTGGAACCAGAAAATGAAGCAACCAGGCTCCATGTTTTGGTCAGAATAATCTCTACTTTATCAAGCCTCTTTATTCAACACATAGGAAGTTCAAAATCATGGAATTGTTTTCTGTTTTTGAATAAGAAGAAACTAAGCTGCTGTCAAGGCTGATTTGGGAAAATCAAGGACTGGAACAACGAAATCACAATTCTGAATCTTCAAAAGCCACAGTCCTATGTGACAACAATCGATGTGTATCACAATATTCTGGGAGACTCAGGAGCCCAAAGGACCTTCTAAATCACCATAGATTCAATTGTATGTATGCCTGTTCAATGTTGCTTATATTTTGCTAAAACACAATTTATGATTAATAATAAAAGGTAGCATTTCTTGAATTTTTAAGGTCTAAGTGCATTACTAGCGAATTTATGGGATTATCTTCTTTAATTCTCTTCCTCATCAGACAAGTACCAATATTATTCCTATTTACAGATTTAAAATAATGAAGTTTTCTAGAGGTGGAGTCATATGCTTATGGTTTTCCTTTTAGAATGCATGAGAGACCAAACTAGGTGTGCTGGGCTATAAAATCTTATAAAACCAGCCCCCTTTCAGTTGCCCTGTATGTTCACCAAGGGCAAAGTATTCATTCAGCACCCTATTTAAATCCTCATTTTGCTCAAAAAAGAGTTCACCATGTTAATCTGGAACAGGATCCAAAAAAAAAATTTCCCCAAATATATGGTTGCTTGCTATATTTTAACACTATTCTTGATTGTCTAGGTAGGCTACTCAATGCCTTTTGGGCTCACTCCTCGATCATGAAGGGTAGTTTATTAAATTGGGAAAGGCACTGAACATCTGTTACTCCATTAACAATTGAAGGTGGGTACAGTTCTCTCTCATTACCTGTGAACATAAAGGTATGTGAGGCAGTTGGGTTGCAAGAGCTTAATCCTAGGGTCTCTAGGGCAGGCTTCTCACCACCCCTGCAGCTGAGGAGAGTGTGTGGACAGCCCTGATCTTCCAGCTCGCTGCCTTGTGGCAGGGAGAAGAAATATAAGAACAGCCCTCAGGGACATTTGTGTTTCCCACGGTCCTTGTGGAGAGTAGGAAACCTACTAACTATAAGGGCTAGTGTGTAGTGGTGCATACCTACAATCTCACCACCCTGGAGGCCTTCAAGTTCAAACCCAACCTGGGCAACTGAGCAACACAGCAAGAGCCTGTCTCAAAATAAAAAAATAAAAAAGGGCTGGAGATGTAGCTCAGTGGAAAACCCTGGGTTCAATCCCCAGTACTGAAAAAAAAAATAATCCCATGGGTAGGCCAAATTCTGACAACCAATAAATACCTGCAGATAACCTAAGAAGTCAAGATTTTAGGATATTAAAATAAATATAAAAAAAGAATAATTGTTGATATGTAGTTTAATGGTTATAAAAATGATACGTTGGAGTTTTTTAAACTTAGAAAACCAGAATTTTTTAATATCAATGCATTATTTTTGGTATAAATTACAAATAATGACTTGAAAAAGGATAGCCCTTGCAAGAAATCAAATCATAATAACTGTAAGATACATTTTTTATCTAAAATAAAAGGACAAATGATTTATAACAATGAAAGCTAGTCAGCTTGTGTTAAAGTTGTTGTGCTTATTCTCTGCTACTTGCTTTGGAAAATGTTTCTTATAAATATAGCAGTATGCAACAGAAGCCATAAGCCATATTTTTCCTTTTTTTGAGACAGGGTCTTGCTCTGTAGCTCAGGCTGGTGGTCCTGAACTCACTATGGAGCCCAGGTTGGCCTTGAATTCATGACAGTCCTCCTGTTTCAGCCTGCCAAGTGCTGGGATTACAAGCGTGTGCCACCATGCCCAGTTTATGTGGGGCTGGGGAATTGAACTCAGGTACTTAATGCTTGACTTAGCACTTGCTAGTTAGCTGCTTTAACCCACTGAGCCATTCCTCCAGCCCTGCTATAAAGCATTCCACTCATGGGCTATTCTCTCCCCTAAGAAAACAAAAATAAAAATAAACATTTTCTGTCTCTACTAAAAATGTTATAATTAACTTAAATTTCAAGTAAGTGAATGATTTAATACATTAGAATTAATCAATAAGAGGGAATGTTATACAGCTTTCAATTGTGATGACTACTGTATAAACATGGAGGATGTTTAAAATAGGATGTTTAATTAGCATGTGTATTGGCATATGTTATTGTGTCTATGAGAGATAGGTACAACACTTAGAAATAATACACAAAAATGAAGAATGGGGAAAGTCATTATGTACTTAGTTAAATATTTCTTTAATTTTGCTATATTATGTGATTACAAGACTTTTTGAGGTCCCTAATAAATGCCTACTACATTCCACTTAAGGCTCTTATCCGCTAAAGCTCCTGTGACCCAGTTACAAGACCATTCTGGATGGAGGGAAGCCTTGAAAATGGAAATGTAGCTGTAGAGTTCTAAGGCATAGAATGATTGGTGGTTCTCTTTTGAGCTGTGTGTTTTGTGTGATAATTTAGTCCTATAAGGAAATAAAACAACAACTGGGGTTTACTCTATCTTTTCTAGGTTTGGGTGCTTAAATTACTTTCCCTATCCTCCTTTGGTGATCCGCAAACTAATATTAAATGTCTGAAAAAGTAAACCAAAGTACTATACAATAAAAGCAAAACTGCTTTTACAAAAAAGTGCAAAAAATAGTAATATTTACCGATTTATCACTAAGTGGTAAAATAGCATTGCCAAGACCTTCATGTCCCAGACTCTCTAGGTAAAGAGGCCCAAAGAAGGGCTGCCCAAAGAGTGCTGGGAGCAGACCAGCTTAGCTCTTTATGCAGAGGATCTGCCCCACAAAATGCTTCACTTGCAGAGCAACAACACTAGGACACCAAACCAATGTCCTAGGAATTGATAGAGGGAAGATTTACCCTTAAAACAAAAACAAACAAGCAAAAACAAGGGGCTCAAGGAATTGCTCAGTGGTTAAAGCACTTGCCTAGCAAGCCCTAGGTCAAGCACTAAGTACCTGAGTTTGGATTCCTCAGCACCACATAAACTGGGTGTGATGGCTCACGCCTGTAATCCCAGCACTTGGGAGGCTCAGGCAGGAGGATTGCTGTGAGTCCAAGGCCAGCCTGGGCTCCATAGTGAGTTCAGGACCAGCCTGGGTTACAGAGTGAGACCCTGTCTCAAAAAACAAACAAACAAACAAACAAACAATAACAAACAGAAAGAAAAAGAAAAAAGCTACAGGAGGGAATACTAGCACAATTTAGTGTACCTAGATCTCTTTAAGATTGTGGTAGGTGACTACCCAGAAAGGCTTCTCCCTACACGTCTGCTATTCTCTGTTTATGCCTTTTATCTTATTAAATAAAGGTAAATACCACAACCATAAAGTGAGGCATTTGGAATATATATATATATATATATGTGTGTGTGTGTGTGTGTGTGTGTGTGTGTGTGTGTGTGTGTGTGGATTCACCAAAGTCTAACAAGCTTTGAGCACTCCAGTAAATGAACTCGCTGGGGCCTGTTGCAGTTGGAGGGAAGTGAGTTTTGTTAGCTGGTAGGATGAGAAGAGGAGGCTTGGTACCAAGGCAATAAGAAAAAAATGAAAGCTGTGCATTGTTTCATTGTGTCTGTCATGCAGCATTCTACTTTTCTGAAATCGCCTATATGTCAGTATGGGTCTTTCACATGTCACTGTGGCTTTTCAGCATCTGTTGATTCCATGATTTTGTTTCAAGTCTTGACTCCACCCAGCCAAATAAATAACTCTAATTCTAGAAACCAAAGTAGAAAAAACTGATGATCCCCTTTATCAGACACTTGCATATTTACGGAATTGTGTCTATCTCTAAAACTAGTATTTGCACAAGATGCAAGGGAATTTGAAAAGCTCAAACTCCCGTAAACAGCTCTGTTTTTAATCTGTTCCCTACAACAAACCAATGAGAAAAATCATGGCATCGTGTCATAAACTGCTATGCAAATGATGCTATTTGTAAGTATTAACATAATTTAGTGCTTACAGTCATATTCTCATTTCTAATAATTCTCCCAGAATGGAGTCTTTCTCTGGACTCTTAGCCTGCAGGATAGTCTTTCATCAAGAAGCTGAAATTTTTAATAACCTGCCAGCATATGTTTTGTATGTGCCAGGCTAAGCTTGATGACACAACATCTTCATTATCAAAAGAAACAGGTCTACAAACTGTAATAGGACATTAAAACATGTTTATGCTCATAAAGTAATGCTTTGATGTCTAAATGTGCACCCTTACAATGGTCTTCTAGAACAAAGGAGAATTTGAATCCTAAATTCTCGGCAGCTGCGCTCAACGGAGACTGCCGTTCCCCTCTCCACCTAATATGATTTCACTTTGAAGGCAAAAAGAATGTCAGTGGTCTCCTACAAAAAGAGAACAAGACCTCCTCACATGACCTTATTTTTATTTTCTTTTCTGGCTTATGACTACATCAGGGCTAAGTGCAGGCTTCAGGCTGTAAAAACGTTTCTGAATAATTATTTTTTCTTATTAAGTTTTTAAAAATGATTTAGATGGATGATTAATTATTTACAAGTTTCACATTTAATAACATTAAAAACACTGCCAAATCTATCTGATGACAATTTAAAATGGTTTAAAATAATTGGAATTAAATAATGTACAATAAGGGTTCTAAATACAATTCAGCCAAATGTCAGTACTGTAAATATTTTTTAACTTAAACTCATATATTTCAAATGTATCATAATCTAGTGTCAAGGGAATTCCTTAAAAATTATTGGTTTAAAAGACTGAGACCAGTAAACACTTTACATATTAATGGATCAGGGTTTTAGATAAGTCACATTTTTTCATAGCTTAATCTCCACATATTTGCTTTAAAGAGAAAATAAATATGAAATAAAATAGTATGAAATAAAATTTGGTTCCAAGAGAACATAAGAGAAATCTCTCTGGGTTTCAAAATTAAATACATTTTCTTCCCTCCCCCCCTCCCCGCAAAAGAGCAATTCACTTTGGTGTCCTTTAAATAACATGGAGAAAGCTGGCCATTACAGGTGCTGCATCTAGTCCGTTCACTGTCAGAGGAGGAAAAAAGCCCAGAAGAGATTGTGGGAAGAACTGTCACATTTGTCAAAGAGAACTCTGTCTCCTGACTGTTCTCTAGATTTATTCCCCATTTCACTTTCCTGAGAATAATGTGGTTCCCTCTAGAGTGGCTCTCCCTTTCTATCACTTGTGCCTTGATTCATAACGCTTCTATAGTGGCAAGCCCAAAGCAGATGCAAATCACCTTGTACAGCCGAGCCCACCACCTATGTGTGCTGATGGGAAAGGAGACAGTTAAGGGAATTTGTGTCTCGGTTTTGTTATTAAGTTATGCTTCAATCAGTAGGTCAGCTAAAGTGGATATGAGATTAAAAGAAGCCAAGGAACTTGATGTCTCTGGATGCAAAATGGGACCACTTTTAGAATGGTGGGTTTAATTTAGACATTAAGCCATAGTAATACTAATTACAAAGCAAATCTGGAATAGACTGGGAGGTTGTATAAGTCATCTCACCAACACACATGGAAAGAAGTACACATCTCTACTCATAACGTAAGATTTCTTGCCAGAGATTGTCTGCTGGGTGTATTTTCTTAGTATCTCACGGGATCAGCAGTTACATAAATTTCCTTGGACTGCCTTCAAAAACGTGACTGCTGATGGGATGCCATTGGATATCAGCTTTTCTAAGTGACAACCACTGCCTAATAGAATTTGTGTCTCATAATAAAGCACAGCCAGCTTAATAGTAATAGTTGGTAGAAGGACATGATCAAGAGCTACTTAGGTCAGAGAGGAGATGTGGAATGCCCCTGAATAGGATGAAAAAGCAGCTGCTTCCCAATTATCATAGTCAATTTGAAGGTGCGAATGAAGGCTTTTAGGATCCGAAGAAAAGATATTTAAAATAAGCTAATACATCCCATTAATTTTGTATATAAGAACAGATACCCAAAAAAGGCACCACTGGCTGGTGACAACCAAGTACTGAGAGAAACCTTGCATCTTCTACCTGGGCCTATCGCCTCATCTCCTTCCTGTTCACGGACACAGAGGGTTAGATCACCTTTGAACACTCACGTGTGCCCACTTCTTTCTCCAGTCTTCGCAGCCATATCTGTTACTCTCCTTTAGGGCCCACTTGTAGCACTTCAGATGGGAAGCAATGTCACAAAACGCTGTCCCATTTCCTCCGAACTCTAAGTCCATTTTAAAGAGCCAGCGTTGGATTTGTAGGTGATCAGTCACCAACTGGCTCAGTTGTTCTATCATCTGTGGAGTGAAGACACAGCAATGTTTGCTACAGTGTGATTTCTCCTCCCTTCTGCTAACTCACTCGTGGCACCTCTCACGCATTTTTATTTCTCTTCCACTTAAGTCAGGTTAAAGAAGTCATGAGTGAGGTGTATATTATGCCAAGAAATCATCAGCCAATCACATGCTTGAAAGTACAGTTTTATTTATGAGAAATTCCAAAACTTATCATTTTACTGGCTTTTGAAGACAAAAGAATCTTTAAATATCTGTAATTGAATCTTGATATTGCTTCCTTTCTTTCTCAGAGAATTATGTGGTTACTTATTGATTCCTCAAATGCTTTTTTTATAGTTTCAAGACTATAAAAAGTTATAGTCTTGAAAACTTTAACTGTTTGGAGCTCTGTTGAGCTTTTAAATGTTATAACCTATAAAACATTTCATTTTTCCTCATTAACACACATGAATTATATCTGAGTGATTGGCCAATTGGCCAGTTTATTATATGCCTGATATAAACAAGTACATTATAGGACAAGGCAAATAGAGAAAATGCAACATTAATGAAAGCAACATTCCTAGAATATTCACATTCCCACCCTACTTTTTATTTGAAGCATTATCTCAAGAACTGGGCACAGGTACATGGATATTTAAGGGACAGGACAGAATTCCAAGCTTCTACATCAAAATAATGATGATAATAATATCTGATATTAATTAACTCTCAGGAGGAGCCAGGCCCTCAGTTTATGTAAGCTCCTTCTGGGAATTTTCTCATTTAATACTCAAAATAGCCTATGAGGTAGGCTCCATTATTAGTTTCATTTTGCATATAAACAGAGGGGAGCTAACAAGTGCCTTCCCCCTGAATGGGCAGCACTGAGTGGCAGCCAGGAATTCCTTGCAGGTTGCCCTGTGACTCCCACCCCCGCGGTGCTGCCTGTGCCAGACTGTGAAGAGCTGGAGAAGGAGAGTGGGTCAGAGATGGTGGCCAGAGAAGGGGCAAGGGGGGCAGCCTGTCTCACAGGCAATGAGACTTTTGGGGTGCATTCGAATCAGATGAAAGGCTATAGCAAGACTACTTAATTACAAGTAAAACGTTGGAATAAAACCCAACTCATTAGGTCACAAAATGGTATTTTTTTTCCTCATCAGTTTCCGGTCTATATTACCCAGAAAGTCACAAAACAACACCCCACGTTGTGCCTTCTGCACCTCCTGTGCTACTCTTGACCATGACATCTTCTACTTGACGTCTCTGTGACATGTTTATTCTCTTTTCCTTTGATGACCTTATCTTTGCCCACCAAATGGACTTTCAAATTAAGAAAATATATATATTAAAAGGGTCAAGATGTATGGTTCAGTAGAAGTCTCGAGCTATAAAATTAAAATGGGTTTGTTTGAATGTACTCTGTTGAGTGTGTCTACCCAGGAACTGTTCCACATGTGTGGAAGAAATACCAAAATGATCACGCTTGGGGTTCCAAAACCCAGAAATTTCATGCCAATTGTGGTATTCATTTATGAGGAAAATCATACCTTCTCAACCATCCAGTTATTAAGTAGTGTCTGTGGATAATCTGGGTTTTAATTGATTAGTCTATATACCATATGTGAATGTACATAGCCTCGGGAGCATTTTTATATTTATTTATTGAGACACGCTCAAACCCTGTAGTCCAGGCTGTTGTTCAACTCGCTGTGGAGCCCAAGCTGGCCTTGGACTCACCATAATTCTTCTGTTTCAGCCTCATGAGTGTTGGGATTATAGATGTGTGCAACCATACCCAGTTTATGTGGTGCTGGGGAATTGAACTGGGATACTTAGCGCTTGACTTAGCGTTTGCTTAGGCAAGCGGTTTAACTGCTGAGCCATTCCTCCAGCCCAGAAGGTTTTTTTTAATGTGTCTAAAGTCGTATTCTTTCTTTGTCTAATGTGTTGAGAAGATAGATTCCATATTTCATTGTCTTTTTGCTGTATGGTTTGTGAACACATTTAGCAGAAACAGAGACTGGTCTTTGGCCTGTTAACTAACATCAGATAAAATCCTTTTTTTTTTTTTTTTAAGAAGTGAAATCACAATCATGGACCAAGAAGGCAAAGTAAAACAGATCTTTAAATAGGAACAACAGAGAGCAAAAGCTCCTGCTATCCGGGAGGGGTCCCGAGTGGGTTGCCCCTAAGATAAAGTTCTTTGCCCAGACAAAGGAAAGGTGTTCTGGCACCTTTTAAAAATTATACATTTGTATATGTTGGGTATCTGGAAGTTTCAACTACCAACAGAATTATTATGTTTCTTCCAAAACCTATTATTTGTTGCTTCTAAGAAGCCTATAAATGGGCGCCTGTTGATGGATCCCCTACAGTAATGAAAACAATCAATAGTATTGTAAAGGCTGCACCACTGGAAAGAATTATGTGCTATCTTTAAGTGAAAATTGAACAGTGCTTTAAAATAGCATTGCCATTTTTGATTATTTAACCAAAGCTGTCCATATTTCATAGGGAATACATGCTAGAAAAGAGGACCTCCACGGTTTCTTTATGAGTCGAAATAGGAAGTACTCCCTGTGCAAATGCAAAATGACAAAAAAATAGTTCCTGCCAATCAAATGACTTGGCTACTTCCAAACATATATCACCTCCTGTTTGAGTCTATCTGTTCAAAAGATGCAGTGTATTTTTTGATTCTGATTAATTTTATCCTGGTAAAGAGCAAAAGTAGGAAAACGATTACTGCGAAAATGGAGCTAATACTTGGGAATACTTATTAACCTAAGTTAAAATAATCACCGCTTTCTTTAAACAGACTTAAGTTTATGAAGCACATTGGTAAAGAGTCAGTGATACCAATTTATCATCATCTGCAGATTCAAAATACTGACATGCTCAGATTAGTTAAGTAGAATAGTCACTATCTGGAAAAAAATCTCAACAAATTACTTTAGTTCTTGATGACCGAGGTGCATATTTGCAAACAAGTAGAGGAGAACTCAGTTCCATTTGGTTTATGGTTATTTAAATTGAAAAGGCCATAGGGTATATAATATCCCTCAACTCTGATGTGCCCATGCCCATGAGGAGATTTTTAGTTTTACTTCTGGCTACTAGGCCTAGACAGGGTTTTACCATTAAATGTACCTATAGTTTTAACCAAACTTAGTATGCAAAGTTCCAAAATACTTCAGAGGAAAGACTACCCGAGTTATCAGTAAACACGAAACCAAGGTGCAATATAAATATTGCAGTAGCTATTAAAGTATTGAATGTTGTCTAATGTAATGTGCATATGTTAAATTGTATCATCTAAAAGTATACTTCTTCTATGGTAAGCATACCAGCCAAAAATTCTCCTGGGAAGCAGAGTCAAGCAATAATCCTTGTTCTTTTCAAATTCCCATAGAGGTTAATGATAATGAAAGTGACATACCAGCTCGTGGGGAGCCTCTCCATTCCAATCCTACTGAAATTGCTTGTGCCTTTCGCAGACTATGCTTCCTTCATTAGCCCAGGATTGCCCAGAACACTCTAGCAAGACTCAAGCACTTCAGGGCAATTTAATAAGCTTGCAGTCACCGTCAAACTAGTCTCTACAAAGTATGACTTGTTAAAAGGCTCGATTTGAGGTTCAGTGGCTACTATGAGCAGGGAATTCAGAGTTGAAGGGGGTCCCTATACATCATCCCTCATAAATATCTCATTGTGTATAGTTTTTTAGTTTCCCAGGAAGTGGGTTGGGGGGATAATTTGTGATTGGCCCAGAGTGACGGCCAAGAGATGTACTGAAACAGAGGTTAGCAAATGTTAACAGCCATTTGTCTTTTAATTTTCTTTATCATGGAAACAGATGGTGGTTAAATGGGAGAACACCTGCCAGAGCTAACTGAAAGAGAAAACACTTCTAGAGCTTAATGCATTTCTCCAAATATTTCGGGCCCTAACTATCTGCTGGAAGAACACAGAACTGCAGACCTGGTCCAAGGCAAAACCAGACATGGTTTTATCCCAGGAGCTATTTCACTCTCCCTTTCTGGATTCTTTTCCCTTCTCCCTTTAGGGCCCTTCCAGAGAAGCCAAAGTATTTTTACTTTTACAGAGCCAAGGATATATGCAGCCTTCTGCAATTTGACCTGACAGACAGATTCAGTACCTGGAAAAACCTGTTTCTTTTAGCCAAAATTCACGAGTCCTACTAGCTGACTGACACTACTAGCTGACTGACATGATGATTAAGCTATGTTGACACATTAAATATGGATGGCAAATTAGCCCAAATGGAAAATATTTTCAACAGAATCTTCACTGTCTTAATTCAAACGAGTAAATATTTTGGAAATTCTAGCAATTTCTGCAAGACCAAATAAGAAGACGTTTCAAAGCACAAAGGCCTAGTGCAAAGCAGCTCGTGGATCCATCTATTCTTTATTGGGTAGGGCTGGCTGCAGATCACCTGAAATTGCACAAGGTCAAGCAAATGTGAAATACTTGTATAGAGCCTAGTTTGTCGTCTCCTTCCACCCCACGTACCTGTTGGTAACTGTAGACGTCATATATTCCAGGAGGGATTGGCACATTGGCACTATCAAAGAGCTCCTTACTTCCAGACTTGGCACTGTACAGATGAACCAGTTCAGGCTCTGAACCCAGGATGGGAATATTTAGCATATCGGCCACTGCTAAATCATCTCTGTGGAGGAGCCCGCCCACGATGTAGGCCTCTGTTCCTTGGATGAGATGCTTTATTCTCTTGATTGCCTTGGGACTATACATCAGGTGAGTGGCCAGACACATATGATGGGTCTGGGGGAAGAGCATATTATTCTTGTTAAAAGACATCCTTTTTCTAGTCCATGCACCTAATTTATAATGTTGCACATAATAAATACATTATTAATAGCAGGCTGGGTTATGACCTATCCTGTTGTTTAGCAGTTTAAATTGATAAAAGCTGTTGGGGTGAGGTTCCATAATCGCTCACATCTTTAGTGTGTTGGAAATAGGCTCACTGGGAATAGAACTAATTACTACACATCTGTATTTATTTGATCCACGTGGAATTATCCTTCTGTCAGAAGGAAAAGAGGCTGGCGGCCTTTGGATAATAGTGATTCATTTCTGCAACACTTCTGGCATGGTTTAACACTAAAGCGTCTGGAAAATCAATACAAAAAAATGAAGAAAAAAGCCTCATAGTGTTTTTCACTATCCAGAATCCTAATCTGGCAACTCTTTGAGTGCTTCAGAAGGAAAAAGGCACTTGATGTGATAACTTCTCTCTAAAATTCTACCACAAATCGGATTCAAAGAATATGTATTTTTATGCTGATTACCAATGGGTCTAGCCAAAAATCCTTGAAAGGACTCAAGAATGGAATATATTTGAAAATTTCAAGAATACTCTATTTCTTTTTCCAGTGATAACTCTTTTTTTTTTATTTTTACGAGTTAGATTCAACTCAGCAACGTACTTGGTTATCTCACTCAATTAAATAAATAAATCTTTTTGTGTCTAATAGAGGCGGAGGATAGAACCAGATGGTCAGCTCACACAAATACTGTACAACCGTGTTTCTGCATTCAAAGAGTGGGGACACAAAGAAGAGCTGTTCACAGCTAACTAATACAAAACAGGGCCATAGGGAGGTATGGAGTGTCTTAGAGGTATGGAAGAGGTGAAGGCCACATGCTGGTACACAGAGCTGGAAAGACAAGTTACTCATTCTCTTTAAGCCTCAGTTTCCTTATCTGTAAAAATGAGTATAGTTCCTGTCTTATAGGGATGTGGTGAGGATTAAGTGAGACAATGCATGTGATAAAGCACTTATAACAGTGTCTGGGTATAATAAGCACTTACTGGGTGCTGGGTGGTGGTGTTACTATGACAGAGGTTGAGATGAGGTGAATTCTGAAGACTGGGTAGCATTTTATCAGGTGAAGATGGGCATGAGAAGCACTGCCCAAGGGTGCAGTCATCTCCTCTAGAGCAGAGGGTATCACACAGGAAAGAGAACTACTGTTGGTATCCAATATCTGGCTTTTAGTCTGTCTCTGCTACTTGGAAGCTACATGAACTTGGGCGAGTAAGACTTCATCTGTTAAATGAGAACAAAAATGCCCATATCCTGGTTGCTTTGGGGCTACAATAAGATTAAAATATGTAAAGTGCCAAGTATAATGCTTGGCATTGGGTTGAGAGTTTATAAACAGGAGTAGTGAATTTTGTAAGAAAAACTCTATCTAAAAGAAAGCCATTAAAAATGTCATGCAAATAATCCAATAAAGGTAACCAACTCTTAGGGGAATTCAATGGGCTTTTGAGACTAGAGTAGCATCCATTCCGGTTTTAGGGAAAAGTTATCTCCTCTGCATAAAAATGTGAAGAGATACTGAGTAACTGTTTTCAGGAATATCCAGTGCCCCAGTTTGCAAACTGCTGGAGAGCATAATAATGTCTAAATGTGGGAGAGAGGTAACTGGGCTGAGAAGGTCCCCTAGATGTTAGTGCTGCCTGAATTTGTAACCTGCAAAGTAGTATAGAACACTCAATCTTTCAGATCCCAATATTCACAGGAGGGATTGAAGTCTTGAATTGTATTTTCAGCTCAGTGTAACTTCCCCTCTAAAACCACAGCTCTTCTGTACCTACTGACTAGTAGACAGAGTTTCTTCTAGGGATGATGAAATGTTCAGGAAATGGATAGTGGCTGCACAACAACGTGAGTGTACTTAATGCCTCTGAACATTGCTTAACAATGGTTAAGATGGTAAAATTTATATGATGTATTTAACCACTATAAAAAAAAGGCAAAAGAAAGAGGAAACCCTGAGAACTTCTCTGAGAAGATTTATATGATGTACCATATTGGGTTCTTCCTCTAGATTAGATATTTTATTTTAAGGTCTTTAAATCTATGCACTACACCTTTGCTACCATACTTAAAGTTCATTTTAAAATGTACTTCTGAGAGCACAGTTCTAGGAAACTCAATGTCACTGAGTCTATGGCTAGTGTCGTGATGGCACCTAGTGGGATCTGTTGCCCACCTGGCTAGTCACTACCTTTCCTCAGTTTATTTCATTGCTTTCCTTTTCTCACAGATCATTTCAATGAGGAAATGTAAAAAAAAAAAAGTAACCATCCAGGGGAACTTCTAATGTAAGTAACAATATCCATAGTGCACTTTTCAGGGCATCTGAAGGATATACCATCCTTTCATGGTGGGTTAGCAAGGGGAGCACTGTATTTCCATTCCCTAGTTTGGAGACAAGGACATTGAAGCTCAAGTGATTTGCCCAAAGCCAAACAGCCCATGGATGGCAGAGGAAGGATTCAAGCCAGTCCTGTGTCACGGTGGCCACAAGGCCCCCATCTTACTGAGTGAACAGTGAAGTCTGGCGGGTTTGTGACTTGTGGCAAGAGAAGAGCAGATGCAGCAATAGAACTTCGTGCTGAAGTCCTGACCATATTTTCAGCCAGGATGGACTTCTGTCTCCTCTAGGTGCTTATTTCTGCTCTCTCCAAATTCATTTACAGTCATTGGTGAGCATGCCTTAGTCTTCAGGCAAGATGGTACCACAGCATTGCCTAATGTGCCTTGAATGAAGATTCAAATGTGAGTGAGTGATGGCAGAGGACACATTACTCACCATTTAGAGAGCATCAGTATATATTGGTTTCAGGCAGCAGAATAACACAGCTGACAAAAATTTTAAATGTTCCCAATTGCTTTGAATTATAACTACATTTAATTTTGCTCCTTTTTTTTTTTTTGACCTGAGACAAAAGGTAGTTGTTTAGAATGTCTTTGTCAACATTAAAATGTCCAAAAAATAGCCATGATAGCTTGGACAGGAGCACATTTTATCACTATGAATTCAAGCATAGTATAGTAACTTGGGGAGATGTACAGATTTTTGGCACGCTTTAAAAAATGTCCTCAAAGCCATCCATTTGAATGAAAATCAGGACTGATACAATCTCTCCAACCCATTAAAAAGAAATAAAGCAATAGCTAAACATGAGCAAAACTGATTTGAGAGTGGGAGTTTAATTTTTGTATTTTAAAATGTTGATTGCCTATGAGTGATTAATTACTCAGATAATTTGAATTTAATCTATGGAAAGACATAGTAAGTACTTAAAATCTTGCCTGCTTGTCTCTAGTCACTGCGATGCAAGCTTACGCTGTGACTGTATCTCAGTGCATGCATGAGTGCTATCTGCCTCTTGCTTGCAGGGGCAAATTTTTCAGGGAACAGGATTATAAAACTGAAAAGGGCTTTGGAATCATCTACTCCATCACCTCATTTTATAGACAAAGTAGAGAGGACCAGAGAGCAAAGGGGCTTGCCCAAGGCCACAAGGTCATCTAGGAGCAAAGCAATCACTCCAGGAATGACAGGATTCTGAGACAACAGACTGTAGTTCACACTCTGGCCCTCCTGGGAACCTCAGAAAATGAGTGTCAAGTTTCCACAGCCGCATAAAGAGAGTGGTAATTCCTGTCTTGCTGCACTGTTCTGATGATCAAGTGGAAAACAATTCGGCCAATCCCTACTTTCCGTCTCACAAATCCTCCTTCTACTCTGTTCTTCTTCTCAGTATTATAAGCAGTTCAGGTGTAAGAGCCTCCATTTTGGCAACTAGCAGGCATTGGTTAACTTAAGTTTCTGGCTCAAGAAGGTCAAGAATTGAATGAAACCTAATGATGCATCTTTTCTTCTTTGATTCCTAAGGTCAACAATGGCCATGCCATTGGGGCCAGGGTATAACTAGGAAGCTCCAAGCTAATCCTGGCAGTGGTAAAGAACGGAAGATTCCCAAGACCATGAAGGGCAATGATTTGTCCCCCAACTCTCCTCCTGCCATCCCTGACCCTGCCTTTCTCTTCTGTAGCGGAGGTTGTCATTAAACAGAGCTGAGGAGAGGGCTTTGGTGAGAGAGGTGCAGAAGGTGGACAATGAGGGGTCCACTTATGACTCTTGATCTGATTGTAGGGAATAACTCCTGATGCTACTCATTGAGTATATCAATGAGGTAGAAATGTTATAGCAGCCTATTCTAGCCCTTGAATGACTTGCTCAGGTTCCAACCCTCTCCCTTTTTGGTCTGTCAAATCATGGTGCATCTGAAGGGTTAACAGGTACGAACTGAGCAAACAGATGCCTCCTAGGTAAAGTGTGCAGCTGGTGTCTCTGGCAATATATAGGAACTGATTCTGGTGTCCCTCAACAAGTGGAGGGAGATATCTTAATCAATAAGTTGGGAGCCATTAATTATGTTTTAAAAACTCAAAATTAGGTACAAAGTGTTGTTAATTTAACATGGATATTTGAAATTTTTGTTGAAATGTAGAGAAACTGACTTCAAGCCATTTGTCGTTCTGACTTATTCTAGAACACTGCCTTCCTGGTTCCATGAATTCCCCCAAAGGCACTTGTGCAGAGGTGGGATTCTTCTCAGGATTCATTCCACTCATTGAAAACCATTAGGTTAAGAAGAAAAATTTGAACATTGCTCATTGTGAACATGTGACATGGTAAACTAGGCTGACTTCTCAACTATAAGGAAATAAGGAATACCATGCAGAAGTCAGAAAAGAGGGCCCTGGTCTGTCCAAAGTGGCTTGGTAGTCACATGCAGGCCCACTCTTTCTTTGCCTTTGTGTCCTCCACACAAAATTGGGAGCAAGTGATAGGAGATGTTATAAATTCACCTCCTTGATGGTACCATATCATAACTGCAATTAGGCTTCAGTGACAGAGAAACTGGGCAGGGGTAGCTCAACTAAGTCTGAAAGTTAAACTAGGATATTTATTTCCTGCAGCCCAACTAGTAGTCTAATCAGTAAAGCTGTTAAACTTGCAATAATATTTCACTGATGTGTACCAGAGCGTTGCAAGTTATAAAATTTCCAATTTAATTTTACTGCATCCCTGAAGCCGTAGTAATTAGAAAACAAACTCACAGTGAAGATGTTTACAGCTTCAGGGGTGATAATTTTGAACCTGTGCTTCAGGTCACTTCTGTCCTCAAGGTTCCCTGATTTGACAGCTGCATGTAGACTCAGGATTTTATGGTAATACAGCATTAACTCGTCATTCATATGATGGGAGCAGATGTAGATGATGTTCACGTTGGCGTCTAAAACACAACAGGCACAACGTTAATTACTTGTATAAAGGTAAATGACACTGTGAACTCTGGCATCCGATTGATGTTGTGCAGTTTAAAATCAAGAGTATATCCAAAAGCCATGCCGGAGCTAATTTAGCTTGGTTTTGCACACATCTCAGCCATCAAAATCGCTTTTATGAACTTTCACATTTCTCTGGGAAAAAGATAAACACCACTAACAACAACAAAATGCAGGCAGTAATTCCTTCAGAAGGAGGGCTGTGAGGTAGCATAGACGTGTACTTTCAAATAATACGTGGGGATTTAGCCATACAAGTCCCATTAACATCAATGGGAATTTATCCCATTAGCTTCAGCAAATTATAAAACAAAGCTATTAACTTTAGAAAGCTGATGAAATTGCAATTTCTTATTCTTCTTGGACTTGACAGGGCCAATTCAGGGAATGTCCTGTCCAAATAAATGATCTGATTATGGCTATAGCAATAATTATTTCAGGAAGCCAACCTTTTCCCTGCTCCATTCCGAAAGAAGAGTATGTTACCTTAAATAGCATGTCTGCTGATTCTTGGTCTAAAGGAAACACTGTTAATTTAACTATTCTTTTTCTTAAGATGTGCTTCTTATTTTCCACATAGAAAGAAATTCTAATTAAATATCCCATCCAAATGGCATAGTGAAATAAGATTACTCCATGCTGCAGAATATTTTAGGGAATATGAACAGGAAATTAGCAAGCAACCAATGGAGTTATTCATTCATAAAATTGCTGACCGATATAAATACAAATGGGGCGAAACACTTGCTAGCCAGTGATCAGAGTGACTGACATGCTGCTCGTGAGAAGCAACCATTTCACAGGTGAAAAACTCTGTAAAATGTAGTGAAAGTTAGCATGATGAAGCACACAGTTCTCTGGTACTTAGAGAATTTCAAAGAATGGAATGCTGAAAATGGTTCTATGTGGTTTGATCTAAAATATCCTTCAATAATCTCAGGTGCTTAGAGATGGGCTTTTGGAAGGGAATTGGATCATGAGGACAGAACCTCACTAATGAATCAATACATTGATGATTTCACAGCTGAATGTGGGACCTGGTTGAGGGATATAGGTTACTGGGGGTGTAATCTAGAAGGGTATTATCTTGTTCCTGGCTCCTTTCCTCTCTCTCTCTCTCTCTGGCTCTTCTGATTTCTGTGCTGCCTGGCTACCATGAGGTAAGCAGCCTTCTTCTATCATGATACTTCTGCCTGGGAGCCCACCGACCATCGACTGAAACCTCTGAAACCATCAGCCAAAACAAATCTCTTCTCCCTTGTGTATGCCATGGATTTTGTCCCAGCAACAGGAAGGTGATAATACAGTTCCCTTGGGCAAGGTAGACCAGCAGGGACACTGTAAATTTCTGGGACTGATGTATTTCTGTAAGACTCCTCTGTGCAGTTTGGGAAGCCCTGAGCACATCATCCAACTTTTTAATCTTTGGCTTCTTCATTTGTAAGAAGGGGGATCAAGTCTCCCAGGGTGTAGAGTTTTCAAGAATACTAAATGAAAGAATATATATAAGGTACCGTGTATAGTATGTAGCATATGGTAAGTGCTCAACAAATAGCCCAGGTCCTTGAATCTGCTCCAGCCAGTAGTGACTTCCATGCTGCTCCTCACACCTATACTGCTTTTGATAATTTTCTTAAAATCTCACATGACAAAACAGTGTCTTCTGTTGTTCTATGGTATTGTTTCAGATCTTTTAATCTTCTCTCTTAGGTTCTTAAGTTCAAGGTTTATATTCTTTTCTATATTCCCTCAAGCATATAAGAGTCACTCAATAAATACTTGAGGGTTGACTGAGGGATTTGGGAGAGGGGAGAGATTTAAGAAGCAGAAAGTCTCATTACTTAGTGAGATTCACAGCATGCAGGAGACATTGCCCCCTCCAGAGACCTAGAGGTGACATCTTCTGAATTGGCCCAGTGCCTGGGCTCAGAGTAGGTACTCGATGTGGGTGTATATTTTACTTAATTTTGAAATCTAATTGCCACATGAACTTCAAAATAAATTTACTGAGGAGACAGAAGTTAATAACTAGTAGTAAGTTGCCAAATAATCCAATTAGTTGCCCCAAGACCTCTGTTTCAAAGAAGAAACTAATGTCTTACCAAAGCAATGGATTTTAAAACCAAATTATTATCTAATAGAAAACGAAAGCATAAAAGGGCTGTACACAAAAAGAAACAATAAAATACTTATGAACTCTGTAGAGAGAAGAATGAATTTTCTCTTGAAGAAATTACTGGGTTATAAATGATTAGCAGTGATGTTGTGAATTTTACTTTTCCTGTTCATTTCTGGAAAAGGAATGTGTAGCACTAATTCCAATATCTAGTATTAGTGTGGTTTCCTCATGAACCTACTGATTTCACAACTCATTGAGAGGTAATTATGAAAAGGAACTGATATAAAATGAAAGAGCTGTCTTGATTAGTTGCCAACAGTTGAAATCAGTTACTCTCTTATTTTATTCACCTAGGACTTGAAATACTAGCCAGTTGGTCTGTACCTGACAATCCTGACCTCAAGGCCTATATCAAATGGCAAGTCTTACCTGTGAGATCAGATTATCTTTGCTTCCCCTGAATAAGGGGAAAACCCAACATCCTTTACTAGCAATTAATAGAAGAAAAGAAGATAATTATTCTTTGACAAAATTATTACTGGTTTTTCTAGTTTCTTTATTATTTTTAATTTATAAAAAAATATTTTTTCTTTTACCTACTACCTCTAAACTCTACTCCTCCTGAAGAAGTTACATATTACATGGCTACACCATAAAGCTGACAGTGTACCAAAAAAGGGTATGATCTCTCAGAAATGTTCTCCTTAGCTAACCAAGATTTCTATTGCAAATGAATACAAACTGAATTATTGAAATTATTTAAAATAGAATCCCGATACTTGTGAGTCTTTTCCAGTATTAAAAATCTTTCCTAAAGAAGTTCTTTAGTGATGGTTTGTTCTATATATAGAAGGGTATATAAAAAGCTGAAGAAAAAAATTAATTCAAATAAATTAGAGCAAAGTCTGCCCTCTGCTGCACTTCAGTGGTTTTCAGCCAGTCAGGTTTTTAGTTGAAGTAGCTCAGCACTAACAAATCAATCTCAGGTCATTAAATTTTTTCCCTATTGCTGAAAAACAATATTAGTGCCTAGATAATAGATTAAAGCAATTATACTATTATTATTTTAGGACACTGTAAATTTCTGGAACTGATATATTTCTGTTACCAAATGGCATTTATAAAATAATAATGATGCTGAAATATATATGAATCATGTAAAGTATGTCATTCTGAGGAGCCAGCTAAGTTGGTCATCGATAATTTAATATTTTTCCCCTTTTTGCTTAAATAAGGGCCAAAACAATTATATTGTAACAAAACAAAGAAATGCATTTGATAGCTAATAAAAATTTAATTTTTGTTTAATCTGACTTTTTCCTTTACCGGTTAGTTTATCACAAACTGACTAGATGTTATTGTGTAGCCTTTGCAACCTACATTTGTTAAGCCTAACTGGAGTCTTAGCCTTGACCAGAGTAAGCCAAAGCCATCACAGTCATGTAGCCTTGTCTTCTGGACCCAGATTGAGAAGTGACCAAACTCTTCTGAGAGCTTGACTTACAAAGATGTATTGTCCCCCAGGCAAGTTCTACATGTCTAAGAATTCCCTCTAGTAGGCACTTCCTGTTTTCTATTAACTAGGTACTTTTTGTTCATTAAATAAATCTTCTCTTAAGGCTGTATCTTCATTTCCCTAGTATTCTTGCAATAAAAATACAAAGCTTCATTTCTTATACCACTTTCTAGTCAATGTCAGATAATATCACACACTATTGCCACAAATATAAAACTCTGACTTCACTGATTGCAATGATTTAGTAAAGCAAGAAGATTTCGGCCTACAAGAGAGAAATTCTTATCCTACGGCAAAGAGAATTTAGAAGACTGCTTAAGTGATTTATTAAAACATCATTATTTTTCGATTCAAGTTGGCTTCTCTATAGAGGTACTACTTAAAACATTCAATTGCCCTGCAAATAGTTTAGAAACCTATGCCTTTACCTCGTAGTTGAAAGAAAGGTGAAAAACACTTATCAACAGTTGCTGATAAACACTTCATACAGTCATTTATGCGAAGATATTTACTGTACCTAAGATGTCACACAGTCTCCCCAGCTGTGTGTTCTGCTGTGTGTTGAAATCGGCAATATGTTCTCGCACTGCCTGGGAATATCCTGAAAGGCAAACAAGGTGTCAAAACCCAGAAGGACTAAGTCAATATAGCAGACTGGCACGTGAGGATTTCGAAATGTCAGTCCCCATGTCCAGGAAAAATTTTGTTCTTCGCAGCATTTGCAGGCACAGTACAACTCCTTCTCAGGGGATGAAGCGTCGCTTCTGAAAGACATGCCGAGAGGTACATTCTGCGACAGACAGGGTCATGGTTTTTCAATACCATCAAAGCTCCAGAGCCAGAGTATAAAGGCATAGAGAAAACCCCATCCCTCTCTCACCAAGAAAAAAGAAAACACGCAAAAAATAGAGAAAAACTCTGACATTTAACATGATTCTTCAGAAAGAACGTGTAAGAACATTATGCACAGGTTAGAAAAAATTGTTTTGGTCTTTTAAATTGCGCATCTAAGGTGGCATTTTAGAGATGTGTCCAGAATTATCTTAAAGTGACACAGAGATTTCCGGAATATGTGCACATATTTAAAGAATTCTCAAATCCAAGAAATAGACTTCAGCTCTCAGTCAAAAGCACTTTTAACCTTGAAAGGGTGAGGAAGGTTAGTTAACACAGTTGCCTTATGAGTACTAGAAAGTCCTGCAGTTGGCCTTTGTTTTCACAGGAAACAGCAGAAGGAAAACACATATGGATTACTATCGTCCAAGAATCTTTCATGGAAGAAAGAACAGCAGCAACATTTTCTGCTGATAGTTCAGGTCTTTACAAAAAAAAAAAAAAAGTGGAGTGGGGGAAGGGTAGTCCAAACATGAACATAAAAAGCATGCATACTCACAAGCAGTATAATTGACTACGTGGAATTCAGTGCTGAAGGTGTAACTTTTTTTGAAAAAATAAAATTGCTTTTCATATTTTGAAGAGATGCTTCAATGCCTCCTTGTGGTTAGTGAGCCCAAACACATGTTTCAAGTTCAACTGCTGTGGATAGTAATTTTATAGACTATATCTTCAACTTAAGACGCAGATTTCCTTTTCAGTATAAGGAAAACTACAGCAATTCAGGCAACAGGACTTCAGACCAGATGAATTCTGATAATTGTCTCTTTGCTTTGATGTCAGTGTTTAAACACTAGACAATATGTGGAAATTAAATGAGTTTATAATTCATCTAAAAGTCTCTCTGCTCTATGCAGATTAATTTAAGAATTAAAGAGCCAGAAGGACCAATGGACTGCCTGAATTATTTTAGAGAAACTAATGTCTCAAATAATTTAGAGAAAAATTTTCCATATGAAAGCTAATTTAGACAGGTACAAGGTCAAAGCCACCAGGACGTGTGATTGCAACACTGTAACTCTCAGGAGGTTACATTTGTTAAAGTCAAGCTATGTTCAGATAAATGTTTACAAAGACTACCTGTGAGAAATTTAAATATCAAGACTATAAGAAGATAAGAAAATGCCTAAACAATAAAATAAGATTAAGGGCCTGAGAGCATTCCATGAATGCATTTCCTTTCAAAAGTAAAGATAAAAGGCAGTATAAGATGTCTAATTAAAATGATGTCCAACTTAAAATATAAAGGATGTTTGATCACTTTGTAGCTGCAAATGCATTATATGGACAAATCAGTCTATGTTTCATTTAAGTAGCTGAGGTCAGTTTTCCAACAAATGACTTGGTACCTTGGTTACCACTGATCAAGGAAGCATATAAAATGTTTTTTGCAGAATTATGATAGGATTGATGACTCAGTTAACCCTACAAATACACCCATTTTAAAGAATCACGTTTAATAACCTCAGAATATTGTTATATCAGATCACATGAAATAATAGGAAAACATTTTGTAAACTGTAAGATGCCACATATATTATCAGGTCTTTTAATGTTACAAGGTATGTGTACTGCTGAAGCACACAACAACAACAAATTCAGTGACAAACAACATGGGCATCGTATGACAAGCAATGTACATAGAGCACAGCTGGGAGACAATTTTGTTCTTCTTTTCGTACATCCACAAGTACATATGTTGACAACCAGATGAAAAGATGTGGACAATGCAGCCAGCATATGCCAAAACAATAGTGACCTAGCAGGGGCAACTATCAAAAAGTTTACTGTAGCTTTGGAGGGACCGACAGGCATGTCTAGTGGCAGAGACATGGCATTTTGAAAGTCAACAGAGACATGGATTACTTCAAAGGCTCAGACTAAGAAAAATGAGGGAGTCTTAAGAGAGTCCTCAGCCTCAACTCTTTCCTGTCACAGATACAGCAATTCGGAATGGGTGCCTTGTCTGTTGTCTAAGATCACATAAATCAACATATAATTCATCTACTATGTATTTAGCTCCTGTGACCTATCTAGTAATAAAATAAAAAAACAAGATTCTCCAAATGGGAGAAGAGAACTCTAGAAAGGACAAAGAACTTTTGACTTTTTCCTCACTTTAATTTCCAGTTTGTTTTGGTAGGCATAATACTAGCCCTAGACCCTATAAATAGGTTACACCACAAAGTGGAACTAAAGTTGCAAATTGAAATTAAAGTTATTCACCAAGTTACCTTAGAATAAGACATTTATCTGGCTGGGCCTGATGGAATTAATCATAAAAGTCTGTGAAAGTGGAAGAGGGAGGTAGAAGAGTAGGAGGCCAGAAAAGTGACCGCAGAGGAGTGGCTCAGAGAGTCGTGATGTTGATGGTTCTGGAGATGGAGGAAGGGTGCTGTGAAAGGAATGCACATCAGCTGACACTTCAATTTCAGTCTCTTCCAGGTTTCTGAACTACAGAGCTGTACGATCATAAGGTTTTTTTTTTTTAATTACTGTTCCAACTGCACCGAGTTTGTGGTGCTGCCTTCCCTTTGTCCCCTCAGCACCACTGTTCTCCAAGGTCCACTTCCTCTTTGTTGCCTCTGAGTCATAGTGAGCGAGGGCCAAACCTCTGGCACATGACATGCACTCAGTAAGTGTTGCTGTGGTTGTTATTATTTCTTTCCTATCCCCAACTGAGCCAGGCTGAAATTCTCCACAGGAACTTCATTGACATGCAGGGAAATTATTGCTACAAACAAAAGTAGCAAACAAAAGTAGCTGGTCCAGTTGATGGGCCTAAGCAGTGTCAGGTGCGCCTGCCCTTACAAGGGGATCTTAGTCTCTCTTCTCCATCGGGCTCTTGCACATTTTCTTCCCTACACTTTTCTCATTTTGTTGTCTGGTTTTCCTTTGCTTGCTTATCTGCTTCTGTCCTCTGCTCCTCCACTTGCCTGTGCCTGTCCAGCTCCTGAGACCAGCCTGTGTGGAATCCATGGTAAAATGAAACCTTTCGGAAGACCTTACCCAGAGACTCTGCCTTTCACGTTCTTTTCTTCACTCCCTCTAGCCCTTCCTTTCTTTTGGGTTCTCTAATCTGGAGAACTTCTGGTAATTCTGGAAAGTGAGCTTTGTAGATTTTCTCAGGTCCTTACCAATGCAGAACACAAAAGCAACACAGCATGGGCAGAAAGGCCCTTCTCTTTTTCTCCTCACTCTGGTGAGGAATACAGCCTTCTTCCCTATGATCATTTTCATGACATGCAAAATATTCACTATTTGATAGTGTTCCACCTTCTGTCAAGTGTTGCAATACGTTACTGCCTCCACTTCACATTATAGAAGGCTACTCAAGAGATGTTATGTTGGGCTATATTTAGTTTGTTTTTTTTTTTTTTAATAGAACAAAGGATATTCACTGGTTGCTCCTGGCAATCATTTCTCCATCTTCACTTCTGTCTTTACCATCTTCCCAGTTCATGCTCCCAGTATATACCACTTGGGTGATGCTAACTGCCTCTTTGCCTCTGGAAGACTAGCAATCCCAGAAGCTCAGGAGAATGAACTAGGTCATACTCCATGGCACTGGTTTGTGCCTTTGCGACAGGCCTCAGTTATTGCAGCAGGGCATATGTTCTTGAACACTTGCCTACCACCCTGTGCTTAATTCCAAGGTTCTCTTGTCTCTAACCCAAGTCCTAGTCCTTACAGTGGTACTCAAGGCAGAAGAGGAGTTAACCTAAGATTTCTGGTTACCAAGTAGTTGTCATTCACCTGGCCACCCTGGCCCAAGACCATGGTCACCCAGGACAGTTTGACGGTCTGGAACAGAAGCAGTTCTCAGCCTTTCCCTGGTTCCCCATTCCCTCTTTGCTTTTTTACTGGGATTGAGCCCAGAGCTTTTTCACTTAGCTATCCCCAGCCCACTGTTTAGTTTTAATTTTGAGACACACCACAGTGCCAATTGCTCAGGCTAGGTTTGAACTGGCAATCTTCCTGCCTCTGCTTCACAGAGTGATGGGACTATAGGCCTGTGCCAGTGGACTCAAGCTCTTCCTCCATTTTGAAACACATGGTAGGTGACATTTCTTATCACATCTTCAGTGGCACACACAGTTGCACAAGTCGGAGCAGTAACTCTATTTGTTCTCTTCTACGCAAGATAGCACCCTGGATACAAGCTAAGCAGGAGTGACATTATTACAACTGCACTGTGGAATTGCTTCAGTTCATTGAAAAAAAGTGTTCCAATAGTAAAAATATACGGGACTGTGACATACTTCACAAATGACTGCAAATCTGAATCTTGTAATAATGTAGATAACTGTGATCTAGACATTATGGTTATGACCAGGTTTTAGTTATCTGTGCAAATATAAAAGTGCAAGAAACTAGAGAGCAAGAAAGTAGGATCCCAAGAGGAAGTGAGAGAGTGCTCATCCAGGTTATTTAGATAGTATATCCAGGGCCAGTTTGATTAAAATAAAATCAGTATTGTGTCTTGGGGGCTATTGAAGGAGATTAAGGGATTTTGTTATGAGGTTGTAGAAAACGTAGTAGTATATTTACTGAGTTTTGAAATCAAATGGCCAAATGGATTCATCTGCAAAAGGTAAGCACTGCATGTGACTAGGGCCAGTGATTCTCTTCAAATTGTGGTTTGGACGCCCTGGCGTGCACTGGGACCATTTCAGGGGATCTGCAAGGTCAAAACCCTCTTCAAAATGATACTAAAATGTTATTTTTCAGTCTATTCTCCCACAAGTTGCAAAACACATAAAGTTTATTGAGATGATTTCAGATTCCCCATTGCAACTGACAGTACTGGACTGTTGGTCAATTTCAAATTGACATTGTTGGATTTAGGGTACAGTCAAAGAAGAATATACATGCATATTATATATATATATATGTATAAATATATATTTTATATATTTTATAGCCATTATCTGAAAAGACTATAAAATATATAAAATACTATTCCATTTTTCCAAATTCTTATCTTTGCAGGGCTGGATTTTCTTCATGTGCTGAAGCCAAAATAACATACATTACAGATCAAATACAGAAACAGTAATTACTTTGTATTTAGAGATTTGCAAATTACTTTGTATCTACAAATTTGCAAATTTGTCAAACACTATCATTCTTCTCATTAATTTTTTTGTTTTAGAAAATAATTATTTTAAAAATAAAAATATGTTATCTGGAAGTAACATTGGCAATGGGTTATCAGTTAAATATTTTAAAAGTTTGTCAATTTTAGTTTCTAGCATGTAAATAATGATAGCTGTAATTCACTTAAACCAATGCTCTAAAGTCTTCAATAATCATTATGAAATTATTAAAATGTGCTATATACCTGTCACAGTTCCTCAAGTTGAATGTAACTCTTGTGTGTTGCAAATACATAGTAATAAGAATAATAGTGTCGGGGAAAATAATCATTATAAGTATAGAGGGATCCTGAGACAAAAAATTGAAAGCCATTAATCAATTATTTTAAAAATTTTATGATAATGATGATTTTAAAATATTCTGTTGTATACAAAATTCATTTTAGAGCACATCCTGATATTAATCCATTTCATGAGAAGCTCATGAGTTGGAGTCACTTGATACTCAGGTCAAAGCCATTTCTGTATGTTAGTGCAATATTAGACAGCTCAAGGTGAACTGGAGATTTTCATGTTACTGGGTCATCAGGCCAACTCTTATCTAACCAGTCAACAAGTATTGATTTTATTTGACAAGGATTAATACAAATATGGTTCCATTTTAGTTTGGGATATTAATAAATGTGAAAATTTAAGTGGTCTTTGTTCCAGATCCCAAAAGACCAGGGTATGTCTGGGAAATTCCTGGGGGATCTTGGCAGTGCGTTGATCCCTAGGATATTCTGTGGCAACTCCATCGCCCATACATGGATTCCATAGCACCTGCCAACATCAGTGCAGAAGAAAGCATGAGGCTGGATGGGCCTTCCAAACCTCCCAACCTGAGGTGGAAGGAAAAGAGCCTACAGAGGCTTTGGGTTGTCAACTCAAGAATGAGAAAATAGAGAGATGTTCATGTGCTCAGGGAAACCATGATAATGTGACTCTGATTTCCAAGTTTGCTCTTCCTTTAGGGCCTCTCCCTGGCCCCTGGTTGGAGATAGGGGTGAGGTGTGGTTCTTACAGCCTAGGAAAGGGGAGTCTGGTTCAGAGCCAACCGTCTCAAGCATTTGGAGGCCTTTTTAGCTCAGTGTATGGTCTGAAGCACATAAAATAAGTTTCCTCATTTTTTTAGGCTTTTGGGACAGTAGAGGTCAGCTGAAAAATGTTTTTCATAAGAGCAATATCCATGATTTTTAGGAATGGAGTATTCGGGTAGGCTACCAATTGTATTAAGTCTGATGATAATTTGCTAAAATAGCACATAGAAAAAGGAAAAAAGGAAGCCTAACTATGCGTATTACCTTCATTTATTAAATTAACTGCCAGTGAAATAAAATATTACACAGAGAAATGAATTTCCTCTTTGCACTTTAAAAGAGGAAGAAGTTAGGGGGGAAAGTCATTGCTGGCTTGCTTGTCTGGCAACAGCCTCAGATACCTGCTCACAACATCAGAGCCCAATATTTGGCCCATCCCGCTTGATGCCATTGTATTAAAAGTGCTCTCAGTTTAAGTGGCACCATATGATGTGCTCCAATGAAGAAGCCCAGGGGTTAAATAAAAAGTATAGGAGATAACAGGGCTAAAGAAACTAGAGGCAGAATTAGTTTGCAGGTTTTATTTAGATCTCTATTTTTTCTAGAGGAATTAGAAAGAATTTATTACAGGCTTTACTTATTTGACTGATAGGTTTTGCTTAAAATAGACCCCAGTATTCTATTCTTGCTATGAACTATGGTAGAATATTTTGTTATAATTATATTTCATTAATAAAAATGATAAAAATATGTAATATCCAATTAAGGTATCAGCATATCTATTTTAGAAAGGATGATTGTTTTCATCATCTTAAAAATTACAAGGCCAGTTTGTTTCTTTGGACAATTAGTCAATAGCATTTCACTTTTCAGGTTAAAAATAGCTAAAAGTACTTGTTACATCTGGGAATAGTACCTGAAATATCTAACAGTCAATCAAATTTCATAACTTCCCCTTACAAAGAGGTTAACACTGTAATTGTCTTAATGTTCATATTATCAAACAATAGATTTTAAAAATACATTATAAGTGTTTCTAGTAAAAAAAAATGTCACTGGAATGTCATCCTTTCCATGATGGCAGCTTGGAACAGGAAATTATTCCCATGTGTACAAAACCACACAACAAATAGCCAACAGTCTACAACTGTAATATATCATGCAGTTATGAGGACTTAGCTTTCATTTTAAGATTTCAAATGAGGTAGTGAAACCCCAATTGGCTGGCAGCGTGGTGTAATTATTTCTAGGGTAATTCTATAGCAAATTTTCTATGGAAAGAGGAAAAAAAAAAAAAGACAAGACTCCTACCTGACAATCCTGCCAACTGATTTCAACTAGTAAATTCTTCTCAATTCAGGAAATGAAATTAACAGCTAGAATATATTGGGGTTTTGCTGTGTATTTAGGGAAATTTTTATTTCGCTTTAATCCACTTCTATTTTTATGAGTTATGTAGGTAAGTCTCTGGTGCACGAGACAAAGAAATCATATTTGATCTAGCTGAAATCTTTCTGTATTCTCTGTGGGAGTGGTAGGTAAGAAAAAGGCACCCTATATTGTTTTTTAAAAAGGGTATAGTTAACAATTCTGTCTATGGAATAAGGGAAATAATTGCTTAAGTTATTTCAACTCAACTTTTGTCTTCAAGTCGTTTTATAAAACTTAAAAGCACAGATCATAGAAACAAATTCTGTATGTTCAAAATCCAAACATTATCCTCTTGTGACAATGTATAATTGGTCTTTTTAGATGCTTAATTGAGAAAAACATCTGAGCTTGTTCTTACCTCTTAAAAGATACATACTTAGTGGTTTTTTTCCTTTAAAGTGACATTTTGTTGTTTACAAATAGCACAAGAGGGAAGAATTTCATATTGTGTGTTTGTTTAAGCTGGGTATGTGCAGTCAAGAAGAAAACTAGTTTTAATATCACATTTAAATTAAGCCTTTCAAATTCTAGTCTTTTCGATCAGGTTATTCTTCCACTTAATTTATATTTAAGAAGCCCTTTTGAAATTTTAAGTCACTTTCATATAAAAGTATTTTTTTTTATAACCCAGTTTACATTAGCAGTACTTTCAAGTGTTTACCTCTTTGAATACTCCCTGCCTGGTACCAGGCTTCTCTGAGGGATCAAAGGTGGAGGGAGTGGGGGATGGAAGAAGTTTATGGAAATGGTTTCTATAACACCAGAGTGCTTCTCAACATTGCAGAGGTAGCAGCCCTGTTTCTGGTTTCAGTTTTGGATAAAATTGAGAAAACAAAACATAATTCCTCACATGATATCAGATCAGGTCCACAGTTAGTTGCAGAAGCAAAGGCTCACGCACCTTATTCTAAGGACCAGAGTCAGTTAATTGGGTGTGCAATTAGCCCCTCTGACTGCAATCAATTACAAGTGCAATTTCTGTGTGTGAACTAATTTTGGGTGCAAAAGTAGCCTCACCAAAACAAAAGCCTAAGTTAGAATGCCATTAACATCTGAAGGAAAAGCAAGCTTCTGTGTACCTGAAAGCACACAACTGAAAGACTTTGTGCTACTCAAGTATTTTTTCAACTTTTCTACAACTGATTAGAATCTAGGAAAATCTGTGTCTTTTTGTTACTATTAACATTTTACTAATTTAAAAATAATCTTATACAATAATTTAAATATTTTATTTTCATATTACCGCTTGTGTGTTGTTTCAACAGTATGCAAACAGAAATGCTCACACACCAATTATGCAACTCGCAAACTCATCGCAACCCAAAATTCTACTACAATAGATCATTGAATGGGTTGCTCTGCTTTTTTTTAAAAAGGCCTTGAAGCGCTCATGTGTAAGATGGAGATTCCGTGGTTTTGTGTTTGTCAAAATCTTACCAGGTCAAGCCAGAAAATTTGGCCCCATCCAGGAAACTTAACATGCTAGGTAGATGCGAAGCACAACAAAACAAAGCAAAACAAGCTAACAAATCCCAAATATTTTGACAGCAGATCATGTTTTGAAAGAACTTTCAGTGCAAATTTCCAAAATTCCCAATGTCATTTTGGCATACCTATTTTACCACTGTGTTTCAGACAACAGCTTTTAAGTTCCCCAATTCATAAATGTAATTAAATAATTACATTAGTGCTAATTAACATGAAACTGCAGATTATTTAAGCACAAAAAACACTATTCAACTTCTTAATTATTCTTGTTCACACAGCATTTCCTTTTGCTCAGGCGCCCTAGGTGCAAATAAAGCATCCCATCTGCTCGTAATTAGAACTAAATAATTTCAGAGAATGTAGCTTATCATTTTGACTGCACATTTGATTAAAAACAGTGTACAGCAATATCCCAGCTTATTGGCGTAACAGCAACAACACACACAAGCTCGTGTTCTTCCATCATTAAAGAAGATCGGAAACATTATCTGTTATTTCAGGGGGAAAAATACAACTTTTTAGTTCATTTCATACAGATGAAAGCGAATTACAGCAAATCACCTCTCCGCTGAATAGCAGCCCCCACATAATGACTTTATTTGCTTAATCCCCAAATTAAACGCCGTTTCGAGCGAGGGCCCTGTGTTATTACTCTCATCATGTCGAGAACATTTTCCTGCCGAGACCAATTTGAATAAAACAAGGGGCCTTCCTTGAACTCAATCAAGGAGCCATAATGTGGTGGGTAATAGAGGTTGCTGATAGATTTGCAGGCAAAAGTGTTATACCTAATGATGGGATATGGATAATAGTCCTCCTGGAGGTCCTGATGCGATTCCAGTTGGCTGCCAGATGCTAAAAATCAAGAAGAGCATTGATCAGTGACAGGAAGCTGTAGTGGATTCAGCTAGTCAAACTTCAGCTGTGTTTTCCACTGTACAGTTAAGCCAGGCATAAATTATATTAATTGATTTAATTACATACTTAAAACATCTTCCCCAATTAATTTAATTAGGTGGCTACATGATGCTACTGGCAGGGGAAGATTAGAGGCAGCTCACTTAATTAACAGAATATGAATGAAAAAAAGAGAAAGCAAACATAAATGAAATTGTGAGCACTAATTAAAAGGCTGTCTGCAAACTTAAATACTTTCTGACAAAGTGGTGACAGCAACGTAGACGAGAGAGTTCCCCCCCCCCCCAGCAAATTAAAGTGCCAGAAGGTATATATAAGGGAGAAAAGGTAATGCAGCTAAAACATCGATTTTCTGACAGAACTTTCATAGTCAAAATGAAGGGACTTTCTTCGATAGAAAAATTGCAACAGATTTTGCAGGCACAGAAGCCAGACTCCTGATTAGAGCTAAAATATGATACACAAGTAAATGCAGGGTTTGTGCATCGTGCACTGAGGGAAGTAAAAGGTGAGGGAATTGAGAGGGAGGGTGGCTGGAGAGGGAAAGGCAAGATGAACAGGCAACTCATTGCAGTCGTTCAAGCAAGAAACGCTTAGAAAAGAGAGGTCTGCCTTGGCAGCTGGCAGCCTGTGCACCTTGGCTCGGATGCGGAAATTCTCCAGGTGTCTCTGACGTGACTCCCTCAGGATCTTCTTCAGTCGCGTCTTGTGGCAATGCAGAAGCCAGGCAATGGCGATCACGCCAGATGCCCACTTCTGTTGACGGTATACGCGGAAGAACTTTCTTGCTCGAAAACATTTCCATGTGGCTTGGATCTTGATGGCAGCCTCTGACTTTCCACCTTGGCCCTTGTACCTCTGTCCTGGAAGGTTTAGCAGCATTTGGACATAAATTGGGTTCTCTAACACTGAGAGAATGTCATATCGGGTAAGTTTATTCTTCAGTTCAAACTCTGGAAGGAGGTCCACCAAACGCCTCCCTTTTATTTTGACTTCTGGGATGGCATAGTCCCTGAGGAACTTCTCGATGTGTTCTAAGACAGAAAGGATACTCCCCCAAACTGAGTTAAAATGTTCCTTGAAGGCTAAGAAGTCTGGGGCTGTCTTGTCTGTGACACCATCGTAAATTAGAAAGTCACGATCCCATGGTGATTTCAGAGTTTTGGAAAGTGTGGTGATTTTCACAATCTGTGGGAAAAAAAAAACTGTTGTCAGAGATGAGGTATACTGTATTCTCCTTTAAGTGATCAAAATACACATAATGTCAGCCTCATATTTATAAAAAGAGAGAAAGATACTTGTACTACCACTTACCACTCAGTGGTGTACATGTTCTTAATGGGAAGATATATGTCCTTGTATTTAGCATATACACATCATACTAGGAGAGTCTGATCAGTATATGTCATTAAAACTCATTACCAGAAGGCTATCACAGAGATCTCCCAAGGTTATTAAAATTTCTATAAAAGTATAATAACATTTCTCAAGGGAACTGATGGTTAAAAAATTATACTTTTAGTTTTGATATAGTCAGCTGGATCCGTAATCTCTTATGATTTTACTTTTTACACCTACACACTTGGTCTTAGAGAAGTATGTTGTTGATTCCTTCCTTGTGCCCTAAAAAGCCCTGGATGAAGCCTTCCTCTGCAGCCTCATGTTAAGTTCAGATATGCCTGCAAAAGTTGTTTCTTATTTTCTAACAGGTCACCACTATTAGTATTTTAGAATTCTCCCACCATCTTCTCTTGAGGTGATTTTTTATAAGAAAAATTATGCCATGCTATCACTTGCCATTTTCTACATTTCCCTTGACAAGTTTGTTTTTATTGTTAAGTCTACTGTGCTCTTAGGTACATGTCTGGGGCTGCCCACGGATAGGCTGGGCTCAGAAATATCCTAACAAATAAAATTAAGAAAGCATCTACTTTGCTTTGCAGACAGCAATTCCATCTCTACTGAATGAAATTTGAAGTAATGGAAGTATACTATTTTTGATTTTAAGTGTCAAGAGGAAACTTTTAAAAATTAGGTGGTGGGCAGTTTTTTCTCTGTATCTTTATGTATTAAAAATAATAATTCCTATCTTAAAAATCAAATAAAGGATTTGGATGATAACAGCATTGCATGTCATCCTCATTTGAAAAAGAAAGAAATAAGAAAATGAAACTTCTGCTGTCCACTGCAAAACCACTACATATCATGATCAAAACCTGTTGCAATAGAAAAATAGACACCTTGCCTGGTGGTCCAGTGTTCCTACTGGCCTGGAAGGGGGCTAGGGTAAGAAGAAGGGCATAAATGCTTCAGGCCCTGAGCTGTCCTCGGTGAGTCAGACATTAATTCACTGTGATGTCTGCTTCTTCTTGTTTAGAGATTTAAGGTTGTCTTCATTTGTTTATGTTTTAATGTGTGTAAGTCCATCTTTACCAAACTGTGTAACTGTGTTGGTTTCTACTGTTTGAAGAGTTTTCACAAAGGTCAAAGGAAACTTTCAGTTAACTCAGCAGTATTATATCACAGCACTGTGTTAAGTGAGCATTGCTATATGAGACTGATCATGGTTTGTCTCTACAAAGTAAATGTTAACTGAGAGTAATTAACAAACACAGGCAGGAAGCTGTCCAAGAGGAAAGCAAGCCCAAAGATATATTTACAATAAAGACATAATAAACAAACCAAGCAATCAGAAAAAAAAAACAACCTTCAAATTCTTTTTCTTGTCTCAGGTTCTGAGCAGTGGAATAATTAGACTGTCACCTCAAGTAAAAATACTAAAAAAGTAAATATTATGTCTGAAGTGAGAAAATACCCTTCTCCTTTAGAGGCTAACTTTAAGCAGCAGTTAGCTTTTGTATACTTTTAACTCAAGGGCTGTATTAGACATTAAGAGTCATGGAAAAGTTTTCTTGCTAAGACTCTCGCCCTTCTTGATCCAGCCAGAAAACCAAGACTGCAGACTCTTATTAGGTGGAGATAAAATCCTTCATCTTGGATGGGCAAGAGAGAGTTAGACAAGCCATGCCTCTGTTAGCAGCCGCCAGTGCTGGCAGGAAGAGCCGTGGCTCTTGGTGAAGACAAGTGGCACATGTTCTAAAGGAAATGGCCTAGGGCTGCATTTCTGCCTCCTTCCAACAATGGTTCTGATGGAGGGAAGGTCAGAGTTCAGAGAAGAATAGCAGAGCTTCGGCAGTGAGAAACAGACATGCAAAAGAATCACAGATGGGCATGGGTAGAGCTGGCTGGTCCTGCCAGTCACAGTGTGATCTAGTCATCAGCACACTCAGACTCTGATAAGCAGCAAGGCTATGGATGGGGGAATTTGTCACAGAATCTTATCTCCTCAGAGACATTCGTACAGTCTCAAAATTCTTTATCCTTGCCAAGGATCCTGTGGAAGTGGGATCATCCATGAAAATGCAACCATGTTGGAAGGAGTTCAGAAGGGAAATGACTCTGGTCTCTCTGGTTTAGTGCCATCCCCCTATTGGGCCTAGCACATCTACATCCATCAGCAAATATATTTTAGACCTTCCAATGGAATAGCCTTAGCCAGGCTGGGGTTGCAGAATTTAACAGGGGCTGTTTTAGAACAAAAGGATTACACCTTCCTACCTTCTTGGGTGATATTCCAGCAAAGACTCGCTCTCAAAGGAAACACACTCTTAGAAGTCAAATAGACCACTCAGGCGCTGGGAAACTACGGGCTGGAGTCGGCTAAAGCACAGCTGTAGGACATCTGTCACGGAGAATGCCACACGTGGGAGCACTTTAGACTCAGAGCAAGACAAGACATGCCTCTCAAGAGTAAGGCTTCCCAAATTAAAGCAGTGCATCAGCATTGTGAGATCCACTGAGCAGGTAAAGACAAAGCTGCCTCAGAGCCTGCTAGGAATTAAGAGCCCTGATTAAAGGTCACGCCACACTTCAGGTTCTGGCTCCTTCTGTCATTCTTCCTCTATTATCTATCTCCATGAACTTGTCTAGGGTTATTTGTTGTTTTCCCTCTCCTTCTTCTTTCCTTTCATCCTCCCTGTTTCTCTTTCTCCTTCCTTCCATCTCCCCTTCCTTTCCTTTATTCTTTTTTGTTTACAGTGTACCCGCACTTTCAGTGTAATTACTGCCGACTCAGTAGCAACATTTTTTCCTTTCCGGGGTGGATGGAAATCTGCTGGAGCATCTGCATCCTCCCCTGGTCTTTTTCAGAACCACGGCCACACCTTACTTCTGCGAGATGCCTGCACTCACTAATTGGCCCCCACACAGCCCAAATCTGTGGTGGTGGCCTAATTATTAGCATCCTGCTCTAACTGACTGAATCAACTAGCTGGGAAATGCTCTTCTTCATTTGCAAAGTGTAATCACTAATTAGGTAACTTTGAGACTTTCTGGAGCAGTTATTTCAGGAAAATTCTAAATCTAAAACAAACAAACAAACAAAAAAACCCTAGAAAGACAGGGTAATGATTTCATGGCTTAGTAAGATCCCATATAAAACAAAAAAGATATGCCCAGTATTACATTCTAAAATTTATACATAGCTACCAAAGACAAAAATTGTAGAAAAAAAGAATACATTTCTAAGCTGAGTTTATTTAGGAAAAAATTTATTTTCATATATGTGGATTTGGGGTTTGTGGATCCCTAAATTGGAGAGGAGCAAGATCTCCTAATAGTAAATAGTGAAGTATTTGGGACAACCCAACAATGGACTGCATTTTCCTCTGTCCTTCCCTCCATTCCTCCCTTCTTTTCACTCTTTGTGGTACTGGGAATTGAGCCCAATGCTTTTACACTGAGCTACATCCCTGGCCCATTTTATTTTTGACTGTGACATAGGGTCTCACTAAGTCTCTAAGTTGCCTAGGCTGATCTTGAACTTGAAATCTTCCTGCCTCAGCCTCCTGGAGTGCTAGGATCATAGGCCTGCTCTACTGAGCCAAGTGATTAATCATCTTTAAAGGATGCTATTTTATTACTTAGAGGGATAGACTGTAGTACCTTTGAAAAAGTGTACATCAAATCTCAGTTTCTTAATCACTACAACATATTTGTTTGTAACTAGCCTAGGTAAAATGGCATTGTATGAAAAGACTAACTTATTTTAGTACCTTATGGCTCTAAGTGAGAGTTTAGATTCAGAGAAGAACAGAGTGTCCTTGAGAATGAAGGGAGTGTCCTTCAAGTATAGAGAATGGTTCCCACCAACCACAAGGGATGCCATTTGTCTGACTTGCTTTTTAAAATTTTGGTGGAGGTCCACAGTGTGTTTAATCTGTACAGAGCCAACATGAGAACCTCAGCTGGATAGACTGTTCAAAAGACACACACAAGATTCAGAGAACACAGCTGGCTCACTCAGCATTCAGAGATTTAGCACAGTCATAGTCTGAACTTCAAAACACAAGGGATCGTGAAGATCACTGCACTTGCCCTTTGCCCCATAGGCTCAGGGAATGAAGACCTGGTGCTGCATTCTGACTAACGTGGGTTCAAATCCAACTCTGCCACCATCTGCTAAATATTCTTGGGCATGTTACTGCCCTCTTGGGACCTAAATTTTCTCACCTGTAAAAATGAGAGGCCCCTGAAGAAATGCTGTGATGTTCACAATATACTATATATATATATATATAACATATTTAGCATTATAATATACAAAGGACTCTTCATAGTCCCTCATCCCCAGTTAGTGTGGTTATTACTACAGATGAGGAAACTGAAAAGGTAAATGGCTTGTCCAAGATAATAAAGCTAGACGGTGGACCTTCTTAACTTTTAACATAGTAAAATAGTAGTACTGTAAGAAAAAATCCTGTTTTCAAATATCTCAAATTCATATAGAAATAAAGGAAAGAAAGGAATTGCAAACTTGTCACCCTCTCGTCACTGTTTTCCAGTCCTTCTTCACTCACAGTGCTCCACATCTTGCCCCTTGCAGTCCCTTATCCCCAAGCCACTACTGCTCACAGCCTTTATAGTACCTGTAACTCCACAGATGGCCCCTGTCTATGCTGTTGTTCTCTTTGCTCAGCCTTTCTCTACCATTTCCCACATCAGTGCCGGCCTGGCCTCGACCTACTATTTTTCCTTCTTTGCTAGCCTGGAAAGCAACTGGTTAAACCAACCCTATGAGTTTATACTAAGGGGCATCACACGGTACAATAGAGCTAGTAAACACATTAAATCAAAGCCAGCTACCTTCAAGGGCATCACTTTCTTCACCATGAGAAAGATCCAGGGGATTTTTTTTTTCTTTTTCCATTTTTTGGATAGAAATTCTTTCTAATAACTTCAAACTAAAATAGATGGCAAGTTACCCACATCACCTCTGGTGCAAGGTTGAGGAGAAAAGCACAAAAAGTTATATTCTGGTGTTGTGTAGTCTGCAAGTCCACAAAGCAGTTCTCAGATTGTAAGACCAGAAACAGCCTAAGACTTAAGTGTCAATTATAAGTGAGAGTCAGAGTCCTTAACCTTTATAAAGAGAATAAAAGGCAAAAATAGGGAACTCACTGAGCAGAGACATATAAAGGAGGATAATTGACTGTAAAGGTCACTAAGAGCAGCAGCAGTTTTCAAGGAATAATTTCTGCAATTGCTCTGAGAGGTGTCGTTACTCAAATGAGTCTTTCTGTACTCTGAAACACTTCCTGAGAAGAAAAATCCTCCTTCCCTTAGAGGCACTCTCATAGAACAAAGACACTCAGTGGATCAACTTCTGGGGAAAGATCAAGCAGAACAAAATTAGGAAGACCTTCTACATAGATGGAGCCTATCCAGTCAAATGTGAAATTTCCTTTTCTAGAGCCACATTTTAACTTCACTGCAGCATTGATTTCATCTGTTCTGTTACCCTTCGAGTATTCTCTGAGAGAATGTGACACCATTAAGGGCCACTTGGGACAATGATGATGGATGGATTGGACCTGCTGGGGATGTGTACAGGGAGCCTGACGGGACAGGAATCAAAGCTGCCCTATTCCCCACCCCTGCACAAAGGCTCACCAAGGTACAGGAAGAAGAGCCAGACTCAAAAAGGACCGCGATCACCACCAAAGTAAAGCTTCTTGCTCCAACCTACCCAATGAAAACGTGGGCATTACAAGTCTGTCAATGACTCATGACTAAAGAATGCCTACAGAAGGCTATGCTCCACTCTGATATGTTGTCTATACCCACACTAAGTATTCTGCTTTATTTTCCTTGTGGTATGTATCACTCCGACATTGTAAGAAATGCTTGTTAATCACCTTCCTCCCTCCGTAGAATATAAGTGCCAAGAGGACAAAGATTTGGTTAGCCTTGTATACTGCCATGTTCCCATGCCCAGTACCCAGCTTGGCATGTGGTAAAAGGCCAATAATGATGAGTTAAATCAATGCATGAAAGTGTAGATACTAAAATGTAAGTGTGAAGCCACTTGCCTAGATGTACAGCATGAAGCAGGGCTACGATCTACAGGCAAACTTGGGGTTCGAGTTTCAGTGCACTAAAAGGAAGTTCTGCTACTCAGACCCGAAAGTGTCCAAACTCTTTGACCAAGCAGTTCTGCTTCTAAAGGGGCACTAACTACAAAATTACGTTCAAAGGTGAAAGATATTCATGGAAGTTTTATTGATGACAATGAAACACTGGAGACTATTAATCTGAAATTTATAATTTAATCTTGAACAGGGCATAATATCTAGCAATTTTATGATGTATCTTTAACATGAAGTATGTGTGGGAATGGAGGAGTTAATT
This sequence comes from Ctenodactylus gundi, assembly GCA_004027205.1. Classification (NCBI taxonomy): domain Eukaryota; kingdom Metazoa; phylum Chordata; class Mammalia; order Rodentia; family Ctenodactylidae; genus Ctenodactylus; species Ctenodactylus gundi. The sequence continues at coordinate 865,075 of PVKB01000084.1, read as the reverse complement.
CTCCTTCTGGGCCGCCAAGAATGTGCTCTGCCCTATTGCCTTGAAATGGCCTACTTCGTAAGAACATGAATCAGGTGTCTGCAGCCTCCTGGTACATGGCCCCTACCTCCACCTGCCTGCAGTCAGATGATCAGTAAGAATATGCCTCGTCTTGTGCTGCCCTGCCCTGTGCTGCCCTGCCCTGTGCTGCCCTGCCCTGTGCTGCCCTGCCCTGTGCTGCCCTGCCCTGTGATTACCAGGTGATCAATAAGAGCGCGCTGTGAATTGAGATTTTGCTTGTTATTCCCACCTGTTTGCTATTTTATTCTAATCACCATTGTGTAAAGCTCCTGTGTGCTTTTAGAAAATTTTACAGATGATTCTCCACCCTACCTCTTCTTCTTTCCTATCATGCATGGGAAGAGACTTCTACTCAGGGCTGCATGGCCAACTCATCCCCTCCTTCAGGGGATGAGGCTGGGTAGTCCCTGTGAGGATCTCTGAGTTCCAGGAACTCAGAGCAATAACGTGTCTTTGATGCCTTTGTCCCAGAACACAATTATAGCCATTAAAATGTTTTAAATTAAAATGTGTGATATCAACAAAAGAATATTCCAAAGTTTAAATAATGCCCAAGGGTTCTGATATCATATTTCAGGGGAAGTGTCCTTGCAGACTTTGGCATCTTTCGCTCCTTTCTGAATTTTCCAAATTTTTAATGAGTGATGAGGTCATGATTTGTTAAATGAGATAAAGTATAAAATTTAAAAATTATTTTGTCACCTTGTCTAATAAAATTATTAATTACATGCAATAAAATGTGAAGTTAGACAGTGCTACAGAGAATAGTAAAAATAACCCTTATAGTTCTTTACCTTTTTCTTCTGAATTATTTCTTACAAGAAGCAAATTGTTTTTCAAATAAAACCTTATAATTAATTTCACTTAGAAAGTTTAATGCCAAAATGCAGAGGGAAGGATGGTGATTTCTAATGAACTAGGGGAAACGGAAAGTGGTTTTAAAATATTCTACAGATTTTCTTCTGGTTTTGGGTTTTTTTCTCCCACTTCTTACTTAAATGAGGTTTCATGAAAGAAAATAAGTCGGAAAAAGAAAAAAAGCTACAACTTTGGACTTGATTTTGAATCTCATCTTGTGTCTTTAGGCTGCTCTGATTCTCCTCAGTGAACGTTTCCCTCTAATCTTTTAGGTAAGACAAGAAAGGAGAATAGATTGTGCTGGGAGGCACAATCACCAGGAAGGCATCAGGGCTCTTTAAGAGGAAGGCTTAGTCCTTTGCCAGACAGGACAATGTTAAAGCCAAGACCACTGCTAGATATCATCTCATAGCTCTCAAAGTCCATATTTTAAAGTCTGGAACACTGCTCAAACATGATGTAAATTTATAAGAAGAGAAAAAAACTAACACAGCTGCTGTAGGTGTGATTGGCATGAGGAGCCAACAGCACCCCCTGCTGGGAACATCCACCCCTCTCCCTCCCCTGGGCTTGCTGGAGAGGATTGTGGATTGCAGGGAAACTCCAGCAAACAAGAATCTGGTCTAGTCTCTTTCTTGGACATTTAACAGGAAATGAGGCCAGTTAGGGGCAGTGATATGTTCAAGCCCACCCATGTTACCTGACTGAGAGTTCAGCTGACCCGTTCATAAAGTAACTCACAGAACCATTGAAGTTTTCTAATAAGGGGATCACAAGGATATGTTGGAAAAAGATTGAAGATAGTCATGATACCAAAATGACCAAGAGAAATATGGCTTCAAGTTTTAGATTAGAATGTGACGTCTAACATTGGTCCTGTACCGAAGGAACTCTTAGGTATGGTTTAGGAAAGAGGATTTTCTTTTATTCTTTCTTCAGTTTAGATTTTAATATGGAAACACCTTAAAAATACAGAAAATAATATAAAATAATTACCAAGGACACATGTTAATTCTCATTCTTTTTCTCTCCCTCCCTCTCTTCTCTTGCCTCTCTCTCCAAATATAAAATTGAAGACTCCTATTTTTTTAAATCTCACATCTTGGTCCCCCCGCTTCCTAGAACAAGCACACTAATGAACATATTCTGTTCTCTTATAGTCCAACAAATATATTTTTTGCTTGTTGTACCCATAAAGATGATTATCAAACTACTAATTAAAACATAGGGCATTTTAGCATAGTTGTCAATATAGCTGCCTTACAATAACAAAAAGATTTATTTGCTAAGAGAAGCAATTTTATCCACTTCAAACTAGCTTTCTAAAAATAAAGATTGCTTCAGTTTTTTTTTTTTTTAATAATGTGTACCACAAACACTACTATGGTTGAGTCTTTGGATTCTTAGGCATAGCCTGACTTTTCCAAGATTATTCATTTTCTTTGGTTTTGATTAGTTAAACTAATGTAGAAGATGAAGAACTATTAAAATCCAAATTGTGGCACTGCCCCCAATAGTGAAAGAAACAAAGACATGGAAACTGGTTATTTGCATACGTGATACTGGGTGGACAGAACATGAAATTACAGTGGACAGGGAGAAATGTAATATATTTTGGAAAGGCTTCTATCAAAAATGATTCATAAAAATTTCTAATGCTTTGGGCCTCTGGAAGTCACATAGTCCAGTTCTGTATAATGGCTGTTATTTACTGGTTGGATGGCTTAACCTGTTTGTATCCAGCTACTCTCAGTAAAATGGGAATGAAAATAATAACTTCTGCAAGGAAATGTGAAACCAAAGTGAGATGATCCACATGAGGCATCAGGAACCAAGCCTGGCACACAGTAGACACTCAATACTGCTAGTAGTGGTAGTAGTAATGGTAGCAGGGACAACAGAGTAACGTTTGGAGGTCCAGCCCATGAAGGAAGAGGTCAGACCCGCAGCATGGGGAGAGCACCAAGTGAGGAGCCTTACTGTGTCAGCAGTGTCCCTGCAGCCTGCCAGCCCCTCGGTGACTGAATGCAGGGCCAACAACACTGAAGTCCCACAGATGCTGTGACGTGATTCCAGATAAAGAATATCTTGGTGTTCTTCAGTCTCATTCTATTTTTTGAAACAGAGAGTCAAGCTCACAATTTCCTCACAGTAAGAAGACAAGGGAACTGGAGGAAAACATCTAATTGCACTGTTGGAGCAATATGTCTGGGTTCTGAAGGACTGCGTGCAATCCTAGTTGTAAACACAACTTTTCTATCACAGCCAAAGGACTTCCAAAGTGTGGGCCCTTATTCCTGGAAAAGAGGCAGCTCAGCTCCCTCTGAAACTCATACCGGTAAGATCACTGAGAAAGGAAGGCCTAGAAGATGCTCTTAAGATGCTCTTAGTCGGGGCTAGAGGCATAGCTCAGTGGTTTGAGCACTTGGCTACTGTACATGAGGCTCCGAGTTCGATTCCCCAGCACCACGTAAAAGTTCGCTGGGCACAGTGGTACATGCCTGTGATCTCAGCATTCAGGAGGCTTGAGGCAAGTGGGCAAGTGGACTGCCCTGATTTCAAGACCAGTCTGGGCTGCATAGTGAGTATAGGACCAGCCTGGACTACAAAGCAAGACCCTGACTCAAAAAAAAAAAAAAAAAAAAAAAAAAAAAAAAAAAAAAAAAAAAAAAAAAAAAAAAAAAAAAAAAAAAACCAACAACAACAACAAAAATCCCAAAGAGCCAATGACTGTAATCTGGGAATCTGAGGGAGGAGGATCACATATTCAAGTTCAAAACACTTTCAAACACATTAGTTCATCTGATCCTTGCAACAGCCCTGTAACAAAGGAAGCATCATCCCCCTCCATCCCCTCACACCACCTTGGTCAGAGGAGGAAAGTGAGGGACTGAGGGACAGAAAATTTAAGTGACTTGCTGAAGTCTGTTACTCCACTATTGAGAAGAAAACCCAGCATATTCCTGCCTCAAGTTCAGGGACTTTATGACCAATGTATGGATGGAATATTCCTCACTGGCATGCTCTTGCTGTATGGTGGAACTCTCACTTTTCCAAGTTTTTGGTTACCTTGGTTGTTGGGGTCAGATTAACTCAGAATCCCACACCTTCCCCTGTCCCCACATCTGCACATGCTCGTAGGCCTGTGTATATGTGCTCACATGTAGGTACAGGCTGGAGGACACCCAAACTTCCTTTACTTATCTTAGTTCTTTTTAAGTGTACTTTAAACATAATAAAAAACATTGAAGTTGATCTAATTCAGCCCAATCTTGAATTTGAGGATGCTTAACATTTCTGTGCACTGAACACTGAGAAGGAACTCAGTCACATGGAAAGCGAACCATGGTTTTTTTTTTTTCTTTCTGAAACATGATCTAGGTTTTTTTTTTTTTTTTTTTGTACAAAGAAGTGTGGAAGAACTTTTGTTGCCATCTCCAGCTGTCAAGTGGCCTCCCCTACTTTTGCCCTGCAGCAAAAGGAAGGGACATCAGGTGATGGACCCCAAATTTCAACTAGTCACACAAATTACAGACCTTCCCTTCGTGATGTCCTCTTGGCCTTCTGACTGTCCCCTACAATGAAGAATTAAACACGGTTTAAATCAAAATGGCTCTCATGGGCAATTTTACAAAACAAATGGAAAGCTGTGAGTCCCTCTCAGCCCTCTGCCTTGTTCCCCCCCGCTGGGCCAGTCTGTTCCCTCTGTGCACAGGCTGGAGCTAATAATTAGAACGACCTTTCCCACCCCAACACAACGATGCTCTGCTTGCCAAGCCCTGTTTGCTTTGAGGAAAGTGTTGAACAGAGTCAATATTTACAAAAGCAACTATAATCAGATGCCAGGTTCCACTCTGAGGTGTGGAAGCATTGATAGGAAAGGGATTCTCTGTGTGGCACCAATGTGCCTGGTACCAGGCCCTGATCAAAAGTCTGTGCTGCTTCTATCACCATAGCTCAGTGTACTTTTCTTTTGGCCTTTTAATTATAATTTCTAGTAGATTTCTCACAGAGTATATGAATAATTACATTTACCCGTGAAGAGACAATTCAGAAATGTACCAAATGGGGATGATAGGGAAAAGTCTTTAGGTCTTATTGCTTCTAAGAGTGGAAGAAAGCTTTGTGTGAGAGGAATCTAAAGCCAGGGCTAGTTAGCATTGAGGAAATACATCAGTAGTCTTAAACATTACCTTAGTCCTGGTATTTGAATTACCTGTAGATTTTTCTTTGTAAGACTGTGGGACCCAAGCACTTGAACAGGGTGAGAACCAAAACAGGTGCCTCCGCCTGTTCCCATTACGCACATTAGCCCGTGGCCTTCTCACAGCCTGTTAAACAGCTGAACTCGAAACAACAATGGTGCCGGCCAAACGCTCGCCCGAAGGCCTATCTGTCTTGGGATTTGGCCATTTACATTGATTTCTTTTTACCCACATTTTTCATGAAACACAAATATTTGCCATGGCAACTGGGGTGTCACATGACACGCTGCTACATAAACAGCCTGGAAATCTCCTAAGGGGAAACAGCCCACCGGTGCCGAAACGAGTAGAAATCTCTCAGAAAGATGTGGGTGTTTAAAGTCGAAAGGTAAAAACAGGTAGCGGTCTACTCCGGAGACACAGTAGGATTGATTTCTTCGGTGTCACGCTCCAATTTTTTTCTTTCTTTCTTCTTCTTCTTCTTCTTCTTCTTCTTCTTCTTCTTCTTCTTCTTCTTCTTTTATTTTTTAAAATGAGAACAGCTGAAAACATGACCACCCGGATAAGCCAGAAACAGCGCTGCCAGCTGTCTCTTTTCTGCAGTGAGAAGTTCCATCATGGCACGCCTGTCCATGGCCCGTAGCATATGACACAAGCTGCAAAAACCACTGCCTTCAAACTGAGGACAAATGGCATTGTGCTGCTGATGTTAAGGAATACATGATACTTCCCTTTCCTCATTAAGGCCTTCTCTGGAACTTTGGAAGTCTGGCCTTTTCAGTCTGCTTAAGGACAAGTGAAATACAGTAAGACCTCACAAGCACACTCTCTACCGTACACAGACTTTGAAGCAGAGCAGGTGCTACTGTGTCCTAGACTCCTGGACCACTGCCACCTAGCCATATAGACTGGCTTGTTCACTTAATCTTATCACAGTGCAACAGAACTGAATGTTTTAGACCCCACCGATGGTGTCATAGTAGAGATGACTTGTGTCAATACAATAATCCCCCCTTATAAAGTCAGAGACTGAAAATGTAGCTCATTGGCAGAGCACTTGCCTAGCACATACAAAACCCTATGTTTGATTCCCCAGCACCACAATAAACAAATAAATAAATAAATAAATAGGCATTGTATCCTCAACTGTAATAGCACTTAACTTCTGTGTGAAAGGTATGCTCTGTAATATATGGATATTACCCATAATCTACCAGATAATATTATGAAAAAGAATAATTTTCTTTCTATAGTTAGAAATATGAATACCTTTGGTTTTTGTATCTTCTGAGACATGATCGCTTCTTCAGGAACTGGTGGTAGTTTCTGAGTTGTAACCATGGCGACTGTGGATAGAGGTGGAATAGGGTTACCTCTTTGAGTGAGGCGGGCTGGGCATTGGGCGCCTGGTATTGGGTTGTATCTTGAAAGGCCCATGGCCCTATCACCCACTCTCCACTCCATTTAATGAACCTGCAACCACCAACTTCAAAAACAAAGTCAGAAATATGGGAGGACAACAGTCCTTTCAGAATATAACACCAGCCTGCAGTATGTAAATGTCTAGATGAAAAACCAATTTTAAGATCAGGTGAATTAGGGTGTATCATTGGTCTGATAAAGTGTTTCTCTGTAAGATTTCTTTAATTAGTGAAATTCCCAAGTTAATATACAAGATAACTAATATATCAATAGTTACATATGACAGATTGTCCCATTGTGTGGCTATCAAAAACATGATTCTAAAAATGTCAATGACATGGGAAAATGATACAAGTGAGCAGCACATAAATATTATTTTTAAGTTAATTAAATATATGAGCAACATATTTTGGAAAATGATGTGAGTTTGTAGGGCACAGACTTCCACGAAAGGTAAGAGCTTCTCAGTCTCAAACCTGCTGGTGCTGGCAGCAAACTAGGTGGACTGCCCTTTGCAGACAGCCCATACCTGCCACTTCCATGGAAAAAAAAAATACTCACATTACTCTTCCCAAGAAAGAGCACCGATAATTTATTTAAGTGGTTGAATAAAAGAAATAAGGCTTTTTTCATCTCATTTCCTTCAACTCAACTCCCTTTTCTGTCAGTTCTACCTGTGGCAACAACCTTTAAAAGAATTTACAGGTTTTGAAAAAAAACCAATATGCTAGTAAAGGATCTCCATATATAATTTAGAATATCACTTTGAGAAATCAGTTCTCTCAGACTGCTTTCAGTGGGCTGCAAGGAATATTTTCAGCTATTTTTTTCAAGTAGAAAGAACTGCAGAGCACTGAAACTTGCCTCCACACAAAAGAGTTTTTGTTGTTGTTGTTGTTGTTGTTGTTGCTGCTGCTGTTGTGTCTGGCTCAGTTTTACCCCTACTCTGTTTTCTCTGATTTTCAGCAAACATTCCTATGAGATGCATTTCCTCCATGCAGACCCCATTTTACACCCACAAGCTTTTGCACTGACTTCTGCACTGTTCTCCACTGTGGACGATGCAGGTTAAGTCTGTCCCTGAACCCAGGCTGCCTTTAATCCACATATCCACCCATATGACCCATTCATTCATTCATAATCACTGCAGATTTGGTATACTCTTTGTTTAATTGTAAAGTTCATGCAGACAGGTGAGCTTTATGGCTAAATTTCCATGTTTAAACAAAATAGTAGCCGGTATGTTTTCAACTTTTAAAATATTTTAGGAATATCTCAAAATCTCTTAAAATAAAGATCTTAAAGGTTTATAATTTCATGTGGATAACCAATAGCCAATGGTGTCTCTAAAATTTTTTGAGTTACCTTGAGAAATGCTATCACTAAATTTTAATTTCATGTAGCCTTAGACATGAATATTTGAAGACTGTGGTTTCATCACCATTTTCCTTTAACTCAATTTTCCTTCTGGAAAAAACTATGATAAATTTTGCCAGTGGTAATGTCAGAGGAAAAAAACATGTTTTCATTGACAAATTTAAATGCCTTTATGGTGATTATTGATAGTGAATGGGATGCCAAACAGCCATCTCTCTTTCCTCCGTGGTAATTTTAGAACTCCCATTTTTTAAAGGGTGAGAATATGCCCAAGCTGTTTGTATCATCAGAGTTAAACACAATTAAATTTTAATTTCAAATAAATAACAAATAATCTTAGTATGTCTCAAATACTAAATTTATTTAACACGATCCCAGAAATTTCATGAAAATATTAGACTAAGTATAAATCACTATACAAAGTACTCAGAATAGCTAAGTCATTCGTCCTAATGTTAGCTCTAACCCTATCCCTGGTATGACAATTAATGTTGACCAAATTTGATTGGCTTGAGAGTTGCCAATGGAATTGGCAGAGCACATTTCTGGAATTATCGGAGCAGTTCATAGAGGCCTGACCTTGGGGATTACACCTCTTCCTTCCCCTTCATCTTTGGTGCTCTTCCGCTATTCTCTGCTTCCTAGATGCCATGAGTTGAATAATTTTTCTCTGCCACATCCTTCTGCAGTGATGTTGGTTTCTACCAACCGTGAACTGCAAACTCTGAAACTGTAAGCTCAAATAAGCCTTTCTTTTTCTAAGTTGTGAGTATCAGGTATTTGACCCAGCAATTGGAAAGCTGACTAATACACCTGAACATTCATTTTCCCTGCTTACCTTGTAGCTGAAAGCCACCATGTGAGCAGTGATATTTAAGAGAAAGTCTTCTGAAAGATTTCTGGGGAGAGACCCAAGTCACGATTTCCTTTCTCCCTGACTGGAATTAACTAAAGGCGCAGAAACACAGAAGATATCTTAGAGCCATGAGGCAGCTCACCGCTTGTGGGGCTCGGCTCTACTCCATTGTTGTGCTAGTCTTGGCAGGCAGTGGGCTCAGAGTGGGACATAGCTGGGAAGCACTGGTGGCCACAGATATGACATAGGAGCTTGGGGCTGGTCCATCCATGGTGACTCTGCCCAGAGGCAGGTAGAATCCCTCAGTGTCTGACCAGTGGCATGTAACTGTTGGCAAGGCATCTGGACCTATCCTGGCTTCAGTGAAAGGCTTTTAGGGAAAGGCTCTCTCTGGGCATTCCCCTGTGTCTTTCTTAACAATATACCATCAGGGGACCTGGCTTGGATTGATCTCTGGTGCTGAAACAGTGATAACACACCACCAGCAGAAGCCCAGCAAATGTGGGGCTGAGAACCGTCCCATGCTGAAATAGTGGAAATGCATACAGGCTCTGAGGACATATGCAGCTTACTTAGAGTTTCTAGGAAGACCCGCACAGGCCCCAGCAGGCCAGATTAGGAATGAAGTAGGGCACGTACCTCATGGGACAGAAGACAGGGATGGTTGGTGTTCATAACTTGCTACTTACTAATCTCCCTTGCTAATGATGTATGGGATCCGCCCTCCTCTTACTCTTCCTTCTTACCCCTTACTGCAAGAACCAGGCATATTATAAAAAGCAGGGAAGGATGCCAAGGTATCTCAAGGGTGAGAATAGCTACTAATCCATCGTTCGCAGGAAGGAAAAACCCTAAAACATGAAAAAAAAGTCTGAAAACATTGCCATGCTAATTACCCAATGGAAAAGTGCCAGCTCCTAGCTTACCTCTGTGAATCCATAAAGCTAGCCTTGTTCTTTTGTTAATGCGCCAATCTGATCTTTTATCATATCTCTGCTTCCTTTTACTCCTCGAGCTAAAATTCCTTTCCTATTTTCTAATTTTGCCTAATAAGTCTGTCTATGCCTTTCATTGATACGTTCTGATTTTTTTTTTCTATTATGAGAGTGGACAAAGCTATTCTGTGGTGTAGGAAACAAGTTGAGGTCTCCATATTTCCCTTGGGGACCTCACTGGACCCTATCTAGTGACATGACAATTTCTTGATTTTTATTCTACTTGAACAAAAGAACCCTTAACTGATTAGTGACAGAAGACTAGGTTAAATGCTGCATCCTTCAATGCCCAAACCATATTACATGTCATCGCATATCAGGAGGTTTCAGGAAACCATGACATTACCTAGGACTCAAAACTGGGTGCTAGAAACTAGCCAGCTAGTAATTAGTATGAGAGAACTCTCACAGGATTTAAAACAGGTACTTAAGGAAATTCAACAAGCTTGAAAGAAAGAGAAATGTTTTTGTTAATGTGAGAGAAAACCAATAGAAATGGAAGCAATTTTTAAAAATCAAGCAGGAAAATTCTTGAGTTGGCAAGTACACTTGGCAAATGTGAAAAAGAAGACATCAGTAAAAGAACAGACCGAAAAGAAGGAAGACTAATAGGCTATTTGAAAATACATAGTTGAAGAAGAAACACGAACAAACCGAGCCAGGCACAATAGCATAGGCTGTAATCCCAGCACTCTGGGAGACAGGGGATTATAAGAACAAGCCCTGCCTGGACAATTTAGCAACTTGGCAAAACCCTGTCTCAAAATAAAAGATTAAAAAATAGGCCAAGGATGTAGCTCAGTGTGAAGGCCCTGGGCTGAATTCCTGGTACAAGAGAGAGAAAAAGAGAGACAGAATAGGAATGAAAAAAACTTATGGAATTTTGAGACCATATTCAAAGAGCAAACATTCAAATTTGGAAGTTCAAGAAGTACTCGAGTACTTGAGATATGAGGCTGAAGCAAGAGAAGTGCTTTGAGTTCAAGGCCGGCCTGGGCTACACAGGGAGTTCAGGACCAGTGTGGACGATAGAACAAGACCATGTCTCAAAAAAAGAAAGAAGTACTTGAGAATGCCAAGAGGGTAAAAAGACTATTCAATGAAATAATAACAGAAAACTTTCCAGTCTTGACAAGAATATAAACACCCAGTCAGATCAAGACACCAGTCAAGTTTGACTTAGCCAGGTCTACTCCAAGACATGTTACAATGGAGTGTTCAAGGTGAAAGGGAAAAAGAAGATTCTTATGGCTGCAAGAGAAAAGAAATATATGACACAGAGAAATGTCCCAGTTCACTTGATAACAGACTTCTCAGTAGAAACTTGGTGAAAAAGAATCACGTGAAATTTTCACGGTACTGAAGCAAAAAAGCCAAGCCCAGCACAGCTATTCTTTAGAGATAAGGAGGGATAAAAGTATTCATAACAAAGTGAAGATGAGAGAGTGTATCTTCACTGGACCTGCCCTGTGAGAAATACTAAAAGGAGTACTTTACACCAAGAGAAAAAATGCCAGGGGCTAAGCAGACATAGGAAGGTCTGATGCTCACTGGTAGTAGACACACAGACACGTTCAGAATGCTTTAATGTTGTAAGTGCGGCCCATAAACCATTCATGGCTTTAGTGTGAAGACAAAAAAAATTAAAAACAATAGCCACATTACTATGTTAAGAGATAAACAACACAGAAAGATATGAGCTAGATATCAAAACTTCACAATGTAGTGCGGAATAACCTGCAAGTGGAGAGTTGTTTAATTAGTACATTTTCTCTTGTTCTTTTGTTTCTTATTTGTACAATCATATTAAGTTGCTGTTACTTTAAAACAGTTTTTTATAATCAACAGAGCTTTTGAAAGCCTCCTGGTAGCCACAAAGCAAAAATATGTAATTGAAAAACCAAAATTCATAAGCAAGAAGTCAAAACACACTACCAGAGTAGTTTACTTAATCACAAAAGAAAACTTTAAGAGATATTGGGGAGGGGAGGGAAAGAAAGGAACTACAACAGAACTAGAAAACAACTTGCATAATGGCTGTCATAAAACTTTACCACTCAGTAATTACTCTGAATGTATATGAATTAAAGGCACTTGATAAAATCCAACATTTCTCCCCATTACATCTCCAAGGCCAGCTCTGCTCTTCTCTCTCGTTCTGTTTCCTGGCTGCCACGGGCTGAAAAGCTTTTCTTGGACTATGCCCTCCATCGCACTCTTCCGCCATGTTCTTCTGCCATTGTGGCCACCATGAGTGGACTGAGACCTTTTGAACTGTGAGCTATAAAAAAAAAAAAAAACCTTTCCTCCCTTAAGTTGTGGGTGCCGGCCACCGTGTCCAGCAACAAGAAAGTAACTCAGATAAAAGTCAAAAAGAAACAAGAGAAAAGCAGCACTTCACAGGGGAAGAAATTCAAATGACAATGGATTTCACGTCAGAGACCACAGAGGCCAAAAAGAAGTAGCATGACTTTTGTTCTAGTGAGAGAGAAAGAACCATCAATCCACAACCCTACAGTCAATGAAAATATCCCTCAGGAATAAGGGGAAATCAAGGTGATTCGTCACTAAAACACCGACTCTAAAAGAATGGCTAAAGAGAATTCTCTAAACAGAAAAAATAATGTTAAAAGAAGGAACTTTGGAATGTCAGGAATGTTGGACTATTGGGAAAGATAAAAGATTTTATCTATTGTATGAGGAAAGTAGAAGAAGGAAATTTGGAGTATTGGGAAGAAAGAACATAAGAAGCAAAAGCTTAGGCAAAATAATAGATATTCATTTTCCTCTTAAGTTCCTAAATTGTATTTGATGTTTAAAATAAACTTATAGCGCTCTCTGATATGGCTCTATATATACATAAAGGAAATAAACATGCAACTACCGTGAGACCTAGGAAGTACTCCTGGGCACTTACCCTAAAGAAATAAAAACATATGTTTATATGAAAACCGGGACACATGATTATAACAGAGTTATTTATGAAACCCCTAAACTGGAAACAACCTGTGTTTTCTTCAACAGTTGAATGGTTACTCACCTGACATAAAAGACTACTTAGCAATAAAGAAGAAATTATTAATATAGCTACAACCTGGAGGGCTTTTCAGAGAATCATGCTGAAAAAGTCAACCCCAAAAGGTTACTTTTTGTATGGTAACATTTATATGGCATATTTGAAATGACAAAACTCTAGAAATGGAGACTAGAATGTCACTTGTCAGAGATCAAAGCGACTGGGTGTGGCTGAGGGGGGCGACTGTGAGGAGGCCTTGTGGGAGAAGAGGTGTTGGCATCTTGCCCGTGTCACTACACTGTGCTGCTGTGTTGGGGGGGGGCATTGTGGAATGGGAGGGGCTGGGTTAGGCAAACGAGTGATCTCTGTATTATTTCTCTCACGTTCCCACATAGAGCTCCATCACCGTAGGAGTAGGGCAGAATGCAAACCGAGGACACCGGCAGCCTCTGCGTAGGCCTCCATCACACGACCCTTCCTGGCAGCTCCAGCTTGGTCTCTTCCCTTGCTCACAGCCTGGCCTTCTTGCTCAGTTCCTCCTTGATCTCAGGGACACTGTCTCTGTCCTCCTGTATATCTGGAGTGTTCCTCAGAACTATTCCCCGACCTTCCTTCACGGGCAGGAGCCCCTCCCTCTTGCTCGCTCACCCCTCCTGCTTGAAGTCTCGCACCCACCAACAGCACACGTTCTCATAGACTTGCCTGCTTATTGCCATGGATCCCAGAAGCACGTAAGCAAACACTGTGACTCACCCTCTACCTAATCCCCATTACGTGAATGCTACCTTGTACAAGCAAGCGTTCAAAAATATTTATAGAACAGGTTAATTTAATCCAAACTTGTCAGTTATAACAAGTAAAGCTGAGGCCCTCAGGAAGCAAGTGGCTTGCCTGAGGCTCTGCAGCTGGTCAGTAGGTTCCCAGGTAACACCCATTTCACCCAGCCTCCTCTTCGCAGCTACCATAGACTGTCTCACTCCCACGAGCATTCCTCTGCATTCCTAGAGCACAAGACGTCATCATCCATTGAGTTTTAAATTCTATTTTGAATTATTATTTACAGATCTTTATTGTAATTGTCTGGTTTCCCCGACCAAGCTACAAGCACCTTGAGATGCCAGACTCTTACCACACACCGCGTATGGATGCTCCATACATACTTCCCAGAGGAAGCTAATGTTGCTTTATTCACTAAAGTAAAAACCAGGATCAGGGTGTTACAACTTTCATCTTGTCCTATTGCTGAGAATGAAAGGCAGCTCCTAGCAGGCCCCGAGAGAGGCAGCTTCTGCGTGACCCCAGCCGGGCATGCAGGTGAGAGTGTCTTACCTGAAGTGGGAGTTTTATGGGCTTCATGGAAACTATGCAGCGGAACTGTTCTGTGGGTTATGGGTGGATTCTGAAAGGTAATCCGTGCTGCGGTGGGGATCAGTCCACGCTCTACCATGCTTAAAACCCCTAAAAAGGAAGGTTACCACAATATGAGTCTCAGTCCAAGCGATTTCATAAATGCCTAAGGGCTGTAAATCTCAGAAGTGTGACTTATCCTGCCCATCAACTTATTTGCAAGGGTACATCTGTGGCCTTAATATTTTGCATGAAAAAAACGCCATGGTGTACATTCATTTAAGCTTAATATGCTAACCCAGGGAAAAATATCATTTCCAATGGCAGTAACATGAAACAAAATTGCATTAAGATAATTTCATTTTAAAGGTAGAAACATAATTCAAGGCAAACTAAGACTTCTTTGTATTTATGACATTCTCAATCATTGGTGATATTGTTACTCTTTTTAAAATTCAGGGAAATCTTCTCTACACATGCATACACACACATTCTTACTAACCAAGGAGATCTGTGTTTTGAAAGAAAATCTTTCTGCTTAGAACCATGTACCTGTTGGTATCAACATACATTGTAAAGCATAATCAGTCATACATTATAAAAGGAATTATCTTTAGAAATTTCTAATATTACCAGAAGATATGAATGCCCAAACTGGGCAACAGAGTTAGTATTAATGCAACTAATTTACAGTTCCTAGAACTCATACTGTGCTGGCAAGTCTGGAGCCAAGTCTTTTTAAGGATAAGAGACATTGTTAAATCAGTAAACAAGTGAATAAATCAGAGTAAATGAATATCTGAAAAAAGCCTGCTGTGGGGGCAGAACTTTCATTAAGGTGGCTCTATTGAATTGAAGCCCGAAACCCAGAAACTTGAGGACTATTTATAATAAACTTGTGGTAAGGTTCTAATTTTGCAATGCTCTTCTATATAATAGTCAGAAAAGTAAGGAATCTCAGAGCTCGACAAATTCCTAGTATATAAGTTGGACTAAGCTGTAGAAGTAGACACATATTCTAAGAGGAACTGGAAATTACTCCTGTTTGCCTTAAAACTACTATGACGATATTATTTATAGCTTTTAAGCTAGCTAGTATAA
Source organism: Ctenodactylus gundi (assembly GCA_004027205.1). NCBI lineage: Eukaryota > Metazoa > Chordata > Mammalia > Rodentia > Ctenodactylidae > Ctenodactylus > Ctenodactylus gundi. Next base: position 849,838 of record PVKB01000084.1, on the reverse strand, counting down.
TGTTATAGGAATTCAAAAGAATTGTCACTAGAGGGTTGGAGAGCTAAAAATTTCATTTGTAAAACAATGTTTTCAAAGAGAAATCTCCAATTTACCCATTTGGATGAAGATTTTCTTACTGAAAATAAAAATTCCTGGGCCCCATTCCAGACCTGTCCATAAATCTGAGGTCAGGGTCTGGGAACCTGCATTGTTGAGGCTTCCAAGAGACACATGCATTGAAGTTTGAGACTCACCAGAAATAGACTCACCTGTGTGCTCAGGGGTACACAGGTTAAATGAGCACTACAGGTCAATCCTTTGCATGCTTCAAAGAACTACTGATGCAGACAGCAACTCTTCAAACTATTTTTGAAATTAGCACTTCATGTTTTAATTTTTAATCAATTAATATTTTTGAACTGACTGACCCATGTTCTTTAAAATAGTAAAATTACTTTTCCTGACAAATGTTTTTACCTATGAATATCAAATCTTTCAAAGAACTATGCTTGTTTTTGCAGATGTAAGAAACAATGTTCCTTAGAATTAAGTATATTTTCATTTCAGGGGTTATTTCCATTCTGAGAATTCTAAAAGACGCTGAGCATGATTTTGGTTCCTGCTTTAGCACTGGTTGCAGCAATTCACTTAATTTTAGACAAACTCACACACGTGTGTGCACCCTTGGAAAGGAAAAGTTAAGACTGAAATAATCAAAAGAGATCACTATTTTTTTCATCAAGATGCTGGAAATTCTGAAGATTTTCTAATGCTAAGTTGACCTTTCCTCCTTTCTTTTCGATTGCTTACTTTACAGTCTGAAGATTAAGGTTAACATGTAGAAGTATAGTAACAGTGCAAACAACTCTCGCTTGTATACATGCAAGTAAGTAGAGGACCACTTTTCCCTAAAAAGCCAATCTTAGACCCTACCACATTTCTTTTCAATATTCTTGATCTATAAGTGTGTCACATCTTACTGGTTCACTTATTTAATTAATAAACTAAAATATAGCCACTGACGTGTACATTTTATATTTGTGTTGAGTCACGTTGCATAAAATTCATAATAATGATTTTGCTCCTTTTAAAATAATACTGTCCTCTGACAGTTTTGGAGGACCCACCAAGATGATCAAAACAATCAGAAGTGGTACATGTGACAAGGAATCAACCCAAACATAATTTTCCCTGGGTCACACAGGTCAGTTCCAAGTGGCAATAGAAATTTGTTGAATTTTGTTTTAATAACTTTAATTCTACTCTCTATTGATTTGCTTTTCTTTTCGGCTCGTGTATACATGGCACATTATTTCCCGTTGGCAGCTACAGTGATTGGGAACTTGGTACTCTCTATTGTTAGTCTTTGTCTATTTTGAGTTCAAAGCAATTAGGAGTTTCATGCCCGCCAAGACAAAACACAACTCTGGTATCTGTGCTGCTACACTTTTGTGTTTCTGTGTTTACTTTTCATCTGTGTCTGCGATTGCAGAACTAAAGATAAGCTTGTTCTCTGTGTCTCTTTGTCTGTTGTCCATGATTCAGAAAACGCTAAGATCTCACTAAAAAAGCAGAATGGCCTCTGGCCTCCAGGTGGCAGTAATAAAATAAAGGCTGTTAAAGGAGCTCGATTATGATTGGCTTATAGAGAGGAATGAGTGCTTTTCTAAACTGAATATGCCTAAAATTCTGAGGAAATAAGCAAGCTGAGCTTCTGTGTGCTCCCGAACTTCCCGAATCCAGAAGCTCTCAGTGCAATGACAGTCTTTACCTTTCATGGCAGCCTAACAATGTTCCTGGTTCAATATGTATCTCTTCTTCTTTTGCTAAGATATAATTGGAAAAGTCCTGCAACCCAAGCCTTGACTGAAATCTCTTGTTTCATATTTGAAAATGATGCTTATTTATTCAGGTACAAGAAGTCACTTTTAAAGAACTAAGGTTGACTTCACGGAGCCAGTGTTTACTGTTGGGGCCCTCAGGGCCCGAGAGCCTCAGCATTGCAGACCTTGGCCACGTACCTTTCCACGAAGAAGCATTTACTGTCTGGAATTTAAGTCAGGTGTTCTGCTTGAAATTTGGATCAGGTGTTGAACCACGGGACTGTTCTAAGGAGGAAGTCCCAAGGTGGGGTGATGGGTCTGGAGAGTTTGTTAGCCTATTAGATTGCTTGTACGCTAACGTGTAGCCTATTAGATTGATTGTATGTTAATGTGGGTATGGAAGGGTATTTAAGCTTGGGCTTTGCGGAATAAAGGGAGTTCAGTCGAGTAGAGTGAGAGAGTCAAGTGGAGTCGTCCAGTCAGTCAGCGTTCCACGAAGTCCGTGTGGTGTATTTGCCGGTCGAAGACGCCACATTTACAAACTAGCCAGGTACATGGTTAATAAGATTTCCATCCTCACAGGTCCTGTAGAACCAAGAGTCTTAGAATATTTGGAGAACCCCTAAATACAGAAAAATTTCCCAACTTTTGGGTTCTGCAGTTTTAAATCTGGAGAACAAAATTACTTGACCTTGATTTCCTAGCCTTGGGATTGCAAATAATAAAATATCTCAAAAGTTCAATCTGAGATTTGCTATGAAAACATCCAGAAAAATAAGCTAAAAGGGGACCTGTTTGGTAAGTGAACATTTTTGCTATAGGATTGTAAGTCTAATGAGATTAACCTTATTTTGAGAATAATTTTGTCTGAGACCATTTTGAACGAAAGAGGAGTAGATGGTTAACAAATTTTTTTTTTAAAGTTTTGGAGTAATCAAAGAAGGTTACTGGTTATCTTTTTAATAGAATGCTGGGGTCTCCAGGGATATGTGAACTTAGGTTTTCACTAGGCTATTTTTTTCTTTTTTCCCCACATTTTATTGATATGTAGACATGCAAAATTCAAGGTTTACAATGGAGTTGAGCATTTTGTGCACACACGTATCTTGTCAAGGTGACAAGGGCTTTCCCACTCTCCTTTTGTCCCTCCCTCTCCCCTCCCCGCCCTCCCTCCTCCCTCACCCTATTCCTCTCTTTCACTTTGAATGAGGTCACAAATAGATCATTAGAAAATGTGAGAGCGTAGGAAAGAAAACCACAGGTGCTTGAGAAAGTGCCCTTTATAGGCAGAGGAAAAGGCCCTTGTGAAGGTGACCTGAAAGTGGAATCAGGATGATACAGGGGCAGGGAGCAGAAGGCCCAAGGGCTGGAGCATGGTGAGGCCCGAATGAGGTGCCAGTGAGAACGGAGCTATAGGTACACGTCAGGTCAGGGGTCTTGGCAGGTCAGGCTAAGGTCAGATGTGGCTTCTTGCCTGTAACCACATGCAGCCTGAACTACAGATTTACTCTGCACCTCAAGCCTTGTGTTCTTTATCATTGGAGGAGGAGAGGCTTTCTGTCTCTCTTTGGTTTTGTTTGTTTTTTACTTTTTAGATTTTGTCAGACTATTCAAATAAACATAGTGGAATGTACTGTGCATTTTCCAAGGACAATTTTCTCTTGTTGATGTAGTTAATCTTCTCATGCTGGACTTCGGAGGCCAAATGACATTGAAGGGGCCAAGAATACGTGAGAACGTAGGCATGGCATTTCCCTTTCTGGAGCTGGTGCCTCCTGAAGCTCAGGTCACCTTGCATGGGGTGTGTTCCACAGGAATATATGTTGGTCAAGTGGTTGACTAGTTAATAAATATTACAGCTGGCCGTGTGTTCTGTGGTAGGTAATTTAGGGATAAAAATGTGTTTTTCTCTATCAAGTTTTTATTATTCTAGATTTACCTGAGTTCTGTGGTAGGTTTTTATTTGCTAAGACCAGGACAGATAGATAGACTCATTTGTTTGTTCATTATTTAATTATTTCATTCATCCTTATATGACCTAGGAATAATGTAAGATGATACTGAAGCAAGAAACAGAAACTTGGCTGGCAATCGTCAGCACTACTAGGGAGTAAATCGTGCCTAAGCTAACTAGCAAGTGTATGTCTTAAGCCTTCTATGTAATGGCTCTTAACTAGGAAAGAAACCATTACAGGTGGGAGAAGCATAACAAACTCAGACCTGTAGCTGATCCTGGGCTCTCCACCAGCAGCAGACAGAGGTCAGCAGGCCTCTGACAGAGGACTCTGAACCTCTAGGTATCAGAAGACCCTAAGGAATGAACTCTGGGTCCTCAAAACACTCCAGACAATAGAAAGAAAGTGAGACAGGAAGACCTGAGGTCCATTAACCTGGTTATATTTGGGGTAGAAAAAAGGATTCACTTAGGCACTCTTTACTATTTGGTCACTTATTTAAAAGTAAAGAAAAATAAGGAGGGTTACATTCAATCACTAGTCATTCATTTTCACTTTTTTGTTTTCTTTTTCTTCCAGTCAACAAACATTTAGTATCTGTAAAAAGCTGAATATGGTTTTAGACACTGAAGATACTGAAGTAAAGATGATTTGTTTTGTTTAAAAACTAGGAACCTACTGGCATCACAAGGCTAGAATTTATACTAACACAGTTTAACTGCTAATTACATTAAATCTGGCTTCATATTTCTACATAAGAGTATACTGGGATACATTTCTCAAATGCTACCAGAATAGCCAGAAACTGCTCAGAAGCTTTATAACTTCTAATAAGAAACACAATTTTAATACATAAGAACACCAGTATTTAAATCAATATTGAATCCATAGAATGATGGACTTTATAGGTAGAAGGGACTCTAACCTAAGGATTTCTTTGTTTCTAGAGGAGGAAATGCAGGTTACCTTGAGAGTCTGGCTTCTCGGAGGTCACGTTGAGAATCAGTATCTGAGCCGGAGTTCACACTCAGGCCCCGATCTGTGCTTTCCCTCTGACATGTAACGTGGCCATTGGATCACTAACCTTTACTGGTGTCCTTCTGTAAGGCTGGCTTGGGGACAAAGTGAGAATCCACACGCTGAGAGGATGGCAGAAGTGTGAGGTTGGATATGGTGGACCCTTTTATTAACTTCTGAGCTGTCACCTAGACGATAAAAATTGGTTTTCAGCCAGCATCTTTGCCTTCACAATGAACACAGTTTTCTTCTGGTAAACTATAAATAAGATTATGAATAGTTTCATTAAGTTTTAATAAGGTAGCAAAATCAGCTCCAGTTTTATTGCTTGAGAGTACTCTGTGCTACTGTCTACTGTCAGGATTTTGTGTAATTTAAAATAGTTAATTGAATCCAATTAACACGTGGTGATTTCTACTATGCAAAGTCAGTATGGTAGTTAATAAAGGAACTATTAAGATTTTGTTCAATTTTAATGACTAAAATATAAAAGTGCTAAATCTTGACATAGGAGGCTTTGAATACAGCAAACTTTCATATGGGCAAATTTTACAGGAAATAAATATTAGAATTTTGAAGCTAAAAAAATGGGAGAATTCAAACATGTCAGTAAACATCAACAGGATAAATATAAACACTGAGTAGGCTCGTATGCAGATCTCAGAAATGGTAACGGCACAGTGTCTAGATCAGTTACAGGAGATAATTACTTTTCCTAAAGTCATAAAATGCTCTTACTGTTATGAAATATGAATTGTTTCTATTAAATGGTTTCTAGATTTTAAAGATTATATGCATTGTCTATAAATCACATTTAATTGTGTAGTCCAAGTAAACTATTTTTACCTTTATTAAAGAAGGTTATGAATTACCTGAGCCTCTCAGCAGGGAAAATGCAACTGTCTGGTATTTATAGACTGATTTAAATTCTTACGTCATTTTCCAAATATTAATTAATTTGCACAACTTCCAAGGGAACTAGATAATGGTTCGCTGTTTAAATAATAAAGAATCCAAGACAAAAAGGTGAGTAGATTTGCTTCAGATCCCACAGTATTCTAGATATACACAAGTTTTTCAGGCTTACTGATTTTACATTGGTGAAAGTTGCTATTAGATGCATTTACACCACAGTTTATTGCTCACTGAGACAGGGGGGCCTTAAGGAAAAATTAAGAGAAAATTTCCTTGAATGTGAGTGAGGGAGCCTACTCAGTGTTTATCTGTGTGAGCACAGTGTCGGGGACCCCACTGCCAGGATGTGACATTAAGGGGAATCTACAAAGCAGCTACCACTATCCATGTGCACTGAATTTTTTTTTTAAGACAGGGTCTCTCTCTTTAGTCCAGGCCAATTCTAAAATCATTTTGTAGTCCAGACTGGCCTGAACTCATGGCAGTCCCCCTGCCTCAGCCTCCCATGTGCTGGGATGACAGGCATGTACCATCACACCTGGTTTATGCAGTGTTGGGAAATCGAACTCAGTGCCTTGCACTTAATAGACAAGTGTCCTAACCACTGAACTATGCCCTAAGCCCCATGCACTAAACTCTGATGATGCTCAGTGAATAAATAAACACTATATATAAAAACCACAGATACAGCATATACCTGTACTATATACACACATACATATGTGACAGACACACACTGCAGTGCTAGGGATTGAAGCCATCGTCTTGAGTATGCTAGCCAAGCATCCGACCACTGAGCAGCATGCCCAGCACTCTAACAATAGGATCTTAACAGGAAAGAGTAGACAGCAGGTACGGGTGTGCTGGAAGGGGAGGGAGAGGCTGTGTCAGGCTTGCGCCCAGGAGCGGGAGGGCCTGGTGTCATTGTGGAATTCCAGTTTTGCTGATGAACCTTTTTGGCTTTTGCTCCCCCTCAGTTCACTGGACCCGCTTCCCCTCTGGGAATGACTCGCTCGCAGGACTGTCCCCTTGCTGAGGGTGCTGGGATCGTGACTCGGTGTGCTGCTCTCTGGAGGTAACACGGACATGCTTGTGACTACACAGTGTCTAGGAAGGCAGAGTCTCCATTTGTGGAACTGATGCCAGGGTCAGCAAGGAAAAGGCAAATTGGAGAGAGGCAGAAAGATTCCGCTTAAGTAAAACTGCCAAGCACGGCGAAGGTATAAAATATAGGCTTGGCAGTTACGGGCATGGGGCATAATTTATCTGGATTTTCTGAAAGCCTTTGATAAAGAACACCTGACAATTGGCTCTTGAAAGCTACAGTAACAGGATCCAGCCTACAAAGCACAATGTAAAGAATGGCACAAAGCAGAGGACGGAAGGCAGGTGACACTCAGATTTGGCCCAGCAGTCAACACATTCACAGCACTGCTTTACTGCTTTAAATTGCATCCATCTGAGCGATGTAAAAGCAAGACCCAAGGACCACGATGAAAAGGCAGTGAGGTGTATGTGGTGGGGGGTTCAGGAGTCTACAGGGGGGGGGGTGACAGTTTGCATTAACAAAGTAAATCCCTCAGACAGTGCTGCTAGATATGAAACACCCACGACCCACTGCTGCCTGATCCCAGGGCAAGGAGCACCACTTCTGGGTAGGTGCGCTGGGGGCAGAAGGAATCAACGACCTTCAGTATTTACTGAGCACTTACTATGTAACACTAACTTTAATAAGGGGAGCATTAAATTTCATGAGCAATGGAAAAGCTACCGGCTGCAGGAGCACAGGAGAGGGAGTAATTAGCTCTGCCTGCTGGCGCTGCGGAAGGCTCTGCAGTGCTTCTCCACCCTGGCTGCATGTTAGGGTCACTCAGGGAGCTTTGCAGAAACACCGCTGCCGGGGCCCCAGCCCTGGGCAATTAAATCAGAATAGCTGAGCTGGGGCCTGGGCCTCAGTATTTATTTTTTTAAAAAAGCTCCCCAGGTGATTCTGATGTGCAGCCAAGTTTGAGATGTACTGCGGCAAATGATATTTAAATTACATCTTAAAGGAAGCTCTGAGTTACATTCAGTGGAGAGGACGATGCAATTACAGGTACAAAGAATGATGGTTACAGAGTAGAAGAGGGTACTGACGCAGGGATCTCCCCAGGGGGAGGCGCTCTCTGTGGCTGGACAAATGCTGGGTATCACACGGAGGGAGGTGGAGATGAGGTTAGAATGGCAACTGAGAGTAACTTAACCCAAGAAGCCGGCTTCATGAATGGGCGCACAGCCTGCCAATCTCCAGTATCACCTCCTTTGGGATTCTTCTTTGTGCCATACTTGATACTGTGTGTTACGTGAGACTCAGCTTTGGAGTTTGTGTAATAGGACATATGTAATATTTCAGGGTTTTTTTTTCCAGACAGGTCTTGCTCTGCATGTCATAATATTAGCCATCAGATTATAAAATAATTATAAACAGAGCAGTGACTTTCCCCCCATTTTATTGACATGTATAACTGCAAAATTTAAGGTTTACAATGAAGTTGAGTATTTTGTGCACATACGTATCTTGTCAAGGTGACAAGGGCTTTCCCGCTCTCCTTTTGTCCCTCCCCCTACCCACCCCTCCTTCCCCGCTCTACCTCCCTGGTTCACTTTGTTTTCCACTTTAAGTTCCATGAGATAGTTGTGATCTGGGTTTCTCATATCAGAGAGACCATTTGATGTGTCACCTTCTGCTTCTGACTCACTTCACTAAGCATGATGTTTTCAAGTTTCTTTCGCTTGCCTGCAGAAGCCTCCATGCTGTTGGACTTTATAGATGCATAGTATTCCATTGTGTATAAATACCACAGTTTGTGTATCTGTTGATGGGTATTTTGGTGACTTCCATATTTTAGCTATTGTTAGTTGTGCTGCTGTGAACATGGGTATACATGTACCTCTGTTATGTGTTGTTTTGACCTCTTTTGGAAATATTCCCAGGAGGGGTGTTGCTGGATCGAAGGGGACATTTATTTCCACCAGTCTTTTGAGCAGTGACTTTCATACATGGCCCTTCATGATTATTTACCAAACTTTAATTCAGAACTTTATTGATTTGTGCCTAAATCTTCTATAATAGCTTCATATTTTTTGAAAGTTTATAAACATAGAAAAGCTTGTAGAAGAAAACAGCCATCACAGTCCCATCTGCCAGAATTAACCATTGTTAATATCTTGGTATATTTGCTTCCGACGTGTTCAAATAGAAAAATTCCTGTCTTTTATTATTCTGGTGCTGATGATGTATGGTTATTATAAAGATTCCAAACAATGCAGAAATATGCACAGATGAAAGTTTAAGAAACCATGCAAGCAGCATTAGGAGATCCATCATCCTGGATGTCTTCCAAATGACTGATTCATCAGTGCATAAAAGCAGGATTTATATTACATTATTAAATTTAATTTGACATGAATTTAATAGGAGGAAAAAGGGCTGAATTAAACCTGACAATTATTAAACCTCCAATAAATATTTCTTTACTACAAGATTCCCCTGAACTAAAAAGTATTTCTGTGCATGGGCTGGTGAATTTTTTCTTAAAGGACTAACCAGCAGGTATTTGGGGCATACACACCCTAAGCAGGCCTGCTGTCATGGCTGAAGACAGCTTGGACAATGTGTGGACAAACGAGTAACACTGTGCACTGCGGTCTGAGTGTCTGTATTCCTTGAATTTCTGCCCCCTCCCCCCACGAAGAAGACATGAGGAGGTGGAACATTTGGAGGTGATGAGGTTGTGAGAGCGGAGCTCTCCAGAGTGGGTTTCGGGGGCTGGAGGAGCAGCACAGCAGTTACAGTGTGTGCGCAAAGCCCTGAGTTTGATTCTCCAACACTATTTTAGTAGGATGTGGTGGCTCATGCCTGCCAGCACTCAGGAGACTGAGGCAGGAGGATTGCTGAGAGTTCGAGGCCAGCGTGGGCTGTGTAGTAAGCTCAGAACCAGCCTGGACTATAGAGTGAGACCTTGCCTCAAAAAAAAACAAAAGAAACAAAACCAGAATGGGCTTCGTGCCTTATCAAAGAGCCCCAAAGAGCTGCCTTGTCCTTTTCACCACGTGAGGGACACAGTGAGAAGGTGCCATCTGTGGACCAGGAAACAGGCCCTCAACAAGCATAGAACCTAAGAGCCTTGATTCTGGATTTCCTAGTCTGCAGAGCCGTGAGAAATACGTTTCTGTGGTTATGAGCCACCCAATTTATGCTGTCTTGTTATGGAAGGCTGAATGCATTCAGATACTGCATTCCAGTAAAACTTTACATAAACAGGTGGCCAGCCCTCAGGCAGCAATTTTCACACCTCTGTTGTACAGTTCAATAAAGGTAATTATGAAAAACATGTAGATTTTCTTTACCATGTGCTTTTATTAGTTAGTATATCCTAGCGTCAAAAGAAGAGAATTAGAGTTCTCTTGCTATTCCCATCTTCTCTCCCTCACCTTCTGAAATTGGGTTATTATTATATTGTCCTGATTTACAATATTCACATTCTATTTTGATACCATAATTGCTACAATCGTCTCTAGATGTAAATGGTTCCAGTGTTCACTAACAGTCCTTTTATCATGGTTTCTCAGTGCTGGAGCTATTTTGATTGATTTCTTAATAGGCTGGGTTTATCAAACAGTTTTTTTTTTCCAACAAGTGTTCAAGTGTACTTTACTTGCCCTTACACTTGAATTATTACATCTGGTGTCATCCTTCCTGTTTCCAAAACTTGGTAGACACCACTCCACTGTCTTTCACAGTGGAAATACTGTGGAATCTGATGCTAGCCTCATTCATGCTTTTTAAGTGACTTCATTTATTCCTGTCTGAACATTGTCTTTAAATTCAGACATTTAACTATGGACTAACTTATGTAAAGATTCTAAATCAAGGTTTCCTGAGACTCAGTGTTTTCTTTCCCCCTGCTGGCTTAGTTCTTTCTTCTGTTTGGAAAATATTTCTATTATATGGGTGAATACATCTTCTCTTCATTCACTGGGACCTCTGTACAGGGACATTAAGTAAGCTGAAGTGTTGGTTCATCTTTATCTTTCATATTATAATATGGAGCTATTCACTCTCCTTTTAGAGTAGTACATCCCAGTTTTAGCAGAGCACCTGGCCATCCAGTTATAGACTATACTTCGCAGTATTCCCTGTGGCTAAGTGTAGACACATGACCAAATTCGAGCCAATAAGATGTAAGAGGAAACTTCTGGGTCATCCCTCAGAAAGCTTGCCCTGGACTGTCTTGATCCTTCCTGTGGGCTGAATGTAGGTGTGGAGAGGAGCCAGCTTCCACCAATAAAATGAAAATGTCCTACAACCACTGAAACAAGGAGCTCATGCAGCATTAGAAAGAAGGAACCACATCCTGGATGAGTTGGAGCAGAGGTGTCCTCCAGCCTGTGAGTTCTCTTTTGTGGGCATTTTGTGAGTGAGAAATAAACTTATTGAGGTGTTTTAGTTACTTTACTTTTTATTGCTGTGACAGAATACCTGAAATTTACAACGTTAAGGTTTATTTTAACTCACAGTTTCAGAAGGTCTCAGTCCATTCATGGGCAGCTCCAGCATTCATGGCACAGGTCTAGCAAGAGAGGAGCTGTTCACAGCATGGTGGACAGGAAGCCCAGCAAGGGAGGGATGGTAGAGTTAACATACAGCCTCCCAGATCAAGCTCTAGTGATCTGCCTTTTCCGGGTCAAGCCCCAGTGATCCACCCCTTCCAGGTCAATTCCCAGTAACCCACCTCTTCTTACCAGGCCCCACCTCTTAACAGCACATGGTTCTATAGCTAGTCCGCAACATCCGAATACATGGCTTTGGGGGGACAATCCCAATCCAAACCATGACGTGAGGTCATTATTTGCGTGCCGGGGTGGGGGGGTATTACAGGTTATTACAGCAGTGTAGTCTTAATAAATTAATATGCGTGTCTATTAGCTTCTACTTAATTTCCTTTGTCTTTCTCCTCTGCATTTACTGTGCTTACCGACTTTACTCCATGTCAGTATTTCAGTATTCAGCAGTGTCTGTTCTGTTCTATTTATAGTTTATTTATTAGTTCCATAAAGTATTTTGGTATTCAATTTGTTTCCGGATGTCTGCAACCTCCCTTTTATCGCATTCTGCTATTCTATCATCTCATGTTTCAGCTCTAGTTTTACTTAATTTATGTTCTTATCAAGCTGTGCTATTATGTGAAGAAATGGTGGGAAAAAAAATCCCTTCTGTTCCTGAGTTATGATGTTTTAGATTCTGTCTTTTACAGCCTGTGATTCTCCTGCATCCCTCTTCCCCTCCCTTTCTTTTGTTAGCTGTGGCAGAGATGCTAACACAAGAGGAACACCGTGACCGCAGCAGGTCAACACAGTGATGCTATCACTCTCACCCCCATGACATCCCTAGGAAACTCATCAAGACATTCTATCTACCTGCTGTGATGGAATTTCTCCTCTCCATTGTTGGGTATCAATGTGTTTTCTCTCCCAACATGTGAGAACCAAGTATTTCCAGGTAACTTGTATATATACTTTGGGAGGCTAAGGCAGCTAGACAGCAAGTGTGAGCCCAATCTGAACAATTTAGCAATGCCTTGCCTTAAAAAAAAAAAAAAAGCCAAGGATGTAGTTTAGTGCAAGCCACCCCCCTCAGGATCACTCCCCTCAAGCATCGAAAGGAAAGAACAAAAATACTACTGAAAAGGAAAAAGTTATTTCTCTCTCCTGTGATGTTTTCTCCCTCCAGAACTAGGGATTGAAACCTGGGCAGCTGCACTAAGCTACCTCCCAGCGTCTTCTACTTTGAGACAAGCTCTTATTAAGTTGCAAGTTACCCAGACTGGGCTCAATCTCAGAAACCTCTTGCCTCAACTCCCCAGAGTGCTGGGATTACAGGTGTGCACCCCACACCTAGCTCCAGCTGGGAATGAAACCACCCTCCCCGCCTCCCTCAACCCTGGCCTTAGAACAAACATTTTGATGGAGACCCGAGGTCCTCACTTCTCTGAGGAAGACCCATTATTTACTTCCCAATTTCATCCATTTCTTCTAAGTCCCCTTAATCAGAAAATGAAAAAAAAACATCTGCTTAATTGTGCTTACTCCAGATTTTCTAGTTATTTTTTGAGAAATCCAGTAAGTTGATAATTTTTTAGCACTTTTGACAGATAAGGAAAAAAGCTAAATCGGAGCTATTTTGAACCTCTCTGCTCCAGAATCTCCTGCTTGATGACATGTTAAATCTGCACAGCCAGATTCAGCAGGCAGGCCAGGAACTCCCTCTCCTAGACCAGTTAGGAAAAACAAATAGGACACACACCTAGCTGGTTTCAACTTCAGACAGAAATTAAAATACGCAACACTTCTTCCCAGAAACTACATTTCCCAGCCCCCCTTGCTACCGCAACCTCCTGTGGCTCTGTGACCAGGTTCCTGCCAGCAGGATAGGAACCAGAGTGATTGTACTGGCTGGAATACTGTTCAGGGGCACCGCAGCAGCGTGGACAGTGTGCCTGTACCTGATGTTGAAGAGGTGCTCCAGCAGCCACCAATGCACGTGCTCAGTGACACAAGAAAGCACTAACCTTCCTCATGTTCAGTCTTCCCCTATTTGCTGCATCTGTTACCCTCACATCCTAAATAATATAGGGTATTTTTATTTACTAATGTAGTACCTGTCTGTGGCTACATCAGTATAAATATATCTTAAATATGCTCAGATTTCACCAGCTTTGGGGAAGAAATGAAAATTGTGTTTCATTTTTTAAAATTTGAGGAATCTGGGTTATTACAAACATTGGGTATAAATCAAGAGTTTATTACTTTTTACATCATGATGTTTTGAATTTGTATAATCCAGTTTCACATAAAATGCAGCATCACTATCCTGCCTTTGGGCTGTTGTGAGGAATTCACAAATTGATACATGAGGAGGCATGCTATCAATTTTTTTTTTCATACCAGAAACATGCTCAGGCTGGCCTTAAAGTCCTGGACTCAAGCAATCCTCTTCCTGCCTCCCACCCCATTTTATTGATATGTATAAGTGAAAAATTTAAGGTTTACAATGAAGTTGAGCATTTTGTGCATGTACATACCTTGTCAAGGTGACAAGAACTTTCCCTCACTCCTTTTGTCCCTCCCACTACCCACCCCTTCTTCCCTCCCCCTACCCCCTGTTTCACTTTGTTTTTCACTTTAAGTTCCATAAGAGCTGTGGTCTGGGTCTCTCATATCAGAGATACCATTCGGTGTTTCACCTTCTGCTTCTGACTCACTTCACTAAGCATGATGTTCTCAAGTTTCTTCCATTTGCCCGTAAAAGCCTCCACGATGTTGGACTTTATAGATACATAGTATTCCATTGTGTATAAATACCACAGTTTGTGTATCCACTGGTCTGTTGCCAAGCAATCCTCTTGACTCAGCCTCCTAAGTAGCTGGGACTAGGCAACCCACCACTGCACCCAACTTGTGTGTTTTCAACATAAGCATTTTATAAAAGCAGAACATTCATTTTTAAAAAAGTTTACCAAATGAAGATTGCATGTTGCCCAGCTTTCACAACAAGGAGTACAGCGTTATGAGCACCCAGAGGCCCCTCTCCCAGGCATCTTTCAGGGGTAACTATTCAGAGTTTTGCTGTAATCTGTTGGTTTTTGCTTTTGAACTTCACATAAATAGCTTATTATAGTGTCTGTTCTTTTGTATCTGCCTTTTTTCTTTCAAAATAGATTGTATAATTTACCATATCATTGTGTATGACAGTTTGTTCGCACCATGAACTTTTAAGTGTTGATTTTAAGTTCTAAATTATACTTAACAAATGTAATCACTAAGAATTGAACTTCCAGCCTCTTTCTTTTTGCACTGCTTATAATGTTCCTTCTAGGATCTTCTCTTTCTCCCAAGTATTCTTAAATTCCCAGCACCCTTTCACAATGAGTTTAAAGGCAATTTACTGTAGGAAATGACCTCTGACTCCTCCTTTCTCAAACTCCCTATAACCTTTTTTGTATTTATTACATTTTACCAAGTAATATATTAACATATCCTAAAGGTATTACATAATTCAGGGCTCATCCAATTCTGCCTTATTACTTCATTTGAATGAAACTACAGCAAAAAAAAAAAAAACCCTTTAAAAAAATAACCACATATTATTTACTTAGGAGAAAATAACATGGATATATTAATAAAAATGTTTTCCTTTTTAATGGAGGTAAACAATGGCTAGGCTAGCTAATGGCCTAGTGAACTTTCTGGGGACAGTAATAGTAATTTATGGAAAACTAATTCTTCTGAAGTTAACAATTATAAACTCTGGACAAAATTGTTAAAACAACTATTTGAAGGTACCAGAAGAAACTGAAAGCAGGCAGGACCTAGAAAAGAGCTAATTTTGAAAGACGGGACCCACAACAGTTGAGAGGTATGCTTATGTGACTTCTGGCCTATGTACTGAGGAAGTGCTTAGCCTGTGAGTGGCTGTAATTCAAGAGGATAGTCACAGTCTTTCCGACTTGAGAATTCCAAGAATAGAGCAGAGGGCTTTCGTAAAGGCTAAAGATGAAGGGGCATCCCAGAAATGAGAAGCAGAAGCAGTGGAGCAGCTTACAAATAAAGGCCATCGAAGCCTTCAGTTGACCTCTGAGGTGAACATATGTAGAAAAGATCCCAAGGAGACCATAAAATATGCAATAATTTAAAAAATTTTTTCAAAAACCTGAGCTAAGTTCAGCTGCTACCAACACCAGCAAGGATAAAGTTAGAATCTAGCCCAATAAATCTAAGAATCATGTTAGAAGAGCGACAGAATTGAAGGCCTCTGCAACACGTCATTTACAACATCCACTGCAATAAGTGTGTATGCAAAGAGAGCAAGGCAGCCCAAGATCAAGAGAAAAAGTAATCAACAGAAACATACCTCAAGATGACCTGGACGTTGGAATCAGCATGTAAGAATTGTAAAGCTGCTATTACACCTATCTTTTAAATCTTAAGGGAAAACATGATCATAATGAATTATCAGATTGAACATCTTGGCAAAGACAATGAAACATATTTATTTTAAAAATGAATATTCTAAAACTCAATGTGAAATATCTGAAATTAAAAATTCATTGAATAAATAGGCTTAACGTTAGTGGGGGCGTGGGCAGAAGAAAAGATAACGACCTTTAAGAAAGATCATAGATACTATGTAATCTGAAGAACAGAAAGAAAAAGGATTTTAAAAGAATAGCTTGTTGGTGACCTGTGTGCCAGTATCAGGTTGTATAACTTGTGTATAATTGAAATTTCATAGAGCAAGAAGAAAGAACTGTAGAGAAAAAGTTTTTCTTTTAATTTTTGGATATGCATAATATACAGATTCATTAATATGTTAATTTTTTACCACATATATCCTGTTTGATGGCTTTTCCCCTCCTAAGCTTCCTTCCTCTTCCCTCGGGGGCTTTTTTCCTCTTGCCCCTGCCCTCTTCCTCTCCCCCCATGCCATTCTCAGGGTCTTTTCCCTTTCCTAGGAGTCTATAAAAATATTTTTAAAAATTATGATTAGGGCTGGAGGAATGACTCAGCAGTTCAAGTACTTACCTAGCAAGCACTACATCGAGGCCAATTACCCAAGTTTGATTCCCCAGCACCACAAAAGTCGGGCGTGTAGTGCATGCTTTTAATCCAGCGCTTAGGGAGGCTGAGGCAAGAGGATTGTTGTGAGTCCAAGGCCAGCCTGGGCTCCATAGTGAGTTCAGGACAGCTTGGGCTACAGAGCAACATACCCTGTCTCAAATAATAATAATAATAATAATAATAATAATAATAATAATAATAAAAACTAAAAAAATAATGAATAGCCCAGAAGTTAGAGTGCTTGCCAACAAACACAAATCCCTGGGTTTGATTCCCCAACATCACAAGCTGGTATCATGGCACACATCTGTAATTCCAGCACTTGAGAGGCTGAGGCAAAAGGATTGCTGTGAGTAAGAAGCCAGCCTGGGCTATGTAGTCAGTTCAGGACCAACCTGGACAAAAGAGTGAAATTCTGTCTCAAAATAATAATAATAATGATAAAATGTCTCTCAATTTTCTAAGAAAATGTAACTTACAGATAGGCCCCAGAAGTTCCATGCAATGACTATAAATACAATGAAAACCACATATGGGCACAAAACCAAAGACAGAGAGAAAAATCTTTGATTGATTGATTGATTGGTTGATATACAGAGGATTTAATGCAGGGCCTTTGCACTGTTATTGTATACCCCAGCACACTCCCTCCTTTTATTGTAAGACAGGGTCTTACAAGTCACTTAGTTGCCTAGGCTGGGCTTGAACTTGTGATCCTCCTGCCTCAGTTCCCCAGAGTGAGAAAAATCTTGAAAGGAGCAAGAAAAAATTATATATATATATATATGAATGGCTGGCTTCTTATCAGAAAAAATGAAACATTAGAGAAAATAAAGTCAAAATTTGGGAACTGGAGGAATAGTTCAGTGATTAAGGGGCTTGCCTAGCAAGTGCTAAGTACCTGAGTTTGATTCCACAGCACCACATAAGCCAAGTGTGGTGGCACATGCCTATAATCCCAGCACTCGGGAGGCTGAGGCAGGAGGATTGCCATGGGTTGACACCAGCCTGGGCTATATAGTGAGATTCAAACCCTCCTGGACTACAGGTTGAGGTCCTATTTAAGAAAAAAAGTTAAAATTTGGTTTTAAGGAATGATTAATTAAATTGGTAAGTACCAGCAAGAGTAATCAAGAAACAGAGAAAGAAAGCATAAATCACCAATATGAGAAACGAAAGATCATTAAGTACATTTCCCACAGACTTTAACAAAAGGATATTTTGATAACTTTATGCCACTAAATTTGATAATATAACATGTACCCTTCCAAAACTGACAGAAGATGAAACAGAAAATCCGAATAGCCTTTCATCTATGAAATTAACATAGCCATTGTTCAATGGAGAATTATACAAAAATCAATAAATGCATGGCACTGGAAATAAAAATTATGTAAGTTTACGAAATAGTAAATGTAAAACTTTCAGGAGTCTCTTTACATAGAAACATAAATTTAACAGGTAGGATTAGAACCCCCCATGTTAGATATGCTCCAATTAACCAGTTTTCAGATCCTGTCTTACGCCACATAATGATGTCTGTCAGTAATCAACCACTTGCATACGGTGATAATGAAGCTGGGAAATTCAGGGGCACCGTCACCACCTTTGCAATATCACAACGCAGCATATCATGTGAAGGAAAAAGGGACAGATGGAGAGAGGGAAAAGAAAAGAGACACACAGGATCATGGTTTTCACAGTGGTTTTGGGATGTTACAACAAGTGAAAAGAGACTCAAAGAACGTAGCGAACAGAGATGACCGTGAAGGAAGCTCCAGACACAATACTGTTGCGAAAGTTTGACAGTCTGAGACGTGAGTATCATGCCTCACAGGCCTTGAACAGCATATCCCATAAAGCACTGGAGCTTATAATGATGCCTTCGGGCCCCCAAGAAAACATTAACTTCCAGTAAAAATATGACTAAGGAGGAAAAGTATGTCGTAAAGTCTAGAAAGTTTTTCCATTGTAATAGTTAAAGTCCGGCATATAAGCAAAATTTCCTGAAGTGTGCTCCACGGAATATAGTGTTGGAAGCTCTCCTGCAGAAAGGGGTTCGGAGGCAGTCTGGGGAACGCTGCTAACTGCATTCCTTCTCCTAACAAGTCACAGTGTACATCAGCGTGCGAGCGACTCCAGACCTAATTGTAGAACAATCAGTCTCACTCTCTTTAGCTTTCTTTCCAAGTTTTATGAGACCACAGAATGTTCCTTTTGTAGAACATGTATTCAATGGAGCATTATTTTTTGGAATACATTTTGGGATTAGTACACAGCTAACAAGTATATTACTTTAAATTCTTTAATATTAGGCCATTCTCTAAGATTAAAAAAAAATAGGTGACAGTTTGATTTTACATAAAACTTAACTTCAAAACAGCTTGAAACACACTGTACTCCGAATTCTGTGATGTATTCAGACTGACACAAAGCTAATGATTTCTTGCTGTTATTTTTTCTTGCTATATTTAATACTATTTGTGGCATCCCAAAGGAAATTTAAACTAGCCAAGTAATCGCTAGACAATAACAGGGGGCTGTCCATGTCTCCTATGTCTCTGTTAAATATTATACAAGAAAAAAAAGGACATATGCTTGAGACCACATGAGGGCAACGGGTTTAAATGGAAGACCTCTTAGTTAAGTTCTGAGAAAGATTTGTGAATAAGTGTATCATTTATTGTAATTATTTTTGCTGTTGTGATTTCTTCTCTTATTAGAGAACAGTGCGCCGGTCTCTAGGCATTTTTGTTTAAACACAGGCTGGGGTCATAAGTGAAATGAAGTCTGGCGCTCATTTACCTCACACCAGCGGTGGGGTTGGCGCGCAGCTGGTCCTCTTCTTATTTAATTTGGCGGCCCTTCCTGAGCAGTACTGAGACTCTGACTTCAATGACTCCACTGGGCTTTGCCATAATTTCTATGCCGTATCAGTAAAGGCTGCAGAAGAGATGCCTCTGGCAGACCTGAAAGGAGGACGGCGGGAATTTTTGCCAAAGTCCACGAAGGAATGGATCCCAAATGCAAATGAAAGTCATGTGGAAATGCCGCTTTAAAATGATCACATTAACTCATCTAGAAATGGATTTTAAGGCGTATAATGAGATCATCTTAATATCAGACACACACACATGCACACACGTATATTATATATATATATATATATATATATATTATATATATATATGAATTTGTCCTTTTAGCATAATTTTGCTTAGGATACCCTCTCTAGGTTCTGAACTGGATTGCTAAGAGACTATATCCCAAAGTCTGAGACAGCATGACTACATCATGTGTCTTCACCGCTATGATCCCAAGTTTCTTCCCCCCACCACCATTTTTATTAATATATATGCAATACATAATGTTTACAATGAAATTGAGTATTTTGTGCACATATATATATCACATCAGCTTTATAGTCGCTTCCCATTTTTGGCCCTGCCATGCCCTCCCCATCCTCCCTAACTCCCACTATCACACTCATTTGGTTTTATAGAATGCCTATATTCTGGGTTTCCCAAATCAGAGAAACCATGTGATATTTAACATATTTAATCTTCTGTGTCTGACTCACTTCACCACTCAGATCACCACTCTTTAGCTCAGCTTTCCACGCCTAGACTAGGCTGCAGTGGCCAAATCCTGATGCCTCTTCTCCAAATTCAGCAGAATCCTTTATAGGGATGATTTGCTGAAAGTTTTTTTCTGTCTCTATCTTACTATATTTTTGTTGAGATTCTTTAACATGGCCTCAACCACCAGTCCACATGGGAACAGAACTATAACAATAGAATTCATAAGACTAGAAATGTGAGAAAGAAAAAGAAGTTAAATTTCACATTCCTTAGCTAAGTGCTGGAAGGTAAATGTTTGTATACTCAAAAAACATGCTCCATTAGATGAGCTTACGTCTGTATCAAATTGCTACATTAAGTGAACTTAACTCTATCTCATATTAAGTATACTACACTTAAAGCAATAGATAGACTGGCATGCTTAGGTATTTCTGACTTTTTTTAGCTCTCATGACTTTTTTATTCACATTTCAATAATTTTTATACAAATTCCCTATATTGAATATAATTATTGTTTTGTAAACATATACTATTAAAAATAATAATTATGAGGAAAATTCAAATATGAGAAAGCAGGTACTGTTTTAGGATACCAATCAAATGATTCAAATATCAACCTTTTTTATTACACTTTCTCTTTAGGTGTTTCCTTTCCTCCGTATTTTTGGTGCTGCTTGTCGCTCTGTCTCTCTCAAAGATTCCTTCAAGTATTTTCTGCAATACTGGGCTAGTGATCACAAATTTCTTAAGGGATACTTGGTCATGAAAAATTTTTACTTCTCCTTCAATTTTCAGGGATAATTTTGCTGAATACAACAACGTGAGTTGACACCTGCTGCTGTCTTTTAAAGCTTGAAAGATCTTGCTCCAGGCTTTCCTAGCCTTTAAAGTTTGCACTCAGAAATCTGTGGTAATTCGAATGGGTTTGCCTTGGCAGAGTAATGTCTGTTTTTCTTTTGCTGCTTTTACTATCTTCTCTTGATGTTGTATATCTGGAGTTTTGATTATGATATGTCATAGCAAATCCATTGCTGGTTGAGGTTGTTTGGTATTCTTTAAGCTTCTAATACTTGAAAATTAATTTTTTCTAGATTAGGGGAATTTTCTTGCATTATTTCAGTGAATAAATTCTTTATACCTTCGGTGTTGTTTTTGTCTTCTCTTCTTTCTCCCACACCCATAATTCTGAGATTGGTTATCTTTGTATCCAGCTACTTTGCTCATTTCTAATTTTGAAGTCATGCCTAATTATAGCATTTGTTTCCTCAGCCTTGTCTTCAAGATCTGAAATTCTGTCCTCACAATATTTGAGTCAACCTCTCCTGCTACCACATATATTTTTTATATCCTGAATTTCATCTAGATTGCCTTTCAGATTTTACACTTCCTTA
Source organism: Ctenodactylus gundi (assembly GCA_004027205.1). Taxonomy (NCBI): domain Eukaryota; kingdom Metazoa; phylum Chordata; class Mammalia; order Rodentia; family Ctenodactylidae; genus Ctenodactylus; species Ctenodactylus gundi. Next base: position 828,515 of record PVKB01000084.1, on the reverse strand, counting down.
TATCAAACTGTTCCTTCATATTTTACATTTTCTTATTTACTTCAGCCAACTTTCTATTTGTGACTTCAATATGCTCAGTGAGCTTTGTCTCCATGAGGACCACTATTTTTTTTTAGTAAGTTCCTCTTTAAGCCCATTAATCATTGCTTGCATTTCTTTAAGAATATATTGTTTGAACTGGTTGTTTGACTCATTTATTTGCTTTTTGACTTCCTTCCCTATGAGTTCCACTATTTCAGGGCCCATGACATTAGTTTCTGGGTCTCAGGCATCTCTGTGGGTGTCCTGTTGCCATGTCTTCTTCCCATGTTTCTGTTGTTGAGGGACTTCGCTTTAAAGGCCTGGCTGAGAGGTTTCTTTGAATGAGCATTAGGATGTGTCAGGGGAGCCAAAATTTGTCTGAATTCTGTGCTGGGAGCAGGCAAAGGGGGTGGACCTAACAGTCTGATGGCCATTGGGGAGGTTGGTGGCCTTTCTTTCTGCTCTGCAACTGTCTCTTGTGCCATTTTCTTCCTAGGTACTGTTTAAGCGTTACCCCAAAAGCCCTCACGTGCTCCTTTGCACTTTCTTTTACTCTAATCAGTTCAGTCTTGGGCTCTTTTTTTTTTTTTTTTTAATAGCTCCTCCTTACAGCATTGCCTGCTATGGCTGCCGAGCACTGCTTCTTATCTGGGCTCCAGGAGGCCTTACCTAGGGGGAACTTGCATTGCATTTGTAGTATGCACTACCTGCAGGTTCATTTCTCAGAGACTGGGGCTACCAGCTGCTGGCAATTCCCATTTCTCCCGCATTTACACTTACATCAATCTGAGGTTCTGGCTTCTGGGCTTTCATCTGTCTGTGGTTTGCGGATGCTGGCAGCTTATGGCTGCACCCAGTCAGATGTTGTTTTTCTCCACTTCTGATGTGTCTCCAGGATTTCAGACCCTCCTGTGGCCTTCGTTCAATTGTTGGGGCGCTCTTTCCTCTCTTAGCTCCATCAGATGTTCCAGGCTCCAAGTGGGCTTTCCTCTGTCTGATCCTAAGTTTCCTGCCCATAAGAGGGAGTAATATCTCCAACATGCTCCGAGTACTCAAAGTAGTAACAAACACATGGGACTGGGACACAAGGTACTTAATACATGCTCTGTGAAATGCATAAATGGAAAATTAAAATATATTACCTTTGGTGAGTTTCATTTCTACAATCAGAGTTTGTATGGTTTCACTCGCTCTGCTTTTCTGTTTCGTATCACATGTTGCTCCTGAATGGGTAAGGAGGCAAGGCAGAAGAGGAGGGCACCCCCCTGAAAGTAGATTGTTCAGGATCACCATAGGGGGCATCAGAAACAGGTGAGAGCTTGGAGATGATTCAATGCCCTAAAGTAACAAACGACTCAATAAAGGCCCAAGGAGTATAAATGATTTGTCCAAAAATCACACAAAAATTAATAACAGATCCAGGATTGGAGCCCAATACAAACACAGACTTTTCTTAACCGCACACACATGAGGATTGTTAGCAGTGTATGAGGTTATGGTTTCTAAAAAATCTTCCTCTGACTAACTTGAAAAATAGTTCTCTTTTTATGGTTTTGTAATTTTTTTCCTTTTTCTTTTTTAACATTTTACTTTAATTGACTCCATCTGGTATAGGATGCAAGGCTAGGATTTAACTAAATACTACTTTTTTTCCAAATCATTTGCCAAGTAACTTGGCACCATTCAACTAACAAGTCCTCCTTTTCCCATTGATTTATAGTGTCACCTTTCTTTTTCATGCAAAGGTCAATATCTATGCTCACTTTTCTATTCCATTGACTGTCTGTTAATTTTTCTATCCACAGTTGCTATTCTAATTATTGTAATTTTATCATATGTTTTAGTATGTGGCATGAAAAGAAACTAGCACAAATGACAGTTGAGAAGAGGAGAGAAAGGCCACCAACACTCAGAATGGCTTAGCTTGCAGTTTCAGAAAGTCTCAGTCCATGATTTTTTTTTTATCAGTGTGGTCCTTTCTGTGCAGAAACTAATTTAAATGACAGCCTCCAAAAAGGAATGTAGTGTTAGCAAAAAGATCATCTCAAGGTGAGGGATGTTTTCGAGCAGCAAGTTAGACAGGAAGGCAACAGTTGAGAATGCAGGCTGCTTGGGCATGGTGGTACACACCCATACCCCTGAGCGCTCTGAGAGATGGCGGCAGAAAGGTTGCAAGTTTGAGTCCATCCTGGGCAACTTAGTGACTCAGTGAGAATCCATCTCAAAATTAAAAAAAAAAAAAAAGGGCTGGTGGTATACTCTGTGCAAAGGTTTTGAATCTGTGTCTGCAGAAACGCAATTCCTGTAAGCAAAAGTTCTGTACCAGGAAGATGCAGATACAATCACCTGTCCCACCCCACTGAGATTAATGTGACTCAGGGAGCTCAGCACGGTACTGCACAATCCACACAGTCAACCCTAAGCAGACAGTAGCCATGAATTATACAAATTTGAATCAGAAGTTCAGAATTTCCATGCCTTCATGCAGCACTTGCTTTATGGGTAGCATTCACATCCCTCTGGCAGGTGTGGCTTCCCAGATGGACACATCTGACTACATGTGTATGACATGGCTCCCCGTGACGATCACCCAACTAGTTACTCTTAGTCAGTTTTACCCATTCTTTGACGGGGGTTTCTGTGTAGCTTCCTAGTAAGGATACAATATGCTCCTCAGATCAGGCTGACCACTAGAGCTCTCCATAAGATATACAAAGTGGCATTCCGGTTAATACATCAGTCTCATTTGAATTCAGCCCTAACTATGAAATGATCAGCTCTGCCTACCTCAAATCCTAATCCTGTGAACCTGAGAGTCACTCCCTGAGATGCTCAGAGGTGAGCGCCCTGGAGAAGGTTCTAAGCTGCCAGTCAGTCAGCTCTCACATGACACCAACATTACCCTACCTGAAACTCCCACCTCATCCTCTTTCTAAAGCAATGGATATACATTGTTGACCTAGAAGACATGGGTAGCTGGACACTGCTTTCTTTGAAGTACAAGAGTGTCTTAAGTTACTTTCTTGTCACTAGGACACAGTACTCAACACCCACAATTTCAGGAAGAAAAGGCTTGCTTTAGCTCACAGTTTCAGGAGGTCTCAGTTTACTTGTGGGCAGCTGGCAAGGGTGGAAAGGCATGGTGGTGAGTGGGCTAGGGAAAAGCTCCTCATCCCATGGCAACAGAAAGCAGAGTGAGGGAAGGGCAGCCCACTCATGTGCCCCTTCCTATGAGGCTCCACCTCCCAACAGCACTAGAAATCAATGGAGTACTCCACTGTTACAATCCAATCACCTTCTAAATGCATGAGGCTTTGGGGAGATCTGAACTGTAACGTGAGAGTTTTAAAATTATCCAAGAATTCAATTCAAAATCAAGAGATTTCAGGAAAAAATATAAACATGAACTTTCAGCTTCAGAGAGTGGCTGTCTGCTGCCGGGAGTGAGGGTTTCAGCCTCAGTAATACCACGCCTGTGCACGCCATCTTTCACCTAGCCACAGCGCACCTGTGTCACGATTCACAAGGGGGAAAAGGTCAGGAAGTCAAAAGCCTATTCATGAATCTCATTCTTGTTCTTTTCCATTTAGCAAAAAGAAATGATAAATTTGAAAACACATTGCAGTGTGGAAAACTTTAGGATTAAGTTCATCTCCTGGGCATTTCTACGAGTAGATTAGGAGGAAGAATGGGGGAGGGGGAGGAAGGGGACAAAAATTGTTTGCAAGTAACCAAACACTCCTCTTTCTTTCTGTCACCACCACTTGTCCTGACAAGTCCTGCTTTTGGCTGATGTTGGAAGAAGTGGGCATGGGAGCTGGGGATGGAGCCACAGGTATCGCCATAGGTAGCAAGAGGTGCACAGCGTGAAAGCAGAAAGTAAGGAGAGGTTGGGAAGAAATCCTGGCCATCCAGCGGGATCTGCCACTCACAGAAAGGGCAGAACTGTCTGCAAGTGATCGGGAGAGGCGCTGCCTGGGGACTCTCATTAGGCAGTTTCAGGAATGTCTAAAACGTTCAGGAGATGATGCCATTCAAGAGAGGACTATTGCTTGATAGCCAGAGGGAGAAGAAATGAAGTGTAATCATCATTGAGGACATCGAGGGATGGAGATTGTTCAGGAAAATTCTAAAGATGCCCTACAGTCAGAGCACCCGAATAGTGATCTAATTTCAGGCGTCCACCTAAAGCTCTTCCTTTTATGATCATGGCTAAGATCACACAATTAGGTTTCAGTGGCCCATTCAGCACCATCCATCAATCCCTCCACATCCAGCCACGCCTTTTGGGGTTTCTCCCTGTGACCTGAGCCATCTTCTGTTACCCTCAGTCTCCATCTCTGACCTCCCTGTCTGGCTTCTGGCACTTAAACTGTGAGCCGTGCCATCAGTTCCTCCCAGGCCTTTCTTAGGATGTGCCTGCATCCCCCACTTTCACTGATGACCACTTGGTCCCCTCTGAGAAGCAGGCAGTTCTACAAGGCACCACACAGGCATGAAACTGGGAATTACGCAAGCAGGGCTGGGGTGTCCACCGTGACTCTGAACAAGCCAACTTATCTTCTCAGTATAAAAATGTGGAGCCTCAGTTTTCCAAGTCTAAATGATGTTCTTATAACTTGGCTTATAGCAGTGGCAGCCACGGACTCTCAATAGGTGGGGTTTTTTCCCCCCCCGCTAAATGTGCATGGTTACTTTCAGGCCTCTTAATCATCAACCACAAACTATTATTTGGGTTATCACTGAAGATAACGACAGATATCCAAAGGTTATATAAGCCCATTATTTTGGGGGCACATGGCTCCAACTTTATAGCCAACTGATAGGAATCACCTTCAAGTAAACATATTCAAGGTTTATATTACAGATTCTGACTCAGCTGTGCTCTAGAAGAAAGGAGGGTGAATTGCTCCAGTCTGTGGGCACTTACTTCTATTCCAACAAAGAGGTTTTTAAAAGGTTAGGAATGTACACTTCAACTCAAGTACAGTTTAAAGAACAATGGGCTAGAATATTGGAGAACACAGCAATAGCATTTACTCATCTCAAGTACCTCTCTGTAGATAATTAACCTGAGCTGTGATAAAAACAATTCTATTAGGCTCTTTTCTCTGGTGGCTAATGCTGTTGTGCTACTTGCTCCACTATTTTCCTTTGCTTCTCTTTAAACAGAATACTTTCTATAATATTGCAAGTATTATCACTTTTCTGGCTTTCTTATTTTCCTCCTTCCAACAGAAATGCAACCACAGTTAGGTAAAATTTGAGGTTATCTAATTTCACACTTGAAGGCATAATTCCTGGGAGAACTAGGGTGGCAGTCAAAGTATATCTCCACTTTTTGGTAAGCTCTTTGCACTATCAACTAAGAAAAGTGAGTATTTCACACATTAAAAAATACAGCATGTAAGGAATCCTTCTTTGTTCCGATATATTCTTTGCCCCACACTGAATATTTGTATGAAAGACAAAGTCTGTCACGGAGAGTTCCAATTCAGGGAGGTCGTGGGCCCTTTTGGCTGTCTGTACAGTCTGTGGATCTCCTCTCAGAACAAATGTTTTTGGAAATGCAATCAAACACAATACATGGGAGATCTATTACACCGGAATATAATTCTATCCACGGGCCTCCTGTACTGAAACCTATCATAGGTGTGACTCAGGCCCTCTGTCTACCTAAATTTTGGCTCTTCAAAGTGGAATTTGATGTTAGAGACACAATGTGTTGGTATTGACTCAAATGTTGAAATCTAAAGGCCACGCCACAAAGTGAAAAGTCAAAACGTGAAGAGCAAATCACTTAAGGAAGCAGGTGTAGTCCTGTTAGGTGCCTGGAGACCAGGGAAGGTTTCAACGCAACACAAAGAGGCATCTTTCCTGGAGCCCTCTCCTTCTACTTGGAACCCCATAACAGCCTAATTCCTTTATTTTAATTAAATAGAGGATTTGCACAAATAAATACCCATGGGAGAGGCTAAACTCTGTGCCAAATATTTTCAAATTTGCTTTCGTCAGTAGAACCTGTTTCCCAAATGCAACTTAGAATGTAACTTAATATAGAGATGAATGCAAGTTTTATAAAAATTTGCACTATTTTACATCTTGAATTTTATATATATGATTGTAAGTAGATACAGTATTATATATTTGTGTATATATATTATAGACACATTTGTATAATGTAGTGTAGGTTTATAATGTTAATGTTTTATATACTACATTTATATACATATAAATCAACATTGGAAACAAGGAGGCTGTTTCAGTGAAGGCAGATTATAAACTCAAGAGTTATAAATAATAACTGCAGTCCTGCATCGACTACAGCATATAGTTTATTTATGTATTTTATTTTGCTTGAACCAGGAGGAAAATATCCTGACATTAGGAGATAAAAAGCTTCAAATTGCTAACGATTTGTTGTGGGAATTATAACCCCAGGATTTTCCTAAGTTAAAATGATCCAGAAAAGTTATAAGTGGAAATGATCTTTAACGAGGGGCTGAAGGAATAGCACAGTGGTTAAAGCACTTTCCAGCAAGCATGAGTCATTGAGTTTAACTCCCCAGCACTTCAAAAGCTGCAAATGGGAGGCCGAGGCAGGAGGACTGCGGTGGGTTTGACAAATAGGTTTCATAATTAATTTGAATCCTGTCTTTACTGCCTAATTTTAGGCAAATGGCTTAAATTTAGACTCAGTTTCTTCAGCCGTTACATACATGGCGCCTACTTTTTAGGTGTAAGGAGTAAATAAGTTAAAGTGCATATAAAGTTCTTAGCACAATGCCCAACATACTTAATAAATGCTATTATTATTAAAGTACTGAATGATGAAAAAGACTTGGGTTACATATTATTCCTAGACCCTCTATGAACTCCAGCTTGAATGCCCTATCAGATATTTCAGCATCCTTCTCTTTCAAATATTTACCCAGTTTCAAAACAAACAAATTTTGTCTTGCATTTTGAGTCCAAAGTTTGAGATGATGCGTTCCCGCTGACTTGTATCTGCCGGTGTAAGTAAAGTCACACCGACACCAGGCACTGCACAGTGACAATCGTAGGGCTCACTTTGATTCTCACCAGAACCCAACTTCGTAAGTGACAAATCAGTCTGTAACGCTATAGCATCATGAAGCCATGCGTACCATGTCACATACTGTACAGTTAACTATTATGCTGTGCTCAAAAAAAAAAAAAGGTGCTGGAGAACTTCCCTGGCTTTTAATTGACAGTAATACCCATGTGTTTTGATATTAATACCAGTTAATGTTCATGGACCACTCAATGGGGGCCGGGCACTTCTTTAACACTGCTACCTGTATCAGCTTGTCCAGTCTCTGCTTATTTGTTTATCTGATGATTATAGAAATGTATATGAACAGATATGAATTTCAGAATATCACTGAAGGGGAACTTTATGTAGAAAAAATAAAGCTTTACAGAAAATTCAAAGATACACACATACCTAGTTAACCTAACAGTACAGATCAGCCCACTGACAGTCTGTGTTAAAATTTGTTATCTAACCTGGCTATGCAAATATTGCTCTTTGTTATACTTTAAAAGAGCTTAAATATTTATCACAAAAATCAAATGTGAATCTGGAGAGGAGGCCTCCAGAACAATTTAGAAACCAGAGTGCTAAGCCTCCTTTTTTTACACTGGAATGTGAAAGGAGCCAAGTCAGATTCTTTTCTGAAAGGACAGGTGTGCTGAAAGAAGACAACAAGAGGTTTGTTCCCCATCTATTTTATTGATATGTATGCATGCAAATTTTAAGGTTTACAATGAAGTGGAGGATTTTGTACACATACATATCTTGTCAAGGTGACGAAGACTTTCCCTTTCTCCTTTTGTCCCTCCCCTGACTCACCCCACCATCCCTCCCTATTTCACTTTGTTTTTCAAAACAAGAGGTTTTTTTTTTTAAGTGCTGATTCACTTTTCAGCAATGTGAGAGTCCCAGTAGGCCTGTCATGTGCCAGTGGTGTTAATCTATAATCTGGAATCCCTATGTCGCCTTTTCCTGGAGACACAGACTCTGATTCACTTATTCTCAACTGCTCCCACCTACCCCTCTGTAGGAAGGAGAAAAGTGAGAATGAGTGAGCTGGAATAACCTGCTTCTGGAAAAAGCCAGTTAGTGAGATGGCTGTGCCAGGAGCCCAGAAGCAAGTCTGCCTCACCAGGTAAACCCTGGCAGGTCGCCCAGCCGGAGGATGCCTTGCACAATGTGGCCAAAAATCATGACTTCACGTTAGGGCTCGACATTGGACGGCACAGCTTCGAGTCCTCCCTGTAGGACCTGTTACGCATAAAACACTGCTCGGTGCAGTGGAGGATTTAAAATCAACAAGTTCTCGTCCTCATACCTGCACAGGGAAGAAGGCACAATCCTACGAAGTGTGGATTAGGGTCCCTGGAAGGGACCTCAGCAGTATCCTGGTTCCCTCCTCTGCTTTCTACAATCACATGCACTTTTCAGTGACCGTCCACAATAGTGACAGGATACCGGGCATGAGGCTTGCCAATTGTAAGTGCTAACACTGTCAGGGCATTTCTTTCAACCAGGACCTTTGCTAAGTGCCTGGAATCACCTCCCTTCTATCTCAACACCATCCCATGAGGTAGACAGTCTTCCTCGGGACCTTTTACATGAGAAGAATGCAGGCTGTTTCTAGGAGGTCTCCCACCTAGCGACAGCATGACTCAGGTTGCTATACTAGGGCCAAAAAGTGCTCTGAGACCTCCTTACGGTTGGGCTGGGAACACTTGTGGGCCTTCGAAGCTTAAGGACCACGGCATTTGAAACGAGTCGGAGCTTCACTACAGCCAGGGTTTTTATTATGAACATCCTCTGATGAGGGGGTAACCTCTAATTGCTGCTCCCCGAGCAGCGGGCTTTTATGAGGGTCACACAGCAACCACCATCCATCACTTCCTTCAGCCCACCCACGACTCCAAGAATAACAACAGCGTTCCAGTTGCACCACTACCACTACCATATCGGTAGGACACGTCTTAAGGGCTGTGAATCAGAAAGGGCACAATCACTGTGCTTTCGAAAACGCTCCCTAAGCCACCTAAGTAGGCGGCTGTCTGCAGCGGGGAGAAGTGAGGACCCGTGCATGCCACTGCAGTCCCTGGGTAATGACTGTGTGTCATAATAGGATATGGCATTTCAGAATGTCTTTAAAGCTATTTCCTTTTGTTCAACTAATTTAATTTACCAAATGCTCCCGGGAAAAGGGAGGGGGACCAAGATGCTGACTCCACATTTCCTGAAAAAAAAAAAAATCAACATTTTCCTTTTAAACTGCTCTCAAAGAAATTGCATGTGAGCGTTATCTGCTGGCTCCCTTAGACTCTTCCTCTGTCAAAATCCTGCCCCGGCAGGTGTGAGAGAGAATGGATGCCGAACTTGAGTGAACACCCACATCTGTTTTTGGAAAAAGGGAACAGAAGCAGCACAGAAGGAAGGAAAAGCGATAATTGCTGGCTTGAACTCCAATACATTTTACTTGTGGGCAGAGGGCCAGCTTACAGCCGGCGGAATATGCAGGCCCAACTTATTGGAATTCAGGGGTGGGCCTCGGTTCTTGTCCGGAGACAGCTGTAAACCAGCAGCCCATAGCATCACAATCAGGCGCGGAGTTTTGTCAAGGAATGCTGATACGCACAGAAGCAGCTTTGTCTGTCCAACCGCACCCCTGCCTGGCGAAATGACAGGCAGTCTCTGATTCCAGATGACAAGAACTGGATAAAAACTTAAAACAAATGGCGACCTTTCAAAAGATTAATTTGTTTACCAACAAAATGTTGCCTCTTTGTCAATGGAGAGAGGGGTGACCTTCACATTCCCGGATCTAGGCTGGAAGGATGCTGACTGTAATCTGTTAACTCCATCTCAGCAATTATTCCCTTTTTTATTTTTAGTGACAAGAGGGGTTTATTAATTCACTCTGCTTCTTGTTATGGTTTATAAATGCGACAAGCTCATTCTGAATTACTGCAGTGTAACATCAATTTGTTTAAATCTAATTCTGCTACCGTTGCCAAATTATGTTGTGACTATGATTGTGGTCATATGCATGGGTTTAGAACACTATCATGTTTTGAAATGGTCTTCCCCCCCCCTCCCCACAGGCCCCCAACCCTCACTTCTGGTGCTCCTTCTAATCAGTTCACATTTACACAATTGCCTCGCTTCCATTATTTTATCATCTCAGAAATGAATGCACTCTCAGAGAGGGGGACAGAAAGAGAGAGAGAGCGTGAGCTACTCACACCCCCAAGTGAAACAGTAAAGAATGAAACTATGATTTGCGAAGTGTGGTTGCTACCCAACTAAGTTAGTGAAAAACACTGCATAACATATGACTCATAAAACCTAGAAATCATAATAGTATTAAATTCAACCTCATGAATAAATAAAGAATTCTAAGTTTACATTGCATTATATATTTATTTATTTGGAAAGTGGGACCGAAGAACTGGCATAATTCTACAGCAACTCATATCTTGCCAAAAAGAAAAATGTTTTTATGATTCTTTTCTAGGTCATAACAGTTATAATCAGAGTTATTTGTGCGGCAATTCAAAGCAATGTTTTGTTTGGCTATTTTGCTATGCATTCATAATCGTTCTTTTAAAATTCATGTTAACAGATACATGTTTCAAGCCTCTTAAGGAACCCTTTTTATTTAAAAAAAATAAATCAAAGTCAAATTTTCTGTAGATCTTTTCGTGTGTTGCATTATAAAGTCTAACTGCAACACAGTGTCAGGGAATGAATGCGAAGAATACCAGGGATCTCTTACTGGCTCCTTATACACTCGACAACACGTTGGAGGGTCATTTGGTTTTTATCTGGTAGATGTAAGATATTTTAAAAATCACAAGTCAGTTTTACTTTTAATTTTTTTGTACACTGAGTTTACACAACGGAGTCACATAATATAAAATACCAAAGGCAGATTGTGATGTGCCCATGTGCTCAGGGCGTAGAGAATAAGTGTATTTTGGATGCACTGAAACCTTCTGTCAGCTCATCAGGAGCAAAGCACCTTCATCCGGTGGAAAAAGAAAATACCACCCGCTCCTCAAAACTAATAATGCAAATTGGCTACGTATTCAAATTTGCTCTGTCAAAAGCTCTTGAAATTATTTACAGAAATTGACAAGCTGCTCAAGTTTCACAGAAAGTAAGGAAACCCACGGCCCTCCTCAGCCAGTCATCCCCTTGGAGTGGTTGGCTCTAAAAAGTGATTAGCTCTGGTGCTGCTTTTCTAATTAACTATAAATCACAGTGCTAGGCACGTTGCTTCGGAATAGATAAGTGCTCTAAAAATATAACACTGTCACCAGTAAGTGGTAAGCCACCACTGCATTTGCTTGCACATGCTCGACATGACTGTTTAAAACCAAGTGCCCTAATCCTTCTCCCAAAGGACTTTGGAACAATAGTTCTGTTCTCTAAAGTCAAAACTGGGAACGTGTTTCAGTTAAATGCCATCATGTTAACGTAATGTGGCAGGGTCAACAGATTATTTAGATCAAAAGGCCAATAGTTCAAGCACAATTACACATAATATGCATCAAAGCTGAAAGTGCTCTAGTATGGATTTGTATGGCATCCCGTTTCAGGGAAAATAAAAAGATTTCTAAAACAATAAATGAACAAACATGATGAGTATGTCACGCAAGGCAACGTGCTTCCCCAAATCTGCTCAAAGCACGTGAAAACGATGGCTATGGCAACCAGTCTATTTAGAAATTTGAAAAAAGTACAGTTAATAACTCAGTCTTTGCCCCGGATTTTAATACAATTTCAAATCCTCTATTTAAGTCCAAATCGTCACTCTGACCCATAAAGCAGAGCTCCATCCTTGCTCTTGTTAGAGGTATGCCTTTTAAAACCTCAATATTCATCTGAGAAAGTTTGTATGAGACACAGCAGTTGCCCCGGGCTACAAAATCTTAGCACTCCACCGGCTAAGCCAATATTAATTCTAGATGGAAGAGGAAAACCAACAACAAAAGAGAAATCTGCCTCTGCCTGTGCAGCCCAAGAAATAATATTTTTACCTCAAGGGCTTTTGGGCTCATGGGAAGCAGATAAAAACCTTTTCACATTATTCACAGTGACATTTTAAATAAAGTTTCAGCAGGAATAAAAATATATAACTTTCTGGTTATTTCTTAGGCTATAAAAGTATTTCTGTGATAAAGTGCTCTTAAACTAAACCTGTTAGAATAACATAAACCACATATAAAGAGGCTGAAAACATATTTCTGAGTTCCATGAATCAAGCGGGCAGTTGAAAATGTCTATAAAGAAGATGTAGAAGATTAATCTCAGAGACTGTTGTGCTAGCTGGGAAAAGCTTTGCAGTTCAACCCTAAAATTAATCTTGTTTTTAATTCTAATTTCACAAAAGTATCTATTTAAGAGCTTTTGAAACAAAGGTTTAAAACGTGTTTTAAAATGCATAGATTCCACCTCAGGAATTGTTTGACGTGTTAGAAATGATCTCTAATTAAGTCATTCTTCAGTTAAATTGAAGCTCTACTCTTAATTCTCCTAAGAAAATCCACAGCACAAAAACGGTACAATCCTCGCTCTGGGACACTTTCTCAGCGAGTCAATGGCAAAAGATAGGCGTAGATTCTGAGATTCCTTCATGCGAATCTACATTTGATTATTTCCCTCTCCCGTTATTCTGCTGACAAGTTCCTGCTTGCTTCGGATTTAGAATATTATTAAGATTTTTGCGTTGTCTGAGAATACACTGCTGAAGTGGAAACTGTGCTGCCGTTTTCTTGTGATTTTTTTCCTAGTGGTAAGCCTACTGCCCAAGATATAAAACATTTACAATTTCTCTCTGAATTCTTTTTGTTGTTAAATTAGTCCTCCTTGCTAAAATCACACTACTGGATTTGGGAATACAAAATAAAATAGAGAAGTTTGAGTGAGCTATGAACAGATCTTTAAAAATAGGTTTGCATTTTTCTTAATCATTATTAATTACAGACAGGACAAAAGTGTTCCACTTCGTCTCCCAAGAGAGGTCCTTGGATAAAAGCATCCCGGCCATACTTCAAATCTGTAGGACACCTCACACTACCGTCTGATGACTTTCAGTTCTTAAAAAAATTAAAAATTCATTTAAAAAATACCTCATTACTTACATGTGCCTTTCTCTGTGTAACATGCGGCAAGCTGATTCCATAGCTCGCATTTACGGCCGCTCGGTGGTGGATGTGTTCAGGGTCCTGCATGACTTTTACGTTCAACCCCATCATTTTCTGAAACAAAGAAACAATGAAACTTCCATGCCGGATAAACAAAAATGCTTACTAACATTTTATATTCTCACAGGAATACGAATTTCTTTGAAAATAATTATTCTTATGGAATTATCACTGGAAAGATCTATTTGGGTCTTTTATATGGGCTGCTAATTGGTCCATCTAATTCACAGATAAGGAACTTTTTGCAGCTTTGTTTCTACAGATCCTGTCACACAGAGAAATATTAATATACCCTCAGGCGGCATCTATATTTCCAGAAACAACGGCAGAAGCCAACCGAGGAGGACAAAGGACAGGACTACCTGGTCTCGATTTATTTTTAGTTTTCCAGGTCAAGGAGTTTGTCAATGAAATCTATACTACAAGTACACAGGTAGAGGGCTCTCTCGGTCTGTTCTTGTGGCCACTGTCCTCTAGGGACACTTAGAGGTATATCACAATTTGGACCTGATAAATTTACCACAATACATTTATCTACTCTTTCATGGAGATTTTGCTATCTATAAGGATAATTTGTGCTTTCGTTGCAAAAAATAAAACCAATTTGCTGAGACTGGGCAGCACAGTGGTGATGGGAGGAGCACTGGAAAGGTGCCAGGATGCCTAGGTTCCAGCTCTATACCAGACAGCTGGGTGACAGCTTGGGTAAGTCACTTCACCTCTCTGGACGTCAGTTTCTTTATTTGTAAAAAGCAGCAAATAGGTTTGGTTCTTTCTTGAATTATCCCCTAACTTTGGCATTCAAAGACTTGAAGCTAAAATAATTTATCACTTAGGAAACATAGCATTAACAAACAATTTCTGAAATCTATGAGGTTTTTTTTGTGGTACAATTCACATCTTAAAACGCATCCCTTTAAAGTGCATAATTCGGTGGTTTTTAGTATATTCGCAAAGATGTACAAGTGGTGCCACTATCTCATTCCAGAACATTTTCCTCATCCCAAAATTAGATTCCCACCCATTAGCAACCTTCTCTCCCCCCTCTCCTTCTATATATCAATATGTCTCTAGTATATATATTTTTTTGGACATTTCATGTAAATAGAATTAAACAACATATGACTTTTGTGACTTTTAAAAAAAGGAGATCAGAGATATTATTAGCACTTAAAAAAATTGATCTTGGTCCAATTTAGTCAGTTAGTTCTGGAGAAGCTGAGGGTATGGCTCAGTGATTATAGCCCTTGCCCTGCGAGGCCCTGAGTTCAAACTCTAGCTTGAGAGGTGGTGGGCAGGGGGAGGGATGAAGACAGAGAGAGAGAGAGAAAGATTAAGAGAGGTTCTTATGCTGAGAATGATCTGATGCAATGTGAAAATGGTTGTAGGAACCAGACGGATTAGTTCACAATCTAGTTATTTCTTTGACCATAATCATTCATAAACAGTCTGAGGTCAAAGTGAAGAGGTAAGCTACCAAAAACATCTTTGGAATGTAGGTCGTCTACATAAGCTATTTCTTAACACATGCTCCAAATCTCCCTTGAATTTTTAAAATAGCATTTTAATAACCAAATCTTCAAATAACTGCCCTCAGCTGTCCACTTTATTTAACTGATGAAGAGACACGGGTCGCAAGCAAGGCCACGCTTGTAACTTACTTTCTCCTTGTGGTATACGTGGTGACAAAAGTAACGTAGTGCCTAATTACCGATGGTTCCTCTTCTGCGGCCAGCCCCCACTCGCAGCACTACTCCAGGGTTTTTGCACGGAAGCCGAGTGCCTCTTATTGAAATTAATACCTGAACATAATTTTTTCCTTCTTAATTAAACTTTCAGAATAATTTCCATTCTACCAAGGATCGGGAAATTGCTAATATGTATTATATTGACTGGATGTGGTTTCTGTAATTAGGGCATTTTAAAAATGTGTATTCTGGATACAGTTGATGGTAATAGCTTCATCTATCATGTCTGAGCTTCGTTAGGACTTTTTAATTCTGGAATCATTGGCTCAGTGGACCAGAGCACTTTTCTGAGCTTCACTATGCTCCACCAACATGGGTGGTGACAGGCCTGGTACCCGGAGGAACCCATCAGTATGGAATCGTTGTGAAGACTGCCCTTTCAATCTAACTATCTGGCCATTTTTGCACTTTGTGGTACTGGGCACAGATATTTCTAAAGATAAGTCAGATGTAAGTAGCAATCCAACAGAAATGATAGGTTGTAATATTAATTCTTTATTATTGACTTCTAAAGCAACGATGGAAAAGGTCTTAAGATTATTAATATCCTAACATTTACTATTTGTGCACCAAAGTATATGTTTGCAAAAATAATAGTATGTACCATACATGATTTAATTTCTGTGTAAAAACTTACAGAAGTATATACATTTAGATAACACTAATATATCAAATAGCTTTACTGAAAACTACCACCAAATACATTCAAAATCTAAATCTGTCTTACAAACCACCTATAAGGATGTATAGGAAAAACAGCCGTGCTATTAGAGCCAGTAATAAGTATTTTTCCAAGAATAAAAACAATTATAAATTTAAAAAATTAAGCATTCCATTGAGCAGAAAAGCATGCTCTGGAAGATGATCATTTTTTACCAACAGTAGGATAAATATCAGAAATAATTTCAGAAATTTTTCTTAAATTGGTCAAGAAAAGGCAGTAATTTATTTAATCTATCTTGAGTCACTAAGCAATCTAAACTTTGTATTCTCTCCTTTTGATAGTAATTACAAGCAGATATATCAAATGTGACTCTCATTTAGACTTTGGTTTGTAGGAACAAAAGTTATTATCAGAGCCAATTACTGTTTTACCTACATGGCTGCACAGAAGCAGGGAGCTCAATTTTCATCTCATCAGTGATTTTGTGGTATTTATTTTATTACTATGCCCACAAAGCTATATAAGAAGGAAATAGCTTATGCTATTAAAACTAGGGCTGGAATATAAGAGGCTAAGGTTTCTTCTAGAAGAACTTCTGAATTAAAAACACTAGGCAGCATGTAATGCCAGCTCCCCAGACATGGGCAGACCATAAAATGACACACATCTGAGCAGTAGCTCCCACACAGAGTAATCAAAATTGAAATGCTTCACAAACAAAGTTGCGAGAGGCTATTTACTAAGTTACAGTATTATCAGCATACCATTATCCTCAACAGCGTTTGCTGCAAGTAATGTCTCCTAAGCTGGGTATTGCTTCATATCATGATCCCACTGGTAAAAGACATCCACTATCTAATCTCAAAGCCAAAAAAGAGAAGCAAATAGGAAAATAACTTAGCTGCCTTACACACTCACCCTCTCAGCCACTGTTATATGCAATGGAACGAACAACAGACAGTGCATCCTGGTTCATGCCCGGTGATCTAGATTCCTCGTTTGTAAAAATGGGCCATCATACCCACTTTCCAAGGGTTACTTGTGAGGTTCACATGACCAATGTACATTGAGTATCTTATAAGTTATAAAGTTCTATTCAGGAGCCAACTTGAAAGGATTTGCCCTAGCAAAAAAGAAAAAAAAAAGACTACGTTGGACTGCAACCCTCAAAATATATAAAAATTCATGAGTTCTTCACATTTTCCCTTCCCTCAAAAAGCCTAGTGGTAAAATTGATAACATTAATTTTAAAAATTGATGAATTAAAAAAGAACCATGTATTCATTCTACTTTTCCAGAAAAACTGTTTTATCAAAAACTTAGTAGGAAAAAGTACTCCATAAAATGCAACAAATGCTGAGGGAATGAAAGGATTATGAAATCATTATCTTGCAATCTTTAATGAAATAATATATTTAGGTAAACATCAATGTTTACTAATACTATTAGGTGAAAGGCTGTGGAGAGTTTTATAAAGGATAGATAAAGTTGATAATCCCTGCAGTCACAGGTAACTCTTAATAGCCCTAACAGGGAAAAAATGAATTGCCCCAATAAGCTACAAAACAAAGTACATATATGAAGTATTCCTGCCAAAAAAAAGATGGAAACTGAAACCAATCAAACTTCTAGATAAAATTACTACTTTGCAAGAAATAGTAGGAACAGAGGAACACATAAAGTGACACCAAAAGATTGTAATTCACCAAATCAAGAGTGAAGAAAAACTAGATGAAAAATGATCTGGTCTCTTCAACATATAAATGACATCTTTAAAATAAAGGAAACTGTCATAGATCATATAAGATACAACTGCAATGTGTGAATCTTATTTGCATCCTGATTCAAACAAACAACAGTAGAAGACAATTTTAATACAATTGGGGGAAATGGAGCATGGACTGGGAATTACATAATATTAAAGAATTAATAAATCTGTTAGAGGTTATAGTGTTATTTATTTTAAAGTCCTTGCCCAAGAATATACTATGAGTTGAAATGACATGATATCCGGGATTTGCTTTAAAAACACTACAAAAATAAAGAGAGGTCTTGAAGAGCTAACATGAGTGGCCATATTATAATAACTGTCAAACTAGATCTGGTCACATGGGTTTCATTCTATGTTTGTATCTGTTCAAAACTGTTTTTAAATATGTTATCATTAAAACTAAAGTTTGGTTGAAATGTAGCTATTCATTATTTCATTATGACTTGAGTTCTGACATCCTATGCTCTGTGACTTGCCTTTCTCTGTTTCCACTAGGGCTAGGAGGACCAATGAGGAGAAGCACTCCATTGCCCCTGCATCCGCAAGTCCACGCTGCTTCTAAATAGCCCAGCTGCCAGCAAGTGCCTCAGGGCAAAACCTTGAGACTGAACTTCTATTGGTGTCTGGATGAACCTTTCCCATTTTCTGGTGGCTACAGGACTTGCACTGGAGGGTAAGAGAACTCAGGTGGGAGGAGACAGTTCATTTCACTTCAGGTCTGTTTGTTCCTTTGCATGCCAGGCACCAAAACGGATGCGTATTGGGATAACTAACGAATTTCACTTGGGCTTTAAAGAAAACAAGAGGAGTGTATGTGATATGATCACTATTTCACCGATGAGGACGTCTAGTTCAGTGACTTCTCAAGGTTACACATCCCACAAGGGGAGAGGCAGGATTTGACTGTCTCTGACTCTGAAGCCTCTTTCCATCACAACACGTTCCCCTGTTAGAAATGGTAGTTGATGCAGTGTTGATTCTGTTCTCTGAGACAGAGACAGAAACATAAAGACCATCTTCTAACTTCCCAGAGCCCCCCTCCTGCCACTACCTCCTGATGCCCTGCACCCACTTATGTCCAGTGACCATCTGCCTGTACACCACCTCTGGGAGTGAGCATCTGGGTTGCTCTTCTGGGGATGACATTTGTGCTCTTGAGGATCTTCTTGACACACTTTTTTTCTCAAACCAGATCAGGTGCAACTTCCTCATGATCCCCCCACTCCTATGCTACTCCCACCGATGTTCACTCACTCATTCATTTTTGAAACATTTATCGAGAGCTCACCAGGTGTTAGGAAAAGGAAAGCTGAAATCCCTGCCCATACGAAGGGCTCACGTGGGAGGAGTAGTAGGAGTACCTTTCTTCCATTATAATGAAAGGGAAGACATAGAATATGAATCTAGACATAAAAAGATTTATAGATTTGATAACATAAAGGTTAGAATTAATTTGTCAAGCATGTGATTGAATACAGAAAGGCTATTGTTTAAGCAAAACAAAATTTAGCATTTTCCTATGAAGTCCAGAGGTAGGTCGTTAGGTGGTGTAGACCCTAAAGACAAAACCTTTCCAGCCCAGCATTCTACCCTTCCTAATGTGTGAGCCTCCACCTTCTGGCCCAAGATTGTTGCTGAAGTTTCTTCCAACAAAAGTCTCATCCCAGGCAGCAGAAGAGAGAAACGGGGAAGAAAAGGTCAAAAGGTAGAGGCAGTCACCTTTCAAGGAGGTTTCCAGAAAGCCACCCATGTATTTCAGTATCCAGTACTTGGTCATATAGATGCGACCAACTGGACGGGAAGTGGGAAATTGTGATCTTTATTTTAGACAGCCACAGTTCTAGCTAGTAATCAAGAGTATCATGGCAAAGGAAAAAGGGGATAAATCTGTCAGCGGACTCTAACACAGAAAAGGAAGTAGATCTCACCTGATTTCATTTAATTTTTTTGTTAAGTCTGAAAGGAAATCATCAGCTGAAAGTAAGGAGAGAAAAAAGTGAAGTAGGTTTGAACAGAGAAGAAAGTTTAAAATAGCCATCTCAAAGAATGAGAAAATGATTTTTGGTGCAATTAAAAAAAAAACATAGCATTTTTGAGCTGCGTTTGGTCACAACTTAAAATTTGGGTCACAAAACTGAGATGAGAGCTCCGTAACCACTGTGACATGTACACCAGCCACTTGCAGCTGCTGAGATGCAAATACAGCATGACTAGATGGTTTGTCCTAGTTATTATTTTGTTGCTGTGACTAAATATCTGATATCTACAAATTTAGAGGAGCAAAGATTTATTTTAGCTCACAGTTTCAGAAGGTCACAGTCCATTCAGGGACGACCGGCAACAGTGGAAGTACATGGCAGAGGCAGAGGCAGAGGCGGAGGCAGCTCCTCACGACATCACAGACAGGAAGCCAAGTCAAGGCAAGTTGGGACTAGTCCTCCAAGGAAGGCAGGAAGCAACCTATGTATCCTTCCAGGTCTCATCTCCGTGATCAGCCCCTCCTGGATCCAGGTGTGGGAGGTGTGGTAAGCCCCTACTAAATGCCTATAATCCAATTTACGTGCTCCTAAGCCACCCCGCCAGACTAGGCCCCAGTCTCCCAACAGCACATGGTTCCATAACAATCTATAACATTCAAATACATGAGACTTTTGGGGGACATTCCAGATCCAAATCATAATATGGTTAGATTCAAACAAACCCATGTTCTGGCCCCAAGCTCACTTGAAGGAAAGATGGACAAATACTTTGGAAGAGAGCGATTACAGTACTGAACGAAAGAAACCCTGCTGGGGCCTGATCTTACAGGCCAAAAGATAACTGTTGGCACTGGTGCGGGTGCTTGGGGAAGCAACTGAGGGCCCAGTTCCTTCCCCTCTATGCTCCACCATCCTGAGAGTGCTGCCTTTGGCCCATGCTTGTCACCTCATGGTTGCAAGGTGAGTGCTGCAGCTCCAAATGTCACCTTTGTGTTCAGGGCCAAAGGAAAAGATGAAAGAAACATGCCAGCTGTGACTACTGCCTTTATCAGGAAAGCAAAATCTTTCCCCCAAACTAGTTCCTGGTAGTCTGCTGCTCAGGGCTCCCTGGATAGAACTGGGACACACAGTCATACCTCACCGCAAGGAAGGCTCAGAAATGAGGACTCTTATTCTTTGTGGCATGATGCCATTGTGAACAAAATCACAGCCCTGTCTGGAATGTAGATGGGGGAATCGGCACTGGGAAAAACTAATAATTTCTAGAATCTAATATAGCTGAGGAGAAAAAGGATCAGGCAAAAATGATAGTGAAATAATGAGAGGTCAGCAATTGGAGGTCCTTGTAGTATTGAAGAATTGTTGGAAGAGCGCCCTGCATGTGACTGCAGAAGCCAGGATGCAGAGGTCAGGCTGCCTTGCTTGCAACAGACTCCTGAGAGGACGCTCCTAACGGTTCTGACCGAGGCCCGGCCTTCGGCATAGCCCCTGGCTCTACTGGAGTGAGGCGGTCCACCCTCTGTACTACGCTCTCCGCACACTCTGTGGAACGCAATTCACATCGTAGGCACCTAGCCCACAGCACTATTAAGATATTTGAGGAAATGAAATAGCACACATGGGAGGAAAGATTTGGTGTTTTAGTTTTACTATGTTTGTGTTCTTACAGTCTGCCACAGTGACCCAGGCTTCTGCTGACAGCACTGGGTGCCAGAGGTGACATTCTGTCTAATTTTTAAGGCACATGAACCAACTGCCAACGGCAGGTCTGCCTTCCCTTGCTGCAGCTACTGTATGAGTGGGTGGCCGGAGAAGGTTAGCTGTCCTGCACAGTAGGAGCCACCGTCCCCTGGCAAGCCAGACACAAAGGAGCTCTGGGATGCCACCTAGGAGATGTCACTGAGTCTGGATACCAAATCACAAAATTCAAGTTGTCTGTGCAGTTGTTGTTAGTAGCTTGTGTTTCTGAAAAAGACGCTACAAGTCAACAATATGTAGCAGACAGACTCTCCTCACAGACATATTAATAATGGGTATAGACTTAAACCTGCCCCCTACATATTTTTTTCAGTACTGAGGACTGAACCCTGGGCCCTCACACTGAGCTACATTCCCAGCCCTTTTTTCTTCTGGAGGCAGGGTCTCTTTAAGTTGCTAAGGTGCCCAGGCTGGGCTCAAACTCTCCATCTTTCTGCCTCAACCTCCCACAGTGCTGGGATTGCAGATGTGCACTACCACATGCCCTGAAGCCTTATTTTTATTCACATTTTTAGATGGAAACAACCCCAAATGCCATCATGTTTCATTAGCTATAACTCATATACATTGTAAAGTTTAAACCTTCTTATAGTGTGTGTATATTCATGTGACCATGTACATATCTCAGTATATACTTTATTATACACTATATGTATATGGTTCTGCACATACAGTGTACCACGTATATAGTGTATGAATTACAATAGAGTAGTGCTGCATATGACACAGTCTCATAAGGCCTATAAGTAGTTTTAATGTGGCTTCATAACTGCCATGTTAGGGTTACTGCAACAGTCAGAGTTACCGGGAGTGGTGCATTGGAAGTTTCTCTGGAAAGGTTTAGAGGGACGTAGCCGAGGCAGTTCTGCAGATGGGCCTATGTATGGACAGAATCAGGAATGTGTTTTGCTGCCTTTTCTTTTTTCAGTTATAAATCAAACAGGCAGAGAACTCAAGTTTTGAAGATTTTTTTGTTGTTTCTATTTTGATTTTTTTGAGACAGGTTCTCCTTATGTAGTCCATGCTAGGCTTGGAATTGCTGTGTAGCTCAGGGCGGGCTCAGACTCGTGGTCTTCCTGCCTCAGCACCTGAGTGTTGGGATTACAGGTGTGTACCAACACACCTGGCCTAAGTTTCTGTATTTTTATTATTTTTTCCATTTCTATTATATATATGATACACAATGTTTGCATTGAGCTTGAGTATTTCATGAACATATACATCACATCAAAATTATAATCTCTTTCCCTCCCCCTTTGGCCCTTCTGCACCCTCCTTGTCCCCCCTACTCCCACTATCACCCCCATCTGGTTCTATAGAATGACTGTATTCTGTGTTTCTCATATTAGAGATACCATGTGATATTTAACCTTCTGTGTCTGACTCACCTCATTGAGCATGATGGTCTCAAGTTACATCTATTACCTACAAAAACCTTAAATCTGTCTGTCTTTATAGAAGAGTAATACTCCATTGTGTACATGTACCACAATTTTTGTATCCATTGGTCTGTTGATGAGTATTTTGGTGTCTCCCACATTTTAGCTATTGTTAGTGGTGCTGCTATGAACATGAGTATACATGTATCTGTTGTATGTTGCTTTTAACTCTTTTGGAAAGACACCCAAAGAGGTATCGCTGGATCAAATGGAATATTTTCAGCCTTTTGAAGAATTTCTGTACTGCCCTCCATAGTGGTTGTACCAGTTTACAATCCTACCAGCAGTGTAAAAGAGTTCCCCACAACCTCACCAGCACTGATTCCTGTTTGACTTCTTGATATGTGCCATTCTCTCTGGGGTAAGATGATACCTTAGTGATAGTTTGGTTTGCATTTCTCTAATGACTAAAAATGTTGACCATCTTTTCATGTACTTACTGGCCATTTGTACTTCCTCTGGAACTGCCTATTCATTTCAGTTGACCATTTTTAATTGGGTCTTTGATTTTGAGGGGTCTATTTTTCTTCAGTTCCTTGTATATTCTAATTATTAGTCTCTTGTCTGAGGTGTAGGTACTGAAGAATTTTCCCATTTTGTCAGTTCTCTCTTCACTTTGTTGATAATTTCCTTTGCCATACAGAAACTTTTTAATTTGATATAATTCCATTTATTGATTCTAGGGGCTATTACTTTTGTATCAGGTGTCCTATGAAGAAAGTCCTTGCCTAAGTCTGGCTTTTAGATTTTTGCCTATTTTGTCTTCCAGAAAGTTCAATATTTCAGTTTTAATATCTAGGTCTTTGATCCACTTTGATTTGATTTTGGTGCATGGTGAGAGGGTGTGTCTAGATTCATTCTTCATCATGTAAGTGACCCATTCTCCCAGCACCATTTGTTGAAAAGACTGTCCTTTCTCCAGTGTATGCTTTTGGCTCCTTTATTGAAGATCAGGTGGCTGAGGGTACTTGAGTTGTCTCTGTATCCTCAGTTCTGTTCCATTGGTCAACCTGCCTGTTTATGTACTAGTACCACCTAAGTTTTATAACTGTTCTTTGTAATATAACTTAATGTCTGGAATCATAATGTCGCCTGTTTTTGTCTTGTTACTCAAGATCGCTTTGGCTATTCTAGGTTTTCTTTGGTTCCCCATGATTTGAAGGGTTGTTTTTTTCAAGTTCTGTGAAAAAAGTTGTTGGTATTTTGAGAGGAATTGTATTGAATTTGTATATCAGTTTTGGCATATAGTCATTTTCACTATATTAATTCTGCCTATCCAAGAACAGGGGGTGTTTTTCCGTTTCCTAATGTCTTCTTTAGTTTCTTTCTTCAGTATAATACAGTTTTCTTTGTAGAGGTCCTTCATTTCCTTAGTTAGGTTTAATCCTTGGTTCTTAATTTTTTTGATGGACTGTTGAGAACAGGATTATTCTTCTGAGCTCTTTCTCAGTGAGTTCATTGTTAGTGTAGAGGAATGCTGTGAAGTTTTTGTATTAATTTTGTGTTCTGCATTTGGCTGAATTTGTTAATTAGCTCTAAGAGTTTCACGAGGGAGTTTTGGGGGTGTTCTATGTAGATAATCATGTCATCTGCAAATAAGGATAGTTTGACTTCCTCTTTTTCAATATAGATTCCCTTTATTTCACTTTCTTTCCTGCTTGCTCTGCCAAGGGTTTTGAGGACTATGTTAAATTGGAGAGGTAAAAGTGGACAGCCTTGTCGTATTCTTGATTTAAGAGGAAATTACTCCAGTTCTTCCTATGTGTTGATTCTTGCTGAGATTTCTTTGTAGTTCGTGATCTGGTCAGAAAAATCCTTTCCTGTCCCTATATCTTCTAGGGTTTTACCTATTTTGTTTTCCAGTAAGTTCAGTGTTTCTGTTCTAATGTCCAATTCTTTGATTCATTTTGATTTGATTCTAGTGTGTGGAGACATATATGAGTCTAATTTCATTCTCCTGTATGTGGAGATCCAGTTTCCCCAGCACCATTTAGTGAAGAAGCTGTCTTTTCCACAGTGGATGTTTTGACCCCTTTGTCAAAGGTCAGTTGACTAAGGGTGTTGGGGTTTGTTTCAGTATCCTCAATTCTGTTCCACTAGTTCTCTTGTCTGTTTCTTATACCAGTACCGTGTAGATATAATCACTGTTACTTAGTAGTATTTTTTGAAGCCTGGAATTGTCATTCCTCCAGCTTTGCTCTTGTTACTCAGAACTGCTTTAGAGATTCTGGGTCTTTTATGTTTCCATATAAATTTTAAGGTCATTTTTTTCAAGTTCTGTGAAGAATGTAGTTGGTATTTTGATTGATATTGCATTGAATCTGTATAGTAGCTTTGGGGGTATGGCCATTTAGACAATATTAGTTCTTCATATCCAGGAACATGGGATGTCCTTCCATTTTCAAAGTCCTCGTCAATCTCTATCTTTAGGAGTTTGTAGTTTTCTTTGTATAGGTCTTTCACGTCTTTGGTAAGGTTTATTTCTAAACATTTCATTCTTCACTGCTATTGTGAAAGGGGTTGTTTTCTTGATTTCTTTCTCTTTGGATTTGTTATTGGTGTATAGGAATACTATTGACTTGTAGCTATTGATTTTATAACCTGGTACTTTACTGAATTTATTTATTACTTCTAAGAGTCTTTGGGTGGAATTTTTGGGTCTTCTATGTAGAGTAGCATGTCATCTGCAAATAGGGATATCTTTTCTTCTTCTCTTCCAATGTGTATTCCTTTTCCTTGCGCTTGCCTGATGGCTCGACAAAAATTTCAAGCACTATGTTGAATAGTAAAGGTGACAGTGGACATTCTTGTCTTGTTCCTGAATTTAGTGTGAATGCTTTCAGTCTTTCTTCATTTAGGATATTATTGGCTGAGAGTTGTTATAAATACCTTGAATCATGTTGAAGCAGGGTCCCTCTCTTCCTATTTTCTTCATAGTCTTTATCATAAATAGGTGTTGCATTTTGTGAAATGCTTTTTCTGCATCCATAGAGATAATCATGTGATTTTTCTGTTTGCATCAGTTAATGTGCTGCATTACATTTATTTGCTTGTGTATGTTGAACCAACCCTGCATGTTTGAGAAGAAGCTCACTTGACCATGGGGTGTAATCTTCTTTATAATTTGCTGCATTCTGTTGGCAAGGATTTTTTGAGTATTTTTGCAACTATATTCATTAGAGATATTAGCCTATAGTTTTCTTTTTTGTTGGGTCTTTGTGTGATTTTGGAATTACAGTTACGCTTGCTTCAAGAAATGAATTGGGCAATTTTGCTTCCATTTCAATTTCTTGAAAAAGTTTGGTGAGCATTGTTATTAAATCTTCCCCAAAAGATTTATAGAATTCTGCTGGGAGTCCATCAGGTTCTGGGCTCTTCTTGGTTGGAAGTGTTTTTATTACTTCCTCAATTTCATAGGTTGATACTGGCCTATTCAGATGTTTAATTTCTTCTTCATGCAGTTTCAGTGGTTGATATGTGTTTAGGAACTCATCCATTTCCTTTAGATTTGTAAATTTATCAAAGTGCAAATTTTCAAAGTAAAATCTTATTATTCTGTGAATTTTCTTGTTTTCTGTTGTAATTTCACCTTTTTCATTACTTATCATATTGAAGTAGGTTTTCTCTTTCCTTTTTTGTGAGTTTAGCAAGGAGTTTATCAATCTTGTTTATTTCTTCAACCAACCAACATTTTATTTCTTTTTTTTTTTGTTCTTTTTGGTTTTTTTTCTGCTTTGGGTTTTGTTCTTTTAGTTTCTATTTCATTGTTTTCTGCTCTGATTTTTATAATTTCAATCCTACTATTAGGTTTGCGGTTTGCTTATTCTTGTTTTTCTTGTGTCCTGACTTGTGAGGTTAGGTTATCTGTTTGGGCTTGCTCAGTTCTTTTTACATGTGCATTTATGGAATGATGTTTCCTGCTAACACTGCCTTCATTGCGTCCCAGAGGTTATGTTGTGATGTGCTTCCATTGTTGTTTGTCTTATGAACATTTTTATTTTTTCCTTGATTCATTCTGTAATCCAATGCCTACTTAGAAGAGTGATGTTCAGTCCCTAATGGTTTTAGCTGTATTTTTTGTTTGTGTTGTAGTTGACTTCTAGTTTTATTCCTCGATGATATGACAGGGTACCTGGGATTATATCAATTTTCTTGTATATGTTTAAGCTTGTTTGTGGACTAGAATGTGGTCTATTCTGGAGAATGTTCCATGAATAGCTGAGAAAAATATGTATTCTGTTTTTGTTGGATTAAAAATTCTGTATATGTAAGATCCATTTCTTTAATGATATAGTTCAGATCTATGTCCTCGTTGATTTTGTGTCTAGTTGACCTGTCTTCTTGGGTAGAGGGGTATTAAAGTCTCCTACTATTATAGCACTGGAATTTGTCTATTTTTGAAGTCCAGTAGCTTTTGTTTTATGTAGTTGGGGCATAACTGTTTGTCAGTTCTTGTTTCTGGATTGTTCCCTTTACAAGAATGAAATAATCTTCATTGTCTTTTTTGACTAATTTTGACTTAAGGTCCACTTTATAAGCAAAGAGTATTGATACCCCTGCTTTTTTTGTCCTTCGGTTGCATGGAATATAGCACTCCAGGCTTTAATTTTGAGTCTGTGTTTATCTTCATGCTTGAAATGTGTGTCTTGCAAACAACATATGGCTGGGTTGTATTTTTGATTGGTGAGTTGAGGCCATTAGCATTTAGGGTTATAATTGTTATGTGTGTCTAATATCCTGCCATTTTGTCACCCTATGAATATTCAACTCTTTTGTTCACTTATTTTTTAGATGTTCTATTAAGGATAAACCTGACACTATGTTTTTTTTTTTTTTTGTCGTGGTTGTTTCCTGTTTCCTATCCAGCTGACCTTTGAGAATTCTTTGTAGTGATGGTCTGTTTCATCGTTATAAATTTCATCAAGGTTTCTTTGTCATGGAAGATTTTTATTTCATTGTCAATTTTAAATGATATTTTTGCTGGATATAGGAGTATTGGTTCACAGTTACTATTTTTTAAGGCTTTGAGGACTTCACTCCAGGCTTTTCTGACTCTTAGCGTTTGTTGAAAAGTCTGCTGTTACCTTGATAGGTTTGCCTTGATATGCCACTTGCTTTTTCTCTCTTACAGCTTTTAGAATTCTCCCTTTGCTTTGCATTTCAGTGAATTTTATTATGTTTAGGACAGCTTCTGTTTTGGCCATATTTAGTGGGTATATGCTATGCCTCCATTACTTGCATGTCTATTGTCTACGTATAGGAAGTTTTCTCTTATGACTTCACCAGAAAGATTTCTTAGTCCTTTAGTATGGGTTTTCATTTTTTCTTGTATTCCTGTTATTCTGAGATTAAGTTTCTTTGAGTCTTCTATAGTCTGTAGCATTCCATTTCCATGTTGACATTGAATTATTTCATGGTTGTTAACAGTCT
Organism: Ctenodactylus gundi; assembly: GCA_004027205.1. NCBI lineage: Eukaryota > Metazoa > Chordata > Mammalia > Rodentia > Ctenodactylidae > Ctenodactylus > Ctenodactylus gundi. The sequence goes on along the minus strand of PVKB01000084.1, from coordinate 800,448 downwards.
GGGACATTATCACGTTCTTGTCCTCTAAATCTGAAATTCTCTCATTTTGTGCTGTTCTATTCCTTATATGTTCGATGGAAGTTTTCATCTCTGGATGTTCTTCTTTCATCTTTTTATATTTTTGGAACTCTTTAGTGAACCTGTCATTCATGCTCTGTATTGTCTTCTGTAGTTCTATTCGTTTGTTTCTTCCTTAAGTGCTTTGATTAAATCTTTTTTTTAATTCTTCAAGTACTTTTTGTAAACCATTGTCTGGGTCTGTCTTTTATCCTGTAAGCATTTTGTGTAGTTTGTTGTCTGAGTCTGTCTTGAATTCTGCCAGTAGGTTAACTATTTTTGTTTCCAAGTTGAGAAATTCTGGATTGTCCTCTGGTTGTATCTGAATCTCCCTTGGTGGTCTGGGGGTTTCTGCAGCATCTTGCCCCCTGTGTTTTCTCATCTTGCAGTTGAGTAGTCCTCTGGCTTGTTGTGGTTACTCTGTGAGCAATATCTACTTTTTGATAATGAAGAGTGTTGTCCTATAGCTATGTATTATGCTGTCTGTGTCATTGAGGTGGGGTTCCTTGTTACAGGACAACTATTCTGTTCTTTCCTACTTGATAGTTGCTACTAGGTCTGTTTTAGAGAGATTTTTCTACTGTTGAAACTGTCAGGCTTGGCACCCCCTGGCATCTTCTAGCAGGTTGTGCAGGGAGTGAATGCTTCTGGGTACCTCCAGTGACGGGTGGTGATTAGGCCCACTTGTGTAGGCTGAGATGCAGACAGGGGTCTGAGCATAGCTATGTGGATACCTCTGGTGTACAGCAGAGATGGGTGCTGGGTAGGCCCCATTGTGTTGGCTCTGAGGTGTAGGTAAGGGTCTGGGAGTGGCTCCCTGGGTGCCCCTGTTGTGCAGCAGTGCCTGGTATAGAGTAGGCCCAGTTGCATGGGCTCCAAGGTATGGGTAGGGGTTCCGGGTATGGCTTCCTGATATCTGTGATGCACAGCAGCAATGGATGAAGGTTAGGCCCAGCTTTGTGGACTTTGAGGTGCAGGCAGGGGTCTGGGCATGGTATCTATATCATTCTCAATTATTGACAGTTAATAGTTCTACTTATAGAGGGTATTGGAGTAGGTGGAGAGCAGACTATAATTAGGGATTAGCTTTAGATATCAGCTAAAAAGAAGGAGAGTGCTTATGAAGTAGTGGAGAAACTGTCAATACTCCTACCCCAGACTGAAATTAACAGGGAAGAGCACTGTAAGCAAGGTTCAGAAGAGGTTGGGAGAGTAAAGTGGGCAGAGTAGCTACCAGATTTGCAGAATGCTCTAGAATATATGGTTCAGAGAGCTAATAAAAAGGAGAAGAAATTTAGTAACTAACTGATAGAGAGAAGGAGTTGGAAGGGAGAAGAAAGGAAAAATAAAAACGAGAGGACACAAAGAAAACAAACAGGAACACAGAAAAAGTTTGCCAAAAATAGATCGAGGGAAATTAGAAAAAAGAAGAAAAAAAAAAGAAAAAAGAAATTTAAAAATTAAAGAGAAAGATAAAAGGAAATTAAAATAAAAGAGAAGAGCAAAAAAAGTTAAAAAGTGAGGAAAAAAGAAAACAAGAAAGAAAAAAGAGGAAAAAAGGGAAAGAACACTTGATCAGTTACGGGAAAGGGAAGAAGCTAAACTTAAAAAGATAAATAAATCATAAACCAAAGCACATTACAACATCACAACTTGCAAGGCAGGAGATGGCAGAGGGTGGGAAGACTAGATCCTTGGCAAGTGATGGCAGTGGCAGTAAGGCCTGGGCTTATGTCCACAGTGAGTGATGGCAGTGGGGAGGGGATAGGGGTTTAGATCTGAGGCTAGTGATGATGGCAGGCTATGGCTGCAGGCAGGAAGACCTGGCCTAGATCAGCTGCGTACAATGGCTCCACAGCAAGGAATGGTGGCAGGTGAGGAGGCAAGGCTTCAAATCACATGTGAGAAATGGCACTGGACAGGGATACCTAGCTCAGTCCACATGGGTGAAGGCAGCAGGTGGTGCAACCAGGGTTTAGTCTGCAGCCAGTGAACATGGTGGGCCTGGAGGCCCTGCCTATGTCCGTGGTGAGTGCTGGTGCTGGCGGCGGGCTGAACGACCTGGCTGGGCCTATGTCCACTGCAAGTGATGGTGGTGGGCAGTGACACCCTGGCCTCCACAACAAGCTATCCTTGAGGTTCATCATTAGATTGTTTACTACTCATTGTGTCCCGCAGGTTCTGGTATAATGTGCTTCCTTCGTTATTTAACTCTAGGAGGTTTCCCTGATTTCTTCTGTGACTCACTGCTCAGCTGTAAATTATTTAGTCTCTATGTATTTATATATTTTCTGCTGTTTCTTTTTCCATTGATGTCCAGTTTTATTCCACCATGATCTGACAGTAAGCAAGGAATTATTTCAATTCTCCTCTATTTATATAACTATGTTGGCCTATAATATGGTCTATTTTAGAAAATGTTCCATGTGCTGCTGAGAAGAAAGTGTATTCTATTGATGTTGGGTAGAACACTCTGTTAAGTCTAAGTTTTCCACAGCGTCTTTTAACTGTAGTTTTCTTTCTTTCTTTCTTTTGGTCGGTTTGGTTCCTTTTTTGTTTGGTTGATTTTGGCTTTTTCTTTTCTGTCTAGTTGACCTGTCTATCTGTGGTGGTGGAGTACTGAAGTCTCCTATTATAACTACATCGGGACTTATTTGGCCTTTGAAGTCACTAATTTTTATTTTGTGTAATTGGGTGTCCTACAATTGGGAGCATATATGTTGATAATTATGATTTATTCCTGTTGTATTGTTCCCTTAACTGGTATACAGTGTCCATTTTTGTCTCTCCTGATCTCTTTTGATTTGAAATCAGCTGTGTCTGAGAAGAGTATAGCTATCCCTGCTTGTTTCCTGGGTCCAGCTGCATAGAGAAAATTGATTTCCATCTTTTTATTTTCAGTCTGTTTGTTTCCTTATGGGTATAGTGTATCTCTTGCAAGCATAAAATTGTGGGTGTTTGTTTTTGATCCAGTCAGCCAGTCTTTGATAAGCAAGTTGAGACCATTAACATTTAGCATTATTATTGTGGTATATTTGATACGTCCTGCCATTATTACAATGCTTCAGTGTTAATTGTTTAATCTACTCTCTTGTCAGTTCCTTCTCCTCTTTCTGTTGCTTCCTTTTCTCTGGGGTCTTTGGTGCCGTTGGTCTCCCTTTTTCTCTCTAAGATTCCTTTAAGTGCTTTCTGCAGTGCAGGTCTATTGGACGTGAATTTCTTTTGGTTTACTTTACCATGAAAAATTTTAACTTCTCCCTCTATTTTGAAATACTTTTGCTGGATATAGTAGTCTGGGTTGGCATTTATGTTTTCTTAGCACTTGGATGATATCATTCCATGACTGTCTGGCCTTTAGGATTTGTGTAGAGGATTCTGCAGGTATCCTGATGAGGTTATCTTTGTAAGTTAGCCTCTGTTTTGCTCTCGCAGGTTTTAATATTCTTTGTGTTGAGTCTCTAGGACTTTAAGTATGATATGTTTCAGGGATATTCTCTTCTGGTCAAAGTTGGGAGTTATATATGCCTGGAGTTCAATGTTCATTTCTTTCCTTAGCTTTGGGAAATTTCTCCCATAATTTTATTGAACATGTCCTTTAAGTCTTTTGTTCTGTCCTTAGTTTTCTCTTGCACTCCAGTAATTCTCAGAGTGCTTCTCTTTGAGTCATCCATCATCTGCTGCAACCAGTTTTTTTCTTATTTTTGTTTTATTTTTTATAGTCCTCACTGACCATATGATCCAGTTTATCCACTTTATCTTCAAAATTTGATAGTCTATCTTCACAGTGTTCAAGCCGGTTATTTGTTTTTTCCTGTGAGTTTTAGATATGGAGTTCATCTTTCATTCTATATCTCTGCAAATTATTCCCTAATTTCTTGAACTGCCTACTTTATCTCTTTGTTTCTTCTTTATAATCCCTTAATTTCTTATTAATGGCTGTTGTTTCCTTAATATGGCTGTTTTGAGCGCCCTCTGCAGCTCTTTTATGTCCTGTGTGAGCTTTCTGGCCAGTAAGTCAGCTTCCTTTCTTATTTTATTATCTGTAGTACTTCAGGATCCCTGGTATCAGTTTCTGAGGTATCAGTTCTTTTTGTAGATGATCTATTACCTTGTTTCTCCATGGTTCTGTTGCAGTTGAGTCTCAGGTGTTGTTCATAAAATCTGTCTCTATTCTAGAAATTATTAGACTTTCTGCCTTCAGTGCTTCCTTCAATTCAATCAGGTTTTAAAATTTATGACTGTTTGCAATTTATCTAGCTATTAATTTTCAAGGTATTCTCAATGTCCAGCCTTCTGTTAAATTCCTAATCTCCACATTTTGGTGAAAGAGGAAAAGAATACATATGTATATATAATCTATGGGCAAAATATTCATTTGCCTGTCTTGGAGATAAAGATCATTATCTATGTTATCATCTACACTTTGAATAAAGATTTACATTTATAGTACTATTTAATATTAACAACTCATTGGCAGAGCCTAGTAGCTAATTTAATATTATAACTATTCTACCCACAACATTAATAGGTGTGATATACACTCCCTATATATCTAAATAAACCTAGTATTGACTTATTGAAGTATACTATTAATATCAATAGAACAACACATGCATTAAAATAATAAAGCTCTATATTGCTTGTCTAGGCTAACCCAAACCACTAGAGGTTGTTCACCCTTAATAGTCATCCCCATACCCTCTGTAGCAATGTGATGTCTATTGTATCTAAATTTATATTTGCTTCCTACTAGTTACAACCAAAAATAGATATAATCACCCAATCCCCACTTAACTTTCTAATTATGATCTAAACTACTGATGAAGATTTCTATACTCATTGTTTGGTAGCCTACTGAAGGAATTTCACCTGGTACCACATTACTGATAATATTATATAGATAAAACTGTTATAAATTTATTTGTAGCTAAATAGCATACAGTTAATACATCTCTACTAGTCTATGTTTGTATGTTATTGATACTTAAAAGCTCTTTAATAAGGGAAATCGGAGTAGAGAGAGCAGACTAAGATTAGGAATTAGCTGTAGGTATGAAATAGAAAGTAGAGAAGTAGTTATATAATAGAGAAAAATCTGACAGACTCCTACCCCCATCAGAGTATAACAGATAGGAAAAAACACTATAAGCAAGAGTCAGATGAATTAGGGAGAGTTATGAATGAAATGGAGAGAGTATAGCTTTTGGATCTACAGAAAGATTTATGAAAAAGGGTTTAGACAGTTAATAAAGAGAAGGAAAGATTCAGTAACTAATAAATAACAAAGCCAGAAGGAGGTGAAAGAGAAAGAAAGGAAAAGGGGCCAAACAAAGTAAAAATAAAGTAGGAGAGCCCACTCAATTGCAGAGAAAGTAAGAAACTAAACCAAAGCAAACAAACAAACGAAACAGTTACCCGCCTGTATTATTTGGATATAACCATTTCCGGAGTGCTGAAACTCTCAGTCTGACACTGTCCTTTCCAGCCAGTGGTCCTGAGGATTTCCCAACTGTCCGTGTAGGTGCGCTGCTCCCAGCTGGTCCTGGTGATGTCTAGAGGGTATGAGCAATCCAGCTCTCTGAGCTGTTGGGAGACACTGCCATTGTAACTCCTGCTCCATATACCCACCTCTGCAATGCTCGGGGTCTTCCTCTGCCCACAAGCAGGCCCTAATCACTAGTGCCTCTAGGTGGCCACACTCTCAACTTCAGAGAACTGGGTGAAAAGGTAGACTCCTTACCAGATTCTTATAATCCGCAGCCCCAGACAACTCCAGACCTCAGTTTGCATGACCTGGTCTGCTTTGTGTTTGTAGTGCTGGCTGCCCACCATCAGCTTTAGGGTACATGGGCGGGGCTTACTTTGCATTTCTTTTATCTCTCCTGTGATGTTTCCCTTCCTCCATGTTTCTTGGTGGTGCTTGTCTCTCTGTCTCTCTCTCAAAGTCTCCTTCAAGTATTTTCCACAAGCCTGGACTAGTAGTCACAAGTTTCTTTCAGGATTCCTGGTCATAAAAAATTTTTACTTCTTCAGTTTTCAGGGATAATTTTGCTGGATACAACAACCTGGGTTGATACTTGGTATCTTTTAAAGCATGCAAGATTTTGCTCCACCCTCTCCCGGTATTTAAAGTTTGTATTGAGAAATCTGTGGCAATTCGAAGGGGTTTGTTTGGTAGAATAAGGTCCATTGTTCTCCTGCTACTCTTAATATGCTCTCTTTTTGTTGTATTCTGAGGTTTTGATTATGGTATGTTGCAGTGAGCCTGGCTGCTGGTTGAGGTTACTTGGTGTTCTATAAGCTTCCTGTACCTGGAAATTAATTTCTGTAGTATGACTTTTAGTGCCACTGCTGCTTGGCCTGCTTGATTCCCCAGTTCACTTGTGTCTTCCACATGGGAGAGAATAGCCAGCTTCTCTACAGTGCCACAATGTATTGGAATATAAAAGAATCAGAGACCTCATAGAGCCCAGCTCTGTTCCCAGGTGCACTTGGAGGAATGCTGGAGAGAGTCTCTGCTGCCACATACTCAAACTTCTGCAAGGGTGGGGAGGACACCATTCAGGACTTCTCTGCCTGTGATCACCCAATTTTATTTTTACATCAAATCCTTAGATTTTATTATAGCCCCAAGATGAACGTTCCTCTGGCTATCTGCCTTCCTAGTTGATTTCATTGGGAGCAGCCTTCCTGGAGTTCCTACTCTGATACCATCTTCAAGTTTGTGTGTTTTTAACAGTGGCGAGGAAAAGCCAGAATTCGAGGTCAACATAAAACTGAGTTTATGACTTAGGTTCTTATCTCTGGGACATAATACCTGATATCCACACTTAAAGGAGGTGAAGTTTATTTCAGCTCATAGTCTCAGAGGACTCAGTCCATGAAGCAATGCTGAATCCAAAGCAGAAAAGGCATGGCCAAATGGCCTTGTGGAGGACAGCTGCTCATTCCATAGTGATCAGGAAACAGGGAGCAAAGGGAAGAGCTGGGGGCAAAAGTACCCTTCTAGGATATTCCATGTCTCCGGGGACCCATCCTCCAACCAGGCCCTCCCTTCTTGTAGCACATTAGTTCATCAACAGTTAAATCCACTGGGATAGTATCCCCTAATTCATTGTCTCCCAAACATAAGAGATGTTAGGGGAACACTTTAGATTTAAGCCATAACAATTTGATTGTTATCTCTGCTAGTTCTCAGCTTTGAACTACTATCCCATCTTAATTCAGGATTTTTTTTTACCTCTGAAATAAGGATGATAATCATTTCCTTTCTCAAAATGTTGTGAATTTGAGATATGATTTCATCATCTTGCCTAACACAGGCTTCTAGTGGTTTCCACCTTTGTTCTGGCCCTGTTAGATCACTTTCTTAACCCAGCAGCCACAGAACACAGAGGGCATTTTCTACTGGCCAATTACATTAGATCAGTCCTCTGATGAAAATCTCAGTTGCCCTTTATCTCACTTGGAAATGTCCTGTCCTTATACTGGTCACAAGATCTGGCCCCTGCAACTTCTCGTACTCTGTTTCCCTACACTTTCTTTCTTGCTTTTCACACTCCTAATTTAGGGCCCTCATGTATACTACTTCCACTGCCTGGAATGTTATTCCTCCTAGTAGCCACTTGACTGGCTTTTCACATCTAGCATATTTCTGCTTAAGTGCCATTGTCTTAGTTACTTTCTCATTGTTAGGACAGAATACCCAACATCAACAATTTAATGGAGAAAATATTTATTTTAGCTCATAGTTTCAGAAAGTCTCACACAGTCCATTCATGGCTGGCAATGGTGGAAGCTCACAGCAGAAATCTAGTCAGAGAAAAGCTCTTCATGCCATGACAGACAGAAAGTCAAGTGAGTCACGAGTGAGTTGATGCCTGGAGACTAAGGCAAAGGCCAGAGCTTTCCCTGGAAGAGCTGTAATGATGTTTTTTCTTTCTTCCTTTATTTGGTCAGGCCCCCACAGCCAGGCTGAATGTTCATCTCTCACTTCCTGGCCCACAAGTCAATCGCACATGCCTGAAAGCTCTGCCCTGGGCATTTCCTCATCTCAACACATTGACACAATTCCTCCAAGTCAAGCCCCAAGTATCTGCCCCTTCCAGCGAGGCCCTGTCTCCCATAGGTGTCCCACTACTTCAAAATACATGAATTTTGGGGGTGGGGAAGGGCATTTCAGATCCAAACCATAACAGCAATCTTTCAAGCAAGACCATCCTCAACATATATTCTTCAGTTTTCTCTCAACAAACACCCTGTATATTTACTTTTCAAATCATTTGCTCTCCTAATGCCTGCTCCATCCCAACTAGGACATAACTCCACAAGAGCAGAGAGATTTGACTGATACCTAAAATAGTGCCCAGCACACATTAGATAAATAATAGAGCTTGGCCAGAATTAATCAATATATAATAACATAACTGTATAATGTAGCACTCACTGTGAATGCCACACTGTTATTAACACTTACATATTTTACTTTGTTTACCCTTACAGTTGCCATGGGGAACAGGTACTGTCATCGTGCTCATCTTTCAGATGAGGGGCTGAGGCACAGAATGGTTAAGTGATTTGCCAAAATATAGCTAATAAATGGTGGATCCAGGATCTGAATCTATGGTTCTAACCACCGCGTTGCCCTGCTAAGGGCCCCCTTTAGGTTGTGGATGTCTAAGGCACTAGTTACAGCAGTGAGGTAAGAGAGTCCCTTTGCTTTAGAAATAAAACAACCAAATGCAATGGGAAACCTCAACAGGTCCAGCCTTGAATAAAAGAGCAATAAAAGACCTTTTGGGGATAATTGGGGCCATCGGAATATGAACTGGGAATTTATTATATTCCACAATTGATGCTGAGTTTATTAGGTATGATAATGGTATTATAAGTAGGAAAATAGCTCATTTTTAAAGGTGTATGTTAAAAAGCATTCAGAGGTGAAATGCCATGAGGCCGGTACTTTAAACACTTCAATAAAAATAGATGAAGCAAAAAGGGTAAAGGTTAACAACTGTTAAATCTGGGTGATGAAGAGGTGGTTACTTGTGTACTGCTTGTGGCTTTACCTTAGTTTGCTCAGGATGCTATAACAAAGTACCAGAAACCAAGTGATTTATAAACCACAGAAATCCACTTCTCATAGCTACGAAGGCTGGGAAAGCCGAGACCAAGAATGGGCAGATGTGGTGTCTGATGAGGGGCCCCTCACTTTCTGGCTCATGGGCGGAAGTTCTCTAGTTCTATCTGCACAAAGAAGAAAGGCCTCACCTGCATGGCCTAAGCACCTCCCCCGGCCTCTGTCTTCAAAGGCCATTGCTTTAGATGTTAGGCTTTCACATGTGAGTCTAAGGGAGGCAGGTACAAACATTCAGTCTATAGAATATTTTTTTTGAGATGGGTATTATTACATTGCCAGCAGGGCTTTGGACTCCTGGACGCAAGTGGGTCTCCTCCCTTAGCCTTCCAAGTGGCTGGGACTGCAGGCTGTGCCACTGTGCCTGGCTATATTTGAATACTGTCATGATTTAGGACTTAAGCTTTACAAAGCTACAGGAAAGGAAAAATTGTTTTTAAAAAGTCATTATACTTCTCCTGGGGTTTACATACTAGTGAAAGGTGAAGCCCACGGTGCTCAGCTCACCCTGGTATGATATGACTACCACCTCCCTCAGGGTCACACTCCGGAGTACCCTAACAATAAGCTTCATCCACCACTTCTTTTCCTTTTTATTTTGAGGGAGCATCCTGTTAAGCTGACTAGAATGGGCTCAAACTCTTGAACCTTATACCTCTGACTCCCAAGAAGCTGGGATTAGAGATGTGTCACAGCATCTGGCTTCTAGTTTTCATTCCCCCCTACATTTATCCTGCATAAGGATAAATATCTTCAAAAATACCTTCAAATTTGAGAAAATCTTAGAACTAACGTTCCTAACTAGGTCTAAGTACACACAATAAGAGATCCTTCCCCTCTTAGAACAAATATTACGTACTGCTGCATCATAATGCAGGATGGTATAATTTTATGTTTAAATCATCTATTTTAAGAAATTAAGAATACAGGGAATAAATCTTAAATAATGAGATGAGTTTATTTTCCCCAATCCACAAACATCCCAAATGTATCATGCTTCTCAGTAGGTCCTCCAATTTAAATAGCTTAGAAAGTTTTATTTTAAAGTCGCCTTCAAGCTTAGCTTGCCAACACCACAAGAAAATCTAATAAAATATTCTCTTGGCCTGTACACTTTTTCTCCTCATTTTCTTCCCTTATTTCTATTCTTTCCTTCTTTTTTCTTTCCTTTTTTCTATCTTTCTGAAGTACTGAGGATCAAATCCAGGGCCTTTGTAGCAAGCTATAGCCCCCGCCTTTATTTATGTATTGTACTGCAGACTGAGCCAGGCTTTCTCACAGAGGGCATTCCCAACCCTCTTCTGTTTTCTATTTTGAGACCAGGTCTCACTAAGTCGTAAACTGCCCACGCTGAACTCACACTTGCAATCCTCCTGCCTCGGCATCCCAGAGTGCTGGAATGACAGGTGCACATCACCATGCTCGGATTCCGGATCTTTTGTCGTTGTCATATCTAATGCCATTACTTTCTTCCTTCTTTCTATTATGAGAACATATGTGTCCACGGCCCAGAATGCTCCTTCCCCAGGGGGCTGGGCAATGGTGGTACCGGATGGAGTTAGATGACAGCTGGGGTCCCTTCAAAATCTGAGATCTCAGAATCTGATTAATAACCATAATAAAACCCAAAGTGAGCACTTCACTGCATGGCAGATACTGTGTTATTTGAAAAACCACGTTTGTTCCAATTTTTGGAACTTGTCTTTTGGAATGCTGTCAGAGTCTCTATTGAACTCCAGATTAGTTTTACCTTTTGCTTCTGCCAGAAATTATCCTGAGTTATAGCTGGTAAGCAAAGTAAGTATCTAAGCTGAGCAATGTATTATTCAGAATGAGACCATAAGGGCACAGAAATAGTGTTCCTTCCCAGGTGTTGGGGCTCGGCATGGGTAATGACCACCTGTCGGGCTTCTTAAGTGTTTACATTATGGAGTCTATTGACACTACAGGAAATATATCCCTTTCAGTGCAGAATATTCCGTAATTGTAGAAAGTTTAGTTTCCCTGTCCTCCTGAGGCCAAGAGTGCTCCCCAAAGCACTGAGACAACCCACAAGTGCCCTAGATTTCTCCAGCCTCCTCAGAAGGAAACAGTGTTGAATACCATATGGGTCAGTGTCGTGTCTCTAAAGATATCTCCGCATCCTAGAGCCTGACCAAGTAAGTGGCATGCAGTCAACAGTATTGGTTGAATAATCTGAATCAACATCTCACAAACTGATTACAAAAGAACACTTTCAACACTGAAAATTGTTCCATTACGTGTAAAGCTTCTTATGCTCTTGCTGTATGTCTTCTGCCCAAAGAGAAATGTGCTTTCCTGTTTCAACACACTTAAAATCAGCCTTTCTGACACTTGACGTGGGGAGAAGCCTGTCGGTCACCACTCTCAGGAGCGAGCTGTGACACAGCTATGCCTCAGAGTTCAGCCAACTGTAGAATTTGTGCATACTGTCATTACCACATTGAGCATTATGACAATAAAGCTAGACCAAAACGTAGTATGAAAGCAGAAGTTGTCACAAACCAGCATAGCAAACCTCACGGCATGGATTTCTGAGACTTTCAAAACTGCAGGAAGCTGGTGCCACCAACCCCTACAGTTATCAGATACCAAACAGTTCTTGGACAGAAGCCTTGGCCTGATTTTTAGGAGGAAATGTTTAACTTTAAGAGATGGATGGTTGAGTTACGGAAAATAGGAAATTATTTGACCAGTTAAGGCAACAAAAACAAACCCTAGCATTTTTCAGTAGGTCCAGAATCATATTAAAAATCCAAAGAGGCAAAAAAAAAAAAAGATTCCATTCATAAGTCACGATGCTGTGCAGCACGTCAAACAGCCAAGGTGAGTTGGAAGAATCTTTAGACTCAACATTTGTGATACAAGAGTGTGCAACACATGTTATTGTTGGCTTAAAAATTATACTTGGTACATTTTTAACCTGAAAACTTTATTAATGATTTTGACTCTTAGGACTTGTGATATCTTAGAAATCAAGAAAAATGGAAATTTCAACCCCAACAAGTCATTTTTCATTTGTTGTTTTCTTGGAGGGGTCTCATTGTCCTAAATATCAATCAGAGCAAATCTAGGGATTAATCTTAGATACTCCTCCTGAGTGCCACAGTAGTGTTGGGCATTGTTGTGGTTAGGATCTGGAGTGTCCCCCAAAAGTCTCATGTATTTTAATGGAACCATGTGATGTTGGTGGATTGGGGTCTGGTCTGGAGGGGTGGACTGCAGTTAAGTTAGGATTAACGATGTGTAGTGGCCACACCTGGATGCAGGAGGGACTGGTTACTGGGTGGAGACCTGAAAGGATACATAACCTGCACCTGCCTTCCTGGAGGACTGGGACTAGTCTCAACTAGCCTCAGCTTGCCTTCCTGTTTGTCGGGGAAGCTGCCTCCACCTCTCTCTCTGCCATGTACTTCGATTATTGCCGGCCACCCCTGAATGGGCTATGACCTTCGAGACTGTGAGCTAAAATAAACCTTTCCTTTCCTAAGTTTGTGGGTTTCGGGTATTGAGTCACAGCAAAGAAAAAGTACCTAAGACAGGTATATCTGTCTACTGGGCATTTCCTCTTGGAGGCTGCACAGGTATCTCAGATTCACCCTCAAAACCGAATTAATCTTATTCTTTGCTCCAACCACTACTGCAACACAACTGCTCTTCTGTGTTCTTCATCTCAATGAGTCAGGTCACTCCCACCTGGTGCCCAAGCTTTATCACTTGGTTAACTCCGACACCTTTGCCCTCTTTTACCCCCAATCAACCTCTAAGTCCTCTATAAAATCTGCCTCCAACCATAAGATTCCTATTTTTTTCTGTCTCAGATGATCCATAAAATCTTTTGGGTATTTGTCCTCCTCCCTCAAAATATTCTCAATGTCTCTAGCACTTAGGACTTTTGTGCCTACCACTCAGATGGTGACCAATTTGTTCAATAATTGAATGACTTGGTATTATTAGATAAATGAATATTTTGTTCATCTGGGGGAAGCTGGTTTACTGTTGTTGCCCTGAAGTAATTATTAATAGCATTGTCCTTTTTAAAAGTGTTTTGGATAGTAAATTATATAGTAACTTTGCTCATGTATGACTAGTTCTCTAGCCCCTGTGCTGAGTATCTTCCATTTGTAATTGAGAAGAATGAGCAGGAGACCAGAAGGAAGGAGGAGTGTGCAGTTGGAGTATTTACTCCTCTGGTTCCTCCTTGCATGCAATCACCAGAGGTGGGTTGCCCCAGTAATGCTATGTACCTTAGTTTCATGATTACTCTTAGACGACACTCTTTCACAGGGTTCTATTCTCTCTGGAACAGGTAATTATATAACCAGCTTTAGTTTGGTTTCCCTAGGACATAGAGATCTGCACCAGAGGTTTCCGGAGAGCACTCTCAGAATGAACACCTGGGAGGAGGGAGAGATGCAGGACTGGACGGAGGGCAAAGATTAATTGTCCTGCTGATCCTATGAGGAGTTCTGAAGCTAAGAACTTACTTTTGTCCCAAATTAAGACAAGGGAGATGGACTTTGTACCCTGCATCAAAACCTCACAGTTGGGGCGAGGCTGTGGAGAAGGTGAAGCTGGGGCTGGGCAGTTCCCTTGGCACAGCTCGGCAGGGATCTCAGCTGTAGCCTATCAGCAACTAAAGCTTTAGGCAGTTGGAGAATAAATGCTTCAGTCTTAAGGGGATGTGGATAGACCTAGGCAGCAAACTACAGCCTCCCACACACCACCCTCCCACTCAGCACTTCTGGGCCTATGGTCATTGTGTTCCGCCATCGCTAGTTCATTCTACACTATCTCTTATTTTCCCCATCTTATTTTTCAACCGAGGAAATACTTCTTTCATAAAATTCTCCTTGAGTCACATATTTTGAATCATCTATTTCAAGCCTCAAGACCTAATATCCCATGCAATTAATGCCCAGTATTGTTTATGTGAATACCTAATTGCCCCTAACTTGTATGGCTATATATAACAATAAATGCAAGTAGAAATCAAGCATCCCATGTTCTGTGTTGTGGTGAATGCATCCCCGCAACCTCACTCCCGCTGCCTGATCCAAAATCCTAGCCTTGTGCTTGACATTTTGCTCCCTTCTTTATCCTGAGTCTGCCCCAGGCTCTCTCTCCCTGTGGTCTTCTGCACTCCACCTCCTCACCACAACTGTTTTTAGACCCTCGTCATTTAGGCAATATCATGGCAAATGTCTCCAAATTAATCCTCCCAATACTTGCACCACACTACAGCCAAAGTGATTTTTAAAAAGCTCAATGTACTTATGTCACGTGCCACTGACAAGCTTTCACCCGAACTTCAGACAAGCCCAGACTCCTAGCCAAGCCCACAGGGATATTTTCCCCTTGGGCCACATCCTGTAGCTCTACCTTCCAGTAGACTTTGCTTGGTTCGCAACCCATCATGAACTCTCATCTGCAACCTTTTATGAAGGAAGGCTCCACTACCAAAGGAATCCACACCCCTTCCTCCCCACTCAGTAGTCCCACCTTTATTCCAGCTCACACCCATTGATTCTCCAGATTTCCCTCTAGTAAACTCTTTGAAATCCATTCTTCCTGGAATTCCATCCTTCCATGTGTTTTAATGGGATCCTATAGTTTTCCTATCACAGAATCTCCCCTGCTAATTTTACCATTGTCTGCCCACTTCTCTCTTCCATTAATATTATCTCCACAAAGTCAGAAACATTGTTGTGTCTTCAGCACCAATCACAGTGCCAAGCACATGAAAGGGCCCCAATAAACATTCAATAAATGTGCAAATGGATGCAGTACAATGTTCTACTTCTCATAGCAATGGTACCACTGGAAGGAATGTAAGAACAAAGTACACAGAAAGTATTTCTGGGGCATCAGCTCTATCTAGATATTTTGGAATCAACTCTATTGATCTATATTGATTCAAAAATAATGAGTTGGAGTGAAAAAACTGTCTTTTATTGAACATGGTTTGTATTTTTTTTTTTTTTTTGATGGAGTCCTTCTATATTGCCCAAGCTAGCCTCAAGTAGCTGGGATGACAGGTCTTTGGAGTAATGTTTTCTTATACATTTATATGATAAAGCATAAAACATTTCCCACTTGCTCTAAGCCTCTTCAGATTTAACCCTGGAAATTACAACACCTCCTCTTCCCTCTTGTTTTTAGAAATATTCAGTACAAAAAATGAGAAATATGATACCATATCCTATATGAAATGTAATAAGAATACAAACATGGCTTTAGATATAGTGTTTGTAAACAAAAGATGGCCTTCATTTTTACAACTCAAAATATAATGTTTCAGTAAAAAGAAAAAATCCAATCAACTCGACTCCAATGTTCACAGATGGGCTTGTACTGTGTCTGTCATTGTTTACAAACAAAGGTGTGGAAGAATACAAGCTAATGTTAACACTGGCTATCTTAGAGGACTGGGTGGTTTGGTAGAGGATGAGGGTGAAACAATTAGCTTTGTCTTTATATGTTTACAATTTTGTCTTATGATTGTAGTAATTATGTATTACTGATTTATTTGGAGGAAAAATCAGAGTACTTTAATAAGCAAAAATGGAGGCTATCTTGATTTACATATAGTTATCTGCAAATACCAAACAAGACTTTATATTCCAATTTTACTAACAGTCGTCACTGAACCTGTCTTTGTAGTTTTCTGAGTGAGCATTTTAAAATTTAAAAAAGCTTAATAAACAATTCTTAATTGCTATTCTTAATTACAACTGGGAAACTCCTAATTGTTTGTCATTTAAGGTTTTTTGGTTGAATTAGAATTCCAAAAACAGCTATCCACTTTTGAGAAAAGAGAATTTAAAGAAGCAACTGGGGTTTACCTAGTTGAAAAGGTTGAAAGTGAGCAATTAAAGGTGATAATATCTCAGCTGGATTTCACAACTGCTTAATAATACCAGCTTTAATGTTGGTGTAGTTGGCACATGTAACAGCTGGTGAATCAGCACCATTTGCCATTGACTTTACAATATGAAATCAGAGCTGTCTTTTGTGTCAGTGGATACACATTTTTAAACAGATGCCACCAATATTAAGGACAAGATTCAATAGAGACTCAGGCCAGGAGTAAAGTCTAGGTGGGAAACAGTGCCTTCCCAAATGAAGCTCGCCCATCGTCACACCGTCAAATAGAACACAGGGTCGTTCACACCGGCACATATATTTCTTTACCTTTACAGTCATTTGTCAGGATTCAGGTTATTCTGAGAAGTAAGTTTCTGGCCGAAATTTAATTTGAGGGAAGAGAAGGAAGGAAGGGATAAACGAGACTAACAGCTACACATTCTACAATGGCCCTAGAGTCAGCTACTTCATTTCCTTGTCCTTATATACGAGTGGCCTCCCTTTCCTGGTCTTGGGAGCTAAGTGTGACCTTCCTGTGGTTCTTACAAAACAGAGAAAATCAAAATTTAACTGAAGCAACAGCTACTTAACAGAAAGACAAGACATTCAAGTTCTCCCTTCAGAGCATCTGGCTTATTGTGATCAGAGTCTTTATTATCTGGTATTGTTTTTTTTTTTTTGAGGGTTTGTCCTCCTTCCTCCCTCTACTAGATGTAAACTCTGAGAACAGAGATGTCATCTGTCTTGGTGGTCTCAGCATGCTCCTGACGACCTGTGGCACACAGTACGTCCTCTACCGACAGTGGCTGAACCTAAGCCTACGACGTGACAAGCACAGTGTGAGGTGGGAGCTGGCTGCTCTGTGCACATGGAGGAGCCGGCATGGGCATTTCACACGGGGATGAGCTTACTAGGTGGTTTCACTTATTTATTTAACAAATATTTATTGCGAGCCTCCTAATATAGTATAGCAATGAACAAACTGACATGAATTCCATTCCTTTTTACTTTTAATCTAACCAGATGATAGACACTATGAAGAAAATCATACAATTCACTATCTAATTGCAAACTGTGGTAAATGTGGTGAAGGAAAGTACAGGGTAATGCTGGCAATTATATGTTAAAAAAAGATACCACAGGATGGCTGTACAACTCTGAGAACATACTAAAATTGAACTGAACACCTTAAAAAGATGAATTTGAAGATATGGAAATCACATCTCAATAGAGCCATTATTTAAAGAAAGAGTATTATGGTGGATAAGAGCACAGCTTTGGGTCCCTAAATTTTTAGGCTTGCAATTCCTTCTGGGACAGCTACCAGCTGCCTTCTCTTGGATGACTTTGTTTACATCTTATACATAACTTGAGCTCCTCATCAATAATCATCCAAAGGTTAAACAAGTTGGGATTTCCAAAGCAATGAAATTAGTTGGTCCCCAATGAGGACAGTGATTATTTCTTTGGAAGACTCAGGAAGCATTATATAATGAATGCCCACCCCACAAAAGAAACCTATATGTTGAAATCTTGAGCCCTAAGCTGATGGCATCAGGAGGTGAGGTCTTTGGGAGGTATAGTAGATATGGTGGGTTATGAGGGCAGAGCCTTCATGAATGAGAGGAAGCTGTCTGTGTCATGAGGAAGAGTTTTCTCCCCAGAGAGACACCAGATCTGTTAGCACCTTGAACTTGGACTTGTAGCCTCCGGGATGTATGTGAGAAGCTGTGATGCTCAGTCCTCAGTATTCTGTGAGAACAGCATGGACCAGCCATGGCCGGGGGAGAACAGGCACCAGGGTGAGAGAACACCTCATGGGAGTAAAGTCCAAAGGCACTTAAGATCTATTTATTGCCTCTTAGAAACTTCTTCTAGGTCTCTGTTAAAAAATTTTAAAGGCATTATGTTTTAATTCTTTTTGCTTCCAGAACAATGCTCTTTGTGGTAGAAACTGAGTCATGAACATAACTAAAATGATAAATTGAAATTGTAGAAATATATTCATATATCATGTTTTCTACTACAGAACACAAAGTAAATATCTTGCCTTGACTTTCAAAAAAACTGTAATCATTTTATAGAGATAGAATCTATATGCCATAAGTTCATCTTTTTAAAATGTCCAATTCACTGGTGTGTAGTATATCCCCAGGGTTGGGCAGCCGCCACCACTACAATTCTAGATCATCTTTATCAACCCCAAAGAAACTTTGTACCCACTGGAAGCCTCTCCCAGGCACCCTCCTCCAAGGCCCCAGCCATCACTCCTCTCCTTTCTGTTGCTGTGGATTTCTTGATTCTTACCTTTGCTCTTGGAAAGGCACGTGGAAATAAGCTGGGCTGTTTTTGGGGTCGCCAAAATTTATCCTCAGTTTGCACCGGGAAATCAAATGACTTCTGTTCGATCACAGTTGGAAACAACCTATGTAAAAAGATACAGAGGTTAAAATCAAATGTGTGTATTTAAAGCTTCCCAAATTATGATTTTAAAATAATTCACTGAGCACAAACATTGCTCAGACATATACGGTTCCCCTCTACCTAAGGACCAACAGCACTGCATGAGTTCATTCCAAGTGACGCGAATACCTGGGTACACGTGCAAAAATAATTTAGAATAGCTGTATAATAATTATTATCATCATTATCATGGTCAATACTTTTGTAACACTTGACAGTTGGCAAGGGACTTTGGTATGCACCCAGTGAGGAAATCGAAACCCAGGTCACACAGGTGGCAATGGCCAGGCCTGGCCTCCAGGCCTAGTTAATATCACATTTAATAGCAAATATTCTATTGGTGACTACAGCACATTAGGTCAACTTTTAGCATTTTTACTACTGGAAAACGGCAGTTGTTTTATTAAGCATAAGAACTTCCAAGTCTGGTAAGGACTGTTGGAGAATGGATGAAAAGCTCCAACACCGGCTGAGTTTGTATAACTAATAACTGACAGAATTATTACACCATAAAGCATTTCTTGGGAGAGAAGAATACACAAGGCTGTATTTTGTTTAATAAAATCAAATTATGGGATAGGTAATGCTAAATACATTTAACATGTTAGTCCCTATGCATTTAAGAGTTACATTATTTGAATTTCCATTGTTTTATATAATTCCAAAGATTTAAATATCAAAGTTGATTATAGGTTTTCACCACTAAGCCACTCCGTTTGTCCACTCTGGGTGGGACTAGCAGCTTGCTCGTTCACCTGAGGTAACTGCAGGTCACTGTCCTAACCTCACCCCACAGGCTGCCACAAAGCACCTGGCTTTCAGTATCATTTCTGGATCGTTCTAATATTCTCATCGTCTTTGGAAATGGAAGGCATCATTCTATGAACAGCATCCTGGTATCAGTAGTGATATTTCCACTTACAAAATATGATAATTCTAAAGTACTGAAAATCAAATGGATGCTGGCAGTGAGCTCTACTTTTTTTTTTTCCTAAGCAAAAAAGTAAAGTGTTAAGCAGCAGACAGGACCGTAGCAGAGCAACCTAAAAAAACAAACAAAAAAGTAGAACTATAAGAATGGGTGCACATGTGCTGTGTTGTGTCATAAAATGTTTAACCTAAAAGTAGGTTCAATTTCTTTAACATGAGGAACACAATTAAGGTGAATGAAGTTCAACTGACAGTGGAACTCCACACCTTGATTCTGCTGTCGTGCTCTTGCGGGCCCAAGTCACCATCAACAAGCAACCCGTGCCTCTGGCCTCACTGACACGTGAGAGACTGAATGTTGCCTCTCTCATCCTTACAGTAATAAGAAAGCAAAATAACCCAAATCAAAAAAATCAAATCACAAGATCACAAGGCAAAATGCTGCCGTGAGAACTGAAAAGAACAGGATTCAAGGAATCACAGCAGCAGCTGCCGGGCCCGCTGGCAAGAATGTCACGCTCTGGGAAAGCCCTCCCGGCTGACAATTATGAGTGGACAAATCCTCTATGGCCCCCTGCTTCTCTGAGGATTACCTTCAGACCACTGAAGGGAGCAGGGTGTATAGCTCCATGGTTTAAGCCCTTGCCTACTAAGCACAAGGCCCTGGCTTTGACTCTTGCATAAACCAGGCATGGTGGCACACACATAATCCCAGCACTCAGGAGGCTGAGGCAGGAGGATTGCCACAAGACCGAGGCCAACCTGGGCTCCATAGTGAGTTCAGGACCAGCCTGGGCTACAGAGTAAGACCCTATCTCAAAAAAAAAAAAAGTCTCCCTGTGTTTTCACTGGAAAGATCAGAGGAAAAAACATCCTCCAACTTGCTTCCAGCAGGGGAGGGAAGACAACTCCAGAAGATACCCAGGTGGTGCTACTTTCTGTTTTGTTCTCTGTAATGAAGGCCACTTTCAAGGAAAAATATTTTCCTATAGCCTAATTTCACCTGGAGATAGACAATTAGCCAACCCTGCCCCTCAAAGGTGCAGAGAGTGGAAGAAGCTGAGAAAAACTGAAGGAGCAGCCCAGGGACACAGACCCAAAGAAGGTAGGAGACAGACGGCTCCCCCCAGCCTGCTCAGGTATACACACCCCTTCCTGCCACAACTGTGGAGCTCCTGGGTGACAGAGAACAACAGAGGAAAGAACAGCAAAGCTAATGAAGAAGTTTCCAGGGAAATGTCAAGACAAGAGCAGGGACAACAACAACAACCAAAAAAAAGCAGACAAAGACACTAGAAAAAAATTGGAGCGTCAAACATCTAGAGTTACAGCAACAGTAAACAAAGCATCATTTCCAGCCAGACAGATATAAATACTCAGCACAAAGGTCTACTTATCCTGGTCCTCATTATCTAACGCCTCATGTCTAACATTCAACAACAACAAAATAAAAGCCAGGCTAACAGACAAGAACAGACAAATTAAGCATCAGAACCAGATTCAGATATGACAGATGCTGTAGATATCACACCAGGAAAGTAACTATGGCTAATGTGCTAAGGAATCTAGTGGGGAAGTAGACAGCATGCAAGAACAGGTGAGCAATGAAAGCATGGATCTTACACTCTGTGAAGGGGCCAAGAGGAGAGGCTAAAACCCAAAGCTTTGTACAGAATGAAAAATGCCTGTGATAGGCTTGTCAATACACCAGCGTGGTCAGTAAAGGAATCAGCATGCTTGAAGAAATATGAAACTAAACTAAAAGGCCAAGAGGGAAAAAGAATGAGCAAAAAGAACAGAATACTCAAGAATTGTGGGATAACTACCTAGTGGGAACACCAGCAGAGGAAGAAAGGGTCAAAGAGAAGAAAAAAAAATTGAGTAATAAAATGGAGCATTTCCCAAAATTAATGACAGACACCAAACCACAGAGCCTGGGACCTCAGAGAATATCAATCAGGAAAAATATCCAAAAGCTACACCTGCATGCCATATTCAAACTATGGTAAACCAAAGACAAAGAAAATCATGTAAGAAACCAGAGAAATACGAGTAAGAAATAAAGGCATGAAAGATATTGAGAAGTAAGGGTAAGAAATAAATAGAACTTCACAAGCCATTCAAGCAAGAAGAGTGGATGGAAGGTTTCAATGCATGTGAAGAAAAACATGCCAACCTCAAACTCTGTACGTGGGGAAATTACTCTCCAGGGTGACGGGAAATAAAGACCTTCTCAGACAAACAGAAGCTAAGCGAGTGTGTTGCCAGACTCCTGTATTGCAAGAAATTCCAAAAGTTCTTTGAAGAAGTGGAATGACAGAGGTCAGTTATGGGCCATGTGAGGCAAAACCCACCGCCCTGTTTCTGGTGTCGCAGCGCCCGCTGGTCGCCTTCTCCTCACCTACAGCATGAGCACCTTCTCAGGCCTGTTTGTTGGCAGCTCTGGGGATTGGTCCCAGGGCACTCTGCTCCTGAGCTACATCCCAACCCCTTTTACATCTAATTTTGAGACAAGGGTTTCTCTGATTTGCCCAGAAAAGACTAGAACTTGTAATCCTTCTGCCTCAGGCTCTCTAACTGCTCAGAGAATAGGAGAGCATCACCTTGCCTGGCTTTATTTTTATGCATATTATACATTTTGCTTTGTGTATTTTTTGAGATGGGGTCTTGCTGTATAGTCCAGTCTGGTTCTGAACTCAGTACTGAGCCTAAGCTGGCCTTGGCCTCACAGCAATCTTCCTGTCTCAGCCTCCTGAGTGCTGGGATTATAGGCGTGTGCCTCCATGCCCAGCTAACATGGTACTGGCAAACTGAACTCAGGTACTTAGCACTCACTAGGCAAGCACTTTAACCTCTGAGCCATTCCTCCAGCCCTTGCATGTGTATATACAGGGTTTTTAGCTGGACTTAGCTGGAATCACAGGTTATCTGTGACACACTATCTAATATCTATACCATTTTGCCAGAAGTGAAAGTCTTGTAGTATAGTTCTTAAATCCTTTTGCCTCCATGGATTATATGTTTAGTAGTGAATTTAGATATTCAGGATTAAATTCAGCTATAATTGAGTATCCTGCTTTCTTCCCCTTCAACATATACTATGATAAATTTTCCAAGTCATTAAGATTTCAATAATAGCAGTTTTAATGGCTATAAAATACAAGTTTAAATGTGTAATAGTGGATTTAATTATTATTTTGCTGATGCTATTAAGGTATGTGCAAGTTTATTGCTATTAGATACATCACCAAAACAAATATACTTACACAGATACTCATGTATATCTCTCCCTATTCCTAGGATAATTCTTAGAGCTATAACTAAGTTAAAGATAATTTTTAATCTTCTTGCATATGTTTAACATTTGCTTTTAAGAATGGTGTGCTATCTTATTTCTCCAGTAATTTTTTTGAGACAGGGCCTTGGAGTCAAGGCTGGTCCTGAATTCACAGTAACATAAAAGTATAACTATCTTGTATCCTCATAAGCACACAATACCATGACAGTTTAAGAGGAAAAAAAGAATTTGTAAAATTGTAATGTTGTGAGAATTAGAATTTTTCTGGCTTGCCAGTAAGAGGAAACATTTGTCCATTTCATTTTATCCATTACCAACAACATTAAACATTTTTCATGCATTTGCCAATTATTTGCACTTGTATCCTTTTAAGTAGCCTGACACCCCTTTGCCATTGTCTTTTTGGTGGAACAGGGTAAGAATCTTTCATTTAAAAACACAGTATAGGTGTGGAGGAATGGCTAAGCGGTTAAAGCGCTTGCCTAGCAAGTGCTAAGTCAAGTGCTAAGTACCCCAGTTCAATTCTCTAGCACCACATACTGGGCATAGTGGTGCATACCTGTAATCCCAGCACTAGGGAGGCTGAAGCAGGAGGACTCCTGTGAGTCCAAGTCCTGCCTGGGCTCCATACTGAGTTCAGGACCAACCTGGGCCACAGAGCAAGACCCTGTCTCAAAACAAAAACAGTTTTAGCAATTTTATGACAAATTTGTGCCAAACTTTTTGTTCATTTTTAATTTATGATATTGTCAAAAAATTATTTCATGTCTCAAAAATTTCAAACCCTAAGCTGGATGTCTGCCACAGAAGTTAAAGTGCTTGCCTTGGAAGCACAAGGCCCTGAGTTTGATTCCCCAGCACCACATAAAGTCAGGTGCACACCTGTAATGCCAGCACTCAGGAGGCTGAGGCAGGAGGATTGCCAAGTCCAAGGGTAGCCTGGGCTATGTAGTGAGTTCAGACAAGCCTGAGCTGCCACAGCAAGACCCTGTCTTAAAAAAAAAAAAATCAAACCCATGAAAAACATGAAAAAAAAAAAGAACAGCGAGCAAACAAGTGCCTCTTACGTGGCAAAGCGTCATATCTTGTTACCCTGCCCTCCTCCCCCACACGCTCTGTCTGTGTGTGTATATATATGACTAGAATGTATGCATGTTATTGGGATGTGCGCAGTGCATGGAACAACCCAGGTGCTTCAAAAATCGGGTGCCAATGTCGCTCCTAATCTCTACCCAGCATCTCACAGCAGCCTTCTCTTCTGCCTGTGTCTCGCCATGATTTATCTGCTTTGTTCTGGCTTCCTTTCTCCCCCTCCAGTGCCAGCACAAAGGACACAAAGGGAAGATGTGTGTGCGGTTCTGATGGCGCTGATGCAGATGGCAGCCACCCTCCTAGCGTCCATAAGCAGAGCATGGCCATTAAGAACAGTGTGAGCAGATACCAGAAGCAATAAAGCCCGTGAACACCAGCAATGACAAGAGCAAGAGCCACACTTTGACACAGAAGAAGAGTCGCTGCCAGCGTGGAGATAATTGTGAAACCTGTCTTGAAAACGAGACAAAAGCTCCTGGAGCTGCTTGGAGAAGGCCTGCTACTTTTGGTGACGCCGTCATCACGGGTTCCCGGGTGGCTGCTGGGAAAACCTTGCCCTCGCTGCCAACCTTTATCATTACCTTGCATATCTGCTGGTCTTGGTCTCTACCAGATAAAACTACCAGATTTTTCCCTTGAGCCATACTTGCTATGATGGAAAACCATCATTTGGGAAAAGCAGGGTTCTTGGTCCTTAGGCAGCTATGAGTAGAGTACCCAAGTGCAGGCACGTGACCTGGCCTGGAGGCCGGGCCTGGCCATTGCCACCTGTGTGACCTGGGGTTTCGATTTCCTCACTGGGTGCATACCGAAGTCCCTTGCCAACTGTCAAGTGTTACAAAAGTATTGACCATGATAATGATGATAATAATTACTATACAGCTATTCTAAATTATTTTTGCACGTGTACCCGGGTATTGGCGTCACTTGGGATGAACTCATGCAGAGCTGTTGGTCCTTAGGTAGAGGGGAACCGTATATGTCTGAGCAATGTTTGTGCTCAGTGAATGAACACAGAACTGTGAGAAAACAGTTATCAAAGAACTGTGCTTGTGCTCTGCTTCGAAGGAGTGACAGAGATCTGCGGTTCTTACTATATACCCCTCCTTCAGATGGAGTTACTGCTCCAGGGAATTTGTCCTCATGGTCGGAGCAGTGACTGGCAGGTCCCGCCAGCCTGACTGCCGGGTTCTGGTCCTATTTCAATCCACATTGCAAAAGACTTACTCTGACCCTCATAGCAATAGGGTAGCAGAATTTCGAGGGACAAAATCTTAATTATAAGGAGCCAGATTGTCTCTTTGGCCTAAAACCTACTGATTACAGACAGCCGTGCCCCTCTCAGGGCTTCCAGTACACATGGTCTGCGTTGGAAATACTAAGAGTCTGTTATGGTGCAAATCCCAGGAATTCACCTGGGAGCCGCGAGACCTGCAAACCAGACTGAGACCCATCACTGTAGACCTGGGGTCTCTCAAATAGGGCACCCACATCTCAGGTGATGCCTCTGACAATGTCCTTGGTTGTGCGAGGAAGACGTAGGAACTTCTATTTACATAAAATTAGAAACAAACAACAACCGACATCTTTGTGCTGCTATTAAGTATTCCTGTGAGTGACAGTCGTGTGCTCGCAGGTAGTCAGTCACAGTGGTTCTGCAGCTGTCCTGAAAGATTGTGAGAACAGGTTTGCGTTCAGAGTCGGATACAGCCTGCCAGGAGATCGCACGTAAAGCGGCTGCACAGCCCAGAACTCCTAGAAGACCTAATATGGCCTTTTCTCCAGGTTTTTATTTTTTTAACCTTGACCCATCCGGTTTCATTTCAGAGCCCGCGGCCCTTCGGCACTACACAGGCTCAGCTAGGGGTGAGAGGAGCTTGGTCTGCCTCCTCCAGGTTCGTGGGACCCTTAGGGGCTTGCCAGGTTTCCCACGCTCCTGAGAGGAGGCTGAGGAGTGTGCTTGCCCTGAACAGGAAAGAGGATGCAAGGGCCAGGTCTGGGTGCCAGCTCCAGCCCGGTCAGTGTCTTCCGAAGGGACATTGCCTAGCAAGAAGGAAGAACCGTAGGAAAAAGTCCTCCGCCAGATTGTTTCGTCTCCTCCGCGGCTGCAGCTGCTTCCCAGTTAGCTCTGTTCAGCTACTGTGACTTGCAAACTACAGGCCCGGCTCCTTTTCATCTGTCTAGATTAGAGGTCCAAGAGAAGACCAGAGATGGGAGCCAGGAGAACTTCCGAGGCCTCGATTACTTCATCAGAGCTGGTAGCAGACTCCCCTCTCCTGATTGTCTTCCGCACTCCTTCCGTTCTGAGATTTTCTCCTTTGATGCTTTTCCACTAGCTTCTTGGGCACACACTTCCCCTGTTACTACTGACCTTCTGGCTGTCATTTGCACAGGCCTCTGCTTCGCCCTGCGGGGTGGTTTTGATTTCAAACTAAGAGTCAATATGCTGAGTTGGGAAGAATGACTTCCAATAATTTCTTCTCTCACATTCTCTGTTTTAATTTTCCCTATAGATACCTTGCTTTTAAATATGTATATTAATCTATTTACAAGTCATAGTTTTTGGCCTATTGGTCAGTCCTAGTTCCAGATTTAAAAATTAAAGCTATAAATGGCCAAGCCGAAAACATTTTATCAGGACAAACTTGTACATTTTATTCCACTGAATTGTTCAAGTTGAGAGTATATTTTTGAAATGTTAGTTCGATCTTGATTTAAGAATTTAAAAATATTGAAAATAATTTAGGAACACCCATGTATCTTTAATCAGCGTGACAGAATACTTGCTGAATTTAAAACCAAGAAAATGAACTTTATTCAAACTCCTGCAGATTTTGGGTCATGTAATCTTACACCATTTATACAATTTTAATTTCTTCATCTCTAAAAGGAGAATAATACTTCACAAAGTGATTTTAGGGATTGTTTGAAATAATATTTGTAAAAATACTTTGTAAGTTTTAACACACTGTGGAAGTGGAAATATATCTGACTCTGGCTCACTGTTTCCAGTATTTTTCAAAGTTGGCGTGTGGCCTTATCTATTTCTGTCTTCTTAGCTCTGCATCTCAACCATGGGGACATACAACTTAATGAAATTATATGAACTTAATGAAACTACATTTTCACTTATCATCCCCAAGTTTGTATCAGGAAGTTCCAAGTAACCTCAAGTTAAAAACAACACTTGGTATAAAGACAGACAGGCTTGAGGCTACTGCAGGTAAATGGAGGCAACTTGAGACCAGCATGCTCAGAGAGGTGAGTCAGATGCAGAAGGTTAAATACCAAATGGTTTCTCTACTATGAGAAACCTGGAATACAGTCATTTCATAGAACTAATTGGGGGAACAGAGGGAAATAGTGTGTGTGTGTGGGGGGGGGGTGAGACAATAAGGGAGAGGAGAAGTATTTGTAATTTTGACGCAATATATATGTGCACAAAATACTCCAGTTCATTGTAAATATTATGTATCATGTGCATACATATCAATAAAATGGGAGGGGGAACAGCATTAGCTCTTTAGTCCTCCAGCTGTTTCCTGTAGTTCTCATTTTAAATCAGTGACTCCTTCCCATGTTCAGTGTTCCCTTCTCCAAATCTTGGGGTCATTCTTGAGTCTCATTCATTCTTCTATACAACCTCACAATCATCAAGGTTCTCCCAAATGACTCAAATCCAACCTCTCCTTTTGCATCTTCTTACTGTTGTCTTCAGATTAAACTGAGTTACGAGGACAAAATCTACAGCTAGTTGGCATATCTTGGATGTCTCACATTACATTAGCAAATAGTAGGTACCCAATAAATGTTTGTTGAAATAATGAATGATAAACTGTTAAATGAACGTGCAGATAACTGGAGAAACCTATCTACTGATTGTCTACTTTTAGATGACGTCCTTCTGTCCCATCTACTCTCTACAACACTTCCAGACAATCTTTATAAGACTCCACTTTCATCTTGGCCCAGTTTGCCAAAAATTTTTCAATGGCTTCCTTCTTTCTTAAAAGATTACTTTACACTTTATTCTTGCCCAGACTTAACCCATTTAATATTTTCTTTATTTCTCTCATGTGGCATATCAGGACAAAGGTGTTGAAGACACGTTAATTACTACTCCCAGTCTCTTTACTTAGAGATCTCCAAAGGGATTGAACAGCTTCCCCACCTACAGAAGGAGGTGAATTGGCCATCCTGCCCCAGCAAGGGCCTTGACTCATATTTACTGGGGAAAAAGAGTGGGTACAATGAGTAGAGAAAACACTTGGTGAATTATTTATAGAGACCCAAAAGCAGACTTGGAATTTACTTTTTCCTTTTTCTTTTTCTGAGATGGGGTCTTGCTCTGTAGCCCAGGCTGGTCCTGAACTCATTGATGTAGCCTAGGCTGGCTTTGGACTCAGGACAATCCTCCTGCATCAGCCTCCTGAGTGCTGGGATTACAAGTATGCACCACCGCACCCAGTTTTCTGTGGTGCTGGGGAACTGAACTCAGGGCCTTGTGCTTTAACCCTTGTGTTATTCCTTCAATTCTTAGGCTTAGAACATATACAATGACTGGTTAAGGTAGCACAGAATACATGTGGATACAAAACAAAATTCCACAGCAAATGCTTTGTTATTGATCTTTTCCTTCTTATCTAATCGGCAGGTAAGAACACAGGGAGCTCTGGCTCTGTGGACACGCTTTGTGCTGTTCCATTAGTACAATGCCAAAGCAGTAGTTTGGCACAGAGGCAATGAAACAGGGCACAAATCTGGCTGAGTCCAGAAGAAGCACTAACGCTAGCCTTCACATACTCTTCTCCAGGCCTTCTGGACTTCCCACTGGAACAAATCTCTTTCCATTATTTATTCTCTTCATGGTTCATCATTCATGCTGCTTGATCTTTCTCAGAGAACGTTTCCTTTTTCTTTCCACATGCCCAAGTCCAACTACTGCCCTGTCCCTGATGTCTTGCCAGGCTATGGTGACATCTCCTTATTCTGATCTCCCATTGGATTTTTTTTGTCTCCTTGTAACTATATGCCAACACCGAAAGGCACTGGGACTTCTCTCTAATTCGAATCTTGAGGTAGTGATCTTTTGAGTTTTATGGAGCACCAGCAGCCATGGTGCTACCATAAAACACAAGTTCATTTAAAATGTCCTGATTTGAATTAAATATGGTATAATTTAGGATGCCAGAGCAGAGAAAGAAGGAAGAAAGGAGAATGGGGTTTCAGACCCAGCTATTCTTAGAAGTTCATGGAGACCGTGAGTTATCAGCGTGTTGATAAAGAACTAGCAGTGAGGGGGAGGGAGGGAGGGGAGGATCGGGGGCGGGACAAAAGGTGAGAGGGAAAGTCTTTGTCGCCTTGACAAGATGCATATGTGCACAAAATGCTCAACTTCATTGTAAACCTTAAATCTTGCACTGATACATATCAATAAAATGGGGGAAAAAAGAACTAGTAGTGACAGATCATATTCCCATGTCACGATGTCCATGTGACATTGCCAGTAGGTCCTCTGCATCTCTGGATTCCCAGTTGAGGGCAGGACTTCTGCAATCGCCATTCCTGGTTTTCTAGGGTCAGCACGCCATTATGATCATATGCCAGCAATTTGCCAGGAAAGCTGAAGTTAGTTACTAATAATTTATCTAAAATACAGCCCGGTCCTATCACTGTACCTCAAGTCTAATCCTTAGGATTTAGCTAACTATTCTAATATGCACAGATCGGATTTCAAGTAAGTGGAGAGCACTGAGCCTTGACAGAGCAACTCTGAGATCTTAATCACATCCTTTAACCTCTATGGCCTAAGTTTATATAGTTATAAAATGAGGATAATACTTATTATCCCAATAAAATAATTATTTTAAGGATTAAATGAAATAATATAGACTCATAATTCTTTATGTACTATCTATAGAAGGGATACAGTATCATAATAAATAACAAACATGTATAAGGCTCCTATCATTTGCCAGACACCATGGCAAAGCCATGTGAGCCATGATCACTTCCCTCCAGGGCAATAAAAAGTCATTTTCAATATAAGATAGTGAATGATATAAGCCAAATAAGTCATGAAGGTACAGAATGCTATGAAAATTCAAAACTAGTTTGAACAGGTGAGGGAAAGCTTGTTAGCAAAGATGGATGGAACCTGTATCCAGAGGTAAGCTCAAGAGTATGTTGGAGAGTGTC
The DNA here is from genome assembly GCA_004027205.1 of Ctenodactylus gundi. NCBI lineage: Eukaryota > Metazoa > Chordata > Mammalia > Rodentia > Ctenodactylidae > Ctenodactylus > Ctenodactylus gundi. The sequence goes on along the minus strand of PVKB01000084.1, from coordinate 770,386 downwards.
CACCAATGATCCCCATCCCTGATGTTCATGCCCTCATATAACCCTTCCTCCTTGAGTGTGGGCTAAACTTACGGGCTCACTTCTAACCAACAGAATAGAGTTGACAAAAAGTCTCTTTGAGGTTGGGCTACGGCCACCGCAGGGCATGCTCTCATTCCCTGGGTCACCAGCTGCAGTGTTGTCGTATAGCCTGAGAGAGATCAGCACATTGAGAAGCCAAGTCCTGCCACCACCATATGAACAAGCTTGGGAGTTTCTCACTCTCCTGCCCTCACACCCCACCATCAAGTCTTCCTGAGAGCCTGCCCCAGCCAATGCTTAGATGGTAGCCTTGTGGGAGACCCTGAGCTACAGGCATTTAGCTAAGTGTGCCAGATTCCTGAGGACAGAAACTGTGAGATGATGAGCATTTGTTGTACTAAGTCACTAAGTTTTGAGTGATTTGTTACAAAGCATTAACAGTTACTATGAGGGCCATGTAGGCACTAAAACGGAAACTGTGATGATCACAGAGTAGCCATATTGTTTATGCCTGCAAGGCCCCCAGGGAACAATAGACCAGCAAGTGTTGCCTTCTGTGGTGCCCCCTTTCCTGGCAGAGAAGGATGAGCACAATGGACGCCCACCACCACTCTGCTCCCCACTACCAAGTGCCACGTCTCAGCTACGTCTATAGCTTTCCCTGACAGCCCGGGCACTGGTTCTTCAACTGGACTTCGCTGCCCAATATTATTCATTTATTCTGGGCACCTATATAAAATGCAAGTAAGCACCAAGGGGGATTAAGCTTAGAATAAAACTCAATCTCCATTTAATCACTGGGAAGCCTGTATGTGAGAAAGCCAGGGTGAGGCGAGGCTGCTGCTTTTCAACTCAATTCTAATTTAATAAATCATCTCTTTGGATATAATTACATAATGAATTTTTCAAGCCACTTTTATTACATTTCTTTACCCAAAATCATCTTTGAAATAAACACATATGACATCCTAAAAACTGAAAATTACTATGTGATCTGGATAATATAAGAACAGATTTGAATTAAAATGCTTCTTCTGGGAGCTGAATTTTAAATACCTTTCACTAAAAAGCAGTAAAACCAAAGGGAGATACCAAAACCTAGTACCACCCTGAAACACCTGCTACAGTGTCAAGCATTTAGAACTCAATAGAGGGGCTGGAGGAAGGTACAGCGGTTAAAGTGCTTGCCTCGCAAGTGCAAGGCCCTCAGCTTGATTCCCAAGTACCACATAACACGGGGTGTGGTGTTTCACACCTGTAATCCCAGCACTTGGGAGGCTGCAGCAGGAGGATTTCCATGAGCCCAAGGCCAGCGTGGGCTCCATAGTGAGTTCAGGACCAGCCTGGGCTGCAGAGACTCTATCTCAAAAAAAAAAAAAATCCTCAGTAGAAGTAACACAATAATTATGTCACCAAAGCCCATTAACTTCTTATGCAATATTTTACTGAAATTAGTAGAATAAGTGTGAACAAAGCCAAGAAAAATACATATGTGCAGTCATCTTACCTGAGAGAGAAGAGTTATTTTGTTTTATTTGGATTATGTTATCTTACCATTTTGAAGCCATGGGAGAGTGTGAGCTCTCATCGACAGGATTCAGTAGCACCTGATGGTTCATGACATGTAAGTACTTCTCAACGTGGATCTGTCACAGAGAAATCAAAGTTTAGGCAGCGACGGCGGACTGAAGACACTCTGCCCCTGTACGTCATTCACTAGGCCAGCACTCTGCATGGTACAATTAGCCAAAAACACAACACACTGTGTGTCATGACCAAGGCATCGCTAGGCACCTGAAAGCCAAACTACTCCGGCTGTCCTGACAAGTACAATTAACAACTAAGACTCAAAGCTTGAGTGACCCACTCTAGTGTTCTTTGCAAAAGACATTGCTCCATGTCCCTATTGGCGAGTAGATTTATCTGGCTAAGCAGTTCGCCAATAGGGACATGGAGCAATGTTCGTCTCTTACGGGGACTTCAGGGAAGCAACCAGGGAAAACATTTGGCCTTTAGGGGGGAAAAAAAAAAAAAAAAAAGAACGGTTAACCCAAAGGTTCCAGCTGGGCACAGTGTTCTCACCACCAGGTAATGTAGGGCAGCGTGTGCCAGCCTGATGGAGCTGCTGGAATACATGCCTTTTCTCCCAGGCTCAGGAGCAGGCTGCGAAGCAGTCTACAGTAGGGCAGAAGTCTGAGGCCAAAACAGAAACACTGAGCATCTGCGGTGCAGAAGATGGAAGTGGGCCTTAGATGGGAGATGGCCCCACGAGTGCACATGTGCTGGTTTCACAAGAGAGTCTCATCCTGGACCAAAGATTGCGCCGTCCCAGTCCTGCTTAAAATGCTCAGTCTCTAACTGCTTTATTTCTCTGACTCAAAACTGGTATATTTCTGCAATTTTACCCACTTGAATATACACACACAGACACACGTATTACAAAAGTGAAGAGCTCAAAATACGTAAGCTATTAGGGAAAGGTCAATTCTTTTTTTTTTTTTATCCTAGTATATCCCAGTATTCTGAATTGTAGAAACCCTTTTGTTCTGATATATGAAGGCTGATAAAAAAAGTTTTCAAATTCAAAAATTATAGTAGTGAAAGACACAATACCATTAATCAACCTCAAAATCTTCTCCCCTTTAAAATTTGTTTTGTTTTGTTTTGAGACAGGGTCTCACTATGCAGTCCAAACTGGATCTGAACTCAACATGTAGCTCAGACTGGCCTCAAAAGTCCAGCAATCCTCCTGCCTCGGCCTCCTGAGTGCTGGGATTACAGGCGTGCATGACCATGCCCAGCTTACGTGATACCTTGCTAGGCAAGCGCTTTAACCGCTGAGCTATCCCTCCAGCCCTTCCCTCTCTTTGAATACACCTGGCTCAATGTTCTTGCCACTCTCTGCAGTAGTTCTGGAGGTGCTATTTTATGATGGTCTTTATAAGGTGTGATCAACAACACAGTGCACGCCACAACGGAGTGCCACCCAACAGGAAGGCAGGCTGGTCCAAACCGGATGGTGTGTCTTCGGCCACCTTCTTTACTGGATCTTATGCGGTGAGACTTCTGGCTCTTCCTCAAAGTCAAGATAACCACAGAAGGAAAAGGTGCTAATCTATTCAGGCCGTGGAGGCAGCCACACCAGTGGAACCAAAGGCAGGGAAGAGGACTTCCTGAATTGCTTCAGAGTGTCCCGGAACGATGCACTAAGGATGTTCAAGGTAAAGGCGGGGATCTGAGGGGAATCAGGGGCAATAGGTCTTTTGCTGTAATAAATTTTTAAAGATTCACTGCATTTGTTTTTATAATGCCTTATGTTTTTGGACTGACAGTAATTTTTCAACCTCTAATTATTTTATCAAACAACATTTTAGGATCTGTTACAGAAAAGTCAAAGTTTATGTCATGATGGTGGATTAAAAAAAAATAAGAAAATGTAAATGGTATCAGCCACCCTAAACTCAGCTAAGTTACGCAGAGTCCCATGAGAGCCACAAATTTCTTCTTCCAGAGATTTCTTTGTCTCCTTCCAGTATCCTATTTAACGTCTAAGACTCTACTTACTTTTAGCCCCATTTCAGTCCTGTGGATTGCTGTCTCAAGATTCTGAATGTCCAGAGTCTTTCCGTTTTCACCACACTGGAATTTTGTTAATTTCTCCTTTAATTGATGAAGATCTTCATGGACCTGTAAGTATAGAAAAAATGAAATACTGAAACAATACACGTGACCTCCCGATCACAGTTATTTATCTTACAGGTCCTCAGTGGGCTTGAACCGTGAGCAGCACAAAGTTGGTTTTAGCAGTCTAAAACTGGTTTTTATGGGATTTGTTATAATGGATCACCTCTATTGCTCCAAGGCATTTTTTTAAACTTACATTTGCACACTATGCTCAGATATTTGAGAAACAATGCTTTCCTATAGGCTGTTTCCCCTGCTCCCATTAGAAGGAAATAGGGAAAAAGTTGCAACTCAAATGACTTCTGCTCTCTGAGATGGTTAAGCAGGTCAGCCAGAGACGTTTGTGCCAGGCTCCAATGTCTACAAACAGGTGCATGTAAGACAGAAAACTTCCAGCAGAGAGAAGCCAGTGAGCAGTGCCTCTGAAGAGCAGCACCAGTGTGTCCACAGGGCCTGCCGCGTCCCTCTGCTGTGTGGCGCTTCCCTGCTCACCCTTCTGAAGAAGCAAGTCTGTAGGTGGTGTGGCTTTGATTTTGTTTTATGTAGTGAGAGATGAAAATGATCCATGGAGAGAAAGCAACATATGTTATTTCGTTTTCCCTCCATGTGTATTTCCCTTGGAAATGATGAACATCTCTCCCATGTCACGCAGCCTCAGAATCAAACGGCCGCTGTGCAATTAGAAAGCAGAAGAGTCTCTGCCTTCATATTAGAAACCAAACTTCAGATAAATACAGATGGCATCAATTATTGCATGGGCTGCTGCCACAAGAAAAACATTGTGTTATGCAAATTTATGAACCTAACACCTGCTCCAGCGACAGTCACACCAATAACAATCTGCAGCCTGGGTTGCTAAAGGCATTTTGAGATGGCTGCCTTCTCTCTGTCGGCATCCCTGGGCTCACACCTTACCCAGCCCCGTTATGGATTGCTCAGGAATGTGCCCATGGAGCCAAGTATTGTATTCAAAATAATCAGAATTTGCAACGCTTTCAATGATGGGGCCCACAGTCTGGCGAACACATCTCATCATTTATACTCCCACAAGTTGTCATGCAAAGTGCTCAGGGCCGGCAGACTGGTGTCTGCACTCACCTAGAGCTTGCTTGTGGCATGGAAGATGAAGATGTATTCCTTCCAATTGTTTTGTCCAGACGACTGCCGCAAGCTGACTTATCAAAAGCGTGAAAGCATTTGGATAGTACTACCAGCAGTTCAAGGACAAGGCCCTTTTTGGGTTCCGACAGTCAGGGTACATTGGCTACTTCCTGGTACTGGTAGCTCTGTGTGCCTTTCTGTAATTATATCTCTCAGTTCTTGGAGAAAATGAAACTGAACTAGATGACTCCTCACAGTATGGAAGGTTTGCTGTTGGTTTTTGTCTGTCTTGTGTAGACAGCAACACTTCTTCACAGAAATGTGAAACAATACGCAACAGGCCTGGTACGTAGTAAAAGGCAGCCGAACATAATTCTAATACTCACAGGTCACATGATTTCCATACACAGCACCCAGGAATGAACCCCTTCATTTTTCCAGAAATGAGAAATAAAATGAGTATCATTCTAATTCCTTAGAACTGTTGGATGCAAATGTAGTCATATATATATGAAAATGAATACAGGCTTTGCAGATAGGAACTGGAGTCTGGCTTCTGATAAAAAGAGCGTAGAAATTCACTTAGCCTCTCAGAGGCTTAGTGTTCTAACCTGTAAAATGGGGGTGATAAGAGCTCCTCTAGAATAAAGTGAGAGAAAGCACCTAAAGAGCCTTTTAGTTTTCACCACCCTGGAATTTCACCACACTGTGCAGTGCTGGCCACTCGGAGGCCCAGAAACAAACATTAACGTGCTCCTGGATTGAAAAACCCAGAGCGACTCTGCACATAGCTCACGCTCAGTGAATGGCCACTGAACCACTCCTTCATACTTCTTGAGAGATTTTTACTTTTCTTGCCAGATATCGTCTCCTCCCCTCCTAATAACCACTGTGATAGTTGGGGGATTATGTCAACTTGATTAAAAAAAAATTAGGAACAACCCAGGGAAGAGTTCACAGGTGTGTGTGATTGATTTGTAGGCCAGCCAATACAGAAGAACACCCACCCTGGGCTGGGTGGCTCAACTGGCAGCTTGAACTAAATAAAAATGAAGGAAGGAAGGAAGTTACAGCTTCTGGGAGACCTCTAGCCTTTGCAGGTGATTCTACTTCACATCACTGATCTCCACTGCAGACTTGCCCCAGTCTCTGGTCTTTGCCACTGCTTTCTGAACAACAATCACTGCAGGCTTGCACTGGCTGTCCTGCAGGCTCAGCCGGGTGCTCTTCTGTCTCACACCTGAGCAGCCACCAGACCCTCCAGCTCTCGCACATGCAGGCCACCATTTTGGACTATCACTCTCCTCAGAATGTAAGCCCTCACCTAAATTCCCTTTATTTATAATTCCTGATAATTCACTTTCTCTAAGAACCCTAGCTAAAACAACCACCCATCTATTTGTATAATTACAGTAAAGACAAATACCGCAGTAAATGTCACATCAGACTTGACAAGAAAAAGAGATTAAGTTCTTAGTCTCTATTTTTCCTCACATAGGTCTAATTGACCATATTGAGCTTTTAATAATCACCTATTATCTCTGTGACCATCAACAGCTTTGCTTTTCATATAATATTTTACTTAGAGAAAGATTATTATTTTGACAGTCTGAAGGCAGAACTACTTACTAAGAACCCCTGAAAGTTATAATGGAGCAAAGATTTGCTCCAGAATTTAAGAACCATAAAAACAGACTGTCTGTCATCAGAAGTGACACAGAGTTCCAATGTATTCACCACTGCTAAAGGCGGCGCCTGGCTGATTCACTCCCATCACTTCAGGTTATGTTTAACCCTTTCATTTTATATTGTATGCTTCTTGCAAATCATACAGAGGGCTTGATAAATGAGACAGTACAAATATCAAACTGCCGGTTTTAGTTCCCTTATTTCCAAGGGTGATGTTGGTTCATGTTGCTGGATTTTTGAAATATAGTTTTAAAAGCTAGCTAAAAAGTTAATTTTGACTGCAAGAACAGGTAATCCTTGTTTACCCAAACATCTATTTAATTGTTGACTCAAATAAGCATTTATAAAGATATATTTAAGCAACACTGTCTTATTCTTAATGAAGTATAAGCTGAGCCTGGTGTACAGGCCCATAATCTCAGCACTTTGGGAGGCTGAGGCAGGAGGATTGCAAGTTCAGACTCAGCCTTGGCAATTTAGTGACTTTTAACAAGACCCTGTCTCAAAATCAAAAATAAAAATGGGCTAATCACATGGCTCAGTGTGAAGGCCCTGGGCTTGATTCCCAGGACCAAAAACTAAAAAGAAAACAAGGAAGCATAAAATTGAACCCTACTAATTAAAAAAAAGATTCAACATGATTTAAGGACCAATACATACAGTTATACCAAGTTATTTTACCTCTTTATACATTCTTCTGTAAAGTAGAGCTAAAAATAATCCAATCAAAAGTGGTTGTTAGGGCTTAATGAGCTCAGCCTGAGCTCTCAGCACTTTGTCTAGCTCTGAGTAAACACTAGCCATTATTTTTGTTATAATGTTGATTGTTATAACTAGTAAATGTCACTATTTTTATTAGCTGAGGAAAGATCAAGCTAAGCTTGTATCTGAATTACAGGCTGAAAAGTGAAAGAAGCAGTTAACCGAATGTGTAGAGAACTCTGTGTGGCAATGGTAGTCATATTTCCTAGACTGAAACAAAGGCATGGACTTTGATAGGTGATCTGACCATGGGACAGGCATCATCAGAGAGACCCTAGAAACCCAGATATTTAATGCAAATGGTTTCATAAGAAATCACACAAAAAAGTTGTGAACAGAGTACTGGTTATTTGCATATAAATTTTTTCTCTGAATCATTTTAGACATTCTCAGAATGCTACTTTTACTATTTATTTGTGTCAAAATTCCAGAAGAATGAAGTAGTCTTAGCTAGGCCCAATGGGGCAGACTTATAGTCCCAAAACTCTGGGAAACTGAGGCAAAAGTGTGAGTGCCATCTAACGGCAGCAGTGGCACATTGTTCAAGGTAAAGACATTGGGATAAACTTGGCCCTTGGATCTTATCAGAAAGCTTGTGCATCCTGCCAATAAGAAAAGGCAGGCGGAGGGACCTGTGACCTACGGATTTAAATCTCTATCCACCATATTTTCCGTGAGCTTTCCCTCACTTGCACGTGGGAAGGTCACCCTTTTTGCAAAAGGCTAATTAAAGCCTCCTATTCTGTCATCCATGCCTCCCATGCCCATCCTTTGTTTGAACGGGTAAACTCCTATGAGCCGTTTCTAACAGAAGGATCTGAAGTTTTGAGTACAGCCTGGACAACTTAGTGACTTAGTGATAAATTTTATTTTTTTTTTATTGTTTGTTTTTTCTCTTTTTTTAAGACAGAGTCGTACTCTGTAGCCCAGGATGGTACTGATCTCACTATGGAGCCCAGGCTGGACTTGGACTTGTAGCAATTATCCTGCCTAAGCCTCTGCAGTGCCGAGATTACAGGCGTGAGCCACCACACCTGGCTTTTATGTGGTGCTGGGGAATCAAACTCAGGGCTTTGCACTCGCAAGGCAAGTGCTTTAACTGCTGTGCCATTCCTCCAGCCCCAGTGCTAAGTTTTAAAGAGGCTAAGTAACATCCACAAAATACCACAGCTAGTTCACTGATAGAACTATTTACATCCAGGCTGTTTGACTCCAGATCCTTTATGTTTAACCATAAACCAATATACAGACATACATCTGTAAATATAAAGCTAAATCTTGATTTAAAAAATTGGTGGATAAGGCAGGATTTAAATGTCTAAAAGAAGAAAAGGGTGCAAAGGCAGGGTTTGTGTTTATTTCAGAAATGATGAATTGAAAAAGTTCAAGAAGCGCGCTTGCATTTTCTGTGCATGTGGGTTGACTCACCAACTCCTGCATTCAGTTTCCTTTCTATTACATGCAGAGAATATTGCCAGTTTTCCTGATAAGTGTTATTGCAAGGCTAAGTGAGTTTAGGATGGTATGATGCTTGGCAAATACTATAATAGTTTTGAGTATGTTTTGTTTTTGCTGTCCTTGGGAATTAAACCCCAGACCTTTGCACAAAACAGCTCAAACTTGTTTATTTTGAGACAGTTCTCAACTAAGTTGCACTATTGCCCAGGCTGGGCTTGAACTTAAGATCCTCCTGCCTCAGTCCCCATCCCTCAGTGTGCTGGAATGCCAGGCCTGCACCACCTAATTACTGTGGCTTTTCTTTGAAATTTTCTTAGGATTTCCTTTCTTTTCTTTTCTTTTCTTTTCTTTTCTTTTCTTTTCTCTTTCTCTTTCTCTTTCTCTTTCTCTTTCTCTTTCTCTGTAGCCCAGGTTGGTCCTGAACTCATTGGTATAGCCCAGGCTGGTCTTGCACTCAGCACAATTCGCCTGCCTCACCCTCCTGAGTGCTGGGATTACAGGCGTGCAACACCACACCCAGCTTTATGTGATGATGGAAAATCAAATTCAGGACCATGCGCTTGTAATACAAGCACTTCAACCACTGTGCCATTCCTCTAGCCCCTCTTAGAGTTTCTATTTTACAATGCAATCTGACCTACTGACTCTTACATTTGAGCCTGCATCAGGATTATGTGAAGGGTTGTGAACACAGATTGCTGGGCGCCACCTCCAGAGTTTTGGATTCAGTAGGTGCGACTTGTGAATTTGCATATTTCATACATTCATTATGGGTGCTAATGACCTGGTCCTGGGACCACACCTTGAGACTTTTTGGTCTAAACAATGTCTAGCTGGGGATGGTAGTAATCCCAGTACTCTGGAGGCTGAGGCAGGAGGATTGCTTATAAATCCAAAGCCAGTGTGGGCTCCATAGTGAGTTCAGGAGCAACCTGGGCTACAGAGCGAGTCCTTGTCTCCAAAAAAGAGAGGGACACAGATCTAATAATCATATTAGAGTGCAGAAAGCGGAGATTTAAAGTATCTCTGCTACATAATCAACCCCAACCCCGCCACACACATACACGTGCACCCATGCCAGAAACAATCTGGTAGCCCACGCTAATGTAAAGGAAGTCTACTTTTACAGTAAAGAGCAATACTGTAGAGGCAGAAGTGGATGTGATCTAAGTTCTGTGTTCTATAGAAGGAGAAACTAGGCATAAAAGATTGAGGTGACTAGCCCAGTTATCCAGGTGGCAGCATCAAAGCCATGGCCAGACCCCAACGTTTCAGCTCTTCAGCAAATGCTCTTTCCGCTAGGTAAGCTCATTATTGGCAGCCGGTCTGAAGGAGCTACTTAATGCCCCAAGCCAACGCAGGAGCCGTGTTAGCATGGGTCTGTGTGGTGCTGCATGCCTGTACCCAGGGTTTACTGGCAACAGGGAAGGTCTTCCACACGTTCTGCATGTCTTTTGCATGCTCCACATAGGGAGAAGAGAATTCTACAGTACAGAGATCAGCTTTGGTAATCAGGTCAAATGCAGGCCCCTTTCTGCTGCCCAGCCCTCCCCTTGGAGTGTCCAGAGTGACCCTCTTAAACAAATGGGACACTGCCAAGAGCACTGAGCTCTTCTGCATGTTTACAATGCAATGTCGCCTGGTATTTTTTAGTGTAAGACTGTACATGTTGACCAAACAGCTTTCTCTGGAATCCATTCTGAAGTAAAAAGGAGTTTGGCTTTTGATACGTATTCTCTGCTATTCCAGGTCACAAGGGAATGGCCTTGAAACTAGAATTACCTTGAGGAAAAGTTTGAAATTGGGCATGAGAATTTCCCCAGATTCTAGTCTCTCTCTCTCTCTTTTTTAGATGTGTTCAAGGTCTGTTGAAGTAAAGGAAATGGAAAAGAGCCCTGATTGTCCTGTAGTCCACATAAAGGTGCAAAGAGGAGTTTCCACTTGTGGTCCAGTTGTTTAGACTCCATTAGAATAAGGGGCATGTGTAGTATAAAACTAATTTTATCCAAAAAGGAGGCTGGCTCTTGTCCCTGCCTACTGAGAGGTGAACTCTAAGCCCCAAGAGAAGTGGCTTTGTGGGATGGAGGAATAGCAGTGGTTAAAGCACTTGTCTAGCAAGCACAAGGCCCAGAGTTTGATTCCCCAGCACCACATAAGCTGGGTGTGGTGCTGCCTGCCTGTAATCCCAGCACTCAGGAGGCTGAGACAGGAGAAGTGCTATAATTCCAAGGTTAGCCAGGGTACATAGTGAGCTCAGGATGAGCCTGGGCAACAGAGCAAGACACTGTCTCAAAAAAAAAAAATCTTTGTGTGGAGTCTTTAACCACCAAACAACATAGCATGACTTCTGATATGGATTTTGAGCTGAGCTGTACCAGGTATGACCTCTGGAGAAAACAGGAGATTGAAGGCATTAGTCTGAGGTCCTGGAGGGGTTGCAGGCTAGAAGCCAGCCACGAGGCTGTGAGACTGAACCCCAATCAAAACTGAGGACACTGAAGGCTCAGGTTGGCTCCACTTGGCAGTATTCCTGTGTGTTGTCACACAGTGGTGGGAAGCAGTCATGCCATCTAGTGACTCCTGGACTCTGCCTGCATATCTCTGCCTTTGGCTGGTTTTATTTATTTTATTTTTAATGACTTTCCCCCCATTTTATTGATATATATAAGTGCAAATTTTAAGGTTTACATTGGTTTGGGGCATTTTGTGCACTTAGATATCTAGTCAAGGTAACAAGACCTTCCCCGCGTTCCTTTCAATCTACTTGCTACTCGCTCCCACAACCCACCCCCCACCCTGTTCCCTTTATTTTTCACTTCAAGTTCTGTGAGAAAATTGTGATGTGGGATCTGGGTTTCTCATATCATAGAGACCATTCAATATTTCATCTTCTTCTGCTTCTGACTCACTTCACTAAGCATGATGGTCTCAAGTTTCCTCCATTTGCTTACAAAAGCCTACAACCTATCTGACTTTATAGATGCATAGTATTCCATTGTGTATAAACACCACAGTTTGTGTATCCATTGGTCTGATGATGGGTAACAGCTGTCTTTTCATGGGGCCCCTGAGTTCAAGCCAGCTGATTTGAAGTGAAAGTGATTCTAGGGATCCCTAAGCTTCTAGATGGTGTCACAGTGAGAACAGTGCTGTGGAGACTATTCTACCTTTGTGGTTTGGCTAAGCTCAGTATAAGCTGGTATTGAAGAAAAGGCAAGGCAAATTTTTAGGTATTATTTATAATAGCTAAGTCCATGAAAGTGATGAGTTTAGGGCTTTTTTTTTAAAAGACAAGGTCTCACTCTATACCCTGGGCTGGTCCTGAACTCATTATGCAGCCCAGGCTAGCCTTGGATTTATGACAATCCTCCTGTGTCAGCTTCCCAGGTGAAGGGATTACAGGAGTGCATCACCATGCACGATTTATGTGATGCTAGGGAACTGCTCGCAGGGCTTTGCGCTTGCTAGGCAAGGGTTTTAACTGCTGTGCTATTCCTCCAGCCCACCTTGTGTTTTGGAAAAGGTGAATTTAGGAAAGTCACTCCCAGAAGGCAGGAGAGAAATCAAAATTCCGACAGAAAGAGAAGTTACATCCATTTGAAGAATGAGTCCCATTTGAGACCCACTGGTGAGAGTCCTTAGGGTGACCTTCAGCAAACGATGTCAAGCCTTATTCAAATGATGCTACATATGAGGTAAGAGCGATGGCATATGCAGAAATCTTTTCGTGTTTCGTGTGGTACTGGGTTTTGAACCCAGGGCCTTCACACTGAGCTGCATCCCCAGCCCTTTGTCATTGTATTATTTTAAATTTTGAGATATCACTAAGTTGTTGAGTCATCCAGGTTGAGCAATCTTCCTGCCTCAGCCTCTAAAAATGCTGGAATGACGGGCTTGTGGCTACTACGTCCAGCTCCTGCAGAAAAACCTTAAAGTCAAAGTATTTATATGCCTTAACAATTTCAGGGGAAAAAAAGTGTGTAACGGTTACAAACTGAGTTACACTAGAGAAGTTAAAACTTCCTTGATATTTTCTCCCTCAGATTAAAAAATGGTATTGCCTTGTACATTTCATTCAAAACCTTAACTTGATTTGTAATCTAAGATATCCAAAATATTTTTCTGTGTGATTCTAAACAAAGGACATACAGATTTTTAAATTTTTGGGGTGCTAAGAAAAGCAGTTCATATATTTAATTTCTCCTCAAATTTCTTATTACTTCCCAGTGTATCTGATTCACCTCTCTTTTACTTCTTCAAGTCATGGGTTCGAATTTTTCTGAGTATATATATATATATAATTTATATAATTTTTTGGCAGTACTGGGAATTGAGTATAGGACTTTCACACTGAGCTACATTCCCTGTTTTCTTTCTTTTCTTTTCTTTTTTCTTTCTCTCCTTCTTTTCTTTCTTTTTCCTTACAATGTCCAAGCTGAGGTCAAGCTTGTGATCCTCAGCCTACCAGAGTGCCACAGCCAGCTCAGATTTATAAATGCTGCCTCAATGTAAAATGGATTTTTTTCTGAAGTAAAGGTTCAGGTGAACATTAGGGTTTCTGCAGCACAACCTGCAGGGTGGGCCACAGGAGCCCTGATAGGCCAAGAGGGAGAGGTCCGGGTGGGCATTCTGTGGGCTTAGCTCAATGCCACTCCAAATAAGGTGGGCGCGGGTGAATCCGTGCTGCTGGCCTCGCTCCGGAAATGTGGTAGCTGGGCAGAGCCAGGGGACGTTCGCTTCCCACCTGGATTAAGATAGAGCCGATGGGATCGTGGTCATCAGCCTCCTCCGCCATGGCCAAGCCAGGAAGCCTCTACCTCCCCGCAGAAGCGCAGCCTCCAGGCGCGGCAACCTCCTCCGCGGGGGGCGGGGCGCTCGTCGCCATGGTGACGCCACGCTCGGCCCGGCCCGCTCCACACGTGAGCGGAAGGGGGAGCCAGGAAGCCGCTGCCTCGAGCGCGCGCCCTTCCCGGAGCGTTCCCCCCTGCGCGGAGGAGGCAATGGCACAGTCCAAGGCGGAAGCGGCTCCGCGTCGGCGCCCGTGGGCCAGCGCCGCAATGGCGGCGGCCGTGCCCTGCGCGCTGGTCACGAGTTGCTGCTCCACCTTTACCGGAGACCGGCTGGTCCAACGTGAGTAGCGAGGCACCGGGCCGACGCGACTCCCTAGCCCAGCCTGGCCCCGGGTCCTGTCCCTCCGCGGCCTCGGAGCCCCCGCCCTGGGGAGGTGCCCGGTCCCCGGGGTCTGCGCGGGGCCGTGAAACTCGGGCTCCGCTGCGCGCCGGCGCCGTGGCGCGCGTGACGTGGGGCTGGCTTGCGCCCGGAGTGGCGGGAGCCCAGAAACTGCTGAGTTACGCAGTGCGAGGGGCTGGAGTTGTTGGTAGCGTCTGTTGGTTCCTGTCCCTGCCGTGAGGTGGGCTGCGTTTCCTCTGGGTTCTCGGCTGCCCCTTGATGTGTCGCCGCTAGGGCTTGTCACGGTGGTCCCCTCCACTTGGAGTTACCGGTGGCTGGGCGTCCCGCCACTGTGGAGTGTTACTGTGCGGAGTGGTGTCGCCTCTGGACGCTCGGTGAAGCTGTCACACTGAGAGACCCCCAGAATTTAAATTAAGTAGCTCTTCCACCCGAGGCGAGGAGCTCTGGTTCGTAGGGGAGAGCTCGGGAGCCGGGGCGTGCGCCGAGGTGAGCTGGAGGGCTCTCGCGTTGGACTGTGTGTTGTGTCACTGAAGACTGCTCCAGCCGCGTGGCTTTGAGATAGAGCTCTTAGCTCTGTGCGTGAGTCGTTGAGAAAGTAAGCATTCTTTCCACAGATTGCGTTTAGCGGATAAAGCGTTGGATAGGCATTATTATTAAAGCATGTTATCTCTAACCCTAAGATAGGGGGCGTATGAGCAGGTGTTTCGGGGTTTTAAATTTTTATTTAATATATATGTATGAATTCTAAATTCTGTGACCTTAAAGACGTGGAGTTTGGGGAATTGATGCCTATTTATGCCCCTGCATTTTGCAGATAGTCATCCTTTTCCTAGGAGTCCATTATCCCTCTTTCTACCCTGTGACCTCTGTTGGGCCTTTTTAGGCCATTATTTTTGTGGGTTTCATAAAGAGAGAGAGCCATAGTCAGGTTTTTTTTTGTGTTGATTCATTTCACTGAGGATTATTGACTCAAGATGGACGTATTTTCGTTCAGATGTTCCGTATCTTTCTTTATGGCTGCGTAATGTTCCCTTGTGTATAGATACCACCACATCTTGTTTAACCGTTCCTCTGCTGATGGGCAGGTAGATTGTTTCCAGGATTTGGCTATTAATGAATTATGCTGCCATGAACGTGGATATACATGTGTCTTTTTGGTGTGTTGACTTTTATTTCTTTTGGGAATATGCCCATTAAAGTCAAAGCTGGATCAAATGGGATTTCTATTCTTAGTTTTCTAAGGAATCTCCAGACTCCTGGTTGAACTAGATTGCATTCCCACTAGCTGTAGAGAAGAGTTCCTTTTTTTCCTGCATCCTTGTTGACAGTTGTTTTTTGAGTTCTTGTTGTAGACCATTCTCACTTTTGAAGGACAGGTGATGTGATAATTTGAAAGCACTTTGTGAAAGTAAAGCATGCATGTATAATTATTTAACAAAATTAGGCAGGGCTCCTCTTGGCACAAATATTTTATGATTTAGTTGTTTTTGTTCACTTAAAAAATTCCTGTTTTGCTGAGAGTTTAATAAATACAGCACTTACTAGTATAGTGGCTAATTGCTGTAGTTACGCCATTTGTTAGCTTTTCAGCAGTTCCCTTCCTTTCTTTTCTCCTTTTTTCCTTTCCTCCTGTTATTGTTTTATCATAAAACAAGTACATACTCATTAAGAAAAATTTAGTAGATGAAGGGGCTGGAGGAATGGCACAATGTTTAAAGCATTTGCATTGCAAGTGCAAGGCCCTGAATTCCCCAGCACCGCATTAAGCTGTGCATGGTGGTGCACATTTGTAATCCTAGCACGTGGGAGGCTGAGGCAGGTGGATTGTCCTGAGTCCAAGGCAAGCTAGACTACACCAGTGAGTTCAGGACCAGCTTGGGCTATAGAGCGGGACCCTGTCTCAAAAAAGAAAAGGAGAAACAAATTTTAGCAAATGGAGAAAAAATGCAAACTCCAGTCCCTTTATGTGGACACAGTACTGCTGATAGTTCAGTGCGTTTTTCCAGACTCTTCCCCAATTATAGTGCGCGAGGGGAGTGATTTGTTTTTCTTTCAGTAATGGAGACACACCCATCCCAGCCTTTTAAAATTTTTGAGGTAGAGTCTACCTAAGTTGCCCAGGTGTTACTTGAACTTGCAGTCCTCCCAAGTGCTGGGATTATAGGCATCTACTGCTGCACCTGTCTCCAATGTACTATTTTTAAAGAATAAATAATTTTAATTAGGGGCTAGGGGCGTAGCTCAGCAGTTAAAGTGCTTGCCTAATAAGTACAAGGCCCTGAGTTTGGTTCCTCAGCACCACGTAAGCTGGGTGTGATGGTGTACACCTGTAATCCCAGAATCAGGAGGCCAAAGCTGGAGGATTGCCATATGTTCAAGGCCAGTGTGGGCTACATAGTGAGTTCAGGACCAGCCTGCTCTACAGAGCAAGACTGTCACAAAACAAGAAAAATTACCTTTTGTATATATTATTTTTCCTCTTTTGTGATGCTGGTGACCCAGCCTGAAGCCTTGTGCATGCTAGGCAAGGCCCCTTCCGTTGAACTGCATTCCCAGGCCCTTAAATTATACTTTTAAGTCATGTTAATAATAGTATATGAACATTTTCACAGATTTCATTTTGAACCCTTGGTCTTGAGCATGCTAGCAAGTGCTCCTTGCCTCTACCCTGATATTTTTAACATTACTTAAAAAGTGTTAGTGTTCTATTACATAGTCATCTGGTGAATATCCAGAATTTGCTCAGGATTATTAAAGAATCTTGGTTTAGCTTTCCAAAAGACCTATGTGCATTTGGATCCCCCTTTGTGATACATGGAACAGTCTCAGGAATATTAAGTATTCTGGTGGCTCTGATGCTATGTCATATGCTTTAAAGATAAAAATTGGCAAAATGCAGCCACTGCTTTGGAGGAACTGATTCCCTCTAGTTGGCCAGTAGTAACACTGTACTTGAAGGAATTGGTTCCCTGTAGTCGATAAGTAGCTGACACATTTGTAAAGTGATCCATTTAATTTTGATATGTAAAATGCCTCTTTTAGATAACCCCAATTCATCTTGAATTAGATGGTGTCTCTTTTTTCAGTTCTGTTAGTGTTATATAGGAGCAGGTTCACAAGGTAAAGGGTGCTTACCGGTTTTCCCCATAGTTCTAAGGAGGTTAGCAGTGGAGAGCAGAAGAGTGAAGTATTCACTTAGCATCTACTGTTTTTACCAAGATTAAAATGGAATTAAATTACTTTGCTTTGGGACCAAGTTTCCTTTTGGGGTAAAATATGGAGACTACCATAATGACTAACTTTGGTCAAGTAAGTATTGAGTGATATTAGCCCATTGGAGAGTTTTGGACTGACCCATCTGCCTTCCATTTCATGTGTTAGGAAGAGGACCCTTTAGGGTTCTTAGTTCTCTTTCAAGATCTGATCTATTTTAATGCTTTTAGCCAAGAGTGGGAAATACTTCATAATCAAGTAACCAAGTTTCTTAGAAATATGCTTAATAAAAATCAGTGGTGTCTCTTGTGCATGGGCTTTAGAAGAAACTGCTTTAATCACTCAAAGCCTTATTTACAGTGTTCTGGTTAGTAGTCCAATGTCACATGGAAGGGAAATAAAGCTTAAGATGTTTGAGGAGGGGGCTGGAGGAATAGTACAGCGGTTAGAGCACTTGCCTAGCAAGCACAAGGCCCTAGTTGGATTCCCCAGCAGCACATGAGCCAGGCGTGGTAGTACACACTTGTAATCCCAGCACGTGAGAGGCTGATGCACGAGGAAGCCTGTGAGTTAGAAGCCAGCCTGGGTTACATAGTGAAAACTCCAGGGCCAGACCTCTGCCTATCACATATATTCTGTGAATGTTTTACTCTTATTATTCTGGGGAGGTTTGGTATGGTACTAAACACAGTGCTAGTCTCTGTTTCAGGTCTCACCACTAAAATGACAATCAAGGCCCTCTTCCCACCCTCAGGAGGACCACAGATATCTCATCCGCCTGTGAGCACAGCAGATGGTGGCGTCCTGAGTGTTAGCACATTACTGCTCTTCCAGAGCAGGAACCTGGGGGTAGGAAGGCCTTGGAGACTTGTTGGGTTCTAAAGCATGTAATGCCACCTCAGCAACTCTGGACCACTCAATTTCTACATCTGAACAAACATCCAGAACATCTGGATCACAGTTGTTTCTTTTAGTGAGACGCAGAAATTTGGAAGCGTGTATACATCAGTCCTTTACCCAAACATGTTCACGTCATTTAATTTGGGCCCTGTGCTCCCATGAAGGCAAGTCACCTACATTTTACAAATGAAACAGACTCACAAGTCCAAGGTGACTTGCCTGAGTATTCGTGGTGGTCATATGTCCAAATGGGATTTGTACTGGGAGCGTGTGAATGAAGTGTTTGGGGATTTTGTAGTAATCAGAACCATGTAAGGTGGCAGCTTTGGTGTAATAAATGCTAGAGAAGATTAACCCTTAAGAGGTTTTAAAATATGTTCTTGTTACCATTTGGAATAGTTAAGGGACCTGAGGAGAAGGGAAAAAAATCTTTGCCCAGAGGGCCTGTATTAAAATAGAGAATTGTTTAATATAACACACACACACAGCTTTGCCACCTGAAAGACTTTTACACTGTTACCGTGTCTGAGTTTTATTTTCTCAACTGAGACAGCGCAGGGTAGAGACATGTAATAGTCACACCTTGTATTAGTTTGGTTTCTTTCAAAAGGCAGAATTTACAGAAATTATAACAAAAGAATCTATTCAGAAGGCTTACAAATCCGAGGATAGAGATGGTCCAAGATGGCGGCCTGCACATGCAAGAGCTGGAGTGTCTGATGGCTGCTTAGCCATGTAGAACTCCTGTCCGCAATTGCAGGACAGCCGGTGAGTCTGCTGTGGATCTGAGGGACAATGACAGGGTATGGGGACTGGACTGAAGATTAGCAACAGGCAGACAGGTATAAGTCAAGACTGGAGCTAATCTGTACTGAAGATCTGCAACATGTAGCAAGTCGGAATCTGTAGACATCAATCTCAAAAGTGAGAACTTTCCCAGAGGAAGAAGCTGTAACAATCTTCTTCCTTCTATACAGTTCGAGTTCCCAGTTGGGCCTCTCACATCTGGTGGGTGCTCTTCCCTCATTCGTGGCCCACAAATCACTCACACTGTAATCCAGGCTGGTTCCTTATTGCCTAATCTAGATGTGGTTCCTGATTGCCTCAAATTGACATAATCTCTCCAATGGTCACATACCTGTGAGGATTAACATTAGAAATAAGCTAAAAAATAAAAATAACATCCTGTCAATGTGTAAAATTCTATTTGGTTGTGTTAATTTTATTTTTGTGTTAAGTTGTCTTGTCTCTTGCCATTCTTGATTTTTTGTGTTTATTATTTGAGAACTTGTTTGTGAAAACTTAAGAATGAAGCCTCGCTTTGAGATTTTAGGAGATTCACTACTTGTAGAGTAGGAAATTTGAATTTATTGGTGTTTACCTATAGAAACAACACTCTCATCCTAAAACTTCGGAAGCAGAAAGCTCAGTCATGTGATGGATAAACTAGGCTTTGAAGAGTGATTTAGGCAGAGCCAGTCGTAGTTTGTGACGTTACCTCCTTGGAAAATAGGCATCTGCTCCAAGAGGGGCTGTGTTTCCAGGCCTGTCAGACTCCTGCATATATCGAAGATTCTTAAAGTAACTTACTAAGGAGGGTATTCTCATTTCAAAGGTAAAGGATTTGTACAGCTGAGTCAACATTGTCTAACAATAGGAATAGGGCTTCTTGGAGGTGTTTTGAGTAGAGCCTTTTCGTTTGCTCTGGAAAGCAGAGTTGTTCATTTGTGTATTTGTGATGAGAATTGTCTGCCTTTTATTTTTAAAAAATTATATATATATGTGTGTGTGTGTGTGTGTGTGTTTGTGTGTGTGTATGTTTTCTTCAGTGGATGGAAAAGAGGTCAGGTCAGAGATCTAGCCCAGGGTCCTAGAGTTGTCACCCTGGAATGATTCAAACTAAAGCAGTGACTTAAACTGGTTATAAGAGAAGAGGAAATTTGATTGATTTTTGGCTAAGGTACTTAAAATAGTATTAAATTTTCAGTTAACAGGATAAGGATTGAGATTTTAGGTTTTAAAAAGGGCAATGTTGAGTCATCATCTTAAGGGCAAAGCTTTAAATACAAGTTTATTATTTCTCCAGGCCTCATAGGGACTTTAAAAATATGTACACATTGTGTTCCATTGTAGGTACACACGTGTGTGTGTGTGTGTGCGCATGTGTGTGTGTACATGTGAAATTAAAACTCAGGTGAACGGCAGACTGTCTTAAGTTGCTCAGCTCAGAAAAGTTGGAGAGCAAAAATTCAATTCTAATTCTTGTGTGCATGTGAACCATGATCAACTCGTTGGCCACTAGATCTGTGTATATCGGAGAGGAAGTAGAGACAGATAGGAGCAATTGCAGTTGAAGATTTTGCTCCTAAAACAAGAAACTCTTACCCCTCTTAACACGAGTTAAGGCTTACTCTGCTGTGGCTGTAGGAGCCTCTCTAGATGAAATGTAATCATAACTGAAAATATCTCTGTTGGAGTCCAGTTTGTTTCCTTACTTGTGGAGTAAAGAAATAGACTTTTTGCATAAAATTTTAGGTGGTTTTAAAGATATTTTTGATGAATGAAATAATTTTAGAGTGGTGTCCTGCCAATAACTGGGCACAAGAGTGCAGTTTGGAGAGTGGGAGGGGCCATGCGATGGAACCATGTTACGGGTCAGCCCATGCTGCGTAAAACCATTTACGATGCAGAATATTGTATCATGCTGGAAGATTCTGAGCCTGTCTAGACTCCGACCTTTCTTTCTGGGCCATCTGACTGCTTGTTTTTGTGTGGCAAAAGGTAAAAACATCTAGAAAGTATGTAGTGGTTTAAAACACTTGCTGCTTTTTGCCCTGTGTAATTCCTCAACAAATAGTGACACTCAATAACTAATGAAATTTGATATAGAAAGTCATTTTTATAAGGTTAAAGTATGAAAATTATTTTAAATGTGCCTGGCAAAGATGATAACCTGGATGTAGCATTGCGTTTGTGTTGGCGCTGGTGCATGCAGATACCACAGTGCATCCAGGAAGCAAAATTGACGTAGGTTAAGGCAGACCCGCACAGTTGGGAAACTCTTTAGACTTTATTGATGTTTTAGACTCAGTAATAGCCTATTTAGGGTTTAATTTTCCATGCCGACCTGACGGTGGTTCTTTGTGGACTTGGAATTGAAGAAAAGTATCACCGTGCTTGGATTGAGCTCTGTCTGCTCAGAGCAGGAAAATGTGGGACTGTTTGGTAACAGGCAGCTGTGTGATGCCAGCAGAAAAGGTGCCCTTCTGTCTGAATTCCGCCAGGAGGTGTAGCACTTTTATTTGGGGAGGCGATGGAGAAAATCTGTGGATTGAGCAGATGTCTCCTGAGCTGACTGAGCATATCTTCCTGAGTGTCTTTACAGGGGCCATCCGGTGTCCCAAGGACCTGACACATATTCCTTAGGCACCTAGGGCATTAGAAAAATCAGGATACAAGCTTTCATGCTTTTTTCTTTAAAGCAGCTTCATTAGAGTATTTTGTGAATTCCATGAAAACCACCTTTTTCAAGTGAATAGTTGATTTTTTAATATTCTTAACAGAGTTGCATCACTACTGTTACAATGTGCTTTTAGAACATTTATTTCATCCAAGAAGGAAATCTTTGCTTTTTGTGTCTTTCCCTGTTCCCTCTCTCCGGGCTAGGCAACCACTAATGTACCTTCTGTCTTTGTACTACTTTATGTATTTTTTGGTTCTCTTGGACATTTTGTATAAATGGAATGGTATAATATGTGATCTTTTCTGTCTAGCTTCTTTCTCTTAGTACAGTATTTTTGAAATTCCTCTGTATCTTTTTATTGAGGTATAGAGAGTTAGACCTGGGGCCTTCACACTGAGCTACATTCCTATTCATCTTCTGTTCCCTACTCCCTACCCTTTTTTTTTTTTTTTCTTTTTTAAAGACAATCTTGCTAAGTCACTAAGTTGCCCAGTCTGGACTTGAACTTGCAGTCCTCCTGCCGTAACCTCCCAGAGTGCTGAGATCACATGTTCACCCACATGCAGTGGGCTGTTTCCGCCCTTCCTCCCAGTCTCTGTCTGTACCACCATGTTGTGAGCATCTCTGCCGCTGGAGCCCTGGCTCTGGTCCTGCCCCTACTCCAGCCCTATCATGTGCTTCCATCATTTCCCAGCAGCCCACCTGTGAATGTACTGTGACATTCTGAAACTGTAAACTGAAATAAATCTTTCCTTCCTAAGTTGTGGGTGTTGGGCGTTAAGTCACAGAGATGAGAAAGTAAGACATGCGGCTAGGTTCATTCATATTAAAACATGCACTTTATATTCATAACTTATGCTTCACATGTATTTATGGAACATATTCATACTGTAACACATACTGTATCATGTGTTTATCCACTCAGCAGGTGATGCATGTTTGAATTTCTTCTGTCATGCTCATTATACAACTGTTATTCTTTCTGTCTTGCTGTTAATGTACATTTCTATAGAACCTTCTGTGTGGATGTATATTTGTTTCGTTTGGATAGGTGCCTAGGAGTAGAATTGTTGGATCATATGATAAGTTTATATCTCGTATTTTGAAAGGTGACACAGCATCTTCTAGACGGCTGCACCATTTTACCTTCCTGTCAGCAGTCTGTTGAGATTATGACAGGGTGTTGCCAGGATTTTAGATTATAGCCATTCTAGTGAGTATGAATTATCTCATTGCACTTGGTGTGTATTTCACTAATAGTATTTAGAATCATTTCATGTGCACATAGTCCATGCATATTCTTTTTGCCCATTGCATTTTGCATTCATATTTACTGTAGAGTTCTTCATGTATTCTTTTTCCCTCCCAATACTGGAGATTTAATCCAGGACCTTCACACCAAGCTATACCCCAGTCCTTTTGTATTTTTGATTTTGAGAAATGATCTTGTTAAGTTGCCCAGGCTGGGCTCAAATTTGTAATTTTCCCACCCTAGCCTCTCAGAGTGCTGGGATTACAGGTGTGCACCACTCTGCCTGGCTGAATCTTTATTCTTACAGTTCCCTCATCAGTGTATAATTCTCAGTTTTTTCCCATTTTGTGGCTTGTCTGTGGATTTTCTTCGTTATGTCTTTTGAAATGCAAAAGTTTTAAATTTTGATAAAGACCAGTTTGTCAGTGTTTTCTTTTTCTACGATCCTTTGATTGTGTATTGCCCAGTGATAATTTTACTCTTCATGGATCTCTTTTGAATGTGAGAACTTTGAGTTTGTTACTTTTAATGACAGTCTTGTGAACTAAACATTTTTATTACTGTAGTACAGAGGTTACAGAACAAATTCTTCATTAAAGTTACTGTGTTTCAAAAAATTTACCTAGGATGAATTTGTCTTCTTTCAGAATAAAACGAACATCTGCTGAAAATGTTGTTGTCATCAAAAGAAGGCATTGAGACTTCTTTTAAGGTTTGGTTTTGAGATAGGGTCTTGCTGTGTAGCCCAATCTGGCCTTGGACTCATGGCAGTCCTCATGCCTTGGTCCTGGAGTGCTGGGATTATAGGCATATACCACCACGCCTGGCTTTGTATGGGTGCTGGGGAATCTAACTCAGGGCCTTGCGCTTGTAAGGCAAGCACTTTAACCACTGTGCCATTTCTTCAGCCCTCTTCTAAGGTCTTATTATGTGATACTGGATTTGCTTATAAAATATTGTCATTTGAATATGAAATTATTTTCATCTTATAATAGTCCTGTTTAGGTTTCATGTAGTCTTTCTCCAGAAAACTATTTTCAGAGCATTTAGGATTTAATTGCAAAATAATTTATATGGTTAATAATCAAAGACATGAGATAGGTTTTATCAGAAATAGACTTTATCAAGTATAAATGCAGGCATTTGTGTCAGGGTGAGAGTTCTGTGCCAGCTGTGATCATTAGTTTCAGTTCTATGAGAAAGAATAAAACTTCGCATTCTAGAATTTTTGTGTCACCAGTACTCCGCAAGTTGCGCAGGTTTCTTTCCTTTAGGCCAGGGTTTCTTGGTGTCTGCACTGTGGACTCTGAGCCAGCCACCTCTGTTGTGGGCTGTCCTGTGTACAGTTCAGGTGTCCAGTAGTGTTGGTGGCCTCTGTTTGCCACAGGCCAGGAGCACCTCCCTGCTTGTGACCATAAAAGCCAGACTTCAGGTCTCTGGGGCGAGGGACAGAAAGAATCACTTCCCCACACAGAGCTTGTGCTTTCGATGCATGCCTAGAGCTACAGCTTGAATGCCTAATAGTAAAGGAGTTCAAAGACATCCCCTCCTCAGAAATACCGGTAGAGAGTGCCTGTGGACTCTGCCAGTGGTGTTGACTCAGTGGTCTTTGCATGCAGCCCGTGAAAGGTGAGGTTCTTTCTGAGGCTCTGATGGTTCTTTCTGAGGCCTTATAAAACACTTTTCTGGGTGCTGGAGGAATGCCTCAGCAGTTAAAGCACTCGCAAGCACTATGACCAGCACTAAGTACCAGAATTTGATTCCCCAGCATCATATAAAACAGACACCTGTAATCCCAACACTAAGGAGGCTGAGGCAGGAGGATTGAGTGAGTCCAAGGCCAGCCTGGGCTACAGAGCGAGATCCTGTATCCAAAAAAATTGTTTTTTTCTGTATTTTCTCTCCAGCTTTTAAAAACTCTTGTTTGTGTCTTTGCCTCTCATGGTGTTACTTGTAAGGTCTGCTAAAAGCAAGCAAACACTGCGTCTGTGACCTCACAGCTGTTTTTTGGTGTATTTTTTTGGGGGGAGGGGGCTCCCTATGCTGCCCATGCTGGCCTTGAACTCTGTATAGTCCAGGCTAGCCTCAAAGTCGTGAGCTTCCTGCCTCAGCCTCCCCAGTGCTGGGTTACAGGCATGTGTGCCCAGCCTGGCAGCAGCCCAGCAACGTAAAGGTGAAGCTCTGGTGACCAGTGCCAGTGGCTGCAGAGAGGAAGCAAATGGAGGGAAAGAGGGACTGGAGTTTGGATCTGCTTATTCTCAGCCTATCATACTTTTCCCCTGTGGTCTAAAACCCCGTAGAGCAAGTGGGTGGAGCAGTGAGTTTAGAGCGGGACCAGGGAACAGGGCCACCCCAGGGAGAGAAGGCCACAAGGCGGCAGAGCAAACCTCTGGGCTTCCACTTGAGCCGTGGTAATGCAGTGTCACCTCCATGTCTTCCCAAAGCCACTGGCCCACCTGTGGACCAGGGCAAATGCAAATGCCGTGGGCTATGGCTGCTCCGGGGGTCCTCATCTGTGCGGAGCCCCAGACCTGCAGTCTTAGCCTGTAAGTGCCAACGGGGACCACTGTGGTTGGCTGGCGGTCTGTGGGGAGTTGTCCTGTTAGGTAATAACTGCTGCAGAATTTCTGGCAGAGCACCAACCCCTGCCCTTCTATGACATTCTGATGAAATTGTGGCTGTGAGGTGGGAACTGGTTGCCACAGCATCCACCCAGTATGGGTTTATAGCCCTTTACCTTACTGATTAATGAAAACTCTGGGGTTTGTAATTTTTCCCAAATCACATTTTATTCAGTTCTTTTTCTTTTATAATGGCCACTTTCCCCTTCAGCTGACGTCAGACTCCGCTGTCTCCTGTAAATTTCCTAATTGCTTTCTCTTCTGTCTCGGTATATGCCTTAACAGTGGGAAAGAGACAGGCAGGCTTATTTTAGGGGTGGTCGGGCTGGCAGAATGGTCAGAACAGTGTGTGGAGTGATTATTTCCTTATGAGGGTACTTCCTGGTGGCTCTCCCCAGGAGCCCACCATATCTTGTGGCCATACTAAAACTGAGCTGGAAGAAGGAAACGCACGTGTCCTGATGTGCCACTCCATGTCTTACACATTTTCATTGAATCCAGAGCCACATAAGGAGTGGTTTTCTTCCTTCATTGGAGGGAATGAGACACAGAGAAGTCAGTCTGGCCAGAGGCCTGTAGAGGCCTGCCATCCACACGCAGGTTTGCGTGACTCAGGATGGTTGGTGCTGGCTCCTTCCTGGTGTGGTCACTGCCACCTTTTCAAAGGGAAGGGAGAGGAACTTGGGTCCCAGGAAAGCACAAACCTTAACAGACTCACATAGCTGTGACGTGGGGTTATGAGCCCAGCCCACAGACAATTTCAGTCTGAGAAAAATACCATCTATCGTCTGGTTAGCTTCTCTTCCCAAAGCAGGTCATGATTTCTTAAGCATGAATTCATCCTATTGGTAGTAAAAGTATATTTGGTTATTCTACTGCCAAAAGGGATAGGAACAAATCAGAACACAGTTTTGGTGTGCTTGGTTTGGAGTATACTAATTTTGTCCTTTATTTTTGGATGAGATAGACAGTTGCAGGCAAGGCAGTATATGTGTGTATATATCACACACTGTTTATAAAAATGGATATGGGGCTGGAGAAATAGATTAGCAATTAATGCACTTGTCTAGCAAGCTCAGTGCCCTGAGCACCACATAACTTGGGCGTGGTAGCGCACACCTCTAATCCCAGCACTTGGAGGCTGAGGCAAGAGGATTGCCATGTGTTCAAGGCCAGACTGGGCTACATGGTGAGTTCAGGACCACCCTGGACTACAAAGTGAGACCCTGTCTCAAAAAAAAAGGATGTATGATGTTTATGTCTAAGAGTGGATATTGTGTTGGGTGGGGGAGGACCCACTTTGAACTTTAGTCACACGAAGAGCTGCACCTCTTACTGGTTGTGTAAACTTTTTTCTTTTTTCTTTTTCTTTCTTTCTTTCTTTTTTTTTTTTCATTTTGAGACAGAGCCTTACCAAGTTGCTGAGTTGCCCGGGCTGGTCTCAGACTTGACATCCTCCTGTTTCAGCCTCCCAGAGTGCTGGGATTATAGGCCTGCGTCACCAGCCTGGCTTCTTTTCCAGATTCAGTTCTGAGCTGTGGAAAGCTGCCTCTGCTTTCATGGAGTACTTTGAAATTGACAGTTTTCCCAGGGAAGGGGCCACGAGGGTGGAGAGGAACAAGCCGAGGCAGGAGTGCTCCTGGGGCACGAAGCTTCCTCCACATCTCCTGACTCTTTTCAGTAACTTACCATTGGGGTTTTAGGGGAAATAAACTCTCCAAGGAAGCAAGACAGTAAATAGAAGATGCTAGAATTATGGTGGCTGTGCCTCTTGTTTCCTTCTCCAGTAGGAAAAGGGGATTTTGTTGTTTTTCTTTACTTTTCTTTCTTTTTGTTTGAAAGAGCTTATACTTGGACTTAAAACTGGGGAAAAGGTTTAAACATGCTACTGGAAGTGAGCTGACATGTAACTTCTCATATAAAAGCACTACAAATTAACTTTTATGCTGTGAAACCAAGTGTGTAATAACAGACCTGGCAATTAATCACTTAGAGCTTGTCCCTTAAAAAATTACATCTTACAGCTCCACCAGGTGGCTGTGAGCAGTGCGAATTAGACAGGCTCCTGCTGGCTAGGAGGAGGGGTGACGCTGCCCTTGACTTACTTGTGCGTCTCAGAGTTGCAGGGACAAAGAAGAAGGCCACTGCAGATGTTCTAGGGAATCTGTCTGACCACAAACAAGAAAAGCCCCCCCAGACGCAGGGTGACCCAGCTTTTCATACAAGTACCTGTCAGGCTAGTCATCCTCCAGTTCATATGTGGTGGTAACCTCACTGTGGCTGATAGGTTTCATGTCCCTAAGAAAGGCAGAGGTTCCTCGAGGTCTAAGATTTTGTTTGGGCTTGAGCGATCTGTGCAGGTGCACCACGGTGCAGGAGAGGGAATGTTGGTGGCCTGGTGTCAGTTCTGGGCTCTGCTCCTTTTAGACAAGTGGATTCTGTTTTCTGACCCTCAGTTTTCTTATCTGTGAAATGAGTGAGTCATGTTAGTGGATCTCAGAACTCAGCCACATGCACAACAAGCACGTGGTGATTTTGTTCGGAGTTGGTAAACTTCTTGTTACGCGTTTGGAGAATAGAAAGAGGAAAGCTATTTTTAATGCAGACGTTTACATTTTTACATGGAGGTAGTGACGAGCTGGAGTGAGGCGCCTCCAGTTCTAAGACAGCGCGGATGTGATCCTAATGGCCACAGGCAGCTTTGCTGAAGTGTCTGATTAAACATGAAAGGTTAAAAACAGAAAAAGTCTGTTAAGTAGATTGAGCTACCACCTTGTGTTAGGCAGCATAGAGGATAAAACAAAACAAAGAAACCCCCTCCCTACTAGAACGTGAAACTCTGGCTCTATTCTCATCTGAGTAAAAAGAAAGAAGTAGCTACTGTGATGGGTGTGTTGTTTACTTTTATTTACTCATTCTAAAAAGCTTTATTGAGGTATAACTCACATATCATACAATTTACCTGTTTATAAAGTGCGGCACCCAGAGATTTCCAAGGTGCTTGCCTCCCTCCATAGGACATTTTTGTCCCTGCAGAAAGCAACTCTGTAACCATGAAGTCATCCTTCTCAGGGTTCCCCACCCATGGTGCTTTTCCTCTCCCTACAACCCCGCAGCCCAGCCAGCTATTTATTTTCTGTCTCTTTTTGCCTGTTCTTATATATCGTCTAACCAGCATCTCCACACCCTCCTCACCACCACAGCTTCTGATCACATTTTGTAAGTTCCATGTATGAGTAAACTTATATTTGTGCCTGGCTTATTCTGCTTAACGTAATGTGCCCCAGGTTCTTTTTAATGGCTGAATAGTATCCCATTGTGAATATGTATGCGTGTGTACGTATATGTAATACATATATGAAATAAGAAATAGCTTCTTTATGTGTTAAATAAATATCCCAATAGTGAGAAAAAAATCAAAGATTTCATAAAAGTAGTTTTTTTCTTCTTTTTCTTTTTTTTTGAGATAAGGTCTCACTTTGTACTCCAGGATGATTCTGAATTCACAGGGTAGCCCAGGCTAGCCTAACTCAACAGAAGTCCTCCTGCCTCAGCCTCTCAAGTGCTAGGATTATAGGGTGTGTGCCACCATGCCAGTCTTATGTGGTGCTGGGGAACTGAACCCAGGACTTTGTGCTTCCTAGGCAAGTGCTTTAACTGCTGAGCTATGCTTTCAGCCCCAAAAGTGAAATTTAAGAGCAACGAGTGACATTGTTTTCTTCCCTTGTATCCTAAATATTAATAAATAAGCCATTATTAATAGATAAAAATATTCTCAATTATGGCTACTAAGCATGTGCTGTTTTAATTGATTTTAATTTTCACATTACTTGAAGACAGATTTGAAGGGAAAAAAGCATTAACCACTGTGCTTCAGGTTTTTAGCTATGCAGCTGGTTTAGGAAATACCAAGAACAGGGTGGCAGCGGTAGGAATATGAATCCCTCGGCTTTAAGTACTTCACGCCTTAGTAATAAGTGAGTTTGTCATTCTTTGTAGTTTCTCTCCTTTAAAAAATGTATATTTATTATTTTTAAAAAATTGTTCCGTGAATGCAGATGGGTTTTATATAGTAGGACCTCCCATATTAGAGAAAAATCACTGTATGTATTATGCTGCTGTCCCTGGGTGAGCTCACCTTCTGTGCTGTGTGGGGTCCCCGACAGGCTCTGGTGTGTGGTTCACCACCTGCTGTTGAGCTCTGAGGAGCATGGCCACATGTCTAGGTTTGGAATGTTGCTTTGAATGTGATACAGACTTTGATCCAGGAATTGGGTTTTTGTGTGTGACACTTACATGGAGCCAAAATCTTTGATTGCAGTAACTCATCTAATTCTGAGTTCTCACCCGAGCCTACCTTAGTGCGCTGTGGTAACATGCGCACTGGTTACTATGGCGTTGATTGACACGAAGTGAAAGATTATCAGTTCAGGTAGAAATTAAACAGAAGGAGCTACTAATAGCTTCCCCTCTCCCCAGTGCAGAAGATTGAATCCAGGGCCTTCTTTCTTATCTACATCAACAGCCTTTATTTTTTATTTTGAGACAGTCTCACCAAGTTTCCCAGCCTGGCCTCAAACTTGTGAGTTCCCCAGGCTCAGACTCCCAGAGTTGTGGGTTATAGGTGTGCACCACCAACGCCTGGCTAGAACGGCCAGTTTCTTAAAGAGATAGGACAAGAGATCAGTTCAGTTCAACACTGTCAAATATGGGCACAGACCTGTTCATTTAAGAGTACCAGTTCTGGTTTGGGAGAAATTTTTTAAAAAATTATTTCACAGCATGCCTTATATCAGAGGTAAAAAAAAAAAATCTCAACTTTAAAAGTTTTTTGTTAGATAGGGGGCTTCACATTTTTCAGAAGTGCATGTGTAGTCGTGCTTTATAATTTATACCTAGAGAGTTCTTAGTAGTTCTCTGGGCTAAATAATGTTCCAGGGCCTTTACGTCAAGCCAAAGCCATGGCAGCTTCTGAAGCGTGTGTAATCTTAGCCCTGGAATTTTTAATTTAAGTTTTCAGTGTCCTGTTAATTATGAGATGAGGCATATTTTACACATTTATCTTGAAATTTTACTGAAAAGGAGGTTTTGGCGCACGCGTGCGCGCGTGTGTGTGTGTTTAATATCCCTCTTAGTGACCTGCCATTGTACTTGTTCAAGCCCATTTTCCACTCCCCACAACGTGGAGGCCCTGGGCATGGGTGTGAGCGATGAGGATTTGGGTGAGAACAGTCCCTTCCACTTCTACAAATAAACATTGTGTGGCTGCAGCTTTCTTTGCTTGTCATTGACTTTTGTGAAGATTTCCAAGTGTATATACCACACAGCTCGTGGAGTATTGAGGCCTTAGTTATAGTTTAAAACATTGAGTATGTTTGGCTGTTATCCTGTCTTCCCCAAGCAGCCATTTGGGCCACTATTAAGAGGCTGAACCTGCCTGAATATATGGAATCAGGCTCGTTTATCAGTATCTAGTCTGTTGTATCATTAATTGAATTAATGTCTAAGTAGTTAGCCTGAGGAATCAATATAGCTCTTCCATTTTATTAATGGTTTAGCCTTAATCTTGTCTTTTTAGTATGAAATAAGGGGGAAAAAAATTAACAGACTCTTGAACATTCTTATGTCTACCTCCCATGAAGTGCTTCAGCAAAAAAAAAAAAAAAAAGGCTGTCACTCTTCCTCTTCCACTTGATCTTTTCTGTGTATTTAGTTATTGTGACTTTTTGTTTACTATTATCTAATCAAGACAGTTTTTGAAGAAAAAGATAAGTTAACTAAGTTATGTCCTCATTAATGTTGTCATCAGGTGATCAGAGAAGCAAATACCATAGCGAATACTGGGCCATCAGAATCCTTGCACAAGAGAGACCATCCAAAGTGCTGCATCACCTTGTATCTTATCGGGTGGATCGCCCAGCAGTCTCAGGCTTTCCATGATAACATGTGTGCTTTGCTTAGATATCCTTGGGACAGAAGATCTTCTCGTGGAAGCAACTTCCAGTGATGCCGTGAGGTTTTATCCCTGGACCATTGATAACAAGTACTACTCAGCAGACATCCATCTGTGCGTGGTGCCCAACAAATTCCTCATCACTGCAGAGATTGCAGAGTCAGTCCAAGCATTTGTGGTTTACTTTGACAGCACACAGGTAAGTTTTCCTTGTGGCCTTTTTTAAATGAGAGGTGTTCAGATGCTTCCCCTGCTCCTGGTTTTTCTGTCTTTTTTAAAATGTCTTTCTGGCTTTGTTTGTGTTTGCTTCTGTTCCCTTTAGAAATCCGGCCTTGACAGTGTCTCCTCGTGGCTTCCGCTGACAGAAGCGTGGGTTCCTGAGGTCATGATTCTGGTGTGTGACAGAGTGTGTGAAGATGGTAAGGCCCTGGGTAGGGTGGTTGTTTCTGGTACCCTAAAGACACCTGTATTCATAACTTAGAATGGTACATCTCATGTGAGTTTAGAGCTGTACAGAAATACTTTCAACTATTTCTCTTTGGAATCTTCAAATATTTACATTGTTTTTCAGGATGATATTTTGGCACCAAGGAATCATTTTCTTCACCTCACTGTATTTGCTCTGACTTTAGAGTAACCTTGATATTGAAGGAAAGCACTGAGGTGTGGGGAGGGTACTGTGCAGTGTTCATATGTTATTTTTTCTTCCAAAGACTCTTTTGCATATTATTTTAGGGGTAAATCGACAGAAAGCTCAAGAATGGTGTATCAAACATGGCTTCGAATTGGTGGAACTCAGTCCTGAGGAGTTGCCTGAGGAAGATGGTAAGTGTCTCTATGTTAGTAGAAAAGCTGGCACTTGGATTGCAAAAGGAAGGACTCTAATTCAGGAGGGAAAGGTCAGTGGAATTCAAGAAACACTATTTCCCCCCCAGTTGTTTGAAATGATTTGGGCAAAATACATGGATGTAGCAACCCAGTTCTTTGATTTCACTACCCGTTTTAGGACTTGAAAATGTTTTTTTCCCCATCTCTTCCTCTTGTGGATGACCGTAAAGGATTTCTACCTAAAGTCATTGTCATTTCTTTAATTCTTTATCCTTCCTGCACTGACAAACAAGGAAGCCAAGACTTAGTATGAATCTATGACTTCCTGGTAGGCTGAGGCTGAGGTCCTTTGAGCCTCAGGTGTGTCAGATCTGTATGTGTTTGGGATGCTTGAAAACAGTAGTAAACCCAGAACACCACCCTCCCCGAGGAACTGTTACTTATTATCCATCTTCTACTACTACCTGGACCTTCTGTTGCCCACCATCTTCTTCCTGCTCTCCTGCTTCTTCCCTCCTGCCTCATGTACCTGTGTGGGATCTACCCACTGGAGATCTTGTCCCACCAAAGCCTGAGAATCTGACTCCAAAGATAAAACATGGATATAAATAGTCGAATCACCCACTGGAGTGTCATAGTATTAAGAAAAACTACTAGTGCTGTGGTATTCTAGAGACAAAAGGGTTTGTTTCTGTTTAGAAATTCAGAGGATGGCGTGAAAGAGATGTGGCAGAACACTGGAGTTGCAGTTGGAGGTCTGATGAGGAGGTGGCCTTGGGAAGGTGCCTTCTGCTCCATAGACATTCAGACAGAGGGGAGCAGGGTCTGAGTAGTTGTTGCATGGAGCTTGTATCTTTTCAAAAAGTTAAAATTCCAGCTTTGCTAGACTTTTCCCAAGGTGCTATTACCTTTGGTAATAAATTCTGGCCAGAGAAGAAGAGAACAAAAAGGAAACACAAAGTCAGATTTTTGCTTTTACACTGTTAAGAACATTGAAAATCAGTAAATATAGTCTCCCTTCCCTGTTTTTCTTAGGGCCCCTACAACTTGTGCCTGCTTTAATGTACGTGAGCATTCTGGAGTTTTCCTTTGTCCTTGGTGGTCAGTATTTACTTGACCATCATCAACTGGAGTCTGGTCCTTTATGCTGCTTCTCTTTGCCCTTTGTCTGAACAGCCTTCTTACATTAATCAGCTTAATCTTGAAACAGATTTTTAGACACAACTTCAGGTAAGGTGGCCGACTCTTCCCCAGTCATATTTCCTTGTCCTTTTTTGATAGATTATTCAACTATTCATATGAGATTTGTGCTTGTTGTGTAGCATTTTATCTTACTGGTTCTAACTCTTCACATCATGCTTTTTTCTAAAGTAT
Source organism: Ctenodactylus gundi (assembly GCA_004027205.1). NCBI lineage: Eukaryota > Metazoa > Chordata > Mammalia > Rodentia > Ctenodactylidae > Ctenodactylus > Ctenodactylus gundi. Next base: position 736,877 of record PVKB01000084.1, on the reverse strand, counting down.
TTTAGTTATTCTTTAAAGAATTGAGTCCTTCATAATTTTTAAAAAGTGCCTCTTATGAGTTTATTCAAATATCAATGACAGTAAGCTCATCTTTGTACCCAGTTGTGTTCAGTGTAATCCTCTTTGTCTTGCTGGTAGGCTGGTTTTCCTTAAAGGATGGATTGGCCTATCCAGTGGTGGCTGAGTGCCTGTGGTATTTCAGGACCTATGTTAGGTGGTAGTAGTAAATGAGGTAGGTAAGCAGGATGTGGCTCCTTCCCCCAGGAGCTTCTCGTCCCTGGGGGGAGATTACACTAGCCCGTTATCAATCTAGTGCATCTATCCTCCAGGAAAGTGTATACAGGGTAGTATCCTACATACTTTTTCTTAAGAATAGTTTTAAATGATTTGTCCTTGATCAGATCAGCTAATAAAGCTGGGCCTGATGGTGCACACCTATAATCCCAGCCCCTCAGGAGCCTGAGGCAGGAGGATTGCTAACTTTGAGCCCAGCCTGGACAACTCAGAGAGACTCTCTCTGACTAAAAGAGGGCTGTGGGTGTAGCTCTGTGTGAAGTCCCTGGGTTCAGTCCCTAGTGAGGGATGATGGGGTAAGGTGGTAAGGGATGGAGCCTGGCCTCATAGTCAGGCTTCTAACTGCTACTTCTGTTCATCATGTTAAGCCTCAAAGGGCTGGACTAGGCCACCAGAGGCAGGTTCTGTATAGATTATGTTCTGCGAACTCTTTGCTTCTAATCAAATGAAAACAATTTTTGCTATTATTTTCTATAAACATATTTTGTAGTCCTAAAGGATCTGTTTCCTCTGTATACGATGCTACCTAATTGTTGCAAAAAATGTCATTGTATTCTTGGAGTGCTAACTGGGGTCAAGGCGCTGTTATTTTGATTAAGATCAGCTAATTCTAGAAGCAGGATAGTACTAAACCAAGGTGGTTTTTGTTTTTTAATATCTTTTGTCTCTTACATTTAGGGTTATAGTAAGTTCACTTTTCACTCTTAAACTTTCTCTGATTAAGAGGTTCTTCTCTAGGTATCTTAAAACAACTTATCATTGTTCTGTGGTTTCCAGCAGAGGAAAGAGGATTAAAAGCATGTTATCCTGTGCTATATGCTCTGACCTGCCTTTAAGAAACACATTCTGCATGGAAAACAGATTGGAGCCCCAAGTGCTATGCCAGGATAGTGTAACTAGTGGAAATACACATATTTGGGAGAATGTGAGTGGATTCCATTGTGAGGCAGAGGAATGATTTTATTTTATAGCTTTTATATTATAAGTTTAATCATTTTAGTTTGTAGAATGTTTCAGGAGCTCTAAGCTCTATACTTTTCCCCTTACTTACAAGTTACAATGTGGGGTAAAAACTTAAGTAAGCAAGATAATTAAGACACAATTATTTGAAAATGTGGCTGAAGGGATATGTAGGCACTTAAGTGTGAACATACTCTACATATATAAGTGTGTGTGTATAAGTATATATGTATTTCTTTCCCTGAACAGATGACTTCCCCGAATCTACAGGAGTAAAGCGAATTATACAAGCCCTGAATGCCAATGTTTGGTCCAATGTAGTGATGAAGAATGGTAGGTAACTTACATCTCAGAATAATTTTCCTTGCTAGTTCTAAGTTTTTAATTATTTGGATATATGTGAATCTGTTAGGATTATATGAAATCTGCTTATTTGTTCTGGTTCTCAAGTCTTCAGCTTGAAGATGAGCCCAAAGTACCGTTTCTGGGAATTTAAACATATGTGTAAGAGTTAATTTTGGTAAGAATTTAGGATTTACCCCTCCTATGGCTAGCATTATCTTTGGCTTTAAGAACTATCTAAGGTTGTAAGACATGGTCCCCACCGTTATGAAGCTCCTAGTCTGGCCTCAGATTTGAAACATACACTTTTCACTATCAGGTAACCATACAGGACCATCTGTAATGATGACATAATGACTGATAGAGGCAGTAGGTGCGTAGAGTTGGGCATGGGCAAGTATATCTGTCAGCTTTCCCATTTTTTTAGGACAAAATATCTAATACCCACAACTTAAATGAGGGGAGATTTATTTGGCTCATGGTTTTAAAGGTTTCAGTCCAGGTTGGGTGGCTGCAAGGCCAAGGCCTGGTAGAAGGGCATGAGAGACCACAGATGCTCACTTCCTGACAGCCAGGAAACAGAGACAGGGAAAGAACCAGAGAGGAAGAAGGGGCCAGTGGCTACATACAGTCCCCAAGGTTACCCTCCCTCCCCAGTGGCCCACTTCCTTCAGCTGTACCCCACCTCCTAACATGCCATTCAGCCATGGACTCGTCCCTGGGTTAGTGCATTCGCAGACCCTTCTCCAGTAGCTTCTCACGTCAGTAAGTTGACAGTCAGTATTAACCAGCACAGGCAGAGAGAGAGAGTTGTGAGGAGAAAGTGAGTCTCAATAGTGATTGAGTTCTCCACAGGATGGTTAAGATGAGGGTCAACAAACGTGGATAAGGATAACCAGCAGAGGAGGCGTGGCATCTGGAATAAAAGAAGTTCGTTCTGGGGGTTCTTGTCGGAGCTGATTTAGGAGCCCTGAAAGGTAGTCAGGAGAATTGGAGCTTTTTCCTATAGGAGATGGTGAGACACTGGGGAGTTTTTAATAAGGAACTGATGTGAAGTTGACATCTTTGGAGGGTTACCGCTGTGTGGCGTTGCATGAGGTTTAGCAGCTAGAGGCATTGGAAGTGGAGTCTCTGATCCAGGAGGCCAGCGCTCTGTGGCAGCTCAGGAGTGAGGGCTCGGCTCATGATGTGATGGCTGTGGCCAGGGAAGAAGGGCTGCATCTAGAGTGTTGTCTGAGGTCAGGCCAGTGGGCTCACTCTGGCTTTGACAGACTGCACTGGTTTGCTAGAGCTGTAGGAACAAGTTCCACAAAGTGGGTGTTTTAGAACAATAGGAATCTGTTGCCTCGTGGTTTTAGACATCAGAAGTCTCGAGTTAGAATATCGTTGATACAGGGGAATGGTCTGTTCCAGGTTGTTCTCCTAGCTTACAGTCTTTATTTGGCTTGTCACAACACAAGCCAGTCCTCCATGGAATTCTTGTGTGCCCATGCCCGAGTTTCCCTTTTTATAAAGCCAGTAGAGATACTGAATTAGAATTCTACCTTAATAATTAGCAGTATGAATCCATTTTAACTAATTACATCTACAATTCTTTTTTCCATTTTATTAATATGTATAAGTGCAAAATTTACAATTTACATTGATCTTGAGCATTTTGTGCATATACATATCATGGCAAAGTTATAGATCCTTTCCCTCTCTCCTTTTGACCCTCCACACCCACCCACACGTTCCCATTATTTCCCACATTAAGTTCCATGAAATAATTGTGTTCTGGGTTTCTCATAACAGAGAAACCATTCGCTATTTCACTTTCTGCGTCTGACTCACCTCAGTAAGCTTGATGGTCTCAAGTTGCTTCCATTTGCCTACAGAAGCCTCCAACCTATCTGTCTTTATAGAAGAGTAGTATTCCATTATGTATAAATACTCCAATTTGTGTATCCCTTGGTCTGTTGATGAGTACTTTGGTGTCTTTCACATTTTAGCTATTGTTAGTTGTGCTGCTATGAACATGGATATACATGTGTCTCTGTTACGTGTTGTTTTTAACTCTTTGGGGAGTATTCCCAGAAGTGGTATCACTGGATCAAAGGGGATATTTATTTCCAGTCTTTTGAGAGTCTTCCATACTGCTTTCCATAGTGGTTGTACTAGTTTACATTCCCACCAGCAGTGCAGGAGGGCTCCTTTCCCCCCACAGCCTCGCCAGCACTGATTGCTGTTTGTCTTCTTGATATATGCCAATCTCTCTGGAGTTAGATGGTATCTTAGCGATGTTTTGATTTGCATTTCTCTTATGGCTAAGGATGTTGAACATCTTTCAATGTATTTATAGGCCATTTGGATTTCTTCATCTGTGAACTGCCTACTTATTTCTTTTACCCATTTTTCAATAGGGTGTTCGTTTTTGAGGGGCTCTCTTTTCTTCAGTTTCCTGTATATTCTGGTTAGGAGCCTCCTATCTAAGGCATTGGTGGTGAATATTTTTTTTCCCACTCTGTTGCTGTGCAGAAACTTTTTAATTTGACATAATCCCATTTGTTAATTCTGGGGGCTATTTCTTTTGCTTTTGGTATCTTATTATTTTCAGATGATATGATTGCCTACATAAAGGACCCCAAAAACTCCACTATGAAACTCTTGGAAATAATAAATTCAGCCAAATTGCAGGCTACAAAATCAGTACTAAAATATCAATAGCTTTTCTCTACACCAGCAGCGAACTCAATGAGAAAGAGCTCAGAAGAACAATTCAGTTCTTAATAGCCCAGCAAAAAATTAAATACCTAGGAGGAGTATTCCTAACCAAGGAAGTGAAGGACCTAAATAAAGAAAACTACATTACATTGAAGAAAGAAGTTGTAAGCAACTTCAGAAAATGGAAAGACATACTCTGTTCTTGGGTAGACAGGATCAATATAGTCAAAACGTCTATACTGCTGAAACTGATATACAGATTCAACACAATTCCTATCAAAATACCAAAAATTTTCTTTTGAAGAACTTGAAAAAATAATCCTTAAATCCATATGGAACCAAAGGAGACCAAGAATAACCAAAGCAATCTTGAGTAACAAGACTAAGGCAGAAGGTATTACAATACCAGACATCAAGCTATACTGTAAAGCAATAGTTGTAAAAACAATTTGGTACTGGCACAAAGACAGACCAGTGGAACAGAATTGAGGATGCAGAGACAAACTCAAATACCCTCAACTACCTGATCTTCAATAAAGGAGCCAAAAACATGCACTGGAAAAAGGATAGCCTCTTCAACAAATGGTGCTGGGAAAACTGGACATCCACATGCAGAAGAATGAATAGACTCACACCTGTCACCATGCACCGAACTCAAAGTGGATCAAAGACCTAGATATCAAAACTGAAACACTGGACCTTCTAGAAGATAAATTAGGCAAATATATAAAAGACATAGGTGTAGGTAAAAACTTTCTTAATAAGATGTCTACAATTATTCTGTGTCCAAGTGAGATCACATTCTGAGTTAGTAGAGATTAGAACTTTAGTATATGAATTTTGGGGAGGTGTAATCTAGTCTATAACACAGTCCTTAGAAATTGCTGCCTGTGCAGTGTTTTCTTCTCTTGTAGCACTTGCTGTGTCAACAGGTATACAGTTCAGGTGAAATCATATGAGCCTACCCCATATTCCCTGAGATAAGAATCAGCTGAATGGCCAGTTTTGTAGAAGTAGAATGTTTTCAATCTTAAGTGGACACTGAGTGCCTGGAGAACTTTGCACCCTTCAGCTTGCCTGATGCCTGATCTGATCCTTGTCATAGTTGAAGAAGCTCCTTCTGGCCTGTAAGTTATTCCTTCCTCTACTTCTGTTCTTCTCTTCCTTCTGGTTACCCCCCCACCCCCCCGAAAGGGAAGCTGTTGTGTCTGTTGCATTGAATTGAAAAGATAATAGATTTTATTTTATTGCCATAACAATCAACACCCTGATGAATCTAAAATAAGATTTAGGCCTGTGATGTCATCCACATTTCCAAAACCTGCCGACAAGACATGGCCATTTTCACTCAGCAAGTCCCTGTTGAGCACTTGCTGTCAGGAGGCATGGCTCTCTAGACTGGTAGTACTATAAACGTAAGTTTAAGATGTGGTACATAAGCTGGATCAATTTAGAATAAAATTATATTCAGTGGTGCTTGTTATAGTTATAGAACTTGCTGCAGAAAAGCTTATTTGGCTTCAATCACTTTTTCAAGAATCCGAGCCCCATGTTTATACGGTACCAAAGTGATGCCTTATAATTTACCTTTATGGGTGTACAGTCACCCCTCTCTATTTGTGGGTTTTGCATCCTTAGATGTCACCAACTGTGGATTGAAACTGGAAACAAAGTGTCTGCACTAAATATGTAGAGTGTTCTTCTTGTCATTTTCACCTACTCAATGTGGTACCAGAACCATTCCATTGCATTTACATTGTATTAGGTATCATATGTAATTTAGACGTGATTTAAATATATAAGTGGCAGTACGTGTATTGTACACAAATACCATGCTAGGTGAGCACCCGTGGGTTCTGGCAGTGGAGTGTCTGGAGTTGTTATCCTTGGGGTCCCGCACATCTGTAGATTTACAAGCTGCACTTAACACACTTTACTACTTTGGAAATATGGGCAAAAGGTGTTTTCTTTTTAAAGAAATACCATTATATTTGTTTTAGACACTGTTTTAGTCACCTTTCTCATCACTGGGACAAAATGCCTGACACCAGCTCAGTGGTTAAAGTGCTGGACTTAGTTTCCCCAGCACCACATAAGCTGGGCATGGTAATGCATGCCTGTAATCCCAGCACTTGGGAGGCTGAGGCCGGAGGATTGCCATGTGTTTAAGGTCAACTTGGGCTAAGTAATAAGTTCAGGACCAACCAGCCTGACCTACAGAGCAAGACTATGTTTTTTTAAAAAAAAATCCCTTGAAGTAAAAGAAGAGTTTAGGGTCAGTTGGCTCCAAGGAAGGCATGGCAGAAGGAGTATGGGGGTGGGGGGTGGGTGGGACATCTGATCCACCCATGGCAGCCGGGGCCAGAGAGAGGGGAAGGCCCCCGGGCAGGGTCAGCCCAGCGACCTGCCACCTAACAGCACACACAGCTGTGAGCTCTGGCCCTCTGATGAGCATAGTGTCTCCCCATCCAGTCACCCTCCACAGGTCCCACCTCCGAACACATTGGATTAGATAGCTCTAAAACAATATTCTTTAAAAAATTGCAAAACAAAAAGGCAGATTGTAGGTTTGTCATGGTTCTTTCCCCTGAAGTGTCTTTGCTTTCTTCTTTTCTGTCTCTGTAGTACTGGGACATTGATTTTCTATTAGCCAAAACCAAAATAATATATGCAGTGTCCTGGGTTTCATCCCTCTGCATAGCAAACAATAACACACCTACCGAAATATTGACTGTAGCCTAATCTTATGTGTAAGAGGCCACTGGCCTAGTGATTGGAGGAGACAGGTTTCTCTTTAGGTGGAACTTTACTGTACTATGGAGATAGTCATATCTGGATGCACCCTAGCCTTACAAAGTGGGGGGATCTTCTTGCATAGGCCCGTGTCTGTCCTTTGAGTCACTTCTGTCTAGCTACGTGATGAGTCGTGTGATCCGTCCTAGGCGATCATCATCAGTATGCTCTTGAGGGTCTTGCTCTTCTCAGTGCTCCTCTTGTTTGTGCAAGTGTACAGTGAATGGTGCTCCTGCAGGGGCTTCTCACTGACTCAGACAGGTGTCTTCATCTTCTCCATTTTCTATTATTTTTAAATTGTGGCTGAACATACAGACATAAAAGTTTACCATCTTCCTCATTGCTGTGTGTGCAGAGGAGTACTTTCATTTTACAACCATCACCCCTGTAAAAGCTTTGATGACAAAAATGCCTTTTTTATCAAAAAGTTGGTTGACATATAAAGATGTTAGAAGAATAGATGAATTGGATAACTTCTCAAGGACACTAATGACTGACTTTTTTGTTGTTGTTTGGGCAGTCTCTTTGGAATTGTTACATTGAAAAATTACATATTCCTGATTCATTGGTTGAGATTTTCTATTGTTTACTATTTAGTGAGTACTTACAGTACATTAAATATGATGTGCCAGTCTTCAAATTTATAGAATTACAGAAAAATATTCTTTTGAAACTTTAAAATTCTGTCTTAAATGTTTGAAAAAGTTTCAATTCTAATAAGGACGACAAAAATACAGATTTTATGACAATATGGCTGAGCTGGTGCTTAACTCACTGTACCCAGGTTCGTCTCACACTCAAGGCAGTCCTCCTGCCTCAGCCTCCTGAGTGTGGGATTATATGCTTGCCTCACCACACCTGGTCATGTGGTGCTGAGGAGTTCCACATGCTGAGCAAGCACTCGAACCCTTCAGCTACGTTCCCAGTCCTTAGTCCAGTCTTGAAGGCATTGCTCAGGCCCACGAATCCTGAGCCACTTCTGTGAGACACTGTTAATCCGTTCATGAAGACTGAGCCCGTTGCCTTCCTTTGCACTTCGCCTCTTAGGATTTTTGCCACCTCAGCGCAGCCACGATGAGGACCCCGCTTCCCACCTGCGGGCCTCTGGGGAGCTTGGTCACACAGTCTCCATGCCATAGTAGGCCCTGTCAGGAGGGTGGACGATAACCAAAGAACAGGAGAAAATATTAATAAGACATATAGGTTGAACGTCCCTTACCTGAAATGTTTAGGACCAGAGTATTTGAGGTTTCAAACTTCTTAAGAGATAATATAATATTTGATTATACATAAGATATTTTAGTGATGGACCCCAACTCTAAACATGAAATTCATATGTTTCACATATATGTAATCTAAAGATAATTTATACTTATGAAATATTTATAATACCACTTGCATTGTGATTGGGATTTATCACATGAGGTGAGATACAGGATTTTGAACTGTGGCATTCTGCTAACACTCAAAAAAATTTAGAATTTGGAGCATTTGGATTTTGGGTTTCCAGATTAAGGATGCTCAGACTGTATCTGATAAGGATGTAGTACCTGGAATGTGTAAAGAACCTGTAACTCAGTAATAAAAAGGCAACCTAGTTAAAATTTGTGAAAAAAATAATTTGAACAGACATTTCTCCCAAGGAGATACCCAAGTGGCCAATGAAGCATATGGAAAAACATGTAACATTGTAAATCATCAAGAAAGTGCAAGTCACATCTGCAGTGAAACAGTAACATTTACTAGGCTAGCTAGAGTCAAAGAGGCAGTAACAATGGGGTCCGGGTATAGGAAACTCAGAGCCCTCCCACATTGCTGGCAGGAATGTAAAATAGCACTGCATCCACTTTGGAAAAGTTAAGCATAAAATTTCCCCTCTGGGTATATCCAATTATTGTGGTTTAGATCTGGAATGTCCCCCAAAAGTCTCATATATTTAAGTATTATGGCTTATCAGTGGAACCATGTGCTGTTAGGAGATTGGGGCCTGGTCTGGAGGGGTGGATTAAAGGTGTGTGGTGGATAACAGGTGTGTATTGGAAGACAGGTGTGTAGATTAGATTACAGGTGTATGTTGGGTTAGGGGTTTAAACCTGGAAGGGCAAAACACTGATGCTGAACTCAAGGGGAGGATCACTGGGTTGGGACCTTGAAAGGGTCTCTGCTACTTGCTCGCTTCCTCCGGGACCTGACTTCCTGTTTGCAGTGCTGTGAGGAGCTGCCTCCGCCTCCCCCTCTGCCATATGCTTCCACTGTTGCTGGCCACCCATGAGTTAACTGTGACCCTCAGAAACTGTGAGCTAAAATGAAACTTTTCTTCCCCTAACTTGTATTTTGTCACAGCAACCAAAGAGTAACTTAAGACACAATAGAAGTGAAAACATGTCCTTGCAAAAATTATATAAAAATACTCATAGCCGTTTGATTCACAACAGCCAAAAGAAAAATGAAAACAGTTACTGAGAACAAAATACAATTTCTTTGTACCATGGAATATTAGTCTGCTCTAGAAGGAACAAGCCCAAACATGTACTATAAAGTGGATAAACCTCAATGGCATTATGCTAAGTGGAAAAAAAAAAACATACACAAAGGCACACAAGTTGTGTGTTTGCATTTATTTGAAACATTTGAAATGGTTAAATTCATAGAGACAGAAGCTACCAGGAGATGTTGCTAAGGACATAAAATTCTTTATTGGGTAATTAAATATTCTAGAGCTAGATGAGGTTGACTATTGCACAGTTTTGTGAATGTATTAAAAAGCCACTGAATTACTTTGAAAGGGGTAATTTTGATAGGTGACTGTCTTGATAAAATGAAGGAAGGAGATAATTCTGGCCATGGTGGTGACGACAGCAGTGGGAAGGGGCTGGTGGTGGTTGTCATACTAAAGCAGCTTCCTGCACACAATCTTATTTAATCCTTGTACCGTATGGCATGAGCTGGACTCAAGAAGATTGGATCATTTCCCCAAAGTCGATTAACTCATCAGTTTTTAAACTGACTTGCATAGTGGAATCACCTGAGGAACTTGAGTCACTGATGTTGGTACTCCCAAAAATTCTGAATTAATTAGCATGACACGAGATCTGGGATAGACATTTAACAACAACAACAAAAAAAAAACCCTCAAGATGGTTTAAAGTTACTCCTTTATGATACTGAATTCTTTGCTTTTACTATAACATTTACAAGTTATTCTCTTGTAGGGAAGTTTCTCCTGTTCTGCTATTTATCCAAAGAATAGTTTTCCAGTCTTAGCACTACCACTTGGCTATGTGACTTTAGGCAAGTGTCATACTCCCTGAGGTTGGTCTCCATCAGTGGCTTCTAGCCCTGGCTGTACGTGGAAACTGTTTAGGAAGCCTTTAGAGCCTGTGTTGTGTGTGTGTCATCCAGACTGTCTTTAATGGACGGGAAAGGCAGCTACAGTGTTTTTTGAGCACCTCAGGATCCAGATATGTGTCTGTGGTTGAGAGCCACTGACATGACAAAAATGATCACCACCTGCTTGTAACCTGTGGATGTGTGTGTGTAATCCATAGGGGCACACTTGGCATTTTGGAAGCTGCGTTAGCTTTGACCTGCTTTCTCCCATTCCCAAATCATGATTTGCACAGCTGGAAGAGCAAGGCAGGACCATGCCCAAGACAGCATCAGCTATATAAAAAGGTGAAAATAGTGGTCACTCTATTCCAGATGGTTTAATGTCATACAAAAGCCATGAATTCTTGTATGAAACCATCCTCTTGCAATCTGAAAGCTATATTTCTAGCCTTTGAAAGTAGGTAAATACCTAGGGCATAATTTTAGGCTGTTTCCTTGGCCATTTGAGTTCTCTTGTGTTGGCCTTAAATTCCTCTCTGGCCTACAGTTTAGGTCTGGTTTCAAGTATTCACTCAAAAAGGACTTAATTGCACCCTGTGAGCCAGGCATTGTGTGTTTGGGATAGATCAGTGTTTCTGTCCTTGCAGAGTTTTCATTCCAGTGGGAAGGTTGTAAGTCAGTAAGCAGGATAAGTAATTAGTAAGTTACAGAGTGTGTTGGCGATGATTAGTAAGAAAAATAGAGCAAGGGTGGGATATTGAGATTTCTGTATAGATTACAATTTAAATAAGATGGTTGATGTCGGGTTTGTTTGTTTGGTTGGTTGGTTGGTTTTTTGTTTGTTTGTTTGTTTTGTTTTTGTTTTTTTGAGACAGTGTCTTGCTCGGTAGCACAGGCTGGTGTATGTATCCCAGGCTGGCTTTGAACTCACAGCAGTCCTCCTGCCTCAGCTTCCCAAGTCCTGGGATTAGTGCACCACCATGCCCAGCTAAGGTCATTCTTCTCGACAGCTTGAGATTTGAGCAAAGGGGGAAGGTATTTCAACAGGTAGATGTGTGGGGAAGAGCCATCTGGAGGTGACCAGCTACACAGGACCCCAGGTGAGCACATTCCCCAATGGCTTTGAAGGCTGTCAAGGAATGCATGGTGGGAAGAGAGAAGTTCAGAGAAGTAGTGGGAAATCAGACTGTTTGAGGCTCTGTAGATGTAGCTAGTGACTTTGACACTCAGAGTAAACTGGGAAGCTAGCACAGGTTGTTGAGTAGAAGAGATGAGATCTGACATAAGGTGTGAAAACATGAGTATGTCCACGGTGTGACAGTCAAAATGTGGTAAATGTTTAAGCTTTAAAAATGTGTTAGCAGTAGAAGAAACTCTTAGAGATGGGAGCTGGTGAGAAAAGAATGGTCAAGGCGTTTTTTATTTTTATTCTTTGGAAGATGAAAAGAGCAGCATGTTTGTAAGCTGATGGGATAAAATCCAGTGGAGAGTGGAAAACTGACTTGTGGGGAAGGAGATTTCATGGGCTGTGCCCTCAAGACAGTGTTAGGACTGGGCTCTAGAGCACACGTGGAAGGCCTGGCTTTGGAAGGGGAGGGAGTAAATCTGGAAAGAGGGGGAAAAGGGAACTCAAGGGTACACCTGGGTCTGGCAGGAGGCATGGCTTGGGAATACTGGTTCTTGTTTATTTCTTCCATTGCTTCAGTTTTCTCGATGAAGTGAGAAGCTGTGTAACATACTGAGAAGGAAAAATGGTGTGGTAGCATTGGGATTTGAGGAGAGAGACAGAAATGTGAAGTAGCCATGTTGTGTGAGAGAGAGTGGATGACCATAGGGATGTAAAGTATGATGTAAGGGTTGACAGTGAAACGAGGAAGTGCTTGCTCGTGCGCATACATGCTTCCCTTTGCTTCCTTAAGCAGTTGGATCCCACAGACATGAAGTAATCATTTGGGTTTTACCAGGTGAATGTACCACAATAAGGAAGAGGCAAGGGTTTTGATCCTGTGCATGAGAGATTAATTACACATGAGCATGTAGATACAAGGATTGCCCATAGACTTTAAACTGGCTAAGGAGGAGGAAGGGAAAATCAGTATAGAATGTGTCAGAGGAAAGGTGATAGTTAAAATGTCCTGGTGGGGTTGAAGGTTGGATGGGTTGAGGCACAGTAGTTAGTGAACTGGGATTACGGATGATGTATGAAATTGAGATAGTGGAGGGGTTGTAGTTAATGATAATAACTTGGTGTGTATAGCCATGGGAATACATGGGTAAGGGGAAAGCACAGAGATCCAGTGAGCTGAGAATCAGGTTGCGGGAGGGCTATCTATGGCTATCTCTAGCTGGCTAAGAGTCGAGAGATAGGAGTAGTTAAAATTGAGATGAAATAAGGGGGAATGGCTGGAGAATCTGTTAGGTGATCATGGCAAAAAAGTCTTACACTTGATTGTGGGTAAAAATGGTCTGTGTGAGAACGTTAGTAGGATTTTATGTTTACGGGAGATTGTAGGAGTAATTCAATTCAGTGATTCTCAACTAAGACGCAGGTGGGTACAGGAGTTTGTGTTAACTATTACATGCACACTCTGGAGATACTGATTCACTTGTTCCACTGAGAATCATTTAACTATCAAGCGCTGTTCCCAAGTGGTAGGCAGGATGTACTGCCTTGACTGCGCTGGATGGACAGCTGTTAGGCACTTCTGAGCTGGTGTAGGAACAGCTTCCCTGGCATCCCGTGTAATGATCAGTACCTCTGTTAGATTGAATGTGTTAAGTAACATAGCTGAATGCTTTGTAAATTAATCGCATAAAGAAATCTATCTAAATTCAGTGGTTAAAGTTCTTGCCTAGCAATCACAAGGCTATGGGTTCAGTTCCCCAATACCACATAAGCTAGGAGTGGTGACACATGCTTGTAATCCCAATATTGAGAGGCTGAGGCAGGAGGAGTGTCTTAAGTTCAAGGCCAGCCTGGGCTCCATAGTGAGTTCAGGACCAACCTGGACTACAGAGTGTTACTTCTCAGCAGATATATCTTCTTATGCTGACATTTTTAGGGAAGAATACTTAATTTCCTTCCATAATGCCAACAGCAGCTTTGGGGAGTGTCCCTGAGTTACAGCCATCTGAGAGGTGAGAAACCAAGTCCCTATTTGCCTTCCATATAACTGGTAATACAGACTGTGTCTCTTCTCAGCTTTGACTTTTCCATTTGAGTAATCAAATGGAAGCAAGTAATAAGGCAGAAGCAGGGAAAATACACCTTTGACAAAATTTTTTTAAACCATCGTTGTTGGCATTATGAAAGGAAATTCTTTTCAGTCAAGAGCGACAGCACCATAAGATGCGAGAGGCAGCTACTAGTGTGATGTGTGCTGCTTTAGACGTGTGTGAGAGAGAGAGAGAGAGAGATCGACAGGGAGATGGGGAGGGATGAACAGTACTTTTGCACAGAGACATAGCCCTAGCTTGTGTTCTTTTTTGTGTGTGTTTATTTGTTTTGTTTAATTTTGAGATAGAGTCTCCCTAAGTGTCCAAATTGGACAGGCTTGGCATGAACTTATAATCTTTCTGCCTCAGCCATTAGCGCACATGTGTGCCACCTTGCCTGGCTGTAAACTTTTGTTTTACAAGTAGCAGTACACCTTAAAATAACAATTAAAATTATAGTGTGGTAGATACATAAACCGATTACAGTCATTTTTAATCACTTTCAAGTATAATGTACTGTATGTAGTTGTATGTGCTGCTTTTATTGGACTGGCAGCAAAGTAGCTTTGTTCTCCCCCCACCCCCTTGCATCAGTAGAAACATGTAATGTGTTGTATTAAGACGTTAGTCTAGGCAACAGGAATTTTTCATCTTATTGTAATCTTACAAGATCACTGTCATATATGCAGATGTGTAACTATACTACAGAGACTGTGTAAGTCCTTGTGATAGACATCATTCTGTCCAAACTTAATGTCATCTTACTGGCTGTACCAACACCTTGTTTCATAAGCCAAAGTATATATATATATATATATATTTTTGAGACCAGGTCCCCCTCTGTAGTCCAGGCTGGCCTTGAACATATGGCTGTCCTCCTGCCTCAGCCTCCGAGTGCTGGGATTACAGGTGTGTGCACCCCCACATCCAGTTTATGTGGTGCTGGGGAATTGAACTCAGGGTCCTGTGCTTGCTGGGCAAACACTTAACCCAGTGAGCTACTTGTGCCCACCCCCGCAAAGCATACATTTTTAATAAGGGCGTTATTACCCCTAAAACAGATGAACTTTGATGGGGAGGGCAATAAACTTAATCTTACTATGTATAAGATACTAGTATATATACAATATGTAAACATATATATATAGCTTATCTGTGATATCAGTACTCCAGTGAGGAAGTGTGTCACAGAATAAAAAAAAATGCTTGAAAAACTCTTGGGGCAACCATAATGAAAATGGTTGAGAAGCACAGGACTCACAGGTTTGGAGGCATGTGTAGCCCTACACTATGGGACTTCACTAGTACCATGGTCTTCATTGTGAAGGTCAGACTTCTGGGAAGGTCAGAGTTTCCACCAAGCATTAATGGTCTGACCTCAAATGGTACAGGAAATAAAGTAGTCAGGGCTGTTTCTGATTGGTGGTATGTCTACATATACCCAGCCACTCTGGTTTGCTTACTGTGTAACTTTTCCTAGACAGCCATGCCTTAAATTTCCCCCACCTGAAAATCTGTGGCTGTAACTCAGGGAAAGTGATGTAGGTAAAATCTCAGCCACCTGGTTGAGTTATCCCCAGCTCCTGTCAGAGCTTGGCTTGGAAACCAACCATTTGGGTCTGACGTTTATAGTTTGATAGTGTCCCTTTATCACCATCATGAAAAGAGAAACTGTGTGGATGCTGTATGCCAGATGTGACAAGCTATTTGCTTCCCCCGTAGTCCTCCCAAGTGATCTCCAGTGAGACCCTTCTTTTTCAGTGTATCTAGCATATCAAAAAGTCTCATTGTCATTCCTTGATTCAGACATTACACTCAAGGTAGTGTCTTGACTTTGGGAGGCCCCTCCCTCTGCGTAAGAATTTGTTTTAGGCGTGAGGAGATAAAAATGTCTAGTAGAAGTCTGATCAGTTTTATTTTTCTTTGTTGTCTTCCAGGTGTGATTGTCAGCTTAGAGTTGTACCTAGGCAGGTGCACTATATACAGTGTCCTTGTTTAGTAAAAGGAGCCAATTTAATGTCTCCAAAGCTTCTACCCTCTGTTTTTGTCATCTTGAGCACTGACAAACCCTGTGGCAGGTTAGTCTGTGCTGGTGACTCTTGGGAATTGAGTTGTTCCTCTTTTTTTTTTTTTTTTTTAAACCAAATTCGACCACAGCCTGTGAAGGGCAAGAGAGGGAAGTGCTGAGACCTTTTACTTTCTAATCAGTGAAGGAAGGAGCAGACTAAACAAGTGTTACAAAGTTGTGACTTTGATCCCCCAGTGGTAAGCAATATTTGAAGAGGCTGGAATTCATAAAGCCTGCGAGTTTTGATTTGAGTTTGTCTGTTATAGTTCAGTTGCCTGTAATGCAGTTGTGTGGGGATCAAGTAGAATTTCAGTATTGGAAGCAGTTCTGCCATGTGGCAGTTTTGTGTTTTCTCATTATAAGTAGAAAGAAACGGTCATCCACTAATGTGTGTCCCTTATCTGTACCGGGTCAGAAGACTTCATGATAGGAATCCTGGATTCCAGTTCAAGGGCTCACTGGCTACTCACGGACAGGTCAGGGGTCAGAAGTGAATAGTAGACACACAGGTCCATGTGCGACTTAGCCATACCCCGGCTTACCCATACTTTCAGGTACGTACCTAAGAGAGTAGATGACTAATGCCAATTATTTACATTTAAAAAAAGGTTTAAAATGATTAAATTAAAAATTAGATTTTTCTTTTGAGACATGGTCACATTGTAGTCCGGGCTGGTCTTGAACTCACTAGGTAACCTGGTCTGGCCTGATACTCATGGCAATCCCACTGCCTCAGCCTCCCAAATGGCAAGATTACAGGTATGCATCACCATGCCAGGCTTATGAGGTGCCAAGGAGTTGAACCCAGGACCTTGTGCTTGCTAGGCAGAGTGCTTTGATTGCTGAGTTATCTGCCCCACGCTGCCTGCCCCAAATTTGGATCTTAGGTTATAGGAAATGAAACATCATATTAGTAAAAGAGAGTTCTTGTCAGGTTGGTCTTTGCCTGGCTGGTTTTGGGAACATGTCTCTAACTCTCTGACCCCCACTTTCCTCTTCTCTTGGATGCATAAATAGAACAGTGGATGGTGTAGAGGTCAGCCCACATTCTGTCTTCACAGCAAGTCAGAGTGAGTTGCTTCTTTCCCCAGTGGCTCCTTCAAGGTCACAGACCCAAAACACTTGAACCCTTTCAGACCATTGCCTGTCTGAATGTGGTGGTCAAAAATAAAGGAAGATCGATTTGATTTCTATTTGTGTGTGTTGAGAAGGGGTGATTGGTGAAGATTGTCATAAGGGAAAGAGGAGGAGAGAATTGAGAGGAAGGTAGAGATGGTGGGGAAAGAGTGTGAGCAGAATGGTGAGATCTCAGGTGCCGCCAGCATGATCCGCAGGCGCGTGACCATGGGAGGTCTTCAGATGAGTCACCACCGGCGGCACCACTCCTGGGCTGCCTCCTGACCAGCATTTGTGGACTTGTGGTGTTCTTCCTGTGGAATTGTTTTTAGAGCTGGCGATGAAACCCTTAAGGAAAATCGTCCTTTTCTTCCCAGTAGAGATTTGTTTCATGGCCTCCGTCAGTTACCACGCTCACTCCTGGACTTGACTCTCAACATTCCTTTGAGGATTTCCAGGAGCAGGCATCAGGCTCTGGAGGTAGGACTTCACAACAGACTCATTGTTGGAGTGAGTACAAAGCTTTCCTGGACGGCTTCAGAAAAAACAGTCTCATTCTGACATTTAGTTTATTTAGGAACTTGTGTGAATATGCACATAGAAAAGAAAAATCAGGAAGACATTTGCTAAAGTATTAGTATCTTTGGTGATTTAATTTTCTTCTTTGTATTTGACTATATTTTCTGCTGTGAGCATCTTGGTTATAATAATGAAAAAGAGAAGAAAACAGTATTGTTACTTTCTGTTCTTGTTACATGCTCTAGCATCCCCAGAAGCACCTCGTGACCATAGACAGAAGTCTTGGGTGTCATAGCCAAGACCTACTTGCCTGAATCTAAAGTCAGAGGTTGAACCAGGTACAGTGCAGAGACCTGTTTCCTTAAGTGAGTGCTGCTTTTAATAATAGAATGCAAAATTTTGCCATTTTCAAGCAGTAGTTTAGTAAAAGAATTTTTTGTAATCTATTCATGATTTTAAAAACATTATTTCAATTCACTGAGCAGGAATGGAACATCAAACACTAGTAACATCATTTCTGATGGAGTACTTTCTTTAAAAAAATTTAAGCCAGGCCTGGAGGCACAAGCCTATATTGGCAGTGCTCTGGGAGGCTGAGGCAAGGGGGTGACAGGTTCGAGCCCAGCCTTGGCGATTTAGCAATTTGATGAGACCCTATTTCAAAATAAAAATAAAAATGAGCTAGGGATGTAGCTCAGTGTTAAGGCTCTTGGCTCAGTACCCAGGGCTACCATCTAAATAAGTGATTAAATCACATAGAAGAGATTCAAACTGAATCCTTTTACTCTGAAACTTCATCCTCCCCCATTTTATGTTTTATTTTGAGATAGTCTCACTAAGCTGTGAAGTGCCCAGGCTGGGCTTGAGCTTACTATACCCTTGCCTCAATCTCCCAGAATGCTGTGATTACAAGTGTGCACCACCACTTCTGGCTAGTTTTTGACCCAAGTAGTAGGCTGTAGTTTAAAATAGATACACCTTCTCTGTGTAAATGGAAGTGTCTTGGTTATGGTTGTACATGGGTGGAAAAGACTATGATAAAAGGAAAGTAGTTTGAGTAGAGCGAAAGAGGAAGAAAAAGATAATTTTAAATATGGAAAATACTTGAGCTTCTTAAGATGATCCCAAATAATTGCTACTTTGAAGGAATAAAAACCAAAACATGAACACAGGAAATACATAAGAGGTCATATTTGAGATTGGGGGGTATTATTCTGGAAATTCTTGTCATTTGAGCAGTATGTATAGATGTAAACAACAGTTTCTCTGGGTAGCTGACACTTGCAGCCTGGGTAGTTGTGACAGGCGGTCAGTGACATTTTGGCAGCCCTCCACTGTGCTGGGCTGCTGTGGACCTCTGCAAGAAGTTTCTGATGTAGGGGAAGGTGACCAGTATTCCTTAGGCCTGTGTTTATGCCAGTGCGTTCTCCACTGGGCTCTAGGACTAGAAAGGGCAGCAAGAGTACATGGTGAGGGGGAAGGTGGGTATGAGCTTGTCGCGAGTCTTCTGGACTAGGGAAGGGAGATTTCTAATGTTAACAGGGAGGGAAGATTGATTCTTTTAAATGTCTTGATTCTCTTTTCCTTTCAACTGATAATCTTTTAAAGTAATGAATTAGTCTTACTAAAGATTTTAGCCAAAATTTTGTCTTAATTAGTAGTAGATCTATATTAGTGGTTCTGAACTGAAGGTGATTTTACCCCCCCCCCCCATGCTCCCCACATCTCCTGGGACATTTGGCAGTGGTACAGATACTTGTGAGTTGAGGCCAGGGCCACTGGCCAGGCCTGTGGGAGCAAGGGTGTGTATGACAGCTCCCAGCCCAACCAAAAAGTTCTTCAACATCAAGTGTCAGTAGGGCTGAGATTGAGAAACTGATGCTACACGTATGTGAGGAGCAGTGGAAGGGGTAGGACACAATCACTTGTCTGTCATGGGTTTTATGTGACCCGTGCCTCCTGTAGGTAAGGTGTTGGTGTTGGGACCAGTCAATGAGTGGCTTTGAAGTGACCTATGATTAGCTGAGTCAGTCAGCTTGGTTCTGTTAAAAATCCCAGTCTCATAAAGAAACACAGTGAGTAAGTAGCATCTTTCTGAACTTGATTCAACTGCATCATGTCCAGTTTTGTACATCTAGATGTTGTGTAAGAAAGAAATCAGATGCGTCTTAACATTACCTTTTACCTGGGCTTCAGGAAAAGTGTGTGGAAATTAGAATCAGCAAATCTTGGGCCTCCAGTTCTAGTTCTAGCTGTGCCACTATGGACAAGTCACTTCACCTCTCCAAGTTACAGTTTATTCTGTATGAAACAAAATAAATCCTTTGTATAAAAGGAAAACATGGTAGGATACGTGTCAATTTCTATTTATATGTAGAGGGCATACTTTGCAGCAAGGATTGAAGAAGCTTTGCATGTCCGACACTGAAAACATAGCCTCGCACGTGGTTGGCATTCAGAGCATGTCAGCTGGGATTGTTGTTAACCCTTATGGTGACTCTGTGAGGAAAGTACTGATGCACCTGCTGTGTGAATGTAGCAACTGGGAGACAGAGAGGTGTGTCTTAGGTAAAACCACACAGCAAGTGGTAGACGTAGGGCTCAAATCCATGCCTTTATTTCTAATCTTAGGTTTACCATAGTGTCTTGATAAAGAGAAGTAAGGGCAGAACAAACAAACAGAGGGGGAGAATATACTTTTTAAAAATTGCTTTACCTTTTATTCCTATGCTAAAATTTCCCTTTCTGCCTAAGTTTTTAATTCTCCAAATATTTCATATATGTTAAACTAATTATGTGAAATGCATTTTGGGTTTGATATAACACTGTGTCTTCATAGAGATAACTAAGCAATTTCACAACTTTAAGATTTTCTTGAAACTCATTAAAAAAATAAGCTCTCGTCCCTAGGGATTGAGAATTGCCAATGTTGAATCAGTTCTGAAGGTAGTAGTTTTCTTTCTGGTGGTTCCTGGAAGAACCTATGCTGCTAACCAGGACCACTGAATCGTCTCCTGACAGTCATTTTTACATCACTGGTGCCCACTTACAAGACTTACGAAATTGTGTTTTTATGGTGGAGTTTGATGACAGTCGTCTGTCCAGGTCCACAATTTCGGTTACCTGCAGTAGCCACAGCCTAGAAATTCTAGAAATACACAACTCGTGATTTTTGAATTGTGTGTTTCTCTGAGTAACACAGTGAAAGCTTTTTCCTTCCCAGGGTGTGAAATGTCCCTTCGTCCCTTGCTTTTGCCTTGTGTATGTTACCCACCCTTTAGTCATTTAGTAGCCACCTGGGATGTCAGAGTGATGGGTGTTTCAGTGGTTGTGTTCTCGTATCCCTTATTTTATTTAATAATGGCCCCAAAATGGAGGAGTAGCGATGCTGGTGATTCCCGTATGCTAAAGAGAAGCCATCGAGTGTTCCCTGTGTGTGTCATCTCACATTGTCCCAAGAAGGAGGAATTCAGTATGATCAGATATTTAGAGCATGACCACATTCACCTTTTATAATGGTGTGTTGTTACAGTTGTTCTATTTTATTATAATTATGTCAACATCACAACTGTATCAAATTTATAAATTATTATAGGTATGTATATATAGATTGAGTATCATTAATCCAAAATGCTCGGTACCAAAAGTTTTCCAGATTGTGGGTATTTTTGTAGGTGAAATAGTTGCACGTACATAAGGAAGTATCTGTGGGGCAGGATTTTGACTGCCACTCTTCCTGTGAGGTCAAGTGACATTTTCCACTTATGACAGTGTCTTGATGCTCAAAACGTTTTGGATTTCTAGGATGCTAGACCTGAATGGCGAAAAGAAAAAAGAAATGTTTAAATAGGTTTAGTTCCACCCATGGTTTGAAGCATCTGCTAGGGTTCTTGGTACGTATCTCCTAAGGGTAAGGGAATACTACTATTCTTATACAGAATAATTTATTTTATATAATAACTTGCATGAAGATTCAGAAGGAGCAGCTGAATCACAGTCACTTACTCCTTCCTACTCCATATTTGTTGCAGCATCAGTGAGCCGACAGATACTGTGGCATATTGCAGCAATAATCTGATAAAGATTATTCTAATTAGGAGGTGATATTTCAGTGCCCTGAGTGCTAGGGACAACAAATGCAAAAATAAGCTAGCAAATAAGAGAAGATTTATGTAATTCTTTTTTTATGAGAAAACTAGTTGTACCGTGGGTGTGTGGGGGCAGAATTTTTTAAAATGCTGAAAAAAACAGTTTCTTTAAAGCCATAGTATATAAAATTTCCAGGGCTTTCCAGCAACATAATGGGCAAGCACTCTACTTTGGATAAACAAAAATGAATTATTTTCTTAATTGTATTTTTTAAATGTTTCTAACTTCCTTAAAATATAAGGCAGTGGAACATAATGAGCTCTCTTGTTAGTTGACTGAATTCTCCATTATTTATAAGAAAATACTGAGCACAAAGTCCTCTCAGCTTAACTATAATTAGCTTGAAATCTGACTCATAGTGCATCTGTGAATGTTTTAAGGTTTTGAAATTTAAGGTTCTTGTT
The DNA here is from genome assembly GCA_004027205.1 of Ctenodactylus gundi. Lineage (NCBI taxonomy): Eukaryota > Metazoa > Chordata > Mammalia > Rodentia > Ctenodactylidae > Ctenodactylus > Ctenodactylus gundi. The sequence continues at coordinate 714,983 of PVKB01000084.1, read as the reverse complement.
TTTCTATCAAATAATTGGGATCTGAAGCCTACCGAATTCCAACATACTGTTCAGGGAAGCTAAAGGATGCCTCTTAATAATCTGTTAGGTTTCTAGAGTGCAAGGGACCTCAGTAGAGTTGAGCAGCCAATTCATTCTACAGGTAAGAAAGTCGAGGCACAGAGGTACTGATTAATTTGTCTAAGATGGAACAGGGGAACATAGCCATGAATGAAATCCGGTTTGCCCACTAGCCCAGTTCTCTTCCCAGTATTTTCTTTCTTAATTTTAGCCATTAGACTTAGGTTTTTAAGCATTTTTATTATTTTTTAATTGTGCTAAAAATATAAAGCATAAAATCATGGTATCTCCAAAAAAATCTGTGTAGGTGAATAATGCATGAACATGGCTCAAAGTCAAGAGGTGCACATGGTTTACAGCATGTGGTACCAAATCTTACTTACTCTCACTTCTGACCCCCGTGCCTCCAGTGCCCTCCTCCACAGGTGGCCACTGTAAAGAACGGGGCACTTTAAGTGGACCTGCTGTGGTCTCATATGTGCACAGACTGACAGTGGTGGCATTACTCTTCATGAACTGCAGTCTGGCCTGTTGAGTTTAGGGGATGCCTGACAGAAGGAAAACAGAAACTGTGGGATTGGAATATGAAGAGATTTATGAATTGTATTTGAAAGTTATTTCCCACAGTAGACGGGAGCACTCTTAGCAGCAGTTTGTTGCACAGATACTCTAGCCTGTTGTACCCAAAGTGTAAGAGCTGTTGGTGTCCCTGTGAGAGTGGGATCCGAGTTTTGCATAACTGCATACAGCTGCTTTAAAGCTGGGAGCGTGTTAGCCAAAGAAAGAGCTACACTGACCATTGAATAAACACCCTTCAGCTCTGAAACTGCCCGTGAGGGACATGGTGTGGTTTGTTTCTCTCAGACCTCAGACCTCCCAGCTGTGGGGACTTTGGTGCCTTCCCCAAGCCTTCAGGAGAGGAAGTGGTGGAGGGGCCTAGGAGCACACGTGCCGGTGTGCTCACACTGCCAGTGCGTGGTATGAAAAGCAGTGGGTGGTGGCGCCTCTTAGCGATGCTGGCCCCATAGACTTAGCAGCAGAGGTGCTGGCGTGATAGATGTGTGTGTGTGTGTGACTGCCTAGGGAGAGAGGTCTGGCTCAGGAAAGCTGCAGGTTGGCACCAGAAGGCCGTAGTAATGGATTTGTTTGAATTTTACGTGACCATCTCCCCGGGTGAAGGGAAGAAAGGAAGAGGGCGCCAACTTTTCTCTTTGGGTACCTGTGAGTAACTGAGCAGCTAACGGGTTTCACCTGAACAGGGAAAGGATGGAGGAAGTTTGTAGGTGGCTCTGAGGAAGAGAGAGAGGAGTGTGCTTAAGGAAAGAATGGAGGAAAGGTGAAGTAGAGAAAGGCTGTGTCTGGGGAGGGAAGTTCTTTCCTGCTTCTGCATCTAGGCACTTGCACAGGTTTTGTGTCCCCCTGAAGGCCATGGTTTTCATGCTTCTGATCCTCAGGATCCCCTGGGATACTTGCTAAAATCTCAAGTGGCCTCTGGCCTCTCTCTTAAAATGTAACTCAGAGTCCATTAGAGTGTTTGAGTCCTGGGGTAGCCCCAGGTGCTCTGGAGCTTCTGAGGACCAGGACTGGGTCAGGCTGGCACTTGTGCTTTCATGGGATCCAGGCATCCTGCCCCAGATCTGTCCTCTGTCATGATTCAGATATCCAAAGGATGGGGAATTTGAACTGCAGATGGTTCATTCATGTCAAAATTAGACCTTTCCTTCAAAATGCATACATCTTGACTTTTTGAACTGTTTTTATTTTAAAACCCTGGAATACTTGTACATAGTAACTGTTAAAACATCAGTGCTTCTAATCTTTGTAAATAGATCCATGGAGTGTCCTTTTGTTTGTTATAATGACACTACTATTACTTTTGACTTAGCCTAATATTCTGTGATTTTTTTGTAAAAAAAATAAAAATTATGCTGAATGGAAAATACTATGTGAGTCAGCTTTCTGTTACTGCAGCAAAATACCCAAGACTAGTTACTTATGTGGAGGAAAGTTTATTTTGGCTCATGGTTTCTAAAATCTCAGTTCATTGTGTCTTGGCCCTCGTGGCCTGAGCTTGTGGTAAGGTAGTTCGTCATGACTGGAGTGCTTGGAGGAGTAGGTCGTTTCACCTCAGGGTGACCAGAAGGTAAAGGAAAGACAGGAGAGTCCAGGAACCCAATCCTTCCTTCACAGGCACTGTTCCAAAGAGTTAACTTCCTTCCTCCCATCTTCCATAGGTTCCACACTCTCCTAGTAATGCCCCTGTATGGAGACCAAGCCTTTTCACACATGGGCCCTTGGGAAACTTTTTATATCCAATCTATTAGCAATGTAGTAACTGATAATAACCATTTTTTACAGTTAGGTCTTTGATAATGAGGAAATAGCCTATGTTTCATCGCCACAGTCATTTTAGTCGTTTTAACAATTTAGAATATGAATAATTTTGGTGGTTTTTTTTTTTTCAGAAAGGAACCAAGGCTTCAGTCTCCTTAATTCATTGGCCGGAGCAAACCATAGCATTGGGTCAGCAGAGACCCATCACTCTGAGGTAAAAATTTTTCTTGAATCTTTTCCCCACTGTGGCTTTCCTGTGTCCTTTTCATGATGAATCTTTATACATTCGTTATTTTTTCTTTTCTGTGTAAGGGGGTCCTAGGTATTAAGCAAAAATGAAAGGAGAGTCTGACGTGGCCCTGTTGTACATCCCCCTGTGGGGAGCAGCTCATTTGGCGCTTGTGGAAGCACTGAATCCTTTTGAGATGTTTGTAAATTTGTGCTGTTTTGTGCTTTTTTTTTTCCAAGTGTGCTCCTTGAACCACATAATGAAATACACCAAGATTTCTTTGAGCCTCCATATCTTTAAGTAGAAAATAAAGGTGGTAGTTTTTTTTTTTTTTAAGTGCTTCTTGTCTATAAGGCCCTGATCATCCAGTTCCAACCTCTGTCCTCCAGGACCGTGGTCCAGGCTTCCCAGGTCTGTATCCTGGAATCAAAGCAAGCGGTGCCATGCCATGTTGTTTCCCCATGGATCTTTATCATCAGTTGCTGAGTCGTTTGTGTTATGATTATGTACCTTTTCAATTTTAAATAAAACATGAATCTTTCAAAAATTTAAATATATTTTAATAGTGCCTGTTTTTCAAAATGTTGAGTTTCTATTTGGTATTTTCACACATGGATAAACATATTTTGATCATATCCATCCTCCCTGTTTCCCTCTCCTTTCTCTTCTCTGCAGCTGAATACTACGCCATTGTGTGTAGAAACCACATTTTCCGTACCCATGCATGGGCACCTAGGCTTATTCCGTATTTCGGCTCTTGTGAATTGTGCTGCAATAAACAAGAGTGTGCAAGGCTCCCTGCAGTGTGCTGACTTTAAGTCCTTCAGGGCTATATCGAGGCATGTACTCATTAGTAGGGCCTTACCATAGTTGTTTTTAGTTGAGGAACCTCCAAAACTGATTTCCATGGTGGCTATACCAATTTCTACCAGTGGCGTAGAGGGCACCTTTTCTCCACATCCTTACCTTCATTTGTTGTTTTCATGTGTTGGTGAAAGCTGTTCTGACTGGGGTGAATTGGAATCTCAGTGTTGTGATTTGCATTTCCCTAATGGTTAGAGGTACTGAACATTTTTTAGTGTACTTACTGGCCATTTGTACTTTATCTTTTGAGAAGGGTCTGATCAGTTCATTTGTCTACTTACTGATTGGACTAGGTTTTTTTTTTTTTTAAGTTCCTTATATGTTCTGAATATCAGTCCTCTGTTGAAAGAGTGTCTTCCTCCTTACTGTATTATTTGGTTTACTGTGCAAAAACTTTTTGGGTCACTGTAGTCCCGTGTATTGATTCTCATTGCTACTTCCAGTGCTGTTGGAGTCCTGCTCAGGCAGTCTTTGTGTCTGTCTATGACTTCAGGTGTTTCTCCTGTGTTTCCTCCTAGCAGTTTCAGAGTTTTCTTATACTTAGATCTCTGATCCATTTTGTCTTGACTTAATAGAAGAGAGAGGCTTCTAGTTTGTCTTCCACACATGGCTCTCCAGTATCCTCAGCACCATTTGCTGAAGAAGCTATTCTTTCTCCAGTGTATGTTTTCAGCCCCTTGGTCATGAATCAGGTGGCTGTTTTTCTTGGGGTTGTTTCCATGTTCTCTGTTGTGTTCCATTGGCCTGTATGTCTGTTTTCTGTGCCAGTAAGATGCTGGTTTGTTACTGTGCTTTATGGTACAACTTGAAATCAGGTATCGGGATGCTTCCAGCCTTGGCTCTTTTCACTTAGATTGTTTTGTCTATTCTGGGTGTTTTTTTTTTTCCATATGAATCTTAGGGGGTTTTTTTCCTAGTTCTAGAAAGAATGTCATGGAATTTTGATGGAAATTGCGTTTAATTTGTAAGTGTTGTTAGTAATAGCTATTTTAACATAATTCCTCTTTGAATGTGGAGGTCTCCATTTTCTAGTGTTTTCAGTTTCTTCGATGTTTTCTAATTTTCATTTTAGAGGTCTCTTATCTCTTTGACTAGGCCCACATTTTAATATTCACTTGTATCCTACTACTTTGCTGAATTTGTCTGTCAGCTCTAAACATCTTTAGGTGGAGTCTTTAGGGTCTTCTAAGTATAGGTTCATATTGTCTGCAAATAAGGATAATTTGACTTCTTTTCCAGTTTGCATTGTTTTTCTTTTTCCTCATGTCTAATTGCTCTGGCTAAAATTTCAACCACTGTATAGAATAGGAGTGGCGAGAGTAAACATCTTTGTCCTATTCCTATTTTTAGAGGAAATGCTTTTGGCTCTTCCCCACTCAGTATGACATTGATAACACAGATCTTAAATGATGCAAGCAAAAACATGTTAGCAGAATTGGAACACTTCTTAGTTTTTCCCTGAGGGAACCTACTGGGTTAGTGATTTTTCAGTCTTTTTACGGTTAAAGAAGGCACAGCCTTGGCCTTTTCTTTTTTTGCCCCTGGCTATACTACTGCTTCTCTTACAGCCAGCCACAAAGTGTGAAAATGCAAGCCTTTTTGGGTTTGTCTCTGAAAGAGCCACTGTTAACATTGTGATCTTATCTGTGTTTCTTCCTTACTAGGAGCCCCATTTGCCAGCAGCAGACAGAATAGAATCCCCCCCTGACCATCGGGGTGATGCATCTAATGCAGCAGATGCCCAGGTCGACAGCATTGTGGGTAAGTACCACAAGATAGCTCTGTGGGATTGGGAAGAGTTATCTAGGTGGTAACCATTAAAGACAAAGTTGACCTTAAATGCAAAGAATAGAAGAAAATGGATAGTGGACCCCACATTGAACGAGAACCTGTCTGGCAGTCAGGGAAAGGGGGAAGAATAAACACATAATAGATACGTGTGGGTACCATTGATACTGTTTCTTTCCTTGTTGATTCTCTTAGCAGGATCTTGATTGAGATCACCTTTCATGAAACATGCAAAGCCAAGTGCCTGGTTTGTAGCCAGCTTTATAGCTCTGTGTTTAACAGCTTTTTCTTCCCCATAGGATTTGTCAGAATTAATCGTGACTAATAATACACTCCTGTAAGTCTTTTACATCCTTTTAAAGTTCATTTGGTAATGAATTTTGGCAGGAAAGTTTTACAGAGATGAATTTGAATCCTAGAGAAGTTTAATAACATGTCCAAGGACATCTTGCACCTGCTGTCCCAAGCCAGAGAGCCAAGGAGCTTAGTTGACAATAACTATGAATGTTCTTTTGTTGGGGGATCTACTGATTCTCCTGCTTTTATCTTTATGCTGCTGAGAGTTCATGTGCAGTAATAACTTTTTAAAACTTTTTCTTTTCTGATTATAAGATAATCCCTATGGAGAGCTCAAGTGATGGGTTATGGAAACATATCAAGAACAGAAAATCATGCATAATCTCTTTTTTTCTTCAGTTTATTCAACCTTATCTTCTCAACTGAATCCTTCCTACTAGCCTTAAAACCGTGTCAAGTTTCTGCCATTAAAACAAACCATAATTCACAGTGACAGGGTAGGGAAGAGAACAGACCTACATAACCCTGGAAATAGCAATTAGACTGGGTACCCCAAGAATGAAGGAAAAGACCTCCGATACTGAACCCAATAAATTTGTTTTTCATAGGAGCAAGTGTTAGCAATTCTCTGATTTTATATCACACAGGTTCAATGAAATCTGTTCTAACAAAATGCATTCTAGATAATGAAAGCTTAAGTTCTCAGAGAATGAAGTTAAACATAAAAAAAAGGGAAAGTCTAGAAGGAACCCTTGGTATCGGATTGGAATCTAACATAGCAATATAAACTCAGTATTTTCAAAATCTATTTAATTAGAACAATAGAAAAATAAAGGCAGATGTGTGCCCGTGAATATTCATTAGATACATGCATTTTCTAGCTTTATCCACTGATAGGGTCCAGATACAACAATACCTCAGAAGCAGTAGGCACACTAAGCACTCACATTTTGGTTCCTGAATGCCGGTGCTCAGTATAAAGAATTTAAGGCTCCTTGAGATGTGATTGATGCTAGGGCTGGCACACAGTTGATGAAGGATGAGTAAAGAGCATCTCATGGTGCCAGGAATATGGAAGTGCTCATAGAAGAACAGGAGCAGGGTGAAAGGGCACAGGGACCAACCTGCGAGCTTCTAAGGGCTACCACTGAGAGAACGTGAGCAGTAAAGTAAGCCCATGAGTCTGCTCTAATAAAAGTGAACAAGTAGGAGAGGTCTCCTCCTCCTCCTCACAGAAGAATTCCAGTTAATAAATGCAGAAGGAATGAAGAAAATGGAAAACCACCATCAGGCACATATCACAGTCCTGGCTACTGCAGGGGAAGTCTGCCCAGAGAAGTTAAAGTTAGCAGATAAAGCTTTGAGTAGAAGTAGGATATTTGCATGGTCTAGAAATAATTCCCCTAAGATAACTATTTATTAAAAGGAGAAGTAGGGACTGTACTGTGGAGAAACCTCACAGAGACCAGTGACTTTAGGTAATGAAGACTGCCATCAACAGTAGTAAGGCATAGTGGCACGGGACCCCCCCTGAAGGATGCCTTGAGAAAACCAGGTACCCTCTGTGGTAATCTTGCCAAACATGTATTAAGAGGAAAACATCATACAAGCCCAAACTCTGTCATCTACAGAATAACTGACCAATATTATTCACATGTGCTAAAGCCATGAGGGACAAGGCAAGACTGAGGAAGAAACTGGAGAAGAGTAAGCTTTAACTGTGTTATTCTGTGTGCGATCCCGGAACAAGAAGATGTTAGTGATGAAGTCTGAATAAAGCCAATCGGGTTAGTTAACAGCATGAAGTCAGTATTAATTTTTTTTTATTCTTGTACTGTGATTATATGTAAGATACTGACACAGGATAGAGTGGTTGAAAAACTTAATGGGAATTCCACACTATTTTGGCAACTTCTTTGTAAGACCAAAGTGATTTCAAAATGAAACTATAAATGCAAGAGCAAACCAACAAAAACATAACCCTCTCTCGACTCTGTCTTCTTCCATGTGGCCTAAGCCTGCATCCATTCTTCATCTCCCACTTGCTTCTCAGCACTCACCCAGGTTTTGCCACCACTTACGTAAAACAGCCTTGTGCCAGGTCACCGGTCACCATATGGTACTAAACTGAGTAGATAATTTCCAATCCTCATCATCATCTTCTGGCAGCTCCAGGACCAGGGATAGATCCCCACTGCAGTATCGTCTTCCCTTGACTCACACAATGCAGAATCCTGGTTTTCTTCTTACTTCCTTGTTACTCTCCTCCTTTACCCCTTATCACCTCTACAGTGCTCCTTCTAAATTCCTCTTCCAAATCGGTTTTTAAGCACAAAATGATTCTGTTGCTCACTTACCATGTGTGTGCAGATAAATGATGAATTTTTATTTTTAGTCCCCTACCACCGGCCTACATGGTGTGGCCATTGACCTAAAGCAGTCCTGCCAACCAAGATGCATTTTTAACACCAGGCCATCTATATGGCATTGTGGTAGATGCGAAGAATCCATCCTTGATGAGTTTACAGTCTAGATATACAAAGACAGGACTTAAAATGACTGAGGTCCTTGGTTCTGGGCCCCCATATACTGGGTTCAAGTCAAGACTCTACCTACCACTTCTAGTGAAATGACTTTGAGTACCTTAGTTAATCTTTGTTGTAACCTTCTGCAAAACAGGTTTGGTATGCGTTTCCTCACGAACTCAGAGAAGTTGATACACTTGGTATGGACCCAACGCGAGCTCTCGGGCCTCCTGCTGTTGTTTATAGTAGTGGTAGAGAAACGTTAGAATGCAGCATAACATATGTGAGTGCATATGTGTGTGTCCCAGCTCTGAACAATGCAGGAGGGTTTATGAGGAGGAGGCGTGGAAGCTGGTGGGTCAGGGTAAATATTCAGATGCTGGTGGGCCAGGAGTGGAGAATGAGTTAAAATTTTTTATTAAAACCCACGATGAAGAAGAAACGTGATGAGGTGGAAACTAAAGGATTTGGAGTAAGAGAATGGGAATTTACACTGGCTATGCCTTTGACTAGCTAGCAGACATTTAGGTGAGTTTTTCATCTGAAAATCATTAATAATAATAATACCTGTCCTAATCCCCTTACTTGGTTGTTGTCAGTAGTATGTGTGAAAATACTGCCATAGGATGGTTCACACTACAGTATGGCATCACTCCTAGTCACTGCTGTAGGAATCACGTACCTTACACAGGTTCAGAGTTGGAGTCACCAAAGTCTCAATGCAGTTACTAGTGATGACCCTGAGCAGCTTACTTCAACCCTGAGCTTTGATTTTCTTATCTATAAAATGGAAATTGTATTTCTTGGTATGTAGCAGAGGCCTGCTACCATGAGGGCTGTGGCTGGATACCAGTTAACTGTGTGGCTGTGTTCATTAAAGCCAGCATTGATTATGTGAAGATTCTGTCTGCAGGGCACATATGTAAATGACATGTGAGAAATCTTTAATTTTAGATCCCATGTTAGATCTGGATATTCAAGAATTAGCAAGCCTTACCACTGGAGGAGGAGATTTGGAGAATTTTGAAAGACTGTTTTCAAAGTTGAAGGAAATGAAAGGTAATGATTAGCTCTGTTGTAGCATACATACTTCCATATTGATGCTCACCTCTCATATGCAGTAGGGTTTATTTTGTAACTGCTAGGTTGGATTCTGAGCTCTGTTCTTGAGAAAGTTACCTGCCTGGAGGACTGTACCACCCTCCACTGGTAAACTTCTCCTGGGGAAAATTTTCCTTTCTTCATTCTATCTCCTTTTCCTTCTTGTGCCTCTCCATTTCTTTCATTGCATCTCAGTAATGTTTCATCTCCAGGGTTCTTACCAATTTAGGCACATCATTTCTGTCTAGAAATTTTGGAAGACTTCAGCTTCCAACAACAGTAATGACCACAATGTAAAGATGTCTTTGAAAGCCATCTTCCATCTTCCAGTGTTAGAACACCCATACACTCTAGATTCTCTAATGCTACTAGACAAAATTTTAAAGATATATTTTCTCCCTAGACAAGGCTGCGACACTTCCTCATGAGCAAAGAAAGTTGCATGCAGAAAAGGTGAGAAAATCAGTGAAGTATTTACTGCATACTTACAACAGGACCAGTGCTATTATATGTTACATGTGTATTTCTCGGGTCTTAGTGTGAGCTGTCATTGGATGTTAACTTATAATGAAATACGTAGTAATACACTCACTGCAGTCAAAATAAGTTTTCTCAGATACATGTTGAATGAAAAATACGGGAGTTTCACTCGGATTTGAGATATGTGTACTGCTATCTATTGGACCAGGAGAGGTAGTTTTTTGTTGTGACCAATGCAACATACATTCTTGGCAGGAAACTTACATGGTTGACAGTATTCCATTGTATTTGCATGTGTGTCACATGTCCAGTTCATTTTTGGAGATTAAGACCAACAGTATATTTGTTTTTTGTTTCCATAAGGAAGCTGTCCACGTCCTTACACACAACTCTGATCACATCCTCAGCTCAGATCCCTAGGTGTGGAAGTCCAAGGTTTGAGTGTATTCAAGGACTGGAGGGCAGAGTGTAGATACGTAGGTTCAGTTAGCCCAAGATGAGACACAAGAAAGGAGCTGCAGTCTAACCATCTAACCACTCCCTAAAGCATGTTGCCTGATTCCCCCCACAGGTGGCCAAAGCATTCTGGATGGCAATTGGAGGCGACAGAGACGAAATTGAAGGCCTTTCTTCTGACGAAGAACACTAAGTTGTCCCTAACTAGGCTGACTAGCGGAGACGCTGGCTCTCTCTGCTAGAGGCACGTCCCTCTGCAGCCAGTTTATATTTTGCTGAGATACTCATGATCGTGTTGGCCACCAGATTGATTCTTAGGGTCCCCTTGGTGTTAGTTTTTAATAAGGAGTTAAGGTGAAATCTGTTATCCTTCAATATAAAGGAGTGAGGAATGCAGTAACATCGAGAATTTCTCAAATAAGGCTTTTTTTCTCAGAATGGGTTAGAATTCTGAGGGCCAGAGGTCCATGTGAGTTGCCTTAGTGACAGAAAAGGGAAACCACCTGGCCCTTCTAGCCAGTGTTTTAGGGAGCCTTCCCTGCCTTGACCCTTCACACTTGCACATCAGGAACTTATGTCATTTTTCCTAGGTGTTGCAGATTTTCCCCTAGGGAACTTTAAGCTCTGAGCTGTGATGTTTTCTTTAGGAAGGAGTCGGCCCCAGATTTAGTTTGTTCTATAGTGTGAGAGGCTGGGAAAGTCAGACCCACAGGTTTGTCTCCAAGAAAGCATTTCTAGGTATTTCTTTTGAAGTAGAGTATCTGAGCTTAAGCGACAAGAAGTGAAAAAACCCTGTGTATATTTTAGATTCTCAGGAATTAAGACAAAGGATTCCTACTCCCATGTGCATAAAGTAGGCCCTCTACCACAGTATGTGAGAGAATCCTGGGGAATCATTGTGTGGGCCATGGAAACAGTGTGCTTCTAAATGGAACTGCTGCGTTGCCATTACAGTGAAGACAGTTCTGCCTCTGCTACTTGAGATGCCAGGGCTGTACTCACTTCGGATCCTCAAACCAAGGCAAGTGTCCCTTTACGTTTGGAAGCCAGCCAGATCACTGCCACTGTAGAGCACTAAAGGGTGAGCATGTGGAATGTCAGGCAGGGCGCTTCTGAGCACTGCATTACCCTCACAGGTTTAATGGCTCCTCTGTGCCCTTCCAGGCTGACACCCTTTGTCCTTTATCTTGCATCCTATTTGGGGGTGGGGGGGGTTAGGCCCACAGTAACCACCAAAAGCAAAATTTCAAAGAAGGAATGAGATGTAGAGCAAATAAACATCTGTTTTCTGAGTTTGTAAACACTTACGTAGTGTGCATGAGCCTTCCCTGTGCTGATACATGCTGCCTTGGCTCCACTGCCATGGCTGGATGGTTCAGGCACATTGGTTGAGTCCTGGGCTGGTGTGGGCGCTGAGCCCACTCACATAGCACAGAGAAAATCAGGTTATGTCACAGGCAGAGGCAAAGTTCTTGGCTGCTCTGGCACAACTTGGTATTGCAGAGTACTGGTCCCCATTTGACATCTGGGACCAGTTTAGTTGAAGATCATTGTCCCAAGGCGTGCAGGAGCTACTTGCTAAGAAGACAACTTTGAAATAGTGTGCAGCAGCACCAGGGGAACAGGGAGCAAAGCTCCACCACCTGTCAGTCAGCAGTGCATCAGAACCTGATAGGAGTGTGCTGGCTGGAGGCAGAGCTTCACTTGCTGTTCACCTGCATGCCACTCATCTAGCTCATTTGTTCCCATAGCCTGGTCCTTCCAAGGCCACAGACTGGCCCAGGGAACCTCTGCTGTAGAGTTGGAAACGGGTGCACCAGGAGTAGCATGGTGCAGGGGCTGGGCTACTGCCACCAGGGAGGAGGAGGCAGCTCAGCGACTGGCACATTCAGGAAGAGGCATCCCTGAGAACAGTGGAAACTCGTGCTTGGAGACATGTATGTATTTTGGTGTTTTATTTGTTCCTATTCTGAAGCTCTGAGTGTGTAGTTCCCTACCATCTTGTTGGCGGGACTAGTACTTCTTTGAGGTGATGTTTCTTTGAGACTGCATTAGCCATTGATGAAGTACGTAGGGGAAGTTGGCTCTAGTGTGACCAGGAAGGTGGAACATGTTTTTTTAAACATGGAAAATTTTAGAAAATATATTAGGTCACATCACAAGCAAAAACAGACTATAAAAAGCTGTCAATTTGATTTTACAGCTTACACAAAGCCAGGTAATTAAAATGTGATTTATTTACAGAGTCTATGTGTGTATACTATGAGGTGGTTTTTTGGTACGTGAGTGAGGTAAACTTCTTGAGTTAGTAGTGAAGAGCTTAAGAGTTTGTCAGATTCATTATCCTGGAGTCCTCGGTGTGTGTGTAATGTGGAGTCACTTTCGAGACCTCAGCTGTGTGGGGATATTGGCCCCTCTCAGGCACAGGGGAGGTGAAAGTTCCCTCCTAATGATACGCGTTTGGAAGTGACAACCCGCTAGCGCTGCAGTCACAGCCGCTTCTCAGGTGACCTGTGTGCACCACCACAGGTTAGACGGCCAGCTGTTGGTCAAGAAACCAGTTGTTGCCTCTTCAGTTTCCTGTTTGCATCATGGTTGACTCAAAGAAGGCACATAACTTTCTTTGAAAGGTGTGGCTTTGTGTTTGGTGGAAATGATAGCAGTGTTTGCAGAGTGCTGGAAGCAGGGAGGGACAAGAAGCCACTTTTTTTTCCCCTCAAGAAAATCATGTATTATGTAATAATTTTAGAGCCATAATGACATATTTTCACAACTTTAAAATATGCCATCCTGCCAGAGTATGAGAACATTGACAGGCTTGGTTTACTTGCTTTCTATTTATAGAACTTGGCCATATCTGATTGAAGAGAAGCTAGAGATTCAGTGAAGCTCTGAGTAATATGGGATGTGGTCCCAGGACCATAGAGCACACCACGTCAGTGCTGCAAACTACTTACAACACATGAAATATGATACGTGGCTGGTCTCATGTTCTACTGTGGGGAGGTGTAGGGGTAAACATTTTGCCCTGGCTTGTCCTACTGCTTTAGCTTTGGGTTTATCTCTATAACAGTGGCTATCTAGAGCAGTGAAGTGCCCTTTGCCCTGCCTTGGCCTGCCCTGTAAAAACAGTGTTATGAGACTGGCCATCTAAGATGAGAGCTCCGTGAGCTCTTCTCAGCTCCTGTGTCTGCTGACGACGAGCTGAGCATGCGGGCATGTGGAGTGTGCTCGGGATTCTTGTTCATTGAGTGCTTGGACCGATGGAGATTAAGTTCCAGTGGACACTGATGAGTTGATTTCCTCTTCACATCTGCCCTATCATAATACAGAATGCATTGACAGCATTGTGTCAGCATATGCCAAATCATGTTAGAGGACTGTAGGTTTAAAAAAAAAAAAAAAAGCACTGAACCTATTACCATCTTGGACAGGCTCAGTTTGTAAACACCCTGTGACTTTCGTAACATGTATGTCTCATAAACTGTTCAATGACAAGGCAGAGAACTCTAGCTTTTTAATTTAGATTCCATTCGGGGCTTGGTGTAGTGCTCATGCTTGACCTTCCATATGTAAGCTTTTGCAGAAAGAGTCTCAGGAAGTTTCCTCTTTTGGCATTTCCTACCCTTTCGCACCCCGGGTCTTGCACTGCAGGTGAGTATCTTTTCTCAGAGTCAAATTCTAATATCAGAAGTATCTTGGTCATCTCTAAGCTGTTCCTCTGGTTTCTAGAATGAAGACTTAACAAAAGAGAAAAGAGCAGTAGTGTGCCCCTTTTCTCAGAGCATTCCTGAGACCCTTTTCAGCCCTTTGTAGTGATTTACATTTCTAGTTTGTTTCCTTTTGGAAAAAATAGCTTAAAATCTGGCCCTGATAGTTACTGCTGCATTTTTGGAACATAGGCCTAGGCCCGTGGGGGAGGTAGAGCTGATGGATTCTTAAGCCTTTTGTGTGTATTTGTGAATAGGTCCAAACTACAAGGCAGGCAGAAAAGGTCACATGAAGCCACTCATACTCAGGTCACTAATGAGGAGGCTGCCCTGCTTCTCTGTGAAGTCACCAGCCATTGCTTCTCTCCTTTCTCTTATCAACCAGCTGTCCTTAATGCTGCAAAGATGTGGGCTAATAATGCCTGGGGTCAGTAATTTGTAGAAACTGCAGTGTAGTTTAGAAGAGATTCTTCTAATCTGAAGTTCAAGGACATGGTCTGTACAAATTGTATCTCCTCAGGAAATTCCCAAGAAGTTATTAAAACTTGTGCTTTCTGTCCTGATGAGGACTCGGGGTCCAGCCAGGTCCAGGTGTAGACCCTGTTAGCGTCAAACTCAGAGCCTCAGGTGCAGCAGGGGCACAGGCATGAGAAGTAATGAGATTTGTTTTTCCAGAAGCTCGAGCTCAGCTGAGATGAGAATAGCAGGAAAACAAGTCAAAGTTACAAAGGACAGAATGCCAAGTCGCTTGTGAAACATGCTGTGACTCGTAGAAAGGAGAGAGCAGTGTCTGAGCCCCCATCTGATCACCTGGAAGACCAATGCCTTCTGATTCACTTGGTCAGGGCATCTCCTGAGGATGTGCAGTCTCCATTCTCATGCCAGGGGGAACACCCGGCTGTGGCTGCACAGTGCAAGAGCCCCTGGCTTGGGGGACATCGTGACTGATTTGTGTTAAAAGATAAAGAATTTGGGTGGACAGGAAAGTGGGGCATAAAGTTAGTTAAAGTAACAGTGTGAGCAGGGGTATGTTAGAGAAACCCAGGTGGGCCGGTCAGAGAAGTGACAGCAGTAGGCGCAGGTGTCGGGGAGAGCCTCGTGGAACCTACCTTCTCCAAAAGGGATGCGGAGCCATGAGTGTTGGAGCAGAGAAGGCATCCAGTCATAATTAACGTTCCAGGAAGGTCTGGCAGCAGTCCCGTCATTATCGGTCTAACCAAAGCCTCCAAAACTAAGTCAAAATGAGCCTTTTCTCTTGCATTAAGAGAAAGCCAGTGCTCGCAGCGTGAATCTGTAGGAAAGCAGGCCAGCAGCTAGGAGACTGGTAAGGAAGCCAGTCTGTTGAGAGTGCACTGCTGAGAGACTGGCGGTGGGGAGCAAGTGAACTGTGGACAGTGGTGACATCTGTGGAGGTTGACTGAGTGAATGGTTACGTCTTCTGGGGCTTAATGCCAGAAGACAGAGATTGTTACCAAAGAAAATGATGGATTCTCTTCCAGATTGGAGGTAGTGTGGCAATTGCTGGTGCACAGTGGGCAGGAGTCTAATGCTCCGGACTGATGTCTGGGCTATGAGCATTGCAAGGAAGCCCAAGAGGGGAGTTTGGCCCGTGGCTCCATTTACAGGGGTGCTTATGTTTGGCACGTGTCTAATATTTGTTGGAATTTAAAGTTGAGCTCAGCTAATGGTGCCAATTGGAGTCAGCTGTTGAGAAGTATATAAAGGATAGGGTGAGAGAACTGGCCAATGAATAATCAGAAGGTAGGAACTGGGTGCAGTGTAGGGAGGCCACGCCTACCAGACGCTTGGTGTCCCTGTTGTGAAAATGCTTTTTTTCTGTTCATGGTGTGGATTTAGCTGAAGTCCTTAGGAGGAGGTCTGCTGCAGAGTCCTCACTGAAGGTCAGTTCCAGCCACGGCACCCCCAAATTCTGCCTGCTCAACACTCTTAAGCAGTATTCTGTATCTTTACCCACATGATCAGTGTCCGGTTCTTAGCCAAGGAAATGATTTTGAAGTCTCTTTCTTCTTGGTGTTCAAAATTCAAAATGAGTTTTCAGAGGAGCTCATACTCCTCTTAGCTAAAATGTATAGAAGCCCAATTATATGTGACGCTGTCTGTGTACCTATGAGAAGAGTAACTGGGGGGCATTTAGGATATGGTGACAGGGTAGAAGAGGCAGGCGAGGACTACCAGAAGCAGTGGGTGGGCGGCAGCCTTCAGGCATTTGCCAGAGATGTTCCTGTCAGGGACCTTGCGGTGCAGGTGGACAGCAGGGACGCAGCAGTTGAAAATCCTGGGGAACGGATGGAGGGAGTCCTATCTCGGATGATGGTCTGGTACCCTCAGGAACTGAACGAGGGCAAGTACGTGTTACAGCAGGACTGGCCTCTGGTAGCACTGGTCACCCAGTCAGCTCCCTTTTATGTCACTCCAAGCTGAGACAGCAGCAACAGTCAGCCTGAGCTCCTGGCTTCAGAGCTTTTCAATGAAGTTTATTAGAAGAGCACTTACAAGAGGAAGAGAATCTTTAACAGTAGGGGTACAATGCTTAAAACAGGTGCTCTGCTTTTAACATAAAAAAAGTTAGAAAAACCTAAACACTATAAATACATACATGCTTTTTACAAAGATTAAAAAGCTGCTGGATAGTGAAGGTAATCAAAGCCCTCCACATTCTAGTCCAGGCTCCCACCCCAAAATGAGAGCCCAGAACAGCCCATTAGGGACCATGGTGGTGTGGGCGGCTCTGTGGATAATGATGGCTCCGCCAGTTGGGGTGAAGCTCTCACCCCAGTTGAAGGGACCCTGTGAAAGGGCCCAGAATTGACTCAGAGCTGCCTGTTTTTACTTGCTGCCATGTGTTTAGCCAGCTTGGTTTGTTGTTTCTACGTGAGGAGCCAGAGAAGCCACTACACTTTCCACCAACACTCAAAACTGGCTGTGCCCCAGCTCTTCCAGCCACTGTCCTTGGGAGGAGACTTTTCCAACTGTCTTTAAAAAATTAAATATCTGTCTGAATGGTTTTAAGAAATTATTACATAAATATAAAAACACCAGAATGCTAGAGTATACATTATTTCTACATTAAGGGGGGGGGAGGGATCAATTACAGAATCGCTGAGAATTTCTCAATCCAGTTTACACGAGAGGCAAGTTTCCCCAGAGGTGCCGGGGTAGCAGGCTGTGTCCGTCCAGGCGGGACACTTCATCGGTCTCTGATCCACACCCTCTTGCATACATCCATTTTTCTGCTTTATAGTGGGCAGTGTTAAAAAGGAGATTTTTGTGAAGACTCCTGCTTGAAGGGATCTGATGAAGGAACGTTGATCTCACAGCAGGGAGCATCATGCCACGGTGCTAAGCTTTTCTTCTAGTAACAATTAGATTTTTGGGGAAACTCCCAACTGTTACCACTTAAAGCCACACAGTAAGAAAGAGGGTCCAGAGCTAAACTTGTAGCAGTTGGCAGCCGCCATAGTTAACAGTCCCGTGACCAGCCTGTGGATTCCTTTCCCAGCCTCTCCTTTCAGGCCAGTCATGAAACCTCAAAAGTGGCAGCAAAGAAAGCAATCAGATGTTTGCTGGCTCCCCATCCAACTTCTGACGTGCCTGACGAGTGCACTGACTTAAAGCAAGCCTCTTCCTGTGGTTTGGGTAAGAGCATTTAGCCCTGGAACATGTCCAGGCTTGGGGAAGCCAGAGGGAGATGGGGAAAAAACAAAAACTCAGCCCAAGATTCGTTCTCCAGCTCATTTCAGTACATTAGTAACGACTTAAAAAAATAATCACCATGGTCAATAAAAAAATACAATGGAGACAAATCAGGACAATGGGATAGTCTGCCAGCAGCCTCACCCTTGTGTGTTCTTCCCAAAGTCTCTGCTCTGCTCCTGACTTCAGGCCGTTAGGTCTTCTCCGGCCTGCCAGGAAGCTGGCCCGCTGAGCTAGCGGGCCAGCACAAGCCTGCAATCCAAGCCGGCCAGGGCAGCGACCTGCGTACGCACTGGAAGGGTCTGAGTTGCTAAATTAGGTCGCAGGAAGGAAGCATAGAGGAGGAGAGGGACTGAACATTTGGCTCCGTGGGAGGGGCCAGAGATAGGGACCTCTGCCCCGGTTCTAGGCAGGGGTCAGTGTCTGCACACGCTGCTGCAAGGTGAGGACATCTGGTGGGCAGCCCAGGACAGCCCGGTGGGCACGCTGTCTGAGAGAAAGAGCTACGCTTAAAACTGCTACCTAACGGCCCTGTCTTCCTCTTGCCCCTTCCAGCTATCCTTTGAAAAAGTTTTAAAATGTATAAATGCTCTTTATACAGGGCTTAAAAAACAAAACTAGCTTTGTGGCTTAAAAAGAAGGACACTAATCACATATGCCCAAAGGACCTACATTGTGCTCTGTGATGGGAACCATGCCCCAACCTGCGAGGAGTTATTTTCAGTGATGCCAAAGGTAAGCTTACCTTAACTTCCTTCTATGTCCGTTTCGGATGGTCTGTAAAGAAGAGCTGTGGAAACAGCCTTTGGAAAATCATAAAATTCCAACCCCATGCCTCTAGAAGCAGGCATCAGATCTGAACACAGAAGGTAAGATACCATCCAAGTACAGCCAGACTTGACAACTGGGTCTCCAAACTCGGGCTACCCCTGAAGCTAGTCTCCTAGCACCTGGAGGGTAACCATGTGCCACAGGAAGCTCTTGAGGTCATGAAGCAAGTGGAGAGCGCAGGCTGTCTGAAACCACTGCCCATAGCTGGCAGAAGAGGGCCTGTGACTGTACCACAGCAACCAACCCAGAGTGTCCCTGTGCTGGGTCTCAGAGATGACAGGAAGCATGACCACACAGGGCCTGGGTTTTCAAGGAGCATCCACAGACCATGATGCCAGGCACAAGCTTCCTGCCCGCGGGGTTTGGCCCTCAGGAGGAAGTGAGGGAATCTGCCTTGTCCCTGGGCTGTGTGTCGGCATCCCTGTGGGAAGACTCGGGTCTCTCATGAGGTGCTGCTTCCATCTCTTCCTGTGTCCTCAGGAGGCCTGGGGAACAGCTCACCTACCTGGAAACTTAAAGGCTGTAACCACAGGGGCCCAGGATCCTGCAGATGAGGCACCAGCAAGCCCCCCAGCAGTTCTGTAGAGCATCAGAAATTTCATCACACTTGAGGTTTAGAACCTGTCAAAACTACATTATTTTCTTCCCCTCACCTCACCTGGAATAAGACAGGACTTCCATAGGAAATCCCTTTGTTTTCCTGGTATAAATCCATGCAAAGATGTGGGAACAAGTCATTCCACACGAAAACAGCAGCGAAGAATAAAGTACCACTTGCAGGTTGGCAATCCTGTCTGCTGTATTCTGCAAAAGGCCAATAAAAGGCCTTTTTTATTTTCCAGTTGAATAATTTATGCTAGTCTTGTCCCTAATTGCCACCAGGAGCAGGACTTAGCACACAGTGTCACCGCTGCAGTGTTCACTGGTGGACCTCCACCGTGCACTAGGTAATTTTCCATCCCAGGGCGAAGATGACAGACCTCTTTGCACCGAGCCTGCATTTTTAAAAGTATAAAAAAAATTAATAGCCCTTTTCATTTGCCCATATTGGCTTGAGATTTTTCCCTTCTGGTGAATGTGCTTCCATGAATTTTAGCTTTCAAAAGATCCAGCAGGTGTCTCCTTGGCAGAACCTGGCAGAGCTTCCAAAGCTTCACCTCGTGGGGAGAGAAATAGTCACCGGGCTCTGTTCTGGTTTCCCAGTCGATATGTCTACCCAGGAGTTTTTTTTTTTTAAATATAAAAAATTTAAGGGCCTATGTTGGTTTAATTAATGCAGCTGACTACATAGGCCACCATAGCCATATGCATGAGACACTGGAGTGGAAACTCCCAGGTGCCGAGCCACACTCAGCACATGGCAACCCAAACCTCATGGGAACAACGAATGTCACTCAAATCTCTGAAGTCGGTGTGACAACAGGAACTATACGTGGCGTACACACTGAGCTGCAGCAGATCCTTCCAAGGGAGAAAAATAGTTCCCCACAGTCTTGTCTGTTCTGCCAAATGCACTTGCTCACCCCATCGCTGTGTTCCAAGAAGTGGGGAGCCCCACTCCACCCTGGGGGTGGGACACCTAGAGGCCATCCAGCTCACCCGGTGGTGCTCCTACTCCACCCAAGTGGTGTGAGTGGGGTCTCTTCAGTTCAAGAAGCATTAATCAAAGTGCCAGAGAGCTGTAATCTTTTCCAGGGTGAATTCCATACCCCAGTCCTGGACAGAGGGGCTTTCCTGTTAGGCTGTGACATCCCAGATAGCGGTCATTAAAAAAAAAATGAGGCTGGGAGAAGGGCAGGCAGTAAAACCCTACCTGTTTGCAGAAACCACTTCTTGCCCTTCAAACTGGGGCCAAGGGCACACATGTGCGGCAGACACAGCTACTCATAAACTCCATCTCTTGGGTTGCTTCTGTGTCTTGGAAAACAGGTTTGTGCCACCTTATGTGAGGGAGATCTTCTTGACAAGAGTGAGCTGAGTAGAATTCTGATTATCTCTTCTTGGCTGGCTGCTCGCCCCAAGTCTGCCTGCCCCCTGTGCATCTGGTGTCTCTAAGACACACTGGAACAGCGGATGCTGGGGGAGCCCATCTGGGTGAGGACCTTGTCAAGCCACTGCAGAGGCCCGTTCAGGTGCAGTTCAATCCAGCAGGGAGTGCTCGTCACTGTCTGTCGCCTGCAAGAACAGGGGAAGGGGTGGGAGACTGTAAAGGTCGCCAGAAGGGCACACACCCGAGTCGGGACCCCGTTTCAGCATCTGAGTCTTCCCCCAGAGGCCGGTGTTACAGCCCTCCTCGGGAATGTTGCCCTAGAGGGCTACTTTTGAGTAAACCAGGTTCCAGGATACCTGAGAGGGCCTACCAGTCACCAAGACAAGCCACCACCAAAGGGGATTGTTTCCCTGGCTCTCATCTGTACCAAATGGGCACCTGCAGCTCCTGGGCCCCAGCAGGCTGCGATGACGTGTCGAGCTGACGGAGGGGAGTATTTTTACAAAGTGGCAACACAGTCCACATGCGTTCAGTTCCCAACGTGCTGATATAATCCTCATCTACGACCTTATTTTAGAAAATCTTATGAGAGCGAGCCATGGAACAATTACTGGAAAAAACCAAGGCACACCACACGTTTCTTTTCCCCAAAGCATTTTGTCTAAACTCAGGCTGCCTGGTGAGCTGCTATGGCAAGTCCCCAAAGGCTATCTGCTGAGGGCGGAGGGACTAGTGCCTGCTGGAGGAGAGGCCTAGGGCTGTGCTTTCGGCCTCTTCACAGAGGGTAGACTGAAATCTTACTCTCCTTGGCCCCCAAAGCTGGGGCACAACTGTTCTGGGAAGGGGCCATGCCCTCTCATTAGGCTAATATACTGTGCTGCCAGGAGGCAGTGACGCAGTGGCCACACAGGACTGGGTGTCCTGGCAGGAAGTCCTGCATGGGATACAGTGCCCCGAGGGAAAGTCTTTCCTGGCCTGCAGCCTTGTGCCAGCAGTCAGAGCCGGAGGCCAGGATGCTGCCCCCCATCCAGGACCACCCTCCTTGCTTGTCCTAGGCTGTACCAGAAAAGGGAGTTTCAGAAACAGGCTTGCTGAGTGTGCTGAGTGTGCTGGGACCAGAGCAGAGGAACAAGGAGAACTGAAAGACTTCCCCAGGGCTCTGTGTTTAAATATTTCCCTTTCCCACTAAAAATACTAATTTTCTAACCTTTCACACTTGTTCCTTAAGTGGCCCAGCCAGGGCTAAAAGGTTGCCGGAAGCATTTCTCCCACTGGACCTTCAGGCCTGGGCTGGTGGCTGCAGGTCATCATAACATGTTCAAGGTTCTCTTGGGGTCTTACTACTTTGATTTCTTGGGTCACTTCCTGGACTTCAGGAAGATACCGGGGACCAGGGCACTATGTTCCCTAGTACTAGGGGGCAGACACAGAAGAACAGCAGCTAAAATACAGTACATGGAGGAGGAGAACTTCACAGACTAAAATCCTATAATGAGAATCTGACTTTCCATAAGTCATACTCATCGGGATTTCATTATAAACGTGGCCCAGAGCCAACACAGAAATGGGTTTGGCCGGGTGCAGGATGACTGCAAAACAAAACAGATTCCAAGCATCTGGAAAAGTGGAGAAGGGAGAGTCACTCTGAAGGCCCTGGCTCCAGCTGAAGCGTGGGCACCTCTGCACTGTCTGCGGGGAGCTGGGGGGCTGGGTGCACACAGCTCTCCCTGCCTGTCAGAAAAGCTCCTGCCTGGTGTGGAAAGGCAAGGCCTAGAATCTCGCTAATATCCCCAACAGTATGAGGGAATCCCACTGAGCAGAGCAGGTAGGCCTATTAATTTCAGCTGCACACGTAAACTCTGTTCCTTTGAAACCACCAAACCTCCCTCCTTCTATCCTTGACTCATTTTAATATCCCAGAGTTAGTGACAGAGCTACAGAGTATGGGAAGATCTATGAGGCAGAGATGTGCCTTCCCAGAGAGGGTCATTCTAGAACCATCTGCCCCAGGAAGGAGGAGGAGGAAGCAGCCTGAAGGGCCCAGTTCTGGGCTTAAGTTTCCACTAGCTAAGTGACTTCAGCCAAGTCACTTTCCCTCCCTGAGCTTCTGAACAATGAGGGTGGTGCCAGCAACCCCACCAGAGCTGTGGGGTGTGTGGGGCAGTGCTTGAGAAATGGCTAAGTAGTGGACACTGTCTCAGGCTTCCTGGGCACCCAGGGGTAACTCCCCTGTCCCCTGACCCACACCCCGCAATGGGCATGATGTCTGGTCTCCTCGCTCGTCTCTGAGGGGCACCCACTGTGCTGGCCAGAATGGCCCAAGAGTCTTGCCTCACTGTCATCACCCTGTAGCACGGACCTGTACTCGGCTCCCCAGCCTTTGACAAAGCTCATGCGGATGGTGCACATGCGTGTCAGCTGGTAGACGGCCTCGAAGCCCTGGTTCACAGACTGAGCCAGCAGGGCTGCGAACTCCTGGTTGTTGAAGATCTTCAGGTTGCATCCTGCCAAGAGGACAAAGACCGCACTGGAGAGACCCAAGTACGTATGTGGCCAGTGCTCCACTCCTGCCCAAGCTACCCCCAGGTCTGAATGGCTCAGCCAAGGCCTCTGTGCTCAGCGTCACGCAAGGGGTAGGCCCATGGATCTGTCACCACCTCGCAGGAGTACCGGCTGGCCTGCAAGTTCCAGCCCTTCAGCTGTGGGAAGGCTGATGAAGTGGGCTATGGAGGCCAGAGACACTTTGGAGAGGTGGGCTGGGCATGGATAGGCCAGGAACCTACAGCCAGCTGCCCATGCTCAGCAGGGTGTGGTGGGCTGCCAGAGGCCATGTCTGCTTGCCACTGTCCAGGCAGAGGCTCTGGGCTGGGCCTCCCAGTAGGGTGCTTAGCAGAGGGCCGGGGGTTCCTCTGCTGTCTGCCTCATCCTGGAGCCAAGAGGGAATGAGAGATCTGGCTCACATGTTGGCCTCTGGCACAGGCTGGGTCAAGGTGACATTCACAGCAAAGAGAAGTTGTGTGTCTAATACTCTGAACAGCAAAACTAGAGACAGGCACAAATAAAGTTTAAAATAAACTCGTTTGAAGTCATCCTGCCTGGGTGCCAAGAATGTGTCAGCCAAAAAAATAAAGACAAAAGCACATGCCAGAATAATCAGAAGGGGAGCCAAGGTGACACCCGTGAATGGGCCAACACCAGCTCCTAATACTGTGATTCTGGGCCAGTCACCCTCGTGTTTGACTTTGTGCCTCTTAACATGAAGGTCTGGCCTCATAGGTCATGGCATTCTGACATGCTGTGGGCTGACAGACACCACCAGAGTCAGTGCAGCCCCACCAAACAAGTCAGGGTGAGATGGGGAAGAGAGCAGGCAGAACGCCAGGGAGTCACCAGAGCTTCCTCCAAGGGGGTGCAGAGGAGCAGGGCCGAGAAACAAGCATTAGGCTGCAGCCAGCCCCAGCCCCTTCCGGGCTCGGCCACTCAGTAGTGCTGTGTCTGGGCAGCAGGCTTAACCTCTCTGAATTTGTTCACTCAATCTCCTTATGACCCAGAGTAACTAAGGAGTCCTAGATGAGATCACAGATACAAAGGTACTCTGCAATGCAACCACAGAATGTTCTGGAACTGTGGAATACTTGTTATTTCGGACTCTGTATTCTAAGTTTACCTGCTGGAGTCTAGGATACTGTCATCCATTCAGTGAGTAGAGAAGGACCAGCCACCTGTGTGGCGTGGCCATGCTCCGCCAGCAAGCCCCTGCATGCCGGCGGCCGGCCTGACACTGCTGTCCAGGCTCACCCCCGTCTGCTGCATCTTCTGAGATGCCTTCCCTGACCCACCACGCAGCTGTGTGCTTTCTCCGTGCTTAGCACCCCCTCTCCTCATCTCCTGGGATACACCCATGCCTTTGTCTCAGTTCTGTAAGGCCTACAGGGACAGAAGCAGGGTCTTTCCACCTCCTCATTCTCCATCATCTGCCCAGATCCCACTTAAGTCCACGTTTGTAAGGATCACACAGAGCACCCCTACCTCGTAGGCATCTGCACGGCTGGGGTGGGAGGTGGCACCAGGTTCAAGGCAGAGCCAGGTGATGACTGTTGCCCTGCACTGCTTCAGGACAAGCACAGCGTGGCAGCCCGGCTCACAAAAGGCCCCAGGCTATCACTTCTAGCTGGCATCGCAAACACCAGTGAGGAGAAATAGCAAGAAGGCTCCAGCATCCCTGGCATGGGCTCAGAAGTGAGGACTTCAGGGCAGAGGTGTGCGGGAGGCTCACCTGGTGGGATCTTGCAGACAGTGGCTGGGTGCCAGCCGTAGCGCTGGTTGCAGTTAGGAGACTGAACAAAAATAGCGCTGTCACTGAGGCACTCTGCGAAGACCTCTCCTCCGATGTAGTAGAGCCGCACGCCTCGCCCTAGGGAGACTCAGGTTGACCGGATCAGGACGTCTTGGCCCACACAGAAGCCAGGGGCCACGAAGGCTGGCCACGCTGAGCCGCAGCAGCAGCAGCAGCTCCCAGGGCCTAGTTCTCTGCCAGTGTCCCCAGGCAAAGAGCACCCCAAACCCACGCCTGAGGCCCAGACAGGGAGATCATGGGCAAGGCTGGATTTCTAGAGCCGGAATAGGCAGGTGACAGAAAGGAACTTCAGTCATAGCACCAGCCTAGGCCCCTCTGCTCACAAAATAGGGACAAGATACTTTCCTGTGATCACCGTGAGACACAGTGGATACCTGGGGGGAACTGCTGCCTAGCAACAGCTGCCACCCTTCCTGCTGCTGCTCTGTAACTCCTGGGTCCCTTCCTGACCCAACTTGAAGGTTCTGTCCCTAAACTGCCAGGGTTCCTGAGGTAGTAGGGACGATATGATTTTTCTAAAAATAGTTCATAGATTTCTATCACTGACTTTTCCTTTATCTCTTAAGGTCACTCCAGGTGGACAAATTATTTTTAAATGGGCTCTGCAGTTCCCCCAGTTATATAAACACTCAACAGAACTCCACACCAGGCAAGTTCCCATCTCCCTCTCGGAAGAGATGCATTCCACCTGGAGGTGTGGGGAGGCCCAGAGGGCTGGAACACAACAGCTGAGCCACTGGGCCCACTGGCCAGTGGATGGGAATGGGTCCGTCCGCAGTGGAGCCTGTGCACCCCTCGGGGTCCCTTTCCTTGCAGCCATCCCACGACTGCCCCCTCCGCCACTTCTTCTATCTGGTCCTCCAAGACTTAGTGCTGGGGGCTCAGAGTCTGAGTGAGGAGGGGCAGGAATGAGAAGGAGAGGTGGGCATGTGAAGACTCTGGCTCTCAAGAGCACACTGCCCTGGGCCCGTGGCCTCCAGATATCCCTGCTCCTGAATGCACAGGGCATCCCAGTGGCTGCCACGCATAAAAACATAGCATTTGTTTGCTCAAGGTTTGTCATAATAGTGAAAGTAAAATTAATGCTGTGAGAAAAGTTATGCAATTGCGATGTCCCAAAAGTTGCCACACACAGGAAAAGCTAACCGACGTGGGACACCCACAGAAGCACCTCGTCTGATCCACCTGCTCTGCAGCCTTCTCCATCTGCCAGTCTGTGATCATGGATCACAAAATCATGACTGCCCTCAGCATACAACGGACGGGCAGCCCGAGCGACACAGAGCACTGCTTCATCGTGCCGAACCTTACGCAGCAATCTCTTGCATCTGGGTGTCAGAATGTAGCAGGTTAACAGAGCTGTGGTATTTAGGCGTGGACGATTCTTACCTATCTTTTCTACCTTGGCAAGAATCGTCACACGAAGTTAACAAATATAAGATGACAACTTTAAGAACGATAACCTGCTTATCAACCTCTCTGCGCTTTAGGGTATTTTCTCCCGTGGCCTCCAGAGGCTTGGCAATTATCTGTTGGGTGGGGACGACTGAGCAACCTGAACTCTGCTTGCCTGGCCACCCACTAAGCAGGGCGGCAGAGCGTGGGGTTGGGAGGATGCTCCAGAGTTTACTGTGGGGCTGGGGTAGGAAAACACAGCCTCCCCCTTACCGATGTGCCTCCGTGTGAGCTCCACTGCCGCGTTCCTGTTGACATTGGACAGCAGGCCCAGGCAGAAACGCTCTGAGTTGGAGGGATCGGTGAAGCCATCCACCGTCATGGATGGCTGTGAGGCGTGAAATGTCTCCCCCACGCGCTGGTTCAGCTCGTAGTAGGAGATGGAACACCAGAAGGCCGGCTCACAGTAGGTGACGGGCTGCAGGTCTGTGGAGACAAAGTCTGATTGTCCAGCAGCCCCAGGACCCCACAGTGGGGGCCCAGGATGCTCTAGAAGATTTTTCTGCCTGGCGTTAAGGATCCTATATCCTCCTGCCTTTCCTGGCATGAGGCTTGGAGGATCCCTGAGCATCTAGAGGGGCCCCAACCAGCCTTGCCTCTGAGTGAAGCCCACTGAGGCCCTGACATGCCCAGTGTGGTCTTAGAGGAGGGCTGGACACCATTAGGCGCCTGGGGTCAGACCCAGGGAGCTTACATGGGGGCAGGCTCACTACCACCACCTCAGCCACTCTTCCAACATCCCCGAATAGCCCAGGCGAATCTCTGCCCCCAAAGGGCTCTCTGGCCTGAGCAGGCTCCGCTGGGAGCAGGTCCCAGCAGTGCCACATGTGTGAGCCACACAGTAGGGGCCATCTCGCCACAGAAGCCATTCTCCAAACTCAGCTAGCAGTTTGGGTTGACCACGATGGAGCCTCATCCCAAAGAAATTCCGAATGTGTCTCTGCTGTCAGGCTATGTAGTCCCCACCAGGGCCTCCTCAAAGCAAGTGAGTGAGGGGCTCCCGGGAAGGCGGGGAGAGGAATGCTGAAAGTCAGGGGGGTTCCCTCCCGTGACCCCTGCTTCCAAGGTGGGTTCCCTCCCGTGACCCCTGCTTCCAAGGTGGGTTCCCTCCCATGACCCCTGCTTCCAGTTCCTGTGGCGCTTTGCCCTGCTTTCGCCTCTGGTCTCGTAGAGCTCCCCGGCTGCCCAGGCCCCTGCCCTTTGCCCGTGTCTCTCTGCGGTGTGGCCGCTCACACAGCAAGGCACAGCCCCTTCCTGCTGCCCCCTGCCTGTGCTGGCCCCATGGTGGGTGAGCTGAGCACCACACTTTGCTTCTCCCTTCTTGAATTTACTGAGAACCCAAGCAGCTCCTGCTTAGTCCCCCCTTTTTCTGCCCCAGACCTTCAGCCTGTGTCACCCTGGCTTGTTCTTAAATCTGCCTCAAGTCCCCTGCTTGCTTGGGGCATCTTTGTGGGATGGGTGGTGTCAGCGTCCTGACTGCAGCCTGGGCTCTCACCTCCCTCAGGTCAGCCCTTGGCGCAGAGATCCGCGAAGACGGGAAAGGCCGCTGGTGCTAGAGTCTCAGGACAGCCAGGGTCCCTGCCCACTGTGTGCCCACACGAGTGGAGAGTGACAGCCCTCCCAGGACCTTAGCCACCTCAGCCTGAGAGAAGACTCGGACCCTCCTGGGACTCTAGAAAGCCGGCTTAGCCTGGGAGAGGGGACTCAGAACCCTCCTGGGACTCTGGAAGGTGGGCACAGCCCAAGAGAGGGGACTCAGAAGCTAGGTGTCCACAGGGAAGGGCCTGAGTGCTTCCTGTCTCCCTGGGGCCCCCATCTCATTCCCAGTCCAGGAACACAATCCTGAGAATTGCAGGGAGATGCAGACCAGGGCACCCTGCAGGCCACACACACAGCCCTCAAGTAGAGTTGGAGGCCTAGGTGGCCCCTGATCTAGCTTCCAGGTCACCGCTGGTGGGAGGAGGGTTCCATATGCTGTCGGGTACACAGCAGCATCAGGACACAGATGGCACACATCCACCTCACTCTGCCATGTGGTGACAATAAGAAACATCCCCAGCCAGATGTCTCCCAGAGGGTGAAAATGCCCTCAGTGTCCTGACCGGGTCACAAAGCAACACAGTCACACGTTTTGAGCCTGCATTCCCCAGGCCTGCAGCCCAGGCATGTAACCCTCACCCTGGCGCCGCTGTGGACACCCTGAGCGAGCTCACGTACAGCGCAGGCGTGTGCCAAGCATACGCTCAACGGCAGCCACCTCTTACGGGTGGGGCACCCTTGCCCCTCTCTTCTCTTTCCAGGGTGGAACTTGACAAGATGCGGCTGAGGGCCGGGGATCTAGCTGCTCCCGGGAGGGAGGAGGGACTGAGCGGGCAGGAGCAGCTGTGGCCTGCGCCCTGGCTCCTGAGGTCACGCTGTGTCATATCAGTCACATCTGGCTTTGGCTTTGTTCAGCACTGCAACATTCCACCAAGATAAGCCATATTTTACACAGTACAGTCACTACAATCCAAGCGTTCAGAGTGGCCAGGCCCCACAGCACTGACGGCTGCCTCTGCCCAGGTCCAGCCCTGCTGACCTTGCTATGTGACCTTGGACACACAACCTCCCTCACTGGCCAAGTGACTAGTCCTCGGTAGCAAACCATCTAGTTTGCTCTGCTCCTGGCATGGGTTGGCCCAAAGTGGCAGCTTTGGCTGATCTGAGCTGGCCTCAGCTTACTCAGCAATGTGCAGAACAGAACACACTCCGCTCACCTCGGAATCATAAAACCCCGTCCAGAATTCCCTGGGCTTCGTCCAGGCAAAAGAGCAAGCTGGGCACCCAGGCACAAGAACACACCACTGGTCAAAAAAGAGCTGGCAGGCCACCCACTGAGTGACATGGTGCTGGGACTACGCTCTGGGGAAGGGTATGCGTCAAGGAGCCCTGGTCTACGAGGACCTCCCCAGCAGACCCAAGCCCTTGCCCAAATACCCCGCAGCTCAAAGGCACAGCAGACCCGCCTGGCACATCATTAGGACGATGCTGGCTCGGGGAGTGGTGACAGCGGCTAGCAGCCGCGTGGAAGCTACGGCGGAGGGTGCCACGGGATGAGCTGCCGCAGGTGTGGCAGGGCTCGGCCACAGCAGCACCATGCCGCGCACTTGCTCTGCTCCCGGAAGCAGGTGACAGACAGCCCTGCCTTCGTTTCCTGCTGCCCATGGCCTTCGGCTGCTGCCCCGGGGCACTCCTGCCAGAAGAGCTACAGACTGAAAAAGGAGTACTGTCGTGGCCTCAGGGCCCTTACTTTGGTGATGCTTTTTTCCCGCTAAACTGTGCACATGCCTTCGTTGTTTCCGATCAAAGGCCCCATCTACCTCATGGTCGGTACAAGAGAAAGTCAGGAGTCTAGAAAGGACAAGGCCGTACGGCTGGGATAACCACGGGACCCTAGCTTACTGAGGGAGGCATCACTCAGCTCAGAGCTTCCTAACAGACAAAGCAGGACAGGGTCATCCAATGCTGCCCAGCACGGGTGGGTGATGCGGTGTTCACTAGCTCCACGGGAGAACGGAAGCTTGTCCTGGTGCTACATCTTAAGTCTGTAAGGGAAGAGAAGCCGTAACCCCTCCACCGCACCAGTGAGACGCATAAGCCAACCAGCAGGCGCCGGCACCAGGACCGGACCAAGCCACACTGCAGCCTTACATGAGGCTGATTTTTGAAAAGGGCCTGAAGACACGCCACGGAAGTGCTCACCGGGTAACCCCAGCACTCAGGAGGCAGAGGCAGGAGGACTGCTATGTGTTCAAGGCCAGACTGGGCTACATGGTGAGTTCACAACCAGCCTGGACTACAGAGCAAAAATACTAATAGTATTTCTGGGGAAATACTAATAATAGGGGCTGGAAGAATGGCACAGCAGTTAAGGCATTTGCCCTGCAAGCACAAGGCCCTAAGTTTGATTCCCGAGCACAGTAAGCTGTATGGTGGCACACGCCTCTAATCCCAGAACTCAGAAGGCTGAGGCAGGCAAATTGTCCTGAGTCCAAGGCCAGCGCGGGCTACACCACTGAGTTCAGGACCAGCCTGGGCTACAAAAGGAGACCCTGTCTCAAAGAAAAAGAAAATAATAATTTTTTAAAAATAAAAAATCAAATACTCCCGGGGAGGATGGCTGTGAGGGGTCAGTGAGAGCTGTTTTGCTTCTCCAGGCCAAGGACCACACACCTGGAGTTAGACAATGTCACCCACCAAGGCCCTGTGGCCATCAACCTCATGCCCAGCCAGACTGCCAAATCTGTACTAATCTCCCCTCACCAAGAAGAGGTACACTGGTACCTCCAGGTCCAGCTACCCGAGTCCCCCGCCCCCACTGCATGGTGTCAGCCAGGCTTGGTGAGTGGCACGGGGCACTTAATTCTTGGCTGGACCTGTGCCACCCTAGCACATTGGCCAACATCATTTTTTTAAGACCAGTTCCAAGCTGGCATAGACTTTCTGTTTTGTTTAAAGAAAAGAAAACAGAATAAAACCCAGAAGGCAACACGTGGATTAAGGGATGCCTATTAAAAACATGTGCAAAAGATTCAAATCCCGTAAAGGAGAAAGGGGGGGGGGGTGGTGACTTTCACCTCTAACCGGGACCGACAGGGCAGAGGCCAAGGACACTGACACAGGAGGGCTGAAGGTCAAAACCTCAAGGGCCTCTGTGCCTATGCGGAAAGCCCTGCTCCTGTGTCCATGGCTACCACCCACCACCTTGCCTGTACCGCCAGCACGTGACCGTGAAATGCGTCCCCACCCCTCCACGCGGCATTATCCCCCGGCCCAGACCTGGGGGCCAAGTCTGCTCTAGAGGGTTGGCTCTGCCGCCGAGCCATATATCAAAAGGCACTTGGAGTCTATGACCACCTCTCTGCCACTAAGAACTAGCAACCTAAGAGGTGAGCCCCTGGATGCGCTGGGGGCAGGTGGCAGAGGGTCTCCTGTCATCGTGTCGCCTGCCAGGAATTCAGAGCCGCCTGAGCAAAGTGCCCGTGTAGCCGCACCAAGACACCTGGCACCAGCTCAGGCCTGCCCAGGACCTGGACCTCGGTCCTCACACCAAGGCCTGTGGCCTTGCACCTTCCATCTGCCCTGTGACTCCCTCCTCCGCCTCCACCTCCCATGGCCAGGGAGGACGATCCTCCTGCCTGAGGCCCTCTGAGAAACCGTCACCTTCTTCAGCTGCGGCTCCAGCTCTACCCGAGCCACTCCATGGGACCTCACTTCCCGCGGCCAGGCCGCTCCCTAAATGTGTCACTGTAGAGCAGGGAGCAGCTTAGTCACAGGCAGGATCCGGCGTGTTACCTTCCTCCTCCACCAGCCGCCCCCTCCACTCCATCAGCCCCAACCCTTGGGACTGAACTACCTAGGAAATGCCAGGTGACTCACCAGCCTGCTGTGTAATCACAGCCCCATCACCTGCTCACATCTCTTCCCTTCAAAACAAGGGCCCCAGGGGACCCCAACAGCCGGCCTGCAAGGTGTCCAGGCTGGGTCAGTCCGAAGTACCCCAGCCACAGTTCTGCACTACAAGCGGCTTTACTGTGACAGGAAATGACCTCTCCATACCTGAGCCCTAAGGCCTTGCCCGGAGTGGGGAGGAAATGAAAGGACAAGCCAGATGCTCCGTACTTTAGTCCCTTTTGTATAATATTTATGTAAAAGACAGGCTCGAGTGTCCCAAGATGTCCTTGACTTTTCCTATGAAGAGCTCAGTGCGTGCCTGTCTCTTGTCCTGTGGGGTGAGGCTGCACCTCCACATCCTGGCTGTTCCTTAAGCCTCCCCACGGCCCACAAATCCCCTGCCCCAGCTCGATGACCCCCTGGGCCTCTTCTCGCTGCTCATTTTGTATCTCTGCAGAGCGCCACCGCCTCCCCCCGCTGTCAGTGGGGTCCCCCTCCTCTCGGCTGCCGGCTTCCCTCCGGTCCACACAGCAGAGAGCCCTGCCCTTTCTGTCAAGGCCTGTGCCTGGCTGTGGCCCTTTCTTCCCGGGCCAGTCTCCCTCTGGACTCCTCCACTGTCATGACTGTGGTCAGACTTTCACGGGTGTTTTCAAAGTGGGGAGTTTAACATAAAAGGAACACACCAGCAGCAGCCAGTGCGCACAGGCGCGGTCCTCTCTGCGCTTGGTCCCAGAACCCTCTCTGAGCCTGCTGCAGGAAGGGCTGCCACCCATCTGTGGTTTCCAACATGCCCTCCAGTCTTGATTGCTGCTCCCCTCTGCCAGCACCTGTGCAGCTCCTCGGAGATACCAACCCCATGAAACTGATCGCCATTTCCCCCAGGGTTACCCACCTCCTCCTTCAGGGTGAGCAGCCTCCCTAGAGTTCCAGCTGACAGTGGCCAGCACATCCCACACCCCCAGGCACATGACCACTCAAAACCCCTCCTAGCCTCACTGCCATTTGTCTCTGGCATGCTGTGCCAGGTCAGCTTGATTGTGTCAACTTGACTGGGAGCCACCTGGGAGACTGCATGTGGTTAGGTCATGGAAGCGTGACCCTGGTCACTGTATCTAGTCTCTTCCCCCCTTTCTCTCTCTGATGCCGCTGCCCTGCTCTGCCACCCTATTACCATGAGGTTGGCACTACCACTCCCATCCGCCATGATGCTGCTTCCCTGGAGCCAGCCAACATGGACTGAATCCTCTAAGCCGTGAGCCAACTGAGCCTATTCTATATATTGTGGGCGCCAGGTATTGTGTCTCAGGAAAGGACAGCTGACTAAATACACACGCACCCATCCCCGCCTCCCTCATGGGGGCACCTGCCAAGGTGGGTTTTGGGGTTTCCCCAGGAACTTCCCTTGGAATCTGTATTCCACACCGAGGCCGTCTTTGTCATCAGGAAGCTGTCATCAGATAACCTCTCCACACCACTCAAATCCACTCCCTTTCTTGTAGGTGAGAGGGTACACTGGGACTCTTTTCTTAGCCCCAGTGGCTCGTCCAAGCCTCATCTTTCCCTGGTCCCTTCTGACATGTCAGCCAACTTCCCACGCGCCAGCTGCCCTCACAGCAGACCCTGCCTCTGCCACGCGCAGTCCCTGTCCACCACGGTC
Organism: Ctenodactylus gundi; assembly: GCA_004027205.1. Lineage (NCBI taxonomy): Eukaryota > Metazoa > Chordata > Mammalia > Rodentia > Ctenodactylidae > Ctenodactylus > Ctenodactylus gundi. Next base: position 681,702 of record PVKB01000084.1, on the reverse strand, counting down.
CTGCTCTCACACGTCCCCGGTCTTCTCAGGGCGGCCACCTCTCCCTCCTGCACCTGCAGTCCTCCTCTGTGCCTGCTCCACCCCCCCCCCCCACAGGTCACGGGCACCACCAGGCTGTGAAGGCCTGCGTGTCCTCCTCCTTCCTGAGTTCCATCAGTAGGACATGCTGAGCAAGTGACCAGCAGAGACAACCAGCCTGGACACGTGTCCCCTTTGGAAGGCCATTGCTTTTTCCTCTGGACCGTCGGAATATCCCAGGTGCACTTCTCCTTCTATTTCTAATTCTTCAGATAATGCCTTACTGATCCCAGCAACGCCTGGGGCACCCGCACCAGAGGATCTGCGATTCTGCCTCCAATTCCCACCAGGCAGGAAGGAGGCAGAGAACTGAATGAGTGAAGCAGGCAGGCCCAGCAGCAGAGGCCCCAGCTGAAGTTAAGAAATGCCCTCCGGAGCCTGTGTCGTCTGAGTGAAGCAGGAGGGGAAAGCTGGTCTGCCAGTGTTCCACACTGGATGGAGGCGGCCTGGGGGTCAGAGCGCACTTCTCCATTGACCCGCTGTGTGACCGGCAGCCTGTTTCCCTGTCTGTTCCATGGTTTCCTAATCCACAGGGTGGGGATTCATGATCTTTCTACCTTCCACTCTGAATAGCAACGAACGCTAAGTTTCCAGAAACATCCGTCAGTGAGGATCCTCGCCTCAGCCCCTGCCAATTCTTTCGCCAGGAGTCTCAGATATCTGGGGTACATCCTGTGTGGTAAGAGGTGTGGGGACTCGTGGGGCACAGAGCACGCCGGGCTGCCGGCTGGCATCTCAGCCAGAGTTCCGACCCTGATCAACGGCTGACTCACACTGATGCACACCTTCCTGGAAGAGCTGGAGCTGCGCCAGCACAAGTGACACCCGCTCTCCACTCAGGGGGCTCAGGGATGCCCCCGCCCTCACAGGAAATGACCTGAAGAATTCACTGGTAGACAAGCAGTGACAGGAAGTGAGACCTGCAACTTCACTTCAAGCTCAAGACGCATCTATCGCCTTAAACGCCAAGGTCGAGAGCAGGCATGTCTAACCTGCAGCTTGCCATGTTCTTGCCTTTGATTTTTCTTAAATGTTGTAAGAATTTTTTTCTTTGAGACAGTGCCTCACTCTGCAGGCCAGGCTGGTCCTGAACTCACTATGGAGCCCAGGCTGGTCCTGAACTCACTCTGCAGGCCAGGCTGGTCCTGAACTCACTATGGAGCCCAGGCTGGCCCTGGTCTTATGGCAGTCCTCTCAAATGTTGGTATTACAGGCATGCACCACCACGCCCGGCTTATGTGGTGCTGGGGAATTGAACTCAGGTATTGAGCTCTTGATGTAGCACATGCAGACAAGCACTTTAACCGCTGGGCCATTCAGCCCCTGTAATAAATTTTTAAAGGAAGTCTTTTGTATTTATATACGTTAACTACCCTAGTTGTTTTGTAAGCTTCCCAAGATAAGTTTCTCTTCCCTCGAGAAAACAAAGATATTAAAAAATAAAAAATAAAAAGAGGGCAGGCCATTGGCCAAACATATCTGATCTCTGTAGAGATTTAGGTTCCAGTCACAAACCACCTGGGACAGCATACAGGCCAAGCCACCAAGCTGGCCTGTGACCTCCGTGGTTCCAAAGGCCCGTGCTTTCCCTGGAATCTCTCGACTAAAGCTACAACTTTGGCCTCTGTAGGTTAAAAATGGCTCAGAAAATAGACCTCAACCAGTCCATCTCAAAAGCTGAAATCCAAAGTCAAATTCATGACCATGGCCTTTGTGTTCTCAAGTGTTCCCATGGTTTCCAGCCTTCAGCGTTTTGTTTTGAATAACTCGGTCCTTCCGTATCAGGAGGGTGACCTTCCCTCCGCAAAGCCCCATCCCACGGCGGGGTTGTTTTACAAGGATGTTAAACCAGATCCCCTGATGCCCCGTTCGCTCTGCCTGCTGCAGTGTTTCTCAAGCACCTCCCAAGACCCCAAGTGATGACTCTTACATGACGCTATCTGCCAAGGTCTGGAGACAGATGGGCACAGAGCCAGCAGGCCAAGCCACTCAGGGTCACCACACCATGATGGCCACTTTTTCTCAGCCATGATGGAAACTTTGGCAAAACTGGCATTGCCAACATTACCAAATCAGAGTATTTTTTAAAATCTCCTCAGTAAAACGACATGGACATTGCATGCATTCCGAGCCCCTCCGTGGGCTCTCTGCAGCCTGTCCCATGCCTGACCCTTCTTGGCTGGCAGAGTAACCCTTCCAATATTGCCCCAGGGGCCTGCCAGCTGAGGGGTACGGTGGAAATGCAGGGCCAGCTGCTCCGAAACACCAGGAGGTGTTCAAGATGATCAACAAGACACTAACTATGGAAACACGTTTACAAAACTGAGAGGACAGAAAGGGAAAGGGAAAAAAGCAGACACGTGGATGGTCCCACTGGGAAGGGAGCTCACACTGCCGGATCCAGTCACCGGAAGGACCATGACGAAACAGCTGGGTCAGGCAGTGGATTCAGGCTCCTGGGCATTTTCCCTTAAACTTCTTACACGGTGCTTTCATAAAAATTAAGTTATGCTAAGATAAAATAGCAGACAGGATCTGGGTATCTGAACCAATCCTCTGATGACCAGGGGCCCGGAGTCTGACATCTGCCTGTGGCTTTGCACCAGAACACACACGTGTGCTTGGCTGACCACGGAGCTGGCCTCCTGGGCCAGAGGTCCGGGGGGATCTTCATTCACTCACGTCTGACCGCCGCTCAGGGGAAACACAAACCCCGCAAGTGGCCGCCTTTCCTGCCACCACATCCTCAGGTTTCTGTGCTCTGGGATGACCCCAGAATCACTGTAACCAGAAACCCGATGGGCTGAGCTGACTGCCGGGAAGAGAGGGGGTGGGCAGCCTCACCTTCGGGCCCCCCCCCCCCCACACTGGCTGCCAGGCGTGGCTGCAGTCCCAGCGGCGGAACTACTTACCTAAGTTATTGTGTGCAGGAGACATCGGATTCGGGGAGAGGTTTGGAGACCCTGCAAGGGGAGACACGGCGGTAAGGCTTCACAGAAGGGCCTTGTGGGGTGAGATACACTTCGGAACACTCTCCTCAACAGGGGGCAGCTCAGCACAACAGGAGGGAGCCCTGGACTAGGCTCCGAGTCCCAGGAGAAGCCCAGCCTCATGTCCTACCCCCACATGGGCCACAGTTTCTCCATCCGTGAAGAGGATAGACTAAGGACTCTCAGAGGTCCCCCTCATGATCTGAGGATTTGGGACCTCAACCAAGGCTCCACCGCACAGGGCTGCTGAGGCCCCATCTATAGGAGGCAGCCCCTTCTCCAGCTTATACCCTCCTGTGAGTGACGCACCTGGGGGTGCAGGTACTTGGAAATATCCACCTCACAGCTGCCCCGGGGAACCTGCAGCTGAGCAACTGGATGAACACTCAGTACCACAGGATGTGGGGAGGGAAAGTGCAGCTCTTCTAAATGTACACACACACACACACACACACACACACACCACACCACACCACCCCCATCCCCCACCATCTGCTTTGGAAGCCAGGCAGGGCTGCCTTTCCATCAAGCCACCCCCATTTGTCCCTCCTCGGCTCCCGTCTGGCCAAGGCAGCTCTACTGATGACAGGTGCTGTGGGTCTGGCTCCACCGGTGAAATCCACTGTCCTTGAGGGCGGCCTGTCACCTGGCCTCAAGCACATGCTGTCCTGAGCTGTCCTTGGGGGTCTTTCCCTTCAGTCCCATATAGCAGTGTACTCCTTAAGGGCCAGAGATGAGACAGAGTCCTTCTTCACACCTGTGGTACCCAGTCTTATCTGCTATGTGGCCCAGATGCCAGATGAACAGGGTCATAAGAGTCTTGTGTAAGGTCTAGATACACCACCACATCATTAGCTATGTGGCTAAGTCCTTCAACTTTGAGGATTAATTTCCCCTAGGTATAAAATGGGCATAACATCATATATACTGTGAGCTGTAGAAATTGAGTAAGGTCATGTATATAAAACGCCTCAAGCCGCGGTTGGGGCAAGGCAGCCACTCAATAAACGTCTGCTTGCTCTTTCATAATGGCCAAACCGTGAAGGTATGGACCTAGAAGAGCGGTGTGGCCTTCTCACAGGTCTCAAGGGCACAGATGCCTGTGAGGGGAGGCACAGTGGTCAATGAGGTGACTGTGGCCCAAGACGCCTCCACACCACATGTGGCAGGAAGCCGAGCCCATGAGCACCTTGGACCGGGACCAGACAACAACCCTGAGGAAGAATGGGACAAACAGGAGGCCATCACCCACCCACAAAGGCACGGGCTGGCCGGTGCCCGCCCCACCGCAGTCTCTGCTTGAGACAAATCGCTGATTTCCACAGCAGGGAGAAAAGAGGAAGAAGGGAAAGGCGACAGTGACTGAAGCAGCAGCAGGAGGAAGGGGAAGCAGCAGCAAGGGAGAGGAGGTGCAACGTGGCCATCCTTCCGCTCCTTCCACCACGTGGGCTCTCCCCTCCCATCTGTGTTTATTTGTTACAGCAGTCCCTCTACAGATGCAGGGAGAGCAGGGTGACGAGGCCGCAGCTGGGGAGACGCTCCTTAGCCGGCCCACTTCCCTGCCAACAACCAACAGCTGGACACCTGCAGCTCCACTGGGCACGGAAGGCAAGGTCTTCAGTACATCCTGGCTGGACCCATGCTGCCAGCCTCTCCTTGAGGGTGGGTATGGGGGTTTGGGAGGTGTGTTCAACCTCTAAGTGCCACGACACCCAGACAGATTTCAGTGACTATGCTCACAGCGTCTATGTGAGCCTCTGCCTTGCTTTGGAGATTGGCACAGCTCTCCTGGGAGGTGTAAAGGGGCAGGGGGCTGTACTGGGCCTGCATCATCAGAACAGAACGGTCCTCTTCACTCAGCCACACACAACACAGTGCTCTCCGTGTGGCCCGGCCCAGTTCAAGCAGCAGCTGGTTTGGAGCCAATTTGGTCCCGTAACAAATGACGTGGGAAACATCTGGAGATGCGGCAGGAGAGAACAAGGCTGGGTCTCTCCCTGCATGAGCACACCAATCACATCTGGGACCACGTACACGCAGCTGTGCTTCCTGGGTCCCTACTCAGCGCTCCTCACCTTAACCACATTAGGTGTCCTACCTCCTGCCACCAGCATCTCACCGGGGTCCAGCAGTGGCTCCCTGTAGCCGTAGGCTGAGCACCACAGCAGTCTACCTGACGTGACGGTTGACACACTTGACACCCCTGGGCGACGGGCACCCTGGAGACAGTGTGTCCAGCAACTCTGATAGGTACCTGAGCCACCCCACGTGGACATCCCTGGACTCTGGCCACAGTGAGCTCTCACTGCCCTGGACCCCCACCACTATGCCCAGCCTACCTTTAAACATTCCTAAAATACCTCCATGTGGCCAAGACTCAACACTCAGTTAGAATCTACCCTGCACAGCTGAGGTAAGTGGCCTGCTGTGTGGCCTGCTGCCACACAGTGTCTTCTGTCAGCATGTCTGCGCTGTGTTTTGGCAGTGTCCCCCTAACCTCTGAGCCCAGCACCTGGTACAGGATGGTCACTATAAGGGTGACGCGTGCACACCATGCAGACTGACCTGCGTCCATGCTGTGGTTCATCTGGTGGTCACTGGTTTCTCCATCTTCACTCAGGTAGCCAGGGGGTGGGGTCTCTGGGAAACAGAAGGCAAGAGCCCCTTAAGAAGGTTTGTGTGACTTGGCCCGGGGACACCTCTTGCAAACAGACCCCATCTGGTATGGTTCTGGGGGCTGGAGGATCCCTAGGCCTCAGAGTGAGGCTCCTGTCTGCCCACCTCCAACCCTTGCTGCCCACCTGTATGGTAATGTGCCCACCTGAATCCCAAGTTGAAATGCCTATTCCTATAGCTGCCAATGGGCTGCCTGCCCCCCCACCCCCCTTCAAGGTCAGGGAAGCTTCTGCACTCCCCTCTGCCTGGCCCACCTGGCCTGCCTCCGTCCTCAGAGGCCCTGGCCTTTATGCCCGCCCCTTGTCCCCGAGTCTTCTGCTGCTGCTGTCCTCACTATGTGCTGCCTCTGGCGAATGTGGTGCCACCTCCCCAGGGAGATGCAATTTGATGACGACACAGGCTGTGACATTCCTGGGTGCCCCCAACCCCAATTTGGTCTTCCAAGGTCTGCCCTTTGGACAAGGAGTGGTGACTTACTTACCCACCAAGAGAGCAAGGCTACCTGTGGGAATCTGAGAAGGCTGGGCAGCCCAGCTAGCTGGGCAGCACAAAGCCCACAGCCACCCCCAGCCACTCTAAAAGGGACGCAGCTGGACCACTGCCTCTGCAGGAAGGCAGGCAGGCAAGAGCTGCTGGATAGCCCAGCCCCAGCACAGCTCCCCAGGACGCTCAGAGGACAAGTGCAGTGATTCACACAGTATTTCCATGTAAATGAGACGCTTCTACAAACATTTGTGCTCTTCTCTGAAGCCCCTTTTCCCCCAGCAGAGTGAAAACTCAAACTCAACCCCTCCCTACCCATGAGCCTGAGTCAGGAGCCGGAGCCCTGCCGGTCCGAGGTCAGGGTCGGGGTAAGGGCAGGGCCCAGCACAGCTCAGCAGCCCCAGTGTGGTCTACCTGAATGCCAGCCCTGGCCTGCCCAGAGAGGATGGGAGAAATGTGCCATTTCCACTTCCAAAATAAATGGCCCAGCCCTGCATCCAGGCCGGTGGTACAGGCCTTAACCCCAGCACTCCAGGAGGATCACTAAGCCCAGCTTGGGCAATTCAGTGATTCAGACTTGATCTCAAAAGACAAAAATAGGCTGGGACTGTAGCTCCATGTGAAAGCCTTGGGCCGGATCTCCAGTACCACAAAAATAAATATGTAAATAAAATGAACTAAAATCAAATAAACTGCACTGGGGCCATTCCTCTGGCCAGCAAAGCATGTGAAACAGGCATCAGGCCCTCTCCCTGAGTCAGGGATCTGAGGGCTGGCACTGGGCGGCGACCGCCAATGGGGACAGAGCAGGCCACCACCCCTGCATGCTCATGTACCTGGAATATTGCTCTGGGGCTCGATGCCAGCGGGGAAGTTGGTGTTCTCCGGGATGGAATGGGTGTAGTCCTCCAGCGGGGGGAACTCAGCCGGGATCTCTGTGTGGCGTGGCACCAAAACTGGAGGTAGCACTGTCCACAGGAGAGAGGACAGAGGCGGCTCAGTGCCGAGCCAAGCTGGCACCGCCCCCCACCCCCACCCCGCATTCCCAGGTGCGCCACAGACCCGCGTACCTGGTGTCTCCACTCTCTGATAGTGGTAGGGGTTCACGCACACCTCGTCCTTCTTCATGTTGAAGGCGAACTCACACAGCTCCATGGCCCGGAGCTCATGGTGGCTGTGCAGGTCTGGCCACCGCCACAGGCGGCAGTAGATGACATGGGGGAGCCCTTTCCGGTGGGACACCTGCAGCCGGCCATCCAGGGACCTGCAGGGTGGGGAGGGCAAGAGCAGGCAGCACATGGGTTGGGTGGTCTTCTCTGCATGCGGCCCTTGTGATCTGTCCACCAGCCATGGGCAAACAGGCCTCCCTTGCACAAGGTGTCCCCACCTGGACCAGGTTCGGAGGTCCAGAGCAGCTCTGGCCCTGGAGAGGGGGCCCAGCATAGGGCTGAGGGCCTCCCCAGGAGGCACAGTGAGCCGACACCCACAGACCCAGCGAGGGTTCTCAGGAAAGCAGCACACAGAGGGTAGAGGACGCCTCTGAATAAGGCTCCAGAAAGGTGCTCAGAGCAGCCATGTGAACCCCTGCTCACGAGGTGACCGGAGGAGAGAGACCGCTGCATCCGAGACGTAGCTCGGCGGCAGGCAGAGGACCCTGGGAGACACCATAACGAATTCCGACCTTTACCTAAAAGGGGCCCAGATGTTCAAATGGGATACGGGTGGGAGGGCACAAGGGGCAGGCTTCAGGAAAATTCGGGCTGCATGTGACCAGCAGGCTGGAGGTGTGGGGGCAGAGAGTAGAGGACAGAGTACTTATGAATTAAGATATCACGAGGCCCACCCAGGACCCCATCAGTAAGCAGGACAACTTTCCTACTAGCTGGGCGAGACTGGCAGGGAGACGTCTGCTAGCTGTCCCTCTGTGCCCCCTATGACTGAGGATACTAGTCAGTCTGATGACACACAAAATTAAAGGGCCCTCTGTGAGGGAAGGGCCGCAGATCCAACAGGAGCACCCCCTGAGGAGAGACGCGGGGAGCCGCCCAAGGCTCTGGCCACTGGCCTGGGGGTGGAGGGGGGGCAGGGGAAGGTCAGTGCTGCTTGCTGCTCGGTCACAGCAAGGGACCCAGAGCTGCTGACTAAGGGCAAGTGGAAGGATGTAATTACCTCCCTCCCATGGGGCCTGGGACCAAGGAACCCCGAGAGCTGAAAACAGTAATTACCAGGCTGAGCAAAGGAGGACAGCCTGGAACTTGGCCCCAAGGCACAGAAGGAAGCGGGGCAGGGTCTTAAGGCCTGGGGTCAGATGTGGTTCCCTCTCCTGGGCAAGGCATAAGGACTCAAGCAGCCTCGGTTGCCTCATCTGTATAATGGGGACATTCTCCACTTCCCCCGACATCACAAAGCTGGGTGTCCATCTGAGAGAACTTTGCAGGAAGTGCTCAACGTGTACATGACCCTCCCTCCCACCATGCCCAGGGCGTCCAGCTGTGGGACCAAAAGGGTGCGAAGGGAAGGGCGGGAAGTGGCAAATGGGGACTCAGAGTTACCACCCACTCTTCCTCTCTGGCAAAGCCACTAGATACCCACAGATTAGGGAAGTGGCCACGTGCACTTTTCAGGTTGGGCGAAAGGCCCTCCTCCCCCCAAGGGCCAGCAGCCAATGAGAGCTGCCCCCGAAGGAGGAGCCCTCAAGAAAGGCGCGGGCCAACAGCAAGCGGACATGCCAGGAAAGAGAGGCCCTGCCAGGGTGGGGATGGGGTGGGGGGGTCCCCTTCCTTTTAGAAAAGTCACACATCAGTTGCTGTCACAGTGACCGAATATGCAAAATGCAAAGGCCCCACAGTAATCAAGGCAGCGTGGAGACGGCACTGACACTGGCAAACCGACCGTGGAGCCTGACAGAGCCCACACACAGCCACACACACGTGGACAGCGGATTTTCGACAGGGGCCTAAAGGTGGCTGGGAAAGGACAGTCATTCAACAACAGTACTGGAAAAAATGATATTCACACGTAAGGAGAACAAACTTCAACCTGTACCTCGTATCTACCCAAAAATTAACAGCAGTCAGAGGGTGAAACATAAAACCACAGAACTGCAAGAAGTCTCTGTGACCTGGGGGAAGATGTCTCAGAAACTGAGCCAAAAGCGAGTTGGTGTGTGGATCTCCGGAAACTCGTGCGCGCTGACGGGAGCCCGAGAAGAGGGGTGACGGCTTTGGAAAACAGCTCGGGAGTTTCTCCAAAAGTTAAAAGCCCCACGTGCCACCTGGCGTGCCTATTCCACTCTAAGCATTTCCACAAGGAGATATGAACGCATGTGTCCTCACGCTTGCGTGTGATGCATACCACGACGCAGCCCTACGCCTGGAACACTGCTCAGCCACAAAGCAGACCAGAACAGGGACACACGCAGCCTTACAAAAGGATCTAAAAGTCATGATGCGCCACTTCAGACATGACCCTGTCTGTCTTAACTCATGGAGTAGCAAGTAAACATGCAAACGAACCCCTGGCGACAGAGGCGGGGATAGGGGGTAAAGGTCACGCTTGTCATCTTGAGTGCAGTGGTTGTTCTATAGGTACAGACATGTGTCAAGACTTACCAAATCGTATACTTCAAATGTATGCAGTCTCCTTGTGAATTATATCAACGCTTAAAAAAAAAAAAGGCAACAACCTTGGACCTGGATGAACCTGGACTCCGGGTTCGCTCGTCACAAACCGTAAGCAAATCACTTTCAGCCTTCATATTTTCATCGGAAATAGCAGCTCCTTTGCTGGGCACTAGGAGGACTAAAAGACACTCGGTGGCACCCCAAGGGAAGGACACAACCAGCAGCAGCCATCTATGGCCATTCTCGTTGCTTCCGTAACTACTGCCGCCTCGTTGCCATGGCAGTGCCGACAACCTGGCGCACAGTAGGTACTCAGAAGCCCCAGTCCCAGTCATGGCTTTGGCAACCTGGAAACAGGCAGGTCACAACGAGGCCCCGCGTCTAAATTTCCACCAGGCTTCTTTGCCCCTGACCTCACCCCATTTGCCACCGTATGTGCCCCCCATACCTCCAAATCTGAGGGTCACATGGCCCCTTGCAGCAGGGCAGCTCTACTGATGACAGGGAGACCGGCACATTCTGGCTCCCCAGCTCGAGAGCACATGACCACCAGTCTGACTTGGCAGGGGTCTGGAAGTCATCTGGTCCGCGCCTCTGTTTCTGAGCCATACAACTGCCAAGCCCCTGGCAGGGAGGCCATCTCATTCAGGACTCCTGCGTCAGAAGCCACTCCTCCTGGCTCAGCGTGCGGGCCGCCCAGGGCCCAGGGCCCGGGTACTTTTCCTTCTTCCCCCGTCCCATTCAAAATACACACCAGTGCTTGCCGAAATAATATCAGTGCACTGGGAGTCTCCCCTGCTGGATTTAATACAGCTGGTGTGTCCGGAATACGCCCTCCCAAGCCTCCCAGGGCATTGGGCCCACTAAGTAAATCCAACAAATAAGTCTTAATTCTGAGCTGATGTTACCATAAATGTGCTTAGTTGCAGAAAACAGTCTATTTCTGACCTGTTTTTTGCTTTGAGACAGGCTTCGTCCCAGTACAGGAGCAGTGGCTGTGTTGGGAGCAGAGTCCCAGGAAGCTGCTTTGGGCCACCACCCGCCTCGTGAGTAAATGCGCTCCCCATACCCCCCCCCCCCCGCTTCCTCCTGGAAGACCCCGGATCAGCTAGCTCCATCCAGAACCACCCCTCTGGCTCCTCAGACAAAAGGGTTTAATCTTTAAATATATTCTTCACTAGCCAAACAATTTCCTGTGGCAGGAAATTAGGTTTCCTCCCATTGGCCCTAAGGAGAACCCATAAAGTGGCCCAAAATGGTGGGGGAAACCACAGCCTAGGACACAGAGCGGCCGTGGCAGAGGCCAAAGCTGATGGCAGAGTTGAGCTTGCCTGAGCACTCCACAGGGTGACAGGGCGAGGCTAGGACCCAGCACAGCCAAGGGCCGCTCCTGTCCTGGGTGCCATGGATCAGCCACTGGGGGGGACGGCAGGGAGCACAGCATACAAGTTCCAGAAGCACCAACTCTGCGCCAGGCGCTGGTGTTAAGTGAGAACTCCACCCTCCCGGCCAGCTCAGCGACCTCCAGGGGCTTGTCCAAGGTCCTGGGTCAACGGCAGAGCCAGACTCAAACATAGCAGGGCTAAAAGAATGAAGCATAGAGATAGAAGAAATGAACAATTTTTTTTTAGTCACATGCAGTGTCGCAATCAGGAAAATGACTTATTGGTCATCGTGTAATTACTGAACATCTATCACAACCCAGGCATGGTGCCCGGCTGCTGGTAAAAAGTAAAGATGTGAACATTGGTATATTTCCAATGAAGCCTGTTTTAACTCAGGCCAACTCTCCAAACGGATCCTTCTAGCCTCTTAAGAAACACATGCTCTTTGTGACTCGCCTGTTGGGTAGTTACAGCTGTGGTAGAGGTTACTACCCATGTGGTAGGCACCATGCTGGGCACCCGTGACCACGGGAGGCTGGACCAGTCCTGACTGTGTCCACGGCGCCAGCTCCTCTCAGGCTTGGCCAATGAAAGGTAAGCAGAGGATGGAGTGCCACTGTGTATTTCCTCCTGCCATCCTGCACCCCTGCAGGCATCTGCTGCCCAGGGTGTGGGCAAGGACCCAAGCCCAGGGAGCCGCAGGAGCCAGAGCAAGCATGAGAGTCGGTGGAGTTTCAGGGCTTGTTTGTTACACGACGCTAGCTGACTAACGCACCGACCCCATGAGTCACCCCAATAAACTTTCCAGAATCACTACCTTTATACGGTGATTGTGAAACAGCACACCTGAGAGGTAACCAACTTCCTACAACACAGCCAGTGTACAGCGAAGCCAGGACAGGTGACTCACACGGCCAGCCTGACCACTGACAGGATGCCAGCTTCCTCCCCTCCACAGGGCATGACTTTGACCACACTACCACATGGCCAACTCAGAACAAGCTACTTATTAAGAGTCAAATGCACAAAATGTGACCTTACACCAAATACTCATCCCAGTTAATTTCCTGAAGTGGCCCGTGCACGTTAATAATGCAAAACCCAAATCCTTGGCGTGGGCAACAACACAGCCTTCCCTACAGGCCTCCCCAACATCCGCCATGTTTCTGTTTAAGAAGGAAAGGTTCTTTCCAGTCTCAGGTTTGCTGATGATCCCAGTGAGCCCACCCACCGTCACTGCTGTGTCCCCAGTCACACCTGCCACAGACAAATGGCTCTGCGCCCATGCTCACCTGCACCTTCCTGCTCCCTTCTCTGGCCACAGACCCTGCCATTCTTCTGGCTCCTTGGCTGCAATAACGCCTATACCATTTCCCTCCAATTCTGCATCATACATAGGCGTTACTTTCTTCCAAAAATAAAGGCTTACAGCGACTCAGAGCTTCTGATTGCTGTTATTTAAACTATTTCCAACATCAGCTTATTCCTGTCATTTGGCATCACTGGGGGGGGGGGGGGAAGGGGTGAGAAGGTGACATTTGTGATTTGTGGCTGGGCAGGTCCTAGTCGTTAAGGTTTGCTCGATTTCTGCCCCAGTGACCACCCCGCCCCCACGCCCGGGTTCCAACAGCGCCTCTGCTACCCTGTCGGTCTGCTGTGTGTAGTTTTACTGCTCCAGCTCCACGTGGCCCACAGGAGCTGCAACGGGATTTCATAACCCTTGACGCCAGTCACTGAAGTACTTCCACCGGGAACAGCCTGGTTTCCCTTGGAACTCGCAAGTGGACAACACAGACACAGGAAGTGCCACACCAAGTCCCCACGGTGCCCGTCCCCTGACAGTTACCACGCCTTGCTTCCTCCTGGCTGATTCTCCACAGCCGCGAGCTCAGGACCTCCATGTGTGCCCCAGCAGGTGGGCCATCCCAAGCAGGAGCCCCATAGGTGGCAGGAGCCTCCTGGGGGATTCCCAGGAGGAGGGAGCACAGGGACACCTTCCATGCCCTGCCAGGAGGGCTGCACCCCAAGGAAACACACCAAGGGATGCCTGGCCATCAGGAACCCCTTTTCCTGGAGAACCCCCCGTTAAGGGACGCAGGGTCCCTGCAGGGGACAGTGGGTTTCACTGTACTCATTTTACAAATGAAAATTTCATGTTGCGTTTGTGACTTTGCCCAGAACAAGAAGAGGCTGTGTCTGCCTTGAACCTGGTTGGTAACGTTCCAGACCCAGTTGTCTGTGTGACAGCCGAGCGGTGTGTCTGGGTCTGCAGGGGACCGGCTTTGGCCTCCACCACCAACCATCCAGGCCCCTCCCTCCCCCACCCAGAGGAGGATAAAGAAGAAGAGGGCTGGAGGAGGACACTGTCTGTCTTGGCATCTTTGGTTTTCACAAGCGTGTTCCCTGCGAGCACCACAATGACCAGAAGCCTCCCCGTCCAGAGTGTCAGCAGATCACAGGATCACGTCATAAACAGAAAATGCCAAGAAGATCTGAGCCGGGCTCTACTTACTGCAAGAAGCGGGGAAGCTTCCAGGTTGCACTAAGCCCTGGGATGGCCATGGGGCATTCTGCCCCTTTTTTCCCCTCAGGGGGAACTCAGCCCCAGGAGGTTGTGCCTTTAAGGGATCATTCACCATGTGTTCAAGACAGCGCACTTAACTCCAGCGTCTCCTACACCCCCTCCCGGACAGCTGGCCTCATCCGACACAGGACAGAGAAGAGTCGTCATGCCGCCACTGTGACCTGATGCCACCCCCACCTCCCCTGCATGACCCCAGGCTCCCTCTGCAGCGGCACTGCACCCGGACACTCCATTCCAGGCAACTTTTGGGGACAGGATTTAGTACCACTGTCCACTTGGACTAAAGTACCAAGCTGAAGCCCACAGACCCTAGGGTCCTTCTTCCCATGGCCACATGGTTCTCCATTGGGGACAAAAATGGTGTTTAGGGAAAACATGTGAGGCTTAAAAGTCTGACTGTGAAGGTAAAAAAAAGGGAGAAAGAGGCAGAAGTGGCTCCAGACCGTCTCGAGACCCTGTTCCCAAGACAGAAAGAAAACAGGCGGGAGCCGGGCAGGCGGGCTGGCACTACTGTCCTGCCTTCCCTGAAGGAAGATGAAGAAATATCTTTGCTCTCTTAAAAATAAAGGCAGGGCATGGAGAAGCCACCTCCCCCCAACAAGGCAGTCCCAGCCTTATCTGCCAGCGACTTCAGTATGAGCTCTGCTCACAAAACAAACAGTTCCTATTACAGGCCTCTTAGTCACGGGCTTTTCACTTTCTCCCACAAGGCCAGCTGCAAAGGACTGGGCCTCCTCTGCCTGCCCTTTGTCCCAGCCCTGGCTCCCAGCCTCGCCCCCTCCTGCCACCAGGTCGGCCCCAGTGAGTCACCTCCCGTGGGCAGGCACACATGGGGGTGGGCTCTGCTATCCTCTTCCCCGCCCCTCAGAGTAGAGTCTCCCAGACCTTCAGGGTAAGACAGGGCAACCAGGCACGATGGGGACAAGCGGCTGCTTTGCTGTAGCAAAACCAATCACAGTTTCCGAAGACTTGGAGAGCAGGCAGAAGGGCATCTGTGACAGGGGGGTCAGGGAGGAGGAGGTGAAGAGGGCACACAGGGGGATTGGGGTCAATAGCACAGTTCTGACTTCTTTGATTATGAGTCACAGGCCAGAGAGATAGTACAACATCCCGAGTGCCACAGCATGCGTCAGCTATGCAACTTGCAGACTCGACCTGAGAGGCTTGGCTCCAGACAGGGGCTCTCTCGACTTTTTTTTTTTCTTTTTTTGCAGTCCAGGCTTACCTGGTGCTAGGGAATCGAACCCAGGGCCTTGAGTTTCCCAGGCAAGCGCTTTCATGGCTGAGCTATTCCTTCAACCCTCTCTCAGCTAGTTTACCACATCCCTAGCACAGTCTGAACAACATGGCCGGAAGGGACAGGCCACACCCAGCCTTACACATTCCCAATGCCAATTCTTTCAGGTGCCAGTTGTTCTGTGGTGCTGGGGCTGGAACCCAGGGACTCACATTCAAGGTCTGATCAAAAATCACAGTCAATATTTTATTTTTTATAGTACAGTAAAAGACAAATTCCCATCAATCCTCCTAAAATATGCCCCTTACTTGATAAATATACTTTATCCCACCGCTCCTGCCACTTCCGGAAGCAGTTCAGGAAATCCTCCTCCAGACTGTCGTGAAATGATTCGAAACGTTTATCTTACACGGTCATTTTGACTTTGGGGGAAGTGGCAGGGTCACACAGTGCTCTAAGTGGATAAGGACAGGCCATCACGTTTTTACAGCCTGCCTCCGGCCTCTGGCAACAGCATTCACCGGATTTTTGGTGACACCTGTGAGCACCACCTGGCGGTAGCAGTGACACATTTATTCAGAAAAAGATGGCGAGTCTTTTGATTTTGCATGCTTCTACCTGACAAAGAGGAGGATGGGGGAGGATGGATAAAGGTCACGCCACCTTGGCTGACTTGACCCTGATCCAATACCTTAAATCTTATTAGGAAGATTGTGCATCCCGCCAATAGTAAACGGCCGGGGGAGGGACGTGCACTTTAAGGATGTAAAATTGCCACCCACCATCCGTTCTGTGCACTGTTCTCAACCCTGCGTGGAGAGGTCACCTCTTTTTGCAAAAACATAACTGAAGCCTCATATTTCTGTCCTCCATGTCTCCCACGTCATCCCTCATTTGGACAGGTGACCACCGGTGAGCCATTTCTCACACACCTTAGAAAGACACTCACGAAAGACAACTTTGAGAAGTTCTCCAGACAGTGGCAAGGATGATGGGGTAGGTGTGTTTGGAGGGAGGCAGAGTATGCCGAGGGGACAAATGACATGTGTCTTTTACTATACCAGCCTTTTAAAAATGGAAACAGCGACTGTATACTCTGATCACCTCCTCCGGGCAAGTACTCTACCACTGAGCTACACTCCCAGTCCTGTTTTAAAAGAAGCCCCAACGTCTTCAGGCCACTTAAACCCCCACTTCCGCCACAGGGGGAAAGAGTGGAGGATATGGAGGTAAGTGGGAAGGGAGAGGCCCACGCTGCTATCAAGAGTAAGCTTAGGGACCACGGGGTCCTCAGCCCGGGGTCGCATTAGTGCAGGTAGAATGCCCACTGCCAACAGGGCACAAACTCTCTGCTTCTTTCTACAGCAGATCTGTCTAGTTGGGCCCAAGGCACCGCTTCCATGGGTTCAGTGACAAAAGAAGATGTTGTGTATATTCTAGGCGTCAGTGTCCTGAGGACAGGACAGGGTACGGAATCCTACTGTATCTCAACAAAAGGTTCTGGTTCACTGGGGGCGATTTCCCCAGGGCAGCAGAAAACCCGGTCGAGCAGGGCATGAAGAACTCCACATAATGGGGATTTCGGGGGAGTTGGGTGGGCACCGACACTGCCAGGGTGGCCGCAGCCCCTGCTTCAGCTGCCCTGCTCAGCTCAATGGCTGTGCACCAAAAACTGCATCCCTACAGGGATACCATCCAGTGTGCAGAAAGGTTCCTAGTGGATACTCCCTCCCTTGGCATCAACTGTCCTCTGTACCAGCCCATTCAGGCCACGGCAAAACAGTATCCCATTGCCATGGTACTTAGTGGCTCTTATTGGCCAGAAGTCCCCTCCATCTTTCTCTCCTTAGAGTCTTAGGGTCTTCACTGTCCCTGTCACTGAGCACTCAAGGCCAACTGTGATTATGTAACTTCTGTGCTTCCGGCTTCGCTGCACTATGGGGCCAGGAGTTCCTGAAGAATGTGGACATGCAACCTCACGTGTCCCTACCCCAAGTGGAGCAACCACAGCCCACTCCTGTTCAGAAGCAGGCAGTGACAATGGAATTATGGCTCTGAGTGGCGGCAACCTGCAAAGCCTGGTGGCATTTCAGAGGACACAGGAAATAGAAACCTCGGGCTGCCCACCAGCATTATAAAGCCAGCCAAGAAAGGGATCCATCCCCAGGCACACATCACAGCCTGCAGTGACTCCAGAAATGCTCCCTAAGCACTCAGCAGGGGGATGACAGCCCCTGTACCCTGTAGTTGGGCGAAAGGGGCCAGGCTGTAAGTATAGGAAACAAAAATGCTTTCAGACACCCAAGGCAAGGGGCCACAGGTTAGAACCTACTTGGGGTGACTTGGCAAACTGTATCTCAAAATAAAAATAAAATAAAATAAAATGGACTCCAGATATGGCTCAGTGTGAAGGCTCTGTGTTCTCCCTCAGTATCTGCAAAAAAAAAAAAAAAAAAAGCTCCATCATCCATGTCACCTACGGCACCAGGGACCAAGTTACCTGTGGCTAAGGCTGCCAGGGGTCATTAGCGTTGTAGTACGTTTGTTCAATAAATATGAGTCATCTGGAGATTTCTATCAGCATTACATGCACCAGCTGAGAGCACAGGACATGCAGGCCCTACCTGCGACAGACGGGAGCCCTGGGCGGTGGCAGGAGAGTTCCCAATCTGGCTGTGCTACCGGGTGTGGGTCACCTCATCTACAAAGGCCAGATTCAAAAGAGCTCTGGCATGTCCTCACTTTCTAGCACCTTCCATCCTCCATTGCCTAGGGAAGATGCTGATCCCGAGAGGAAACGCTTCAAGGAATACCTGTGCACATGTCTCTCCACGGCCTGCTCAGCCGTGGGCCTCAGAAACAGCCGCCTGGTTACCCAGGGCAGCAGAGCCAAGGAGCCAAGAGCGTGGACACAGGACCTGGGCAGGGCTCTGGGAGGCTGAAGCTGGGGGATCACAAGTTCAGCCTGGGTAGCATAGCAAGACACTGTCTCAAAAAAAAAAAAAAAAAAGGAAAAAACGTGGACACCGGCACCAAGTCCTTTCTTCTCTACTGTGTGCAGAATCAGAGCATTAAGAGGGAAACTTCAGGACTTGGCCTCTGTGCAGATTAAACCCCAAACTCAAGAGCAATACCGGTGGAACAGCGGCCGCTAACTGGCATGAGACCGGGATTAAGCAGATACAGAACTTCCTGCTCTCCTCCCTCTGGAGAGGTGAGATTGGCCACACAGTACCGACCTCGGAGGCCATGGCGTGACAGGGCGGGTCACAGAGGTGCCCTGGGAGGATGAGCCCTCGTCACTGCAGTAAACACAAGTGACCTCACGGGGTCCAGATTCTGCAGTCACAGGAACACGGAGTTAGGGGAAGATTTTACTATCACCCCTTTCTCTCATGAGGAAAAGGGGGCCCAGGAGGGGATGGTGTTTAACCGAGGAGAGAATGGCAGTGCTGTCGTCTACTGCAGGAGTTCACTACCCCAAAATGATCAATGGCCCCAAAACAATCAGCCTCCCCAAAACCATCAACAGGCCCAAATGGAAAACTTGACAGGTCACTCAGTCTGGCCCCAGCCCCACTAGAGGGCCAGGAGGCAGAGCACCGCCCACCGCCCCAGGCCCTGCACAATGGGGAAGTGTTAACTGCGGGGGGAGGGGGCAACTGCCGGAAGTGAATCACTGGACGCCCAAGCAGGCTCTGGGAAGGAGCAGGATGCGAGCAGAGGCCTGGGGGAACGGTCTGGGTGTAAGGGGATGGGGAGGGTCTGTCAGGTCTGCCTTCACATGTAGCCAGCTTCTGCTGTCAGATGGGATCTAGCCTTTAAGTCACCCCAGCTGAGCCCCAAGCTATTCTGAGTATTCTGTCCCCTGTGTTAGGTGCAAGAGG
Organism: Ctenodactylus gundi; assembly: GCA_004027205.1. Taxonomy (NCBI): domain Eukaryota; kingdom Metazoa; phylum Chordata; class Mammalia; order Rodentia; family Ctenodactylidae; genus Ctenodactylus; species Ctenodactylus gundi. The sequence continues at coordinate 662,759 of PVKB01000084.1, read as the reverse complement.
AGAAAGGGTGCCCCGGTATCCAAATGCTGGCAGACTTTTCTCCACAGCCCTGAAGGCCACTGTCTCTCTGGGAATTCCTGCAGAGTGAACTGACTTACGGTGCCCCTGCCCGTAACAACATTGAGTGTGTGAGTGGGGTGTGGGGGACACAGGTACTGTGGATCTAAGACCTTCACATCAGGCTATATGCCCAGCCCACCTTTGTTTTTGATTTTGAAACAAGGTCTCTTTAAGTTGCTAAGTTTTCCAGATTGGGCCTGGCTGGGGAATTTGTGATCCTCCTGCCTCAGTCTCCCAAAATGCTGTGATTAGAGAGGCCTGCACCATTGAACCCACCATCAGCGACTTAGCGAAACAACTCAGTAAAAAGACATACATGGGCTGGGGCTGTAGCTCAGTACAGCTGCCACAGCCTGCCAAATTCTGCCACGCCAGCCTGAATTCCCACCCTCCGAGCCCCAGATGACGAAGCTATGAACAGTGCCTGGTTCCCGAGACCCAGTTTTGCTGTTAGTGCCTCACGTGTGTAATTCTCACTCTCTGAGCCTCAGCTTCATCAGCTGTAAAATGCGCAGGGGGCCACATGTCACCAAGGACCCTACTCTGACAAGCGGTGGTGATAACGCGAGGCTCACTGGTTTTTCAATGCGAACATGCAAAAAAAGATAGGTGGATTCGAAAATAAAGATACAAAATGGAAGAAAACAGACAAAAAGAATATATGCAGTACGATCCCATGTACACACAATTTTAGGACAGAAAACCTTCCGCCAGAGAAAGCAAGGCTGCTCCGACCCAGGAGTGAGCAGTCAGGTAGACACTGTCCCCAGGCTCATGTCCCTAGCCCCATAGCAGCACAGGGTGGCCCACCGCTGGCCCACAGGTTTTCTTCTCACGAGCACTACAAGCCACCTTTGGGAGCTCTTTGCTCCTCTAAATGTCATGGTCACCTTTAAAGGCGTCAAGAACCCAGAGCATCTAAGACGCTGGGCCCGGGACACCTCACTCCGGGCCTCTCAAACTAAACTAGACATCAAGTTTTTGTGCACTGGGAAACTGAGATGTGGGGTGCGGGTCAGGGGACCTCATCTGGTGCCTTCTTATCCAGGACACTGAGCAGGAAGAGCACTTGACACGCTCCGGATGGACACTGAGGGGAAGAGTGGGCGTGGTTGGCAGCATTAACCAGGTTCGTGATTTGTCCCCGGAAGTCCAACAGAAAGACCCATAGTTTACTTCCAACACAGCCCGGGGGCCGCGGAAGAATAAACACACCAGCAGGAAAGCAGAACCTAGCAGGGCCGCGCTGGTGAGGCCAGCAGCAAGTTACTTCAGCCCTCAGACAGTCGTCCTGCAAGGTCAGCGCATTGTATTATCCCCAGTTCAACACTAACAGGGCAGGAGAACAGGAACCAGGGACGATCCTCCGTAGCCTCTAGCCGACAAGCCGTCTCACCAGCAGCACCCATTCCCTGCTCCTGGAGAAACCACGCTGGACTCAGCTCGGGTTTCTCTGGGGCACCTGGCCACACATTCAGATGCAGGAACTCAAATAAGCACGGGAGCTCATCAGAAATAAGCCAGGAGTGCTGGGAATGGTGGCATGGGGTGTAAATCCAGGAAGGCTGGAAGGCTGAAGCAGGAAGATCACAACTTCAAGGCCAGCCTGAGCAACTTAGTGAGACGCTGTCTCAAAAATCAAAAATAAAACTGGGCATGTTGGTGCAGGCCTGTAATCCCCGTACTCATGAGGGAAGCTGAGGCAGGTCAGCCATGAGTTTCAGGCCAGCCTGGGCTACATTGTAAGTTGAGGTCTAGCTAATACCACAGAGCAAGATCTTTTTTCAATAAATAAATAAATAAATGGCTGGGGGTATAACTCAGTGTAAAGACCCCTGCGTTCAGTCTCCAGCACTGGAGAAACCGAGAGAGAGAGAAGCCATGTACCAGGGAGGGTATAAAGGGTTTAAGGCTGAAGATTTTAGGGCCACACAGGAAGCACCTTCATGGCATCTGGTTCTCTGGGTAATGGGAGTGCAGCTGAGAGGTCACCTAACCCACACCCCTGGCATGCCAGGCACTATTAAATACGCCTGCCGTGTGCCACGCAGAATGCGTAATACCCCTACGTGATTTTCGCCTCCTCCTCCTAGTGCCACTTCTAGATCCGTCACGGGATGCCTGTGCCCAGCTGGGCTCCCTCAGCTCCCAACTTGAACCCCACCCCACCCCTTGCATTCGTCCTGCCTAGGATCCCCGGGTAGGTGCATGGCACCCTCACCGAGGGTGACGCAAGCCTGCATGCATGAACAGACACAGCTCATCCCCAATGGCACAGGAAACACGGGGCAACAGAGAGGCTTTGAATGGAATGGATGCCCGGCAAGTGAGTCAGGCTCCACCTTCCTCGCCCCGCCTCACCCCATGGTCAATCGGCAGCTTCCAGAGGCAGTTCTGTGGCACTGGGAGATGCAGAAGATGGGCACCGAACTAATGGGTCTGGGCCGGAGGGAGGCTGAAAACAGGCAGCTGCCCATGGATGTTGGATTCGGCCTGGGAAGTGTTTTTTAAATTAGCTGTCAACTTTTAAGAGCTGGGCAACTTCACATGTAAATCTACATTTCTGGACTGTGTGTGTGTGTGTGTGTGTGTGTGTGTGTGCCCCTCCCCCTCCTTATCCAGACACTAGGGATTGAACCCAAGGCCTTCTCGATGAGCTATATCCCCAGTCCATTTCTTTATTTTGAGACAGGGTCTTACAAAATTGCTAAACTGCCTTGGGCTGGAACTTGTGATCCTCCTGCCTCAGCTTCCCAGTGGGCTGGGACTACAGGCCTGTGCCACCAGGTCCAGCTCACATTTCTGCACTCCTCTAACAGAACACAGCAATGCCTGACCACCAGCTGGGGCCCAGGCGCTGATGCCCCTCCAGACTGGCAAATGAACTCTGCTGTTTTCTCCAGCTATTTCAGACCCTTGGCCCAGCTTCCTACATACACATCGGCTTTCACCCCTGCCAGGCTTCCCGGGGAGGGCACTGCCTCTAGGAAACAACGTTGTATGCTCAAAAACAGGGACAAAAAGGAGGAATCCGCAGGCCTTAGACTAGTCTTTGCAGGGCCACCTTCCAGCACCCCTGGCCCTTGGGTCTGGGCCGCCTCCTCCGCCTGGGTGTAGTTATCAAAGCACCCTCCATCGTTCCCAGAGCCCCCAAGGGCAACGCTTCAGCCAGCACCAGACCCACAGTGTCCCAGGGAGTCCGTGCCCGGAGCTCCCACCCCCACCCCTGCACAGTGCGCAGCCAAGTCGACCTTTCTGTAGCAAGGTCAGGTCCACAAACTGGAGGATCTGCCCACCTGCAGGGCCCACCCAAAGGGGTGCCCAGAGGTAAAGCAGGATGGGGGAGGGGCTGGAGACAGGAAGGAGAGATTGGGGAACCTCCCACCAGCGGGGCCGGGGGCCCACATCTGCCTGAAGCCAAGATCAAGCTCCCACGTCACTCTCAGGGGAACCTGGAGAGAGGACGTGCTTTAGGGTAGCCCAAGCCCTCATCCTGTTCTTCCCATTTCTTCCAGAGCCCCTCCACCCTCTTGGATCATTTACCAAAACCAGCTTCCACCGGTGCCTGTCCCACGCCAGGCAAGGCGCAAACCAACCCTGACCTGAGCCACCACGGCACAGAAAAAAGCTGAATTCCGGTTACCCGACATTTTTGATCTGTGACCATTTCCAGGCCCTTTGACCACTGTCAGAGGAACAGCCAGTTTCAGAGGGGAGACTGGAGAAGGCACACAGGTGACATGAGGTGCTTTCTCATCCAGCACCTGTGCCCAAGCCGCTCCAGAGCTCCCGGGTGCCGCTGCGCCAAGGATTTCCAGGATAGGCCACTCAGGAAGCTTGTATTTAAACTCTCAAATCCAAGTTCCTCCTTCCCAATCTTCAAGAGTTAAAGGCCAGGGAGGGAACAACTGCCCGGAAGGAGAAGGGCAGAAGAACCCTGCTGTTCCCCACTAGTAAACACGGTGGCAAGAGTGGGCAGCGGCTAACGGCAGGGCAGGAAACTGACGACCGCTGTCTTAACCCGGTATCAGAAAACACGACGGCTGTAATCCCAGCACTCTGGAAGGTCGAGGCAGGAAGGTTGCAAAGACGGAGCCAGCCTGAGCAACTTAGCAAGACTCTGACTCAGGATAAGAAGGAAAGAGCGAGCCGGGGACGTAACTCAGCAGCAATACCCACGGTTCGGAACACACACATGCACGTGCACACCTGACAGAACTGGGGTATCACAGGAGAATAGAAGGTTTTTCCCCCAAATGTAAGTGAAAAGACAAGACGGAAGACATGTGGCTCTTATTCTCGAAGCCCGTATGAACAGAAATCCCTAACACTCTTCCTCCAAGGTGAGTACATGCCCTGGGAACACCCCCCCCCCCCCACCCCGGTCAGGAACCGTTCGCCTGTTTCTGGTGGCACTGGGGATGGCGCCCAGGGCCTTCACACTGAGCTACGTCCCCAGCCCATTTTTATTTTTGCTTTGGAAACAAGGTCTTGGCAAGTCACTAAGTTGCTGGCAAGGCTCCAAAAATACAGTCCTCCTGCCTCAGCCTGTCGAGATTAGAGGCCTGTGTCAGGCCTAGCTAGCTACAGTTGCTTAAACATTGAGCAAATTCCAGAAAAAGTAAAGAGAAAATGCAGTTTTTAAAAATTAGATTGTGCTTTGTCCCTGATCAAGTCAGCCACCAGCCGGGAGTTGGGTAGTCTCAAGCCCTGTAGTTGAGGGGAGGAGCCCAGAGGAGTAGATTTCTGAGTTCTCAGCTGGGCTGGAGCAGAGGCTGCTTTTATCCACCTAAAGGATGCAGGTTATGACACCTGGCCTGACAGCCATCTGGGACCAGCGACAGACCGGACCAGGGAGACCTCAAGCACTCAAAGAGAGAAATAACAGAATGCCCACAGCCATAGGACAGAGCGGTCCAGCTACACAGGGCTGTTCCCTTCCAGGGAACAGGGACCAGGACGAGGATGAATTTAGCCCTCTTGGGTACAGATCTGACCTTGCAGCAGCCACTAGACAGGAACAAAGAGCTCCCTTCCCTGCAGACTGCCCCAGCTCTCTGACCCTCTGGCACCAATCTGCTGCCCCAGCAGGCTCGGCCCTGGTGGCTTCCTGAGTACCAAAACTAAGCACGAGCCGCGAGGATGTCCGCGGCCTCGCCCACACAGGGCTTTGCTGTGGCAATGCGGCTTCCTCAAATCCCAAGAGCATGGGCCCTACTCAAGGAAAGGCAAAGCTGGAGGGACCTGCACAGCCCCCTTCCCCCCAGCAGCAGCCTAAAAGCCTTGGGAGAGGAGCCAGTCCTCCTGGATGGGGCTCCCGGCTCCCCAGGCTGTGCTTCCTCCAGGACCAATTGGGAGCCGCCCGGGAGCTTGAGCCCAGGATGCAGAGACCGCGCCACAGAGAGGGAACCCCAGGACCCTCCCAGAGCCCTCTGCCCCCAGTTGCTCCCACTGTTTCTGCTGCTGAAAGAAAGCCCTGGAACCACCCAAGAAGAACTCCGAAACAAATGCAATCCTTTGTAAACTTGTTCACAACTCTTTAAGAAAAAAATCAAGACATTCTGACCTGATCAGATGACCAGGGGAAAAAGAAAAAGTCAGGCGTAGGGGAAGTTAACCCCAAACAAAACTGCTAATGGCTAAGTTACACTTCTTAAACATTTGTTGAAAATAGAAAACAGACTCAGGGAGCACATGTCTTGGCAGCATTTTTAAAAAACTAGAAACTTTATGGGTCGTGGGGGAGGGGAATGAACTTCACAGGAGAAAAAGAAAACACAAAACTGAAAGCAGCAAAAACTGCAAATAATTTTAGCAGTTCGGGGTAGGGCACATCTTCTTGGGATTTCAAGAAAGTTGATGAAGGAACCTGGTACCTCCAGAGATGTGCAAGATTTTACACCCACGCAACCGGGAACCTGGCTGCAACCCTGGTGCGAAAGAAAGTTCCAGAACGCTGGAAGGTAGAACCAGAACCAACAAGCAAGCAGGAAGAAAGTGGAACTGTGGTAAGAAGTGCGTGGAACGGGCCGTCCTAAGGAGAATAAATCTGGCTGAAAACAGCGAACGCAACAGTCTTCAGGAGAGTCTGTCTGTGGCGTAGAGAAGTGGCTGAGATCTAAAACCAACTCGCGTGGCCCAGATCATCCACCTGAAATGCTGATCCTGTAAAGCAGTAAGATCATTTCCCAGGTACAAGCAGCGAGATGAAAAACATCAAAATGCCCTAAACTTTAGTTAGGAAAACAGACAGAAGTGAACCTCAGCCGTGCCACCAAAGCAGGCCTGGAGGGACAGCACAGAGGTGAGAGAGCTTGCCCAGCCCACGCAGGCCCTGGGTTCGATTCCCCAACACCTCATAAGCAGGGTGTGGTGGCACATGCTTGTAATTCCAGCACTCAGGAGGCTGAGGCAGGAGGATTGCCGTGAGTTTGAGGCCAGCCTGGGCTACATAGTTCAGGACTACACAGCGAGACCCAGCCCAAAGGGAAAAAAGCCAGCAAAGCTGAAGTCTGAGGTGTCCTGCAGGCCCAGCTTCCCTGGAGAAGGAGCTGGCGTTCTCTATCAGCACCTGTCACCATGGCTAGGTCAGGGCAAGGCCCTAGGGACGGACGAGGTCCCAGCTGAGGAACAGATTTCTTAGGACCTAAATAGTACAGGCAGCAAATTAAAAAATAGCCTAGTTAGACTTCACCAAAATTAAAAATCTTCGCATGTCAAAGGACACCACCAACACAGAGAAATGCAACCTGTAGAATTGAAGAAAATATTGAAAACATTTGCAAATTTTGCACTCATCTACAGGACATACAGAGAACTAGACCCAACAACTAAAGAGCAAGCACCTCAGTTAAACAACTCGAAGACACTTCCGCAAAGAAGATACACCAACAGGGCTCAGGCACAGCCCGCGATTGGAGCACTTGCTTAGCAAGGGCAAGGCCCCAGGTTCGATCCCCCTGCACCACATAAAATAAGCCAGGAATGGTGGTGCGTACCTGCAATCCCAGCACCTGGGAGGCTGAGGCAGGAGGACTGCCGTGAGTCCTTGGGATCAGTCTGGACTACACACCAAGACCCTCTCTCTCAACAACAACAAAAACTCTAAAACAAAAAAGACACACAAATGATCTAGACAAACATAAAAGGCCATTACAAGTGTGATGAGGAAGGGAGAGGGTATTAAAGAGAAAAACCTGGTGACGCACACCTGTAATCCCAGCTCTCGGCAGGCTGAGGCAGGAGGATCACCATGAGTCCAAGGCCAGCCCGGGCTGCGTATTGAGTTCAGGACCAGCCTGGGCTGCAGAGTGAGCCCCTGTCGGGAAAGGGAAAGGGAAAGGAAGGGAAGGGAAGGAAAAGGAGGAGAGAGACAGACAGAAAGCCAAGCCAGAGGCTTGCTTTAAGAATATAGGGCTCTGAGACACGCTTACTCATAGGAAAGGTCCGGGTGAGCTGGGGAGCTCAAACCAGTGCAATCTCAACTTTATTTGCAATTAAAATCCGATGCCACCCACCCCCCATGGGACAGGGGGTTGAGTTTAAGTCAGAAGCAATGACCTGACCCTCAAAAGCCTGGCCGAGGAGTCTTCGGAGTAGATGGGGTGGCGTGGTCCCCGGTTTTGGATATGTGGGCAGCTATTTCCTGACTGGTGGTCATTTGGCTCTAGTGGTTCAAAATCCATTCTCAGGGGGTTAAGTGGCTTCTCAAACACCACACCACAAGAGCTGGAGCAGGATGGGGGAGACACAGGCAGTTTCCAAACAGGAGTATTGTATAAGAGGAGGGAAGGGTGTGGGATGCCTTCTCAGAATCTGTGCATTTTTACTGAAGAAATAGGTAAGCCAGCCCAACAGCATGGCCCTGTAATCCCAGCACTGTGGGAGGCTGAGGTGGGAGGCTCTCCAAGTTTGGGTCCAGCCTGGGCAACTTAGTGAGACCTTGTCTCAAAATGCTGGGGACTAACTCACTGCGAAGGCCCTGGGATGGATCTCCAATGTGCAGAGAAAGACAGAGACAAAGAGAGTCAGAGATAGAGAGACAGACGGTGAAAAACAGGTGTTGCAAACATTTGAAACAAATATGGAAAAACACTAATCAGGCCTGGCTGAAGGCACAGGAGGAAGCCCGCAATCACCTGCTACTCAAACATCTCACACTTTCATACTGCACCAAGAACACATACCCGACAACAACCCGTCTTGGAGAGGGCGCTGAGCCAGTAAAGAGGCAGCTGCGAAAAGCCAAGGTCACTCTGTTTTTATTTTAGCAAGGGCCTCACTCTGTAGCCCAGGCTGGCCTTGGACTCAGGACAGCCTGCCCAGTGCTACTGGGATTACAGGCATGTGCCACCACGCCCAGCTTTATGGGGTGCTGGGAAATCGAACTCGGGGACTTGCACATGCAAAGCAAGTATTTTAATGATGGTGCCATTCCTCCTACCCAGAAACTTGTTTCTGTCTCCTAAAAACTTTTGTTATTATAAATAAAAAGACTTTAAAAAAATAAGTAGAAGGGGAAAAGCAAAGTGATTCAGAGAGACCTCCTTGGTTCCAGGCACTCTCCCTGTTGGCTCAGCTCTAACAGCAAGACAAAGGATGACCAAGAGACAGAGCCACCATGGAGGTCGCAAAGCCAGCTGGGACTTCTGAAAAAAGGCAGTGGCTGAGCTGGGCCTGGTGTTGAAGGTCTGTAATCCCGGCACTCTAGGAGGCTGAGGGAGGAGGATCTCAAATTCAAGTTCAGCCTGGGCAATCTAGCAGCTCAGTTAGATCCGGTCTCAGAGAGAAAAGGGGGCTGAGATGGAGCTCTGTGCAAAGATTCTAGCTCCCCTCCCGAGTATCACACACATGTGCACACACATATGCAGCAGCTGCACTCCTGGCCCAGGCAGGAGCTCTCGTTAGGACCAACCTCCCCAGCCTTGGTGACAGTCTCTCTCGCCTACAAACCCCACCTTTTGCCCCACACAGGTCCAAAGCCAGATGGCTGACCATTAGCACAGACAAAGAAACTTGAGAAACCAGGCCTTTTCCCGGCACTCTCCTGTCCGAAGCTCCACACCAGGCCAGCTCTGCATCCAACAAGCCTCCAGTGACCACTCCTGCCTTCGCCCTACCAGGCCAGACCCAAGGGACACAGCTCTGCCCTTCAGGACACTGGCAGGTCCTGGAGGGCAGCTGGCCTCAGATCTGATATCACCCACACCACAGCCAGCTCAGGACACATGGCCTCTCCAAGCCTGTGTCCTGTCCTCGTCTACTGGAGGGAGCGCTAGCCCCTCACTACCCGTGCAGCTGTGAGTCCATGGGGCACGGACTCAGGGCTCAACAGGAGAGGACACCAGGGCACGCCCGTGTGTGTCACCCCAGTAGGACGATCCCTAACAGGGCCACCAAACACAGTTGTCCACTCAGATTCTCCGAGAGCAGGGGCCACACCTTTAATAATTTCACACGCACAGGATGGCATGTCAACACGTAGGAAATCTCCAACACACACCCTGGCATCAGCTGGGAGGGAGGAGAGCCCGAGGAGCTGGGCTGCCATTAGGTTCTTCAGGAAAAGGTGCTGTGGCCCTTGAAGATGGCACCAGGCTGAGCCCTTTACGACCTGGTAGGAGGGAAGCCACTGAGGCGAAGACCCAACACTTCACAGTGGCCTAGGCTGTACCCCTGTCTGTCTGTCCATCTTGATACACACAGTACGAGGAGAACTCAACCCTGGACTTCCCGTCCAGCAGTCAGGAGAATGGCACGCCTAAGACCTTCCAGCATCCCTCTGCCGGCTCAGGGAATGGCTGGCGCACGCGCACGCACACACACATAGAGAGACAGAGAGAGAGAGAGAGAGAGAGAGAGAGAGAGAGAGAGAGAGAGAGAGAGAGAGAGGGAGAGACAGAGAGAGAGAGAGAGGACCAGGCACTGGTGTGCAGGGGAGCACCCAGCTCCCCGGCAGCCTCTGAAATAACCAGGCTACTTAAGGGGAAGGGAGAAGTCACTGTTCTCTGCCTGTGATCGGTGACACCACCTATCTGAAAGAAAGAATGCCCGGGACAGGGTGCCTGACCACACCCTCCCATCCCCTCTGCTCTAACAAGGGCTGCCACTTTAGACATGAGTGTTGGGGACCTTCAGGGCACACCTCAAGTGCCCAACAGAAGACACAAGCGGACACCACCCGAAGTGGTCATGGACTCAGAGGCGTGGGGCTCGGGTCCCAGGCTGACCTGAGTGGCTGTGTCACCTGGGGCAGGTTGCTTACCCTCTCTGAATTGCCTCATTCAGAAAAGAAGGTTAAAACGGATCATTCAAAAAACTCCAAGCCTGGCTGTCAATTCTGGGGAAAGGGCTCCCTTCTGGGGACGGTGCCTGTCTTCCTGTCCCCAAGCCCCGGGCTTGAGTGGGAAGCAGGGCAGCTCCTGGGCGCCCCCCACCTGGCCCTGCTTGAGTCTGGCATGTGGGTCCCAAAAAGGCCCTCCCAGTCCTTTCTCAATTTGTACTTAATTACCAGAAACTGCACTTCCATTCATTTTGGGGTCTGCAAGTGGAAAATACTAATGACTTTGTAAATTAATTTCATATTTGGCTCCAGAGTTGCTGGCTGTAAGATCACACTTTGCTTCCCCTCACATTGTTTTTAGAGGCAAATGGAAACCTAGCCCAGCCCCCGAGAATGCGTTAAAATTCCAGTTAAGTTTTCCTGAAGGAAAAAATAAAGGCAATATAATATCAGCATCTGGGGCAAAGTTATGTCACGAGGAGGAAGGTCTCTGCCGTGAGCCGGGAAGGGCCCCAGTGGGCTGCATGGGACACGCCTTTCCTCATCCGGGGCTCCCACTCCCCACCACCTCCGGTAACGCACAGGGGAGCCGGAACCTCTGCTCCTTGGGCCCGGCCACTGCACCCGCCGGGGTGTGACACTGGCTGGGCCGTCAACAAGCTGGACAGGCACCAAGTGGCCACAAGACCAGGGGGTACAAACCAGTGGCCAGAAGAGGAAGCTGAGGGTGGCCTGCAGGGAAGACAGGAAGCAGAAAGCCCAGGACAGACGGAATGTCCCAGTGCACCTATGGCTTAACGATGGCGGTTATTATAAGGAAAGCGGCTGGGGAGGAACCCAAGAAAGAGCTTACTAGGAGGAGGCTGAGGCAGGAGGACGCCAAGCAGGAGCCCAGACCAGGCAACTTAGTAACTCAAGGTGAAGGCCCTGTGTTCAGTCCTCTGGGGGGAAAAGAGCGAGTGAACAAGAGGGAGGGGAAGAGAGAGACAAAGTGCACGCGCACACACACGTGCACACACACATACACACAGCAAGCTGCCTCAGTGGTGCGCGGAGGTGGCGGCACCTGCCACCGTGAAAAGCCCATTTTGTACTAACTCGTGCCCCCGTGACCCAGCGCAGGTAAGATGCCCATCGCTCACCTGCCAGGACGACAGCCCAAACCTGTTCCTGAGCCTATCACTGGGACACAGAAGTGGGCTCAGAGGCACGTCACTGCCCTACCACACAGCCAATAAGCACAGGTACAGTGACCGGGGCCTCCTGCCCAGGGAGCGCCCATCCCCCAGGCACTCCAGGCTCCAGGCCCTGGCCCCCCAAACCAGAAGGCCAAGTGGCAGAATCCTCGCTTTGGGTCCCACTGCCGGCCCAGGCCCCTCCTGATCCAGGCTCCGCCTTGCCAATGGAGGGTTGTGTGGATTCCCAGCGAGGGGCCAAACACCCCAGGGCTTCTCAGCTCCTGACTCCTACCTGAAACGCCCCGACTGTGAGGTGCCTTCCCCAAGCCCCTGGCAGGGCCCTGGGGTGCAGCTGCTCACCCAGCAAGTCTTTGTAATTCTCAGTCTTCACTTCCTGTCTGCAAGGGAAAGTTCCCTGCCAGGCAGCAGCTATTTTTAGACAGGGAGGGAAGGTGTGCCCAAGTATCTGTAACGTAGCTTCTGTGAGGCTCACGGCCTAGGACTCAGTTTCCCTCTCTATAAAGCAAGAGGCTTACTAGTTATTCTCCACGGCAGCTTGTGCCCCAAATGGAGGTCCCTTCTGACGGGCGTCAGTTGGAACAGTCTGCCGCATGCCCCTCCCTGAGGCTGTCATTATAGAGATGACCTTTCTGGGGTCCAGCTTAGGGGAGGACCAAAGCCTGGGCCTGCCCTGCACAGCGAGGGAAGGGGGCACACGAGGGACAGACAGAGAGGTGCCCTAGCAGAGCTCTCAAATCCTCCGTCTCTGCCCTGAGAATGCAGTACGCTTTGCCAGGAAGTGTCCTAAGGGAACACTCCCTCGGGGTGGGCTGGCTGTTTACCTGGTGGGACCCTACACCACCCCAGGCCTTATTAGAAGATACTGGCCAGCTTTGTTATTGGACAGAATCTGACGCTGCCACAGAAGTGAGGAACTGCAGCCAAGCCAGGGCTCTGAAGTAACAGGCTGGGAGCGGCACGACCTTCACAAAGTTTCATGTCTAAGAATCGGTTTCCTCCTTTTTACCCCAGGGTTGGGAGGAAGCCTTGAAGTGGATGGTGACCAGCACCCTGCCCAGTACCCGGCATGCAATGGCGTCAGCCAGTACTCTACATCCTAAACCAACGGGACTGCTCTTAAACATAAAAAACACGCTGAAAATAAAGCCAAGAAGTCCTGAGACTGAAGTTGAGAGCCTGATGAACAGACAGAGGTTGGTGACCACCTGCCAGTAGTGAGCCAGGCCGATGGTGGAAGGAGTGTTAAACCCTTAGCTGTGAAGCCCACACGTGTGAGTCAGCCACCCTCTGCCCTATGCAAGGGACGGCCACCCTGAGCCTCGGCTTCCCGCCTGCACGATGGAGCCGATACAGAGTACTGCCAGGAACTGCGGTGTATATGCAGCAGTATCCCGCAGGACGAGGTGACCAGTATTCTCGCTCAAAGCACAACTGTCCACGAGTGTTTGCTGAGAGACTGAACACAAGTCCACAAGGACACATGTGTGCAGCAGGAGCCTGCTCAAGTCCAGAACCCACATCCTTAGGGGCACCCCAAGCAGGAAGTCCCAGGTGCTCGGCATTCCCAGGTGGCAGGGGGGCCACAGCCCAGCTCTCTGTTCTCTGCCACCACTGCCCCCCATGCTCGCTTCACACCCCATCCCACCCAGCTCCGCCCCTTTGGGGCAGAAGCTGTGATCAGATGGAAAGCTGCTTTTACACGCTCAGTGCCCCAACCAAAGAGAGCCAAGATGTCCTGGGGTGACGCGCCAGAGCCGTTGCCGGCCAGGCCCTGAGCCCAGGGGTCCCTGCTGTGCTCTGGGACGATCCCTTCATACCTAGGCTACGCTGCTGTGCACAAATTCTCAGTGAAGGCTACAGAAGGGGGGTGATCGGGAGGCACTGGCTCTGCAGTCAGCAGTCCTGGTCCAGATCCCTGGAGATTTTAGACACTATAAGCAGTCTGTACCCCAGAAACTATGTCCCTGGGAGTCACACACACCAGCTCCTTTAATCCTTACGACAAACCGAAGGAAAAGTTCATTCTCTGCATTTTACAGCTAGGGAAACTGAGGCTGAGAATGGTTGAGTGATTCAGCCAAGGCCAGTGAGTGGTCAGGAGCAAAAGCTGGGATCCCAACCCAGTTCTGATCCCAGTCCAGGCTCTTCCCCACAGCACAGGGGCAGAGCGAGCAGCCTCCACTCCCGCCACCCACGGGCACACCCTGCCAAGAACCCCACCCGGAGATGCTCCACTTCCCACCCGCCCTACCCACCCAGCCTGAGGATTTCCCAGCGAGTCAGGAAAAGGACAAACCACAGAGGGGAGTCCACACAGAACCCACGGCCAGCCAGGGCTCAGGGAGCTCAGGGTTAGTCACGTGGGAAGAAGGGTGAGGACAGGGAAGGTGGATTCTCCTCTGTTGTCTTGAACTTCCTGGGCAGGCCGCAGGGTGCAGCTGCGAAATAAGAACCAGAGAGCGACAAAGGAACCTGAGAGACATCTGCAGGAGTGCGGTGCCATGGCCAAGCACGTCCACATCACAGGGCTCAGCGCCTCTGACTCTGTGAAAAAGAACCTCCTCGACATTTCCACCCCAGCCGCCCTCGGGGCCTGGGCCCTGCTGGGGAGAGGTGCCCGTGGCTGGGGCTGAGGGCTCCACCGACGCACACCAGCCACGCACCTATCCAATAAAGAGTTTAAAGGTGCAGAGGACGCAGCCCTTCTTCACAGGCTCCCAAGACAGGTACGAAGGTGAGGAGACACAAGGGTTACGATCAGCAGTGGCCAAATAGGGACTGTGTGTAGGGGGCAGAGCCAGATGTGGAGCAGAGCCAGATGCTGAGCAAACCTCCACCCTGTCTGCACCTGGGGTGCTGTCACAGCTTCAGTCCAAAGTGTTCCCAAAAATCTAATGTGTCTAGAAGGTGACTGGATAGTGAGGGTTAACTTGGGGATGACTTCCTGGGTTACGGTGGGGAGGGTACAGGGGCGTGGCACTGGGGCGGGGCCTAGCAGGCACAGCTCCCTCCTCTGCTTCTTGGCTGCGGTGCAGGTGACCCTGCATGGACTGAGGCTTCTCAAACCTCTCTACCCTCAAGCTGCGGTGTCAGGTATTGTGTCCAGTAATAAGAAAGTAACCTAAGGCGAGCAGCATGGTGGGCCCATCACCTGGGAAGCCTGCAAGGACGCGCAGGGCTGTCAAGCCCATCTCCTACCCTGCCAACCTCCTGCTTTCCTTTTTTAAAGGGGGATGGACAGAAGGCCGAGAGAGGAGGAGACAGAACAACAAAACGCAGTGGCCGGTTCCCATTTGACCTCAGACAGGGCAAATACTGACTCATCCATTCATGAGCCTGGCTCAGGGAACGTCCTCGGCTGGGGCCACCTGGGTTTACGCTGGCGTCTGGTCTTGATTTGAGGCCTGAGGCGTCCGGTCCAGTCCCCTACCTTGTCTGTCTGAGAGCTAAATGGATCCCATCTGATGGCAGTGGAAAAAGTGACCAGCCATGATGACCTTGCTGCAGCTCAGGCCAAGCCAGAAGGCGGTGGTGACAGGGCTACCGAGTGCCCAAGCATGGGAGGGGACGGGGGGGGGGGGGAATCTTTTCCTCCCCAGGGGCAGCAAAGGGGGACACATCACCCTCCAGTCCACAGAGAAGGACCTGAGACCAAGCAAGGCCACATGGACCCACCGCACCACCCAGGAAGCCGAGGAAAGGACCCACCTAGTCAATGGATACTTACTGACAACCTACTGTGTTCTAGACACTGTCCAAGGCCCAGAAGTGACAGCCGTGGACATGACGGGGGGAAAAGCTCTGTCCTCGGGAGCAGGCGTTTTGCGGGAGGAGATGGGAATTAAACAGAAAACATCAAATTCTGGTGCTTTAATGGGTCATATAGGTTTAAGTTCTGGGGGCCAGGAGTTGGGTGGTGAGGGATTAAACAGAATCAACCTCTGGGCCACTTAGTTGTAAAGGTCAGTAAAAATCACTTCCAAGCATTGTGCAATGCAGATTCCCAGGCCACGCCCTTGAAACACAGCCAGAGAGCCCAAGGAAAAACCAAAAGCGTCAACTCCAGCAGCACAGGAGGAGACCAGAGGGCCCAAAGAAGCCTGAGGTCCAGGCACAGCACCCTGGCTTTGCCTTTCCACTTGGGAAGCTACAAGGGACAGAGTGACACGCAATCCGTGTCCCAGGCTGCCCACCTGCACACACGGCCTCCGCACACCTGATCTGACCACCTCCCAAGATTGTGCCGAGACCCGAGGCGGCTGAGACGGCACTGCAAAGGCTGGGCCTGGTGATGTGCACATGCTGTCACACCGCACTGCGGGCAGGAGAGGACCCAGCAAAGGAAACGAAAACCAAGCCACCACCCAGGAATCCGGAGGCTGCCCATTAAACACACAGTCCCCAGGGGACGCTCGCCCCACGCACAACCCACCCTGCCACAGGAGATAACTCTTACTCAAGCGCGGTTGCTCAACACGGGCCTGTGTGGGTTTCTGTGCCGTCGCCCCATCCTGTGGGAACCGTGTGTGTGAGGCTCCTGGTTAGGCCCGCGGCTGCAATAAATTACCCCACGGCCACGGTTCTTGCCCACATGTTGCTCTTATGGTCAGCGTACTTGAGCCCAGCAGTGACCTGACCTGGGCCGGGCGAGCAGCCTCCTGCCATCCGCCCCCGGGAGCACCAGCCCACACTGTGGTGCGTTTGCTCCCCTGGGCATGACGCAGAGGAGTCAGTTGTCTTTTTAAAAATGCTTTTCATATTTCAAATCAAAAATAAACACCACGCAGTCTGGATGCAAGCCACTGCAGATGTCTCTGCTGCGCTATTAAAGTGAAAAGGCCCGAGGAGGCTGACAGCGTGGTGATCTCATCCTGTCCCTGCTGCAGGGACCTGCAGTGGGCAGGCCAGCAGACGTGGGCCACACAGACACCAGGGTTCGTGGAGCATTTTTTTTTTTTTATGAAGTGTTTTTTAAAGGCTTGATTTGGGCCTTGGCATCCCGTTTGTGAGAGCCAGCAGCTCTGTCCCCAAGCCTCCTAAAAATGAGGCTTCTAATTCAATGGGGAAGAGAAAAACCAGGCCTGGTGGCACTTGCCTGTCATCCCAGCACCCTGGGGGACTGAGGCAGGAGGATGGCAGATCCAAGCTCAGACCAAGCAACAGTGCAATAAGACCCTGTCTCAAAATCAAAACTTAAAATGGGCTGGGGGTGTAGCTCAGTGTGAAAGCCCTGGGCTCTATCCCTAGGTCCACCAAAAACAGAGGGGGAAATTCTAAAGCAACAGCAAAAAGTATATAAACAGAGAGCAGTTGTCTGCTGTCCGCCATTAGGTACTGTATGTAACTGTACGTGCTGTTCTTTGCAATACTGATAGCAAAGTAGTTTGTTCACACCAGCATCTCCACACGCACGTGAACTGGGTGTGGTGCTAAGATGCGAGGTCACTGTCCTGATCTCGTGGGACCAGTGTTATACCTGCAGCTCTGGGGATACCATCGTGCAGCGCGTGACCCTAACCTCACAGTGATTACACTTTCCAGCGAGTGGCCTGTGGTTTTCCAGCCTGTGGCTGGTCAGGGAGAGCCAAAAGCTCCGACTCTGAGCCTCCCAAGATGAGGGTTCTGCAGCCTTAAGGCCAGGCCCGCCCCCCACGTCCCTCCACCAAGGTCAGCGCCAGCTCTGGCCACCAACGCCTGCTGTCCTTGGACCATCTCTTTCCTTCCAGGCCCTCCCAGTGCTTTCTCACGGGGGACAGCGCTGGGCATGTGTCCAGGGGCTCCAAGGTCACAGCTCGAAGTTTGTCAGCTTTGATGCTTCACTTTGAACAGTGTTTAATTTCTGTTAGACACTCACGGTCTGTAAGCCAAAGAGGGGCCATGAGAACAGGGAAAGGGGTGGGGTGAGGGGCACAGGAGGGAGCACAAGCGTGGTGACTGTGGAGCTGTCACTGTGAAACCCATTCATAAGTACCGTCAACATATGTTAGTGATTATAACAGAAATCAAAACCTTAAGCAAACCAATTTAAAACAGGCATCATATGATGTAAAATACACACTTTTCTCTAACTCCAGTACTCTGGGAAGCTGAGGCAGGAGGATCCCGAGCCCGAGCCCACCTTGGGCAACTTAGCAAGACCTCATCTCAAAGAAATAAAAACAGGCTGGGGATGCAGCTCAGAACGAAGGCTCTGGGTTCTGTCCCCAGGTCCACAGGAAATAAAAAATGAATAAAAAATAGGCACTTGTCAAAAAAAGAAATACAAATGGCCAATGAATATATAAGAAACACCCAATCATTTTAGCTATCAGAGAAATGCAAGTCAAAACTCCGAGGTTCCATCTCACCTCAGTTAGAATGGCTACTAAACACACACACGCACACGCACACGCACACGCACACGCACACACGCACGCATAAGCTGGAAAGGATTTGAGAAAAAGAAACCAATCTACACTGCTGGTGGGAATGCACATAGGTACAGCCATTGCAGAAAAAGTACAGAAGCTTCTCAAAAAACTAGCCATGAGCTCTGGTGCTGGCCCCACTCCATCCCTGCCAGCGTTTCCACCGTTTTCCAGATGCCTGTCCATGAATGGACTGTGACCTTCTGAAACTCCAGGAGAGAACCATGGTCAGTTTCACCTAAACCAGCTTCTAGAATTGACGCACAGTTGGAAGAGGTGTCCCGACAATGCTTCGGGACAGCAACTCAAAACTATGACTCCCACCTGAAAAGCCCATTGAGAATCTAGGACTGATCTTGATGACATCACCCATGAATTCAACAAGTATACACTAAGCATCTGCTATTTTTTTAATTCTGCAAGTTACGGAAGACAGATGAATGAAGCCGTGTCTAGGCTTGAGGTTTTCAGTCCACCATGAAACAGACAAGTAAAAAGATTTATGTCATAAAATTTTTTAAAATAAGCTAGCAATGATTCTACTATATGATCTAGCAATGTCCCTGCTGGGAGCGCAGCTGAGGAAGCGAAGGCCACACATGCAAGGGACGCCCCTGTGCCTCTACTTATCATGGCGCTACGCACAACAGCCAAGTCACAGAACCAGCACAGGTGACCACACATGTTAACAGGCAAAGGCAACATGGATCTGTGCACATCGTGGGATATTATTCTGCCCCAAAGAAGAGTGAGAACCACATCATCTGCAGGAAAATACACTGGAAATCATGTTACATGAAAGAAGTCAGGAGAGAAAAACAAGCGTTTTCTCGTGTATGTACAAATATATCTGAAAGTAGAAATGGGATTAGTAGAAGGTGAGAAGGGAGCCGGACTGGGATATGAGGCATGCACGCAGGGGCAGGAGCTGGAGGAATGGCTCAAGGGTTCAAGCGCTTGCCTAGCAAGCACTACGTCACGCACTCAGTACCTAAGTGTGATTTCCCCAGTACCACATAAACTGGGCTTGGCAGTGCATGCCTGAATCCCAGCACTCGGGAAGCTGAGGCAGGAGGATTGCCGTGAGTCCAAGGCCAGCCTGGGCTCCACAGTGAATTCAGGACCAGCCTGGGCTACAGAGTGGGACCCTGTCTCAAAACAAAAATGAAGGATAGGGGACATGATTTATGCATGTATAGAAATATTACAGTGAAACCCACTAATATCAATGTGGGTTAATGTTATAGTAGAGATGATGCGTTGTTGACCTGCTATGTTACTGGGTGGGTATGTTAGTTTTTTTGTTCACTAAATTATAGACAAATAACTTTCTTTTTCCAACTTCCTTTGAAAATATCTTCTGAATGTACCTGTCCTCTCTTCTACCTCAACAAGTCCATCTTCTCTAAAGATAACAGATTCTTTTTCTAAACCCTGTCAACCAATCAAATGCACGCACATACGCGCACGCATGCAGAGAGAGAGAGAGAGAGAGAGAGAGTCAGTCTAGACCTGAGGGATGGGCTAAGTCCTAACTGAGCAGGTCACCTGGAGTGTGATACCTTTTTTTAAGGAACAAAAACCTTACAATCAAATCAACAACCTGTTTTCCAATGGCCAACCTTACTCTCCAGTGTGTCCAACAGTCAGAAAACAAGGCACTCCTCTCTTTGTCCCGGGTTTTGGGCACTCCGGACACAGTACCCACCACACATCCCTGCCACCGCACAGTGGCACTCACTGCTATAAGCTGACAACCTTTTACCTGTAAAGCAGACCAAGGACCACAGAACACACCGTGGGCACATCCTTCGGAACTGTTGTTAGGAGACAGTTACACTGCACCTCCAAAACACATTCCAACTTCATTTTTGTTAAGTTACATTTGATCTGTTTTAGAGAGGAAACTGAGACTAAACTTATGACGCCCTTGCCTAAAACCCTGTGACACGCTCGCAGGAGGACCAGAGTTTGAACCCTGGTCTGGGGGGCTCTGAAGACCTCTTCTCCGCCTCTCTACCCGACACAGGGACCAAAAGGAACATCGTTTCAGTAGAAGGGAAAGAAAAAAGCTATCCTCATCTGTGGAGTGACTGCTTAAAAACCAAAGTTTAAGAACCAGCGCCTCCTCGCTAGCTGAACAACCCTCCCCCCGACCCCCCTCTGAGTCCCCACCTCTCTGAAACTCGGCTTTATTTCCTGAGACCTCTCTTGGCTCCAACCAAAGGCCCAAAACCCCAGAGCTCACCAAGGACCAGAAATCCCCACACAGCAAACAGGCCAAAGGGTTCCTTCAAGGGAAAGTGGCCCAGCCTGTCCATCCCCAAAGGCACGAGGAAAGCAGGAAAGACCCCCCAACATTGCAGAGGAAGGGAGCTGGCCTGGCCAACCAGAGTCCTAACACCCAGAGATCAATTTATCTTCTTAGAAAGTAGAAAATGGGCTGGAAGAATGGCCCAGCAGTTAAAGCACTTGCCTAGTAAGTACAAAGTTAAGCACTAAGTACTTGAGTTTGATTCCCCAGCACCACATAAGCTGGGCATGGTGGCGCACGCCTGTAATCCCAGCACTCGAGAGGCTGAGGCAGGAGGCCTGCTGTGAGTCCAAGGCCAGCCTGGGCTCCACAGTGAGTTCAGGACCAGCGTGGGCTACGGAATGAGACCCTGCCTCAAAAAAAAAAAAAAGTATAAAATGAAAATGTTTGTATTTGCCCACTTTATCATTTATTTTTGTAGTCCTGGGGATTGAACCCTAGACTCTCTCGCTCTCTCTCTCAGCTACATTTCCAATACTTTTATATTTTGAGGCACAGTCTCACTAAGTCACTAAGCTCCCCAGGCTGGACTCAAATTTGTAATCCTCCTGCCTCAGCCTCCGCGTGCTCGGATTGTGGATATGTACCACCACACCCAGCCTTATCTGCTTATTGGTGTAAGTGGCCAACCTAACTCTTGACTCGGTTTCTTTACCTATAAAATGGGAGGGAACCCATGCTGACCTACTAGACCCGTGCTAGCCCACAGAATGTGCTGCTCCCGGCAGGGCGGCCACCAGCCTGTGGGAGTACCTGAGAAACTGGGTCAATCTTAATTGCCTGAAAGTTAACCGGCCACACGTGGGTGGGGACCTGATGTAGACAACCCACTCTTAGGCTGCAGCGGTAACAACTAAGCAACATCTGTGCACTCCCTAGCATGGCTCCTAGGATGCAGTGGGTTCTGGAAGCAAAACAAAAGCAACTTGAACATACAGAGGTCCTGACAGCAGGATTTCTTAAGCAAAATATCCTTCCTCGAGAGAGGGGCCACCAGAAGCCAACAGACGCACACGTATTTCAGAAAGAGCTAAAGAAACCAGGTATACTGCTGGAAGCCCTTCCCTTTAGTGTGGGGACAGAATGGCTGACAGCTTGCTGTATTGTTTTCTTCCAGAATGTTCTAGTGAAGCCAGAGCTCCCTGGGCCCAGCCTTCCTCCCTCCTGCCGGCAGCAGCACCCCCAGCCCAGCTGCAGCCCTCCCTGGGTCCACCCCCGGATGGAGCTTGACAGAGACAGAGGGGCGTGCGTGGCAGGGTGGGGGCACACCAACGTGGCCTCGTGGGCTCCCAGGCAGCTGCCGGTAGCCAGCCCAGAAGCACCCATGAGCACTTGCTGGCAGGCGGCCTGCGTCACCGGCCGACAGGAAACAGGAGACCACAGCCGCGGGGCTGCGTGGAAATCCCCAGCGGGCTCCACGCCGGGCAGTGACTCAGCCCAGCACGCTGCCCTCCCTGCCTCCCTGGGCAACCCAGGGGTGGCCAGGAAGCAGGCTGCCACGTCGGAGCCACCACAGGACTTACAAATGTGACGTGGGGCCAGCTCAAGGTCCTATGGACAGCATCGAGATGCACTTTGGGGCTTTGGAGACCCACTGTCCAACCCAGACCACTGCCTCCCCTGAGAGATGACCCTGTGCTGTTCCACTTAACTGGTCATGACTTCGGACTCTCAGAAGGCCTTCGAGGCCACGTACCCGTGGACTGCTCACGGAGGAGCCTCACAGGCCCTCCATGGGCACCCCTCTCGGTGTGCATGGACCCGGCTTTCACGGCCATCTTCAGCAAGTCGTATCTCATCCCAGATTCCATGCACCCCTTTAATCAAACCTCCCCATTCTGTCGTCACCTGGACACACTCAAGGATCTCCTGCCCCCCACACCGATCCCGAAACGGATCCCAGTCTAGCTTAGCTCCCAGCCCTGCCCACCGGAGGACGAGCCCAACAAGCCTCTGGCTCCCGTTCACGGCAGTGGGCTTTGATCCCTCCGTGCCACCATGACTGCCTCCCTGAGGTCACCCAGCGTCCTTCTGGCCACAACGTCCAAAGGCTCCTCAGGCCTTTCCGTGCTGGGCTCTGTGGGACACGGGCACTTCTGGTCTCTCCTCGCTGTGGTGGCAGGGTGGCACGGTCTCCCCGCTCCTGGGCTCAGCTCACTGTGCACCTCCCTCCCTCTGATCTTCTCCCCTGCCCAAGTGGGGTGCTGGCCTGGAGCTTCGTACCCACCCTCATGTCCTCCCCACACTGGCTTCTCCCAGATGATGGTGACTCCCAGGTACGCCCCTCTCAGCCCAGGCTCCACGCTCACCTATCCAGCGCCCCCGTGACCCGGGCTCCGAACATGCGCACTTGCCTGCACCCGCGTCAAACGGGACCTGCTTCGTACCCGAATCTGTGCTGGGGACCATTAGGGATACGTTTCCCTGGAGGAGGAGAAGCTGGGGAACTTCAGAGAAGGGCAGACCTCACCCAGCCGGGGCTCCCCACGGCATCTGGGCTGCATCTCAAGAAAGGCAGCTTTTGTTCCTCCACAATGGGCGCTCATGACTGAGAACCACATTAAGGGTGACCAAAGCCTCGCTCTGTTGCCTTAAACCCGTGTTTTTCAACCCACGCCGGGTGACAACCTCAGCGAGAAGGGCAGTTTTCGAAGCAGAGCTCTTCCTCCCGATTTCTCCTACAATCTTGATTACTTTCTCCCTCCCAAATTCTAATCTGGTGTAAGCGACTCACCGGTGGCCCCTCTTCCACCATCACCCGCTCAGGGGGCCCGACCCCACGAGAAGCCAAACCAGGGTCATTCATGAGCCAAAGATGCAGGAGATCTGCGTCACCTGCCGTGGTCAGGTAGACCACGAGGAGGAGGCAGCTCTGTCCTTATGCCAGCCAGCCTTCCCACAGCCCTGTGAGCTGCACAGACAGGTCCCCACATGGCTTTGCGGGGCTGTGGGGGCCACATCCTCCCTGGCTGCAAGTTATCTGGCACCCAGGAGGCTGGCAGCAGTGTGAGGAATGCCCAGGGCAAGCCCACCCAAAGAAGGGGCCTGGACTCTACTGGGAACTCAGAGCATAAATCACCATGTGCAGGAGGCAAGCGGTATTAACCGCGCTATAACCGCGCTATACACCCTCTAGTACCAACACAAGCGTCCCCACTCGTCCACTTTTCAAGGTGTGTGTGTGCACATGTCACCGGGAATTAAACCTAAGGCCTTCACACTAATTTTAAGATAAGGTCTTACTAAACTGCCCAGACCAGGCTTGAAAGGCTTGACCCTGATCCTCCTGTCTCAGCCTCCCACAGCTGCCAGGACTATAGGTATGTACCACCATGCCTACCATTTTCTGGGTTGTTTAAAACTAGTAACAGTTCTCTGTAAACAAAATCTGAAAATCCATGCTCACCAAGACACAGCTCCGTCCCATGATCTTGCAGGGCTTCCAGGGAGGAAGGGAGACACCCACTGGAGCCTCAGGCCTGGTGCTACCTGCTCAGAGCCACGAAGGGAACCTGTTGACTCCCCACAGGTCAGAAACAGGTGGCGCTTCGTGCAGCAAAGGTGGGACTAAGCGAGGACTCGGGGGATGTGGTCTCCTCCTCTGTAAAATCAGAGTTGGATTTTTGAGATCTGGGGCTCCTACTGGTTCTGACAGGCAGCTCTCGGCCACTTTTGCAGCCTGGTGGCAGTCAGTTCTGGGGTCATCCCCTGAGTGAGGCCACCGTGATGGGAACACAGCTCATCTGAGGTCAAAAGACCTAAGTCTTAGCGCTCGTCACCTGTGACACCTCTGCAACCCTCATGGGCTTCCAATGGATTAATCACCTCCCAGGGGCTCTGCCTCCAAAAAGGAAGTGTGGGCCTCCATCCTGGGGAGAGGGAGGCCTGGAGTGACACGGCCTGGGAGGAGTAGTCCAGGGCAGCTTCCTGGAGGAAGTGAGCCTGGGGATTTCCAAGGACTTTAAAAATGTCACCAAGATAAACACGGCTTTCCCCACCTTCACCTTTCAAACCTGACACACCATCATCTCCGGTCCCAAGATTTTCCTACAACCATGAATCGGAGCTGGCTGGCAGGTTTCCCAGCAGCTGACCGATGACCTGGCCCGGCTCCCTGGACATGGGGACCTGTTCTGGAGGCCTCAGAGATGCCCCCTCTCAGTGGGGCTGCCTGCCTCTCTCTGGAGCCCACCTCCCGCAGCCTGTGGGGCCGCCACAGGTTTTGTGGATACCACAGCAGCAGCGACCTCTCCTAGGCCACGGGAGAACAACTCCTGCAACAACCACCACAACTCATCTGCGCCGTGGGCTCCTCCGGCCTGGCCGCTGCTCGGCACAGGAGTCACCACGGTGGCAAAGCCCTCAGTCCCAAGATAGACACTACTGCTACCCCAGAGGCTCCGGGTTGGAACTGAGATTAAAAGCTTAGGTCCTCCGCCCATGGCCACACAGCCAGTGTGTAAGGCAAGGCACAGATCCCCATCCTTGGGCCCCACATCCAGAGAAGCTCTTTGCCAGCTCTACACCAGGCACTGTGGAAGTGGAGACCCGCACAGCAGGGTTGGGCTCAGATGGCCTCTCTCCAGCTGAAGGCTAACCATGAACCCCTGTACCTTGGGTCATCTGGGAGCAACTGGCTGGCACAGTCCACTGTAGCCATCTTTTCTTTCTTTCTTTCTTTCTTTTTTCTTTTCTTTTTTTTTTTTTTTTTGGAAACGGGGTCATACTCTGTAGTTCGGGCTGGTCCTGAACTCATTATGGAGCCCAGGCTGACCCCAAACTAATGGCAATCCTTCTGCCTCAGCCTCCCAGTGCTAGGATTACAGGCGTGATCCACCACACCCGGCTTATGTGACGCTGGGGAATCGAACCCAGGGTCTTCAGCTTGCTAGGCAGGCACTTTAACCACTCAGCTATTCCTCCAACCCCCCTGCAGCCATCTTCGTGCCGGGATCTGCAGACACACTGGGTACCTAACACATGTTCGTGACAGACCCAGTGACATCAACTGGATAGAAGATGTTAGAAAGGCACATGAGGTCTTCCAGGTGGATCCTCGCAGTTGTCAAAGTTCCCCCATCTCAGGACCTCTGGACCGCAGGCCTTTGTGGCCAGAATGCTCTTCTGATGACTTCTGTTTATCCCATGGTCTTCAGCCCCATGTTTCTTCCTTGTGGCAACCTTCCCCAACCACAGTCCCTCCTCACAGGAACTCATGCTCCCAGGACCCATCCTCCACGGCCGCCGTGGTCCACCTCACTTCACACGTCAGGACCCCCTCTCCCTCACGCACTGCCCAGCCCAGCAGGGCACCAGCACCAAAAGAACAAGCACGATCAATGGACAGGGGAGTCCGTGCCACGGAGCTGGATGGAGGCCTCACTGTCCCTCAGGGCAAGGACACTGCCACCCCTGCTTTATGAGGAGATGTGGCTGGCTCAGAAGACATAGATCTCTCACCTGGAGGCACCATGTGGTCTGTGGTAGAAGTATCCCGAGGGCCCTATCTTTTTCTCCTTGGTCCTTCAGACAAACAAGAAAAGGTTGGCACCACTGTACACAGTTCCACGCCCAGAGCTGGCGTGGACGCCACAGCTGATTTGGGTTCTGCAGCTCAGGGAGCTCTCAGGGCAGCAGGACAACGCCATGACTGTCCACCATCACGTTCCCATCACAGCCCATGCAGGAGTGAGTTCACGCTTCGTATGCCATTTGATGCTACGCTGTGTGCCGTCCTGTGAGCACAGCTCAAGGCTGGGGGGGGGGGGGGTCACAAGGCAGCAGCGTGGATGAGATTTCACTTGTACGGGAGAAGAGACAACTTTCCCATGGTCACATGTCTAGGTTACACAGTGCCATTAAGCCAGATTCCATCAGGCAGGTTCAGAGTAGCTAGGCCGGGTGGGTCGAGATGTCCCCAGTTGAGGACCTCATCCTCAGAAGAGGCGCTCCTCCCAGATAAAGAACCGTGACAGCTTACGGAAGACCACACCTCGGGATGGCCAAGGACAGAGCTAAAGCCATCAGGTCATGGGACTCCGGACCCTCATCACCCAGCGCCCACAGTCTTATCCTGGGCCCTCAAATTTGATCTTAAACCAATGAATTAATTTCACGCTAATATGCACCAATTAATAAAGGCCAATGCTGTATAGGAAAATAAATATGCAAGATCCAGTGAAACACCATAAAATATGACTACTGCCACACAATTGGCACCCTTGCCCTCCTCCCGCCTGCAGGGGACCCTGACTTTCTACTTCTTTCCCCATTATATTTCTCTCAGTAGATTCACTTTCTTCTTCCAAACTGTCTCTTCATTCCCAGCGTTCATTCTTCAACACGGGCAGAACACGAGTCCTGGCTCTGATCCCTCAGGTATCGCCATGGCATGCCTACAGGCAGCTCAGCAGGGCTGCGAATCTTCTGAGCTTTTCAGTGCCACTTAATAGCCAGGTGTATGAGGGCAGACCAGTGACCCAACAGCCACGATCCGGCCTCTAGGCCTGTGCCTGACCCCACCAGCGGGGCGACATGGGCGATTCAGTGTTGCTGAGGGCACCATGAGGCTAAAAGCACCCACACTGCCTCCTCGAGGGTGGTGGCCTGTCTCACGTGAGAGGGTGGGACATTCTGTGTAACCACAGATGGCAGTCAGTACGGGGGTGTTACAGGTACGTGTGCACAGCTGCCCAAGCAGAAGGCACAGCGAAGGGGCTCAACATCAGCAGCCTGTTCCACAGGGGACGTGGCACCCCTTGTCCGGAGGTGCCCGCTTCAAACAGGGTGCCGGCCTTGTACAGCCCGAGTCAGATATCGATGGGGAGGTGGGCCCAGTGACACAGGCCTGAACTCCCAGCACTCTGGGAGGCTGAGGCAGGAAGATCCCAAGTTCAAGCCCAGCCTGAGCATTTAAAGACTCAGTGAGACCCTCACTCAGTGGGCTGGGATGCTGCCCTGAATGCAATCGCTAGCACCATTCATTAAGGAATGACAGCCACCAGGCCAACCCCTGCCCCGGCTCGGCCTCCAAACTGGTTCCAACCTGCCTCAGCCCGGGGTTGTAGAATGTTGACCAGCGATGTCATCAACATTTCAAATCTCGGCAGGAACTCAGTCAAGGTTTCCTAAGCACTCTTCCTGGGCTCTGCATCAGGCACTGCAGCATGCGGCACAGCCATCGGGCTAATGGGTCAGAACTAGTACAATTGAAATCATGAGCACTGGTGTTCTTAACCTCCTCAGAAGTCACATTTCCATTTTACTTTTGGCCACTGGAAGCTCTGCAGGCTACTTCCAACAAGAGACCAAAACCTGGCAGCGTACACTTTTGGGCACTAACCTTAGGGCCCCCGCTTACTCTCCTTTTTCCTGGGCTTTTTCCCTGATTGACTTCACTGTTGTTTTCATTTGCCAGCGCCGCCTCACGGTGACCTACATTCTCAACCCACTTTTACTTTTATTTCATGATAGAGTCTGGCTAAATTACCCAGGCTGGGATCAAACTAACAATCCTCCTGCCTCAGCCTCTCAGAGTGCTGGGATTACAGGCCTGGACCACCAGGCCCGGCTCCTTGGCTGCCCTTATCTCCCTTTTTTTTCTTTAAATTATCTTTTTAAATTATCTCAAATTCTTTTTGGGAACAAAGTATGTTACAAAAATATATATTTAAAAAGTTGGTTAATACTGCAAAGCTGCGTATGGCACGATGAAAGATGAATTGAAAATTCCCCCCCAAATTCTTAAATTGTGGTCAACTGGTCTTTCAAGAAAAGGGATGGAATAACCACATGCGGAAGAACAAAGTTGAGCCTCTACCCTACTCATCACACAAAAATTAAATTAAAAAACAAAAGACCTCAATGTAAAAGTTAGAAGTATTGAAAAAAAAAAAAAGGAAAAAACTCTCCACAACTTTGGGTCAGACAGTGATTTTCGCAGCTATGACACCAAAAGCAAAAATAACAAAAGTAAAAATAAATCATCTGAGCTTTGCCATATGTAAAGAACTCTTACAACTCAACAACAGAAGGACAAGCATTTTAAAATTGGGTGAAAATTTTTTGGTCACTTCTCCAAAGCAAATACACCAATAGCCAATAGAGAAACGTCAATGCCCTCAGCATCATTAGCTACCAGGGAAAGGTGAACCCAAACCACAGAGACCCCACTCCACAATCACTAGTTTAAAAAAAAAAAAGATTTCTGTCCAACAACTGGACTGGCACCAGAAACAAGTGTTAGTAGTCTGGCAGGGGACGTGGGGGACTAAAACCCTCAAATTTCGCTGCAGGGATCAGAAAATGGCACAGCCAATTAATAGTCACTAAGCTCAAGATGTGAAACTGCAAAGTTAGTAAATGACCCATCAATTCCACTCCTGAACCTCTCTCTACCCAAGATAAATCATTACCTGTCCACACAGGAAGTCATATATCAACAGCTGCAGCATTCACAAAAACCAAGAAGTAAACACATGCCCATCAACCAAAGAATGGACAAAGCCAGTAATGGTAGCTCTATGAAACGGAGTGGTATTTAGCCATTAAAAGGAATGAAGTTCTGGTTCACACTACCACATGTGTCCACCTTAAAATTTACTTTTGTTAAGTGACAGGAACCAGTCAGAGAAGACCAGCTGTCATGTGACTCCATTTCCATGGCAGTTCTGAAGGGGCAAATCTATAGTTAAAGGTAGAGTGAGTGTACCATGAGGGCGGGGGGCTGGCCACTGACAGGAACGAGGTCTCTTTCTGTAATGATGAAAATGACCTAGAATTAGACAGATGCAGTGAGCGTGTCCTAAACCCGGATGGCGCGAATCTCGAGGAAGAGCTTGAAGAGCGAGGGTCACCGCACATGAAGCCCATGCCCAGAAAGCTGCTATTTTTTTCAAAAAGCCGATTATATCTTTAGTTGAGAGCTGTGTGAGTACGCATGTACCAGTACCGCTCTCAGATCAATGAACAGGTCTGGAAGCAGTCCACCCTCGGGAAGGGTGGGAAGGACAAACCAGGATTACGCATGGTGCCTGCGGTTTAAGTCTGCAAGGATTCCAAAATGAGAAGCGTCTTCTTGGGAGAAAAAGCAGGTAAGTGGCTCGCACGTGTCACCCCAGCACTTTGGGAGGCTGAGGCAGGAGGATCACAAGGTCAAGCACAGCCTGGGCAACTTAAAATTGATTCAAAATTTAAAGATAAACAAAAATAATAGAAATAAAAAACAAGGCTGGGTGTGTAGCTCAGTGGGGAAGGGGAAAGCGCTAACAGCTGGGGAGTGATTCAGGCCTTGTTCCCATAATGACTGCAGTGTCCCTGCCAGTGGGACCACATTACAACCAGGGGTAGAGATCACAGGCACAGAGAGGCTGAGCTCAAGGCCCTGCACACGCAGCAGGGGACACCCACTGCCTCTGTTTCTCCTCCATGCCGCACACCCACGCCCCCGGGTAAACACCGCCACCAAAAAGGGGGACCAGGCACTGTTAGCACCCCATCCCCACCCTCCAGCGCGTGCACACGCTCCTGCCGGCCCCTTATCCCTCCATTCAAACCTCCCTCCCCCGTGCTGGGGGTGGAGGCGGGCAGGCCTGGCTCAGCAGGCTTGGCAGATTCCTGGCACTGCTGAGGAGGCAGCAACCCTCCCTCGTGCCCCTTGGGGCGCTATGTACCCACTGGTTGGTGTGCCCCACAAGTTTATGAGTTTTATCTCACAGGCAGGCAGACCAAACATACACAGTCACCAATGACCCAAGGGCCGTTCCAACCCCATCCCGAGCTGGTGTCGGGCAGAGAACCCTGGACATACATGCTTGGCAGGGAAGGTACTAGGAATTGCACCCAGGGCCTTTGCACTGAGCTACATCCCAGTTTTACACATGCGCGCGTGCGTGCGTGCGCGTGTGTGTGTGTGTTTAAACAGGGTCTTACTAAATTATTAACTTGTTCACAACAGGCTACATACAGCTTTCCATCCTCCTGACTCAGCCTCCCAGAGGGCTGGAAGGCCAGGTGGGTGCCACTACACCGGGCTCCCCCTCGTACTCTCTCTTGCCTCCGTGGACAGCTCTAAGGGCCTGGGATTTTGTTGCCTGAGAAGCACTGAATCAGTTTCCCCTCCAGCCGGTGGGGTGTGGCACCCCCATGCTACCAGAGGGCCCGGCACAGTGGGGATCGGGGTGCGCCCCACGCTGCGCTCCGCAGCAGCGCCTGCTTCCTGTGGAGCCGCAGCTGGCTGACATCACAGGCAGTCGGCAACGCGCAGGGCCGCGTGGGTGTTGCCACAGCTGGGTCACGTGGAGTTCAGTCCTGGGATTCTCTCAGTCTACTGGATTTACTCGTCCCCCATCCATTAAGAGTGTTCTGTCCCCTCTCGCTTTCCCTGTGTCTGTTCTCATTATCCCGTGGCTCTCGGCCGCTCTCCTAACCCCACATGAACTT
The DNA here is from genome assembly GCA_004027205.1 of Ctenodactylus gundi. NCBI lineage: Eukaryota > Metazoa > Chordata > Mammalia > Rodentia > Ctenodactylidae > Ctenodactylus > Ctenodactylus gundi. Next base: position 632,057 of record PVKB01000084.1, on the reverse strand, counting down.
CCAGGCTCCCTGCTCTGTGCACAAACCCCTGGGGACAGGGGCGCCCGGCCGCCAGAGCTCCCAGCCAGGCAGAATCCGAGGCCCTTGGAAGCCACGGGGTCCAATCCCACCTGCCCCTCACGTCACAGATGAGGATCACGAGCTCTGGGGACTCGCACAAAGTCAGCCAGCTTCAATCAGGATAAAATGACTCAATTTTTCAAAACTGCTACCACAAAGCCCTTTTCAGCCCAGGCAAGCATCCCGCACAAAAATCATTCACGTTCGCACACGCATGGACTTTACAAGGGAAACCACCATGGCTCACGAGGTAACGGGCTGCTGGGGTATTTCGACCCAAATGTGGTTGGGCCTGAGGGCTCGGGCCTGTCATCTCAGCATTCTGGGAGGCTGAGGCAGGAGGACTCGAAGTTCAAGCCCAGTCTGGGCAGCTTAACAACTTGGTGAGACCCTGTCTAAAAAATCAAAAATAAAAAAAATGGGCCGGGGACGTAGCTCAGTGTGAAGGTCCTGGCCTCTGTCTTCAGTACGGGGGTGGGGGGAACCCACACATCTTCACTGGACAAAGACCAGCTTATGGAAGCCCAGCCCCCCCCCCCACCCCCCTGCCCTTGCTAAATTGCCCAAGCTGGGCTGAAACTTGTAATTCCTGCCTCAGCCTCTCAAATCTCGGAGCGCTAGGATTACAGGTGTGTGCCATCATGCCTAACTTCTCTAATTTCATCTTAATCACTGATCAGTGTGATCTTGACATGTCCTCTTTTTCTTCTTCCCAAATGGAGACTCCAGGAAGTCATTTTTCAACCTATGAAGTCACAAACCACAGGTGGGGTGCAGGGCCAACATCTCAGGCTCAGTTCTAGCCCCCGTCGAGGTCAAAGCTGGCTCAGGGAAGGAACCACGCGGTGGCTCAGGTGGGCTGGCAGGGACGATGGCAGTGAGAGTCCTGTCCTCCAGGGGCTCCCTGGGGCTATGAAACAAAGAACCCGCACACCACGGTACATGCCAAGACCTGGGTGTGCCAGGAGCTGTGGGCACAGGGCAGTTCACCCTGCCGTGGTGGGGTGGAAGGTGCCAAGCTGGAGGGAGCAGGACTAAAGGACTTGGGGGACCTGGTGCTGGGCAGAGGCATAGCCAGCAAAGCAGGATTCTCTCCTGAGCATGGGGATTCTCAGCCTTTTGGAGCAAAACATGTGAGTCAATCTCAGTGACTTCCACAGACCTTTCCCATGATGGCGGCCATGCTTGAAATCACTGATGCTGCGAATGCTTAAGTCCCCACTCGCAGCCAATCCTCAGCCCCAGAGTCTGCTGTAGCAGGGCAGAAAGCTCCTTCCCGGGCCACCAAGGGGCCAGGCCAGCACAAGGGGGTGATGGGCACTGTGCAGATGGCAAGTGACGAGCAGAGGTCACCTGCAGCTCTGGGAGCTAGAGGACAGGGTCCCAAGAGGAGTTCTGGAAAGATCTGTGCGTTAGGAAAATCCACGTAGGCCTGACACCTGAACAGCAGGCTGAAGGGGCGGAAGGGGAGCATGGGAGTGCCCGGGAGGCCAGGGTCACCCAGCAAAAGGAAGGTGACGCTCCACACGTCAGGGGGTGGCACAGAGGCCCCCCCAACTTCTCATCACTGGCCCTTCCGACACTGCCTTACTTTTTCATTGCTGGAATATACCACCACAACTTCAGGACTCCGAGTTTTACTGTCACTCACTTCCGGCGGTGGCAGGAAGAGCCTGCAGAGAACAGCTCCTCCAGGCATCTCCAGAAGGGCCGGCAGGAAGCAGCTGGGGCGGGCATATAACCCTGCAGGAGGCAGGCCTGGCGATCTGCCGCACGCCCGGGGCACTTGGAATCCACAGCTTAGGCACGACATCCCAGTGCGGGAGGCCTTGGGGAGAACGTTCTAGATCCAAACCATAACAAACATGCCGCTTTCCACAACTGTCACGGCCTTTTGCACACACACTACACAAGCCTACAAGGTCAGTTTTCCCAGAATAAAGCCCAGGGCTGACCCCCCACGTGTGATGGTGGGGGGCAGGGGAGAAGGGTGAGAAGAGAAGCTGTCCACGCAGCGACTGCCGCACATGGGCTGGGGCTCTGGCTGCGCCACCATCATGCCGTTTGGAGGCTCACGAAGGCTGATGGCCTGAGAAAGCCACTCTCCCTGCACAAGGTCACCCCGACAAAGGAAGGGGAAGACTTCCACATCAGGGGAAGAGGAAGGCACCGTGAAGACAGCAAAGAGGTGATGTGTGCCATCCTGGCGGAAGGGCAGGGTGCCTGGTGGGGAGAGATCTGGGCCGGGCTTGGGGGGCGGGGGGCTCTGAAAGGCCATTCCTCCTCCCCACAGGGGAGCCAGCTCTCTCTTGGGGCTACCATGGTCAGGGAGCCCTAAATCCCCACTGGTGTGTCACTCCTCTGGCATCCAAGGCCCCGAGACTGCCTCACGCCAGAAGCTTGGAGCAGAGCATGAGTCACAGCAATCAGCTTCTTTAAATCCACGTAGTAAACATTTATTGCAAGGCTGTCTGTGCCAGGTACAGGGAGGGACAGAGTGGTGACTAAGGCCTGGAAAACGGTGGTGTGGAGGGACACCCAGCTGGGGAGCCCCATGGGCTGGGATCCCCGGGAAGCTCCAAGGGTTTGAAGCCAACAGGACTAATGTGCTCTGATACCACCCTTCTGCCTCCCTGGGGTAATAAACACTATGTCATTAGCGCCATTAACACCTTAGTGTGAATTAGGTAATCAGATGAAGTGTCACCTTGCAAAGGACTGAGATGTGGGACTGATAAGTTTCGATGCCAGAGGAATGGAGCCAGGAAGAGCCGGTGCTCAGAGGCCACTCCCTGGGGACCCGGGAGGGGACGGGGCAGAAAAGGAATGGGGGTGCAGGATGGTCATGGCATAAGTGTCCTACATGTATGATTCATGCCTGCAAATATTTACTGAGCTCCTTGGTTCTAGGCCCAGGGCATAGTGGGGAACAACAGAGCTAATCCCTCCCCTCAAGGGTCAGACAGACAGTAAACAAATCATCACCAGATCGGCAACTATACTACAGGGTGAGATCTCTCAAGGGCGAGAACCCAGCCCCAGGGGGCTGTAATACAGATAGATAAGAATGTCTCCCTGAAATGGTATTTAAGCTGGGACCTGACTCACACAGCTAGGTGGAAACTGAGGATCCGCATGTGCAAAGGCCCTGAGGACAAGCAATATAAGGCCAGGTCACAGCTAAGAACCCAAGCTAGGGGTGAAGGCTGGAAGCACACCCGAGGCCAAGCCTCAGGGCCTCATCAGGGATTTAGACCCTTACCTTCAAGTCAAGAGGAAGCCCCTAAGCAATGGTCACAGGATGTGCCAGGTGACAGGCGACATGCTTTTACTCTTTTCTATTTATGTGTGTATATGTATGGGGGGGGGGGGTGTAGGTGTACTTGAGATGGAGCCCAGGACCTTTCTACTGAGCTATATCAGAGCCCATTTTTTATTTTTAATTTTGAGACAGGGTCTTGCTAAGTCACTAAGCCAACCAAGCTGAGCTGGAACTTGGGATCCTCCTGCCTCAGCCTCCCAGAGTGCTGAGATTATAAGCACGCAACACGGGGCCAACTTTGGCTACATATTTTCGAAAGGTCACCTGGCTTGCAGTGGAGAATGGGCCCAGCAGGCATAAAGACCAGTGAGGAAGCAATCTGGGGACGGCTGCTGATGGGGAAGGAGGAGACCATGGAGGTGGCACAGGGCACAGGCTCGCTTAGCAGCAGGGCTGATGGGCTCCGCAGGAAGCCAGGGAGAGGCCGACAAATGGGGCTTCCTGAGGTCTGACTCAGGTGCCCTGGTGACCGGCAATGTCCCTTTCACAGAGGAGAGAGAGGCTCATGAGAAGCTGATCACACACGCGGCAGAATGGGATAGCGCAGGGCAGGCGCCGGCTCTGACTTGGGACATGCCACATGGCCCCACAAGGTAGCCTGGCAGAGGTGTCGGCGGGGCTTGGACGTCATCTCCAGAAGCCTGATCTCCCTGGGCAACAGGAACATCAGCAGCCCACAGCGCCACCCTGGGAACCACGGGGAACCTCTCGTGAGCCCTGTCAGGGAGAAAGGCTTTCCCTTTTCCGGAAGCTCCTACCGCCAGAGTGACTAATATTTATCACTGCTACACACAGTAGCCATTTTTCCAGGCCATGAAATTCTGCCCACAGTGACAGCCACAAGCCACTCAGCAGCTCTGCCCAATCTCAGCCAGGCCCAGCATTCCACAGGCCTGAATAAACTGGAATTGCTTCCCCAACCCCAGTGACTCTCAGAGTCCAGGACTCACCCACCAGCAGGTCAACGCCAGGTCCCTGCAGCGGTCCTGCAGGTGTGCTCTGTGTCGTCCTACCCCCCACTCTGGGACTGAGTCCCCCCAAAAGACACAGGCAGCTTCTCACCCAAGGCCACCCCCCAATACCGACAGCACACGCTTCTGAAGACTGCCCCCTCCGGCCTTTGTTTTCCAAGGAGCAAACTGAAGCTCAGAAAATCAAGTGCCTCACCCAAGGCCGCACAGCAGTGCTCAGACCAAAAATTTCAGTCCAGGGCTGTTCTTTGGGGTTCTGGATGCAGGGTCAACGGTGTCCAAGAAAGCCTTCTGCTTGGGTAGGTGCCTCTGACCTTTGGGAAACTCTGCCATGGGCAGACTCAAACAAACAGCAGCCACCTAGAGGCCTGCGTGACCTAATCCTCAGAGAAGTCGCGCACAGGCACAACAGACCAGTCACCTGCTTCCTGGGCAGCGTCCAGATGGGAGCGGGCGGCAGGAGGTTAAGGGAGAAAAGATGGGCCCAGGGTACGGGGCCCAGAGCCTCGCGGGGAGACGCCTCCGCTTCAGTCACGTGGTGCAGCGAGGAGTCCACCTAGGCCTGGAGGTCTCTGAAGGGAAGGGGGGCAGGCAGACACCACAGAGGAAGTACTTTCTTGTGTGACAATGACCATCGAGGAAACAAGATAACATGGAACGTGGTGACCCAGTGTAAACTTGGCCACTTGCGCGAAGCCCCTTGCCAAAGTCATCTGCCCTCAGCCACCTGCCACCACAGACCAATAGGAAATCAGCTGAGGGAAGCAAAGGACGCTGCCTGAAATTAGCATGACGACTGGCCGTGGCTGCCAGTTCACAACGCAATCACGTCCGCACGGGAACAGAGGGAAGCAGCCTTACTGCTTTCTCACCAGACCTTCTTAACTCAGCCTAAGAAGGCTGAGGTGCAGGTCCTGCCCAAGGTGCAGGCGGGCAGGATACAGAAGACAGCGAGCAAGGGCCATCCTTTCCTCCACTCCTGAACAGTTTGGTTTCCGGTGTTTGCTGAAGCCCCTAAGCAAGCCCTCCACGCCCGAACTGAGCCCCCCGTAGTGATCATCTTAACCCACTAACCTACTGCTCACAGGGACTGTCCACGCTGACCCAGCTGGGAACGCACACACGCCCCCGTCAAACTTGCGGAGCACACACTGGCACATGGTGGCACACAACAGCATCCTCGCAGGACTAAACCCTGACAAGTCCTCGGCCCTGCCCAGAAAGCCCTGCTGTCAGAAGCTGGGCGGGAGAAAGTCCCCAGATCCGATCTTATCTGCCTTCCTGCCTTTGAACAGGGCCACAACAAAACCAGGACTTTTTAAAACAGGACCTGCTCCCCCACTCCCCGGCTGTGGGGGCCCCCTTTCCTTCCTCCAGGCTTCCTGTCGCCCTCCGTACAATCACCTCCGGCTCCCCGGGAAGGTGACAACTGCCTCTCTCTACCAGCTCTGCCAGGTCACTGCCAGTGAGGCTCCAGGTGCCATGGCTAGCCACTCAGACACAGGGGAGGAAACCAGCCTACTCCCTGCTGAGCTGGGGGCCCGGGAATACCACACAGTGGTGGGGAGTCCAACTCACCCCAGACAGCTCCACAGCCACCAAGTCCAGGGAGTGTCAGGAACCCTGGGGTCTTGGACCCCAGGGCAGTAGCACATCTGGCCCAGCCAATGACCACAAGCCTCTCCGTAACTCACACACGCTCAGGGTCTTGCTGTTTTCCCCAAACTCCTCATCCCTTGCCCTCTCCTGATTGCCCAAGCACAGTGGGCCTTCCGCTCTCCATACAATATGATATAAAACGAGACCAAAAGTGGCCTTGGGCCCGGTCTGAAGCCATACTTAGAGGGTCCAAGTGTGCAGGTCTAGCACAGCCTCGCCTACCCCTCTCCCACCGGGGATGAGAGGCAGCAGGGAGAAGTCGAAAAGCCAGCACAAGGCTCCTGGACAAAGGAAACTGACCACCAGATCCAGGCGGATGAGTGACACACCAACCAGTCAGTTATCTTCCTGGAGAAGGGCCCAGTTCATAATTCAAAATATTTACTGAGCTACCTGCCAGAGCTAGGAAGTGATTCAGCAGACAGGAGAAAAGGGGAGTGGCCCAAGGAAGCCAGGACAGCAAGGAGCCCTGTGAGAATGCTGTGGGGCTAAAAGTCAGGCAGGCACCCAGGGGTCTGGGAAGCATCCCAGGGAGCCCAGAAGTGGCAGTGTGGGCAGAGAGCACCTTGGAGAAGAACTGGGACGAACCTCCTCTGGAAAGGCCAAAAAAGACCACACAGAGAAGGTAAATCAGCATCGTGGGCAGCTCCAGGGACCAGGCTACGGACTCTGGCCACACGAGGACCGCATGTCCTCTTCCACCCAATCTATCCTAGGTCCCCCTACTGCTGGCCACCTGAATCACCAAGAGGTTCATAATTCCACCTGTTTGCCAAAGAATCCCTGGGGCACCTTCCACCATCCAGCCCCAGGTCCATCCCCACAGGGTCTACCTGGGCAGCCCCAAACTTTCTCCAAAAGAAGAAACACCTAGACACAAATCCACTCCACTGCTCAAGAGAAGGTACCTATAATGCAGACCTAGAGAAGCACTGCATCCTGCACATCTGAAGTGGCTTTCTCATGTTTCCGGACGAGGGCAAGATGGCTGTGTGTGCACGTAACAAGTTCCAAAAGGGAAAAACAGAGGTTAGATCTGACTTATGTAGTCTCTTGATTTTTTCTCTCTTGCAATACACATTTGTACCCATGTCCCCACACATGTGCGCGCGCACACACACACACACACACACACACACCATATCCCCCAGGGACTGACGCCCCCAAGCATGACGGCCCTAGCAAAGTGGGTGTTCGGTCAATTCCACTGGCTCTCAGTGTGATCATCCCTCAGATGGCCTGAATATACAATTAAACCAGGAACTCCTGGAGGGCAAGAACTGGATTTCTCTTGGGGCTATCTCAAACAGAGCAGGCACCTGGTGGTCTAGCAGATTTGATGGCAAAATACACATCCAGGCCATCCTGAGCCCCACTTCCCACACTGAAATCCCCTAAAAATGCAGGCAAACTATTCCCCAGAGCACCACTCCCAGCCTGACCAGGCTGCGGGCCTGCCGCGGCTGTCCTTTTGTCCACCCACTGCCCTTCCCTCCTGCAAGATCCAAAATGTACTCCGCTTCTCCTGAGGATTAAATGTGCACTTAACTCAGTAACAGCTCAGTCTCCTCAGATGGCATCGCTGTCACGGTCACCATGACCGCTATCAGGCCTCCAAGGACAGTAAGGCAGGCCTATCTAACCCATGCGCGGAGGGGACAGCCACGGGGCTTGCCTAATTGGAAACCTTTCTCCGACATTCGAGCATTTAAACAGCTAATTGACTCCTGTGCAGAAATATTACCACAAGTTCCAGCTTCATTTGCCTTGTGCTGGGCCAGGAGGTCTAAAAGGAGAGCGAGCACAGACCAGGTTCTGGAAAGTTCCTCAGGTCCTGGAGTGTCACAGTCAAGAAACAAAAGCAGCATGAGGGTCACTCGAGGGTCTTGACAAGTCCCTGTGCATCTGTTTACACAAAATCGAGCCCTTTTACCCAACACCCAAATGGAGGAGCTCAACTCAAAATGTCTTAGGTACACACAGGGCCACAGCCCAGCCTTGGGCTCCTGCGGCCAACCAGCCCTGGAAGCTCCCAAGTAAATTCCAGGCCTGCTCCACCAGCATGAGCTACACCGTTCCCAAGGAAGGGACAAAGCCCAGGGTGGGCAGAGCTGACCCTCTGCAATCTGGAAGTACCCAGAACCACTAAGTAGCTAAAAGTCCAACTGCCCCACTGTGATTTTTTTTTCCCCCCAACATAGAGTGAGAAGGCTCACCTCAAACCTGGACCACAACTCTGTCACCTTCTGCCACTGTGCCCTTGGTAAGTCACCAACCCCCACTAAGCCTGTGGTTCTGCACACAGGTAGGGTCTGGATCTAAAAGTCCAACGCTGGCCTCAGCCACTGTGCACACATCCATAATCCCTTCCCTTTCTTTTCCTTGAGTATACACACACACCCTAGAGAGCAAGGTGGTGAGTCACGCCTGTACAGGAACATACTAGCTTTCAATGCACATTCTAATAAAATACATAGGATGTAAAAACTTCTGCCTATCTGGCCCATTTTCAGCATGCCTACTGGAGACCCCCCACCCATGAAGCAGCCCCCACCCCTTTCCCCAAAACAGCTACCAGCCTGCTTTCCATCCCTCCACACCTGTCTATCCTGGGCACTTCACAGACTCAGGGAGTTCCACATTTGTGTTATATTATAGCCAAGTGCTTCACGTGCTGGCTGAAACAATATTCCATCACAGACAGGAACACTCATGGCAATGTGCAAACTCTGACAGCACCAATTGTTATGACATAGTGATGATTAAGGCAGACCCCACAGCAGCGCAAGCCTGGAGAATTCCAAGTTCAGAATCCCAAATTCAGGCCCAGCCAGGGCAACGTAGCGAGTGTCTCACGCAAACAATAGAAGGGCCTAGGGTGTAGCTCAGGGTGGAGGTCTGTATTCAATCCCCAGTACACAAAAGAAAAAGAGTAATGCTTAAAGAGGATAATCTAGAGTCAGGCCACAGGGGGGGCACTCAGCTGGCTCCTTCTTACCATCACCACCGCAGCTCCTAGGGAGCAGTTACCCACCTCGGTGGGGAGTCACCGCCAGCCAGGCCCCAACTCCTGATCAGAGGAATCAAGAACATTTTTGCATGCGTACTATGCATTCTCCAGCGTGTGGCCCTGAGGGGTGATCCATCCTCAGGCTGGAACAATAGGCCAGGAAAAACAGCGGGCCCTCCCTTTGGGCAATCCTGCCACAAGAAATCTACAGGGGAGGCAGTAGGACTCTCCATTGTTCCAAACGATTCAGGATAGGATTCCTTGAAAGGCCTCCCCATCCCGGCCCTCCATACTCTAGAACAATTCAATTTTTATAACCAGTGTCTCAGCCACAGACCTGCTCCAAAAACAACTGAGTTGGGCTCCCATTCTATGACAGATGACAAGAGCCGATGTTGGCCCTCCCTTCCACATAATGAACCACCTAATCCAGAGACAGTTGTCATGGGTCCTCATCCTGATTCCCAGCCCCTGACAGTGAGAAGACTAGCCATGTTGTATGTGGTGGTGCACACCTATAAATCCCAGCCTCTGGGAGGCTGAGGCAGGAAGATCCCAAATGGTGTTAGAATGGCTCGTAGGAATTCACCTGTCCAAACAAAGGATGGACATGGGAGGCATGGATGACGCAGTATGAGGCTTTAATTTTCTTTTTGCCAAAAGGGTGACTTTCCCATGTGCAAGTGGAGAGAGGCACACGGAAAACGTGGTAGGTACTGACTTAAATCCCTAGGTCGCAGGTCCCTCCCCCTGCCTTTTCCTATTGGCAGGATGCACAGTCTTCCCGCTAAGGTCCAAGGTATTGGCTCAGGGCCAAGTTTATCTCTTACCTTTATCCCACCTTCCCCTTTCCATCTTTGTCTGGTCACCTGATCAGGTAAAGTGCGAAAATGTAAAGGTCTGCCACCTTGAGCAATGTGCCACTGCTACCGCTGGGTGACAGTCACAGTGGGAACCCACTGGGTAACTTAGCAACTTAGTGAGATTTCATCTCAAAATAAAACATAAAAAAGAAGGGAAGGCAAGGCTGGGGATGTTGCTCAGTGCAAAGGCCCTGGGTTCAACCTCCAGCAGCTAAAAGAAATAAATCAGTAAGAATAAATAAATACAAGTCTTTAGGCATTTGGTAGAGATTATTTTACTCAGAGAGTCGAGGAATCACACCCCTTCCCTAAGGCTGATGTGACAAAGGTCAACACAGGGCCACCGTATGGGAGCTATCACTGTGGCCCTTACAGCCAGCTCTCAGGACATAGCTCAGTCCAGTTTGGGATGAAAGTCCACATTGGTGAAACATCTCCAACCACAGTCCCATCTTCTCGGGCTGCTTGAAATTCCTCCATAGGCTTCCCTCACAGACTGAGTCCAGCCTCCCGTGTCCCAGTTCCCTCCTGCACGTGTGGGACTCTGGGAGCCCACTGCCACCTGCATGGGGGGGGGGAGCGCATGGAGGCCTCCCCACAGCCAAAGCCACCTCCCCAAGGGCCGCGGCCAGTCCTCTCCCAGCTCCCAAAGCTTGTTTTCTCTAATTAGCTCACTGTGGCAGGAGAAAAATGTGGCCCCACCCTCGAAATGAGCAGCTCTGGGCCTCAAATGTACTCTGTGGTTTGTCTCTGTGCTGCCAAGTGCGAGCCAGGCAGCAACAGGCCCAGGGCTCAGGACCAGGGGCAGGAAGAGCCTCCGCTGCCCAACACGGGTCTCTCTTCTCAACAGCTGACGCTGGCTGCCCAACTGCAGGCCCGCTGCGCCCCTTCCTGAGTCCCTGCAACCTACGACTATGGTCCTAGTGAGGGGCAGCTCCAAATCCTGCTGGTTTCTCTCTCTGTCCCACCCGTTTTTTTTTTTTTTTTTTTTTTAACCTGTTCAGGGGACAACTGGTGGTACAAAGTCCTGTGCTGGCATCTCACAGAGGCCTGAGCAAAGTCTCTACAACAGTGAGCAAGAGTGAAACACCGAAGACTCTTCTCAGCGCTCTCCAGAATGCCAGGATTCTATCCAAGCCGGGCCCAGAGGGGCAGGCAGGCCTGTATCCCAGCACTCTGGGAGGCTAAGGCAGGAGGATCACAGGTTCAAGCCCAGCCTGGGCAACTTGAAGAGATCCAATCTCAAAACTGAAGCACAAAAAGGGGGGAGAGGGAAGGTTCGGGATGTAGCTCAGTGCAAACAAAGCCCTCGGCTTGACATCCACCAAAACAAAAATTCTGCATACACCATCTCAGCTGGGTCTCACCCCTGAGGGTAGGGTGGGCCCACCCGGCCCACCCATCAGCTCTCCATTTTACAGATCAAGAAACTGAGGCATCATAAGGAGGGGATGCTCAGAGGTCACGTAAGAAAATGAGGACTCAGATCCTCAAAGTACAGTATGCAATTTTTTCTCTCATTCCAGCAGCTTCTGAGCACATCATTAAAAGCGGCTTAGCGATCGGAGCAGAGACCCGCCTTCAAGCATATTCCTCCTAGACTCCCTGAAGCTAGGCCTGGAAGGCCGGAGCTTCCCCATCACACTACTTGGGTCCCAGAGCCTCTAACAGTTGTTTCTCTTCCAGTCCTACCATCATGACCACAGCCAAGCATTTAGTCAACACCGAAGGCCAGACCCGGCGCTAACTCCCTCCTGTGTCCCTTTTAACTCTCCTGACCACCTAAAAGGTGGTTACCGTCAGTCATTCTCTTACAGGGAAACCAAGGCTTAAATAACCGGTCCAAGAACAAGGAACTAGCTAAAAGACTTGATTATTTTGTTTTTGGTATTGCTGGGAGTTTCAATCCAGGTCTTTGTACTAAGCTACATCCCCATTCCTTTTTTTTTTTTTTTTTTTTTTTTTTTGAGACAGGATTCGGCTAAGTTACCCACACTGGGATAAATAAATAAAGCCTGCAATCCCCCTGCCTCAGCTGCCCAGAAGTCTGGGATTACGAGCCTGGGCTACCAGACCTGGCTGTGTCCCACATTCTTAATAACGATACTAGAGCCACAGCTGAGGGTGGCTGATGACAAAACGGCTTGCCCAAGGAGAGTAAGTCACAGCTGAGGCTCAGACTAGGCGCTGGCTCACGACTCCACAGGCTGCTCAAAGGCTTGGAAGAGTAAAGACACTAAACACCCAAAAATACCTTCGATGAGGACAGCTTATCGTTTGCTCAGCCCAGCTAGCATCTCTCCCACAGCCTCCATCCCTCGGAAGAGGTGGGAATCTCTAAAGCAAGATGCGCTTGTGTTTATGTGTCATTGCTCGGTTCTGCAAGCCAGGAGTCTGCATGGGTCGATCCGGGATCCAGCGAAGGACTCGCATGTGCAAGACCAGCCTGAGATCCCCCAGCGCCGACGGCACTCAGAGCTCCATGCTGCACACGTAGCCCACTGCCAGATCAAAGCACGCAGCCCTGAGCGCAAGAAGGAGGCAACATACCCTTCATGGTACAAACACAAAGTGGCTTCTCTCTTTCTCTCTCTCCTCTGCTTTACAGTTTTTCTCTTCATTTACAGTATTTTTCCCTTGCTATTTCTTATCCACCTACATAGAGATAAATTAAAAAATTTAAACTGTTACTATGAATTTACCATTCATATTTATATTCTATGACGTCTGGTTTTCGGGGTTTTGTTGGGGCACAGGTCCTGGGGCTGGAGCCCTGGGTTTTGCATCTGCATAGCAAGTGTTCTGCCATTGAGCGACAACCCCAGCAAGACGTGACAGCTTTCCACTGCAAATATAAGAACTGTTTTCTCTGTGGGTGGTGCGGGGAATGGAACCCAGGGCCTTTGCATTACGCCATGTCCCCAGCCCATTTTTACTTTTGGTGTGTAGACAGGGTCTCACTGAATTGCTAAGCAACCCCGGCTGGGCTTGAATTTGGGATTCTCTAGCCCTAGAGAGTACGGAATCACTGGTGTTAAATTTCATTTTGCAGTCGGGTCACGCACACACATTTCGTGACTTACTGAACAAGCAAAACCCCGCATCACACTCACACTGACTCCTCTGCTTCTCCCTTGCCTCATTCCCACCCACACACTCCCCTCCTGCTCAGGGTGGAGGAGGGCCTGGAGGCGGCCGCCCAGGGTAGGCCTTCTCTCCTTGGATTTCTGGGTCACCACTTGCAGCAGGAACAGTTGGCTGAGGCTGGGAAATAACCCAAGTGACTTTCTTAGAAGGCCACAGGTTTTTGTTTTTGTGTGCTGTTGGTGAGGGAACACAGTGCCTTCCCACTGAGCTACATCCCCAGCCCTTTATTCACTTATTATTATTATTATATTATTATTATTATTATTATTTGAAACAGGGTCTAAGTTGCCCTGGCCAGGCTCGAACTTGGCAATCCTCCTGCTTCAGCCTCCCGGAGTACCAGAATTACAGGTGTATATCCCAAGCCCAGCCCACCGCCTTCTTTCGGCATCTAAAACGTCAATTCAAACGAACAGTGCCAGCACCCACAGCCTGCTCTGTCACAGCCACAACACTGTATCTAGCGCCTCCTCTGACTCCACTCAGCAATTCCCCATTGCGGGTAGGGTAGATTCTGTGTTTACAGGACACTGAAAACACTGTACACGTACAAGGCACAAAGCAATGACAGACACACATGTCCATGTGTGTGCACCCTCTCAGCCGGCTGGATCTCCCTCATAAGACACTAGCCCAAAGATAAAATGAACAACAGATTCAAGACGGTGACAGGGAGCCACGAGCCAGGCAGAGGTCCCTGAGCTTGGGTCTGTATGACCAGATGCAAGGCAATCACACCTGTCTGCACAGGCTGCAGGCATTCTACCAGACCATCTTCCCGTCACCGGCTGGTCCGTCTAAGCGGAGTCAGCTCAGATGCTACCGTAGGGGCCCTGGGTCAGAGAAACATTGACTGGCAGCTCCCATACCCAAAGGCAAAGAGGACTGGAGTATGACGCTTCACCACCCGGTACCTGGTAGGCTGAGAGGGGTCCCGGGTCCTCTTCCTCGGCGGAGACCGCCATTGTGTGTGACAGCTCCCTGACCCACCCAGTGAAGCCAGAGAGGGGAGCAAGCAGGCACTGTTTGATCTGATTATGGCCAAGAGAGAAGACAGCGGGACCAGACAACCCTCCGCTGGCTCTTACCACGGGGGCACACACAAGCCAAGCTTGAGGTGTACATTAACTCAAGCTTGCAACAACCACCCTAGGTGACAAGTACTGTTATCCTCGTTTTCCGGCTGGAGAAACTGAGGCTCTGAGCAATGATGTGACTTGCCCCTGGCCAGTCCAGCCAGCAAAGACTTCCTGCCACCCACCCACAGAGACTCCCCTCACATAGCCCCACATCTGCCCAGAGGCAGGGGTTCTATAGCTGGGCAAAAATACAGGTGCTATTAACTTAAAAAGAAAAAAAATAAAAAAGCTGACTCCAAAAGCCCTAGCATCCTAAGTCACTTACAATCTGCTAGGGTCAAAGCAAAACAAAAACTCTCAAGCACTAGTGTGAGGACTGGAAGATGTAGTCCAGCGGGAAAGCACTTGCCGACCAGGTACAGGGCACTCAAAAAAAAAAAAAAAAAAAAAACCTCAGACTCTTTCTTGAGTCATGTTAGAGGCACGCGGCCACGTCCTGCCTAAGTGAGTGCGGCCTCGCGGGCCTGCGCAGGTGCCTGTAAAGCAGATCTCAGATAATTACGCGCCTCCACGGCCGCTGGCTGTGTGAGAAGTAATGCATGTTTGTTACGTTGAAAGCTCGGGCCCTGACTCAACACGGGTTATTAGAGGCACGAGGACCTGCCCAAGCAGGCCCTGGCCCGCCCACATGGCTGTCCTCTCCTTCCTCCGGGCAGCAATTCTGAGCAGGGCCTGAGCAAGAGATGCCCCACCCTGCTGTGCTCCAGGAGCCACTGCGGGGGAGGGTGCCCGCTGACCCCAAATACCACAGCAGCTGGCACTCTTATCCGAGGGCCTCAACCCCCATTATCACACCCCTTCTAGCTGCGACCCAGGTAGTGGGGACAACTGCAGGAGACAATGTGTGTTGATCTGCCCAAGGCTCGGGACGGCCTCACCGGCCCGTTACCCCAAGACTACCTGCACAGCTGCCTTAGGAAGTCCTACTGCCCACCATGAGGCTCCCCTGCAGGACGGATGGCAGTGGTCCTGATTTGAGAAGACATTCGCCAGGCTCGCCAAGGTCCGCAGTCTTCCCACTGGTCCGGAGGCTGCTATGGGCAGGAAGGCAGGACAAATGGTGGCCCCTGAGTCCTGCAGGTAGCCAAGCTCTAGCTGGTGATGCCCCACTTCCCTCTGTCACCAAGAGCCCTTCCCCGGGTCCTCTTTCCTGTCTAGCACTGGGACGCAGCCCGGTAGCTGTGAGGCGAAGCAGGCCTGTCTGTCCCTAAAGCTGGGACTAGCACACCCTTCCTCTCCCTTACACCACCTCCACAGCCACAGAGAGAGGGTGTGGAGGTCCCTGGCTGGGCGCACGCCGCCTCGGTGTGAGGACAACCGCCCCACACCTGCCTTCACTGGCCTCTGTGGAGCAGGCCCCTCGGTGCTAGGATGGGGCGGGACTCACAGACTGGGAGTGGGTGTGTATCCCGACAGCTTTGCATCCAGGGGTCCAATCTAGTATTTAAGACAGCTTCCCCATCAACCACCCCACCTGATCTATACCATGGTCAGGGTGGGGGCGAGGCAGGGGTCTGACAACCGCGGACAGCGCGGCTCAGAAAGCTTAGATGACACACTTCAGAAACGAGCCAGTGCAGGAAGCCCGGGGCCTCACTCTAGAACGCGGGTTCGCACTCCTCTGCCATGTGACCAAACACGAGCCAGGGAACAGTGCTATCAGAGTCAGACCAGCACCACTGATAAAAGCGGGGTGGCCTGGGGGTACAGGCCTGGAATCCCAGCATTCTGGGAGGCTGAGGCAGGAGGATCCCATGTTTGAAACCAACTTTGCAAGACACGGTCTCAAAAGAAAATCAAACAAGGGGCTGGGGCTGTAACTCAGCATGGAGGATCTGTTCCATCCCTAGTACCACAAATAAATAAGTAATGAAATAAAGCAAAACGAAGAGGGAAAGTTTGACTACAGGAAGTGATCTCCAGTCCCCACAGCCCTAGGAGCCCTCCCGGTGGTCACCAGGGACAGCAGAGCTCACACCTCAGCAGCGGACAGGGGACCAATTTCCTACAGCTGCTGACGCTCCACTTCCTCCCTGAGGCGCCACAAGGCCTGACACTTAGGGCCACTGCGCCTGTCCCCTGTCCCTGCACTGACACCTCACAGCAAACTCATAGCTGGATGTTTTTAGCTATTTAACCAAAGAGGGAAGATGAACCCCAGAGGTTAAGTGCAAGGGAGGCCTGGCCTGGGGTGCGGCCTGCGGTCTCCCGCCCTCCTCTGCTCCCCAGCACTCCCCGGCTCCCTGCCACATCCGGCTCTGGGAGGGACAGCAAAGGCAGATAGGCAGGCTCCACCCTAGGCTTCTGGCGCAAGAGGCCCCAGGGCACAGGACTGTGCCTGCAGTATGCTGGTGCTTTCTCCCCACAAACACATTTTGAGAACTGCATAGTTACCAAGCTCACTCAACAGCAGGGGGACTGGTATGATTTAGGAGGACATCAAGTTGGTACAGGAGCACGTATTAGGAGTTGCCAGGGGGACTTGCTCCTAACCACATCCGGTTAGAGCACCAGGCTTATACACCTTGTGCTGGTCCTGGTTCGGTTCGTTTCCAGATCCTCCCCTCACGGGTCAGCAACATCCGCTCTAGCCAGGATCAGGGTGACCTTGACCCTGGGTGCTAGGGCATCACCCTGGTCCTTCCAATTTAAAGGTGGCAGCAGCCTCTGGCCGAGCTCCAGTCCCCTCACCATCCTGTTTGGCTTCTCAGCTCCTCTGCCATCTGGTGATCACAGCCCCATATTAAATTCCCTTTGGGGGTAAAAACCTGATGGCGTTCCTGCTTTCCTGGTCAGGCCCCATATAACCTGATCACAGCAATGGAAAAACCATGTATGTAATCAGATGCTTCTAGAAAGACACTGTGATAGAATTAAAAAGTAAAATTATGAGGGCTCCATCCAGCCCCTGGAGATGTCAGAATACTACTAGATGTTATCTACTGTGACTAATCCATGGCACCGTACCCTGCCTACCGGAGGGAAAGCAAACCCAAGGCACGATTGGGCACTCTGAATCCAAGACCGCAGACTCAAGAAAACTGAGCCCCTCACTTTCATTTCTGCAAACACCTTATTTCGGAGAAACCGTGGCCACAGCCACAATGACACCAGCAGTTCCCCCCTGAAAGTATAGGGTGGTTATCAGAGGGTGACCGGTGTGCTGTAAGAGGTCACACAATGTGTCACACCAGATCCTCAGCCCCTGGGAAAGGACAGGCTACTGGCCAGCACTCCACCCTTCCAGCCTGGGTTTCCACGTGGCCAGGTCCCACCTCTACCATCAGGCTCTGGCCTAGAGGTTTCGGGGTACAGGTGTAACCAATGGGATCTTCAAAGAGTAAGCAGACTTGGGTCAGCCAGGGCCACCCGGAGCAATGCACGTGTCGGCGTGCTGGGGACAGTTCTGGCAACTTCTTCCACCCCTGTGAAAGTTCTCACCCACGGGCAGGATTAAAATCAAAAGAAGACAGGTCCAGTGGTGCAGGCCTGGAATCCCAGCAGTCTTGGAGGCTGAGGCAGGAGGATCTTAATTTTGAGCCCCGCCTGGGCAACTTATCAAAAATAAAAACTGACTGAGAACTCAGTTGAAGGCCCTGGGCTTAAGCCCCAGTACCCCCCCCCCCCCCCCCCACACACACACTCACCTCTCTCCATGAACCTGATGGTCACAATATATTTTACTGAGATCCAGGGTGTAGACTCTGACCACCCTTAAGTGCAGTTCTCTGCACTGAACTCAAGGCTCATCTGAAATAGGTAGCCACGTGCTGTGCTCTGGTGCAGAAGAGGCGCTGGTCACAGACCAAGTGCAGTTTGGTGGCGGGCCGATATAGGTCTAGGAACAGCACTGTACTAACACAGCAGGCAGCCTCCACCCATCCCCAACCCAAGCCAAGGCTGATGTGAGGCCAAGAGAAATCCCCAGGCTGGGGTGCTGGAAAGGAGTAAGCACATCAGGGAGACACCTCAGGGGTGTCCAGGGAACCCGAGGCTTTCTCCAATCTGGAAGGGAATTGCTCAGGTCCTGGAGAGCCGGCAGGCACAGCTGGCCCTACAAGCTGAGCAACAGAAAGCATTTCCCACCCTGTCCCCTTTCTAACCCCACCCCATCTTCCCCCAGAAGTCAGTATCTTAACCTGACACGTCCACTCCTGGTGCTGGCTGGCTTTTCCTCCTCCTGTCCTAAAACAGGAAAAATACTACCAGCCAGTCTGTCAACTAAGAAGATAAAGTAGCCACGAGGCAAGCCCAAGCAAGCCAACAACCCACCCAGGCCCACGTTGGGGGTTAATGACTAGACAACCCCCTAATCACTTCCGACAGGGAAGCACCCATCTGGAGGAGAGCCTCCCTGCGAGAGTATCCCCTGGGGGGATGAGGTTGTCGAGGTGAAGAGGCAGCCTGAAAGTCACAGCTGCAGGGCAGAGGTTGGGCGTTAGATGAAATCTGCCTCCAGACTCATCTTCCTACCATGCTCTGGAGAAGCGGCACAATTCTAAGCACTACGTCCTTGTAAGTCGGCCTCTTGCTCAGGGGTAACAGAAAGCTCAGGTTCCCCCTCATGAGGGGAACCCTGTCCCCAAAGCCGCTCAGCGGCTGTCACACTTGAGGCGATCTGTCTGTGTTCCTCAAACACCCAGATCCAGGCTTCTATGAAGGGCAGAGCGGGCACGAGCCGCCCTCCGGGAAGGCTGCCCCTCAGACAAGGGCCACGTGGCCTCCCACCAAAGCCACCCCGTGCCTGCTCCATCGAACGGCGCTCCCGGTCCCCACACTCGTTCGCCTACACGCGCAGCTACATGCGAGACCGTCGTGAAGATGAGCCACGTGGAGGAAGGCACCCTGAACCCTGTAAAGCGCCGTGCCTGCTACGTGACCTGACTCTGCTCCGATGTGAGCTGAAAATGACGTTGGCCTCTTCCGGAATGGGGATGAGGCCACTTCTCTGTGCCCAGCTGAGCTGCTCCGAGATGCTCCGAGGAAAAGTGACCTGCACGCCGTCTTCCAGACAGGCTGGGGACTAGAGCAGCCAGGCAGGAGGGACTCTGCCTTATTTTCCTGCTATTTCAAATCACCAAGGCCCAAGGAGGAAAGAAAACGAGGAAAAGAATCGCTTGAGAAAACACCGGACTGCAGGGCGCCGGGCAGAGAGCCGGAATGAGGGTGCGGCCCTGTCGGGTTTCCGGGGTTGCCGCCACCCCGCTGGGGTCTTCTAAGCCTGCTCTCTTCAGAACTGCGAGCCCCCCACCCCTAGGATCTCCCTCCTGTATCCCCTCAAAAAGCCCACTCTACAAGAGAAAGCTGCAGGCTGGGCTTGCAAGCTGCACTGTCTGCTTTGTGTGGAATGCTTTATTTGGGGACTCCGCAGGCCGCTCCCTCCTGGGCTCACTGGACTGTCTTTGTCTGCTGAAAGGTCAACCTGACAAAGGTCAGAGGTCAGCCTGGTCCACTTGGCGGAAGCTGTTCCGTTCTTGCCCCTCCTGCTCAGGGACCCCATTCTCAAATAGCCTCACTCGCTGAGCTGAACTCAAAGTGGTGAGAAAAGCAAAGCGCCACCCTGCCTCCTTCGCCCGACACACAGGCCCTGGGCGCTCTGCTGCCTTCGTGGCCCTCCCTCCCACACGCTGCCTACGCTGCCTTCGTGGCCCTCCCTCCCACACGCTGCCTACCCCTCCCCCATCCCGCGTGCTTGCCAACATGCACCTGCCTCCACCTACCCCACCACTGCTGGCGTCCCCAGCTCCTGCTCACTGACCTCGCCACCCCAAAGCCAAGGAGCAGAGCCAAGGAAGAGTCCCTCGGGAGTACTGCGCGGCACCAGCCAGCACTGTGCCCATCCAGCCACAGGCTCCCGGGAGAGCACTCCAGGCTTACGGCTCCAGACACCACAACACAGTCCAAAGCGAAGCTGGGTAAACTGATCCCAGACTGAAGCGCACCCCAGCACAGGGTCCCCCTGCCGTCGAAGAGACCAGCAGGAAATACACACAGATGGCACGTATCCTCACTAGGCGAAGGATTCTACGTTTAGCCTTCTCCAGAAGCTGCCAAACAAGCTGCACAGGAACAACTCCCAAAATCCTATGCACCCTCAGCCTCAAGGAGCTGGCCAGCTCGCCCTCCCACCCCCGCGCACCCGACAAGGCTAGCATCACACAAGACACTCGCGAAGCCCAGGGACCATAAACGTGAAATTAAGAGGTAAAGTAAAAAGGGAGGAGATGTTTACTGGAAACTTAAGTCCTGCTGCCCAGAAAATACAGGGCTTTTTTTAAACACACACGTGTATATATTACGCCTCTGCCACCCACCTTCAGAAGTAGGTACTCTGCTCTGTGGTGTCTCTTATCTAACCCTGATTACACTCAGCTCGTGACCCGGGAAACCTGGAATAATTACCCACAGCCGAATGACAGCTTTGGCCACACCAGGGCCTGACAAAACCAGTCCTGCATTTAAAAGGATCACCAACCAGCTCACAGGACAAACTCCAGTTTTTGGATGCAGAAAAGAAATCACTTCCATCCACACCTAAAATATACCCACCACTGAGAGAGTGCCAGGGAGTTCCTGGAACCTAAGCATTTGGGGACGTGGGATTTCTGGGGGTGCCGAGAGAAAAGACTTTCCAAACCTAGAAACACAGAGGAGTTTCAAGGAGGATGAGTGGTAGCTGTTCAAGCAGGGATCTGCGAAGATTGCCCCACCACCACCTTGCAGAAAAAGAAAAAAATAATCTAGGGTTAATTGTGCTCCTAAAATAGGAAAATTCCCCAGGAGCACACACATAATCACTGCCACCAGAAATGAAGTGCCCACCCGGCCTGCTTCCCAGAGTACCTGGCCGTCCATCACGCGGGAAGGGAAAAGCCAGCACATTCGTCAGCACTCTTGCCAGCCCTGGGCCACATTCCTCCATTCAACTGTCCCATCCCTCTCCCCGCAGCTTCTCAACAATACTTACCATGTGACCACGGCAAGGAATGCCTTCCTTCCTGTCTTCTTGACTCCAAGATCTCAGTACTACTCCAAGTTCTCCAAGGGCAGGGGCCATACCTTCCCTCCCTCCAAGCACCCTGCTCAGCTTCTTAAAATGTTTGACAGGCTCCCCGTTCCTCTGAAAAATCACTGCTGGCCAAAGTGTCCACACCTGCCCCTCAAAATGTGCCAATGGCAACACCTCTCAGGGCCTCCCTTCACCTGTGAAATCTCTCCAAGTTTAATCAGAGTTGATAAACCCACCTGGCACCAATTAAGTATTCACCCGTGTCCTCCTCCCACAGAGGCAAGCCCAGCCCTTCTCCTGGAAGACAGAAGCCACCTCGGGTGCCCTGTCCCTGTTCGGCCTTTTCCCTTGAGGTTTTTGAGACAGGTTTTCGCTAATCACTAGGTAACTCACGCTGGGTTTAAGTTCGTGACCTTCCTGCCTCAGCCTCCCAGAGTACTGAGATCACAGGCACGTGGGCCACCACAACCAGCTTTCACTGAGGTTTTAATCCACACAGCTGTTGCCCATGGGGTTTCCTAGGCTGGAGGAAGAAATTCTTTGCAGAGGATCAGGACCAACGGGAGCATAGAGATGCTACAGCTGACCAAGTGGTGAAATCCCCAACATGTTCCCAACAATGCACCCCCTCTGACACCTTTCTGTACCCCAGACCCCCTGGAGGTGCTGCCGTGTGGCTAAGGCATGCCACACGGCGTTGGCTGGGGCCTCTGGGTTCATGAAGAAAAAATGTGGGCGTGTGTAACGCCTGTTTGATCCATGCTGCTCCACCCCCACTTAGGACTGAGTTTCCTGAGCAGAAATAACTAACTACAGATGATTCCACGACTTCAAAGATGCTGAAAAACCACTGAAGCAGAGATACAGGGAAGCGGACCTCAGAACCTCAGGGCCAGGACTTGTTAACAGCGGCTGAGAGTACAACTAGCACGTCTGCAGAAATTGGAGCTCTTTTTTCTTTCTGCATCTGTGAATGTGCTTTTTTATTTTCCCAGCCGACCCTATCACCTTCCAGCCAAACACCCGGTCACGCTGAACGCAGCTTTCCACAAGCATCTACAGCTGTGATTCTCGGTCCTGGTTCCACACCAGACCCACTTGTGAATACAGAAATGCAGATTCTCCATCCTCTACCTACAGATATTCTTTTATTTTTTTTTCTTTCTGTTAAATTGGGGATTGAATTCAGGGCCTTCACCGAGCTCTATTCCCCGATCCTTTTTATTATCTGTTTAAGACAGAGTATCGCTGTATCATTTAAGTAGCCCTCGAACTTGTGGACTTAGAACCCTCCTGCCTCAGCTTCCCACAGTGCTAGGATTATAGGCTGCATCACCGGGCCCAGCTAGAAATTCTGAATTAACTGGCCTGGGGCCTGATCTGAGCAGGAGAACTGTATGAGCAGCAAAGATCGGGAACCTTCTACAGTCACTCCAATAATCAAGTATGAATCTGCCTCCATGCCTTACCTTGAACCCCAACCTCTTTCTGTCCTCCCCTGCTGGGCCTGTTTCTAGCCCCAGAGTGATGGCACCGTGATTCTGAAACTATCAGAATGAGTGGCAGATTCGTTTCTTTGAATGCAAGTAAAGGAATCTGAATTTTAAAGCGGAAGGCACTTTAAATTCCTGCTAAGCCAACACCTTCATTTTATAGAAGAGGAAGCCAGGGGCCTGGGTAGCAAGATGACTCACCCATGGTCGGTCACGAAGCTGGTACACAATAAGCCAGGCCTCTACCTCTCTCCCCTCGTGTCACAGAGGGGATCCTCTGGTGGAGGCACCAGGCAAAGGCTGTGGAAAATGACCCGTCCCTTGCCCACTTATCTGAATGCCCCTGGCTCCTCATTGGCCTTAGAAATGGCTGAGGGCAAAGCCAAGCCGCTCCGATCAGAATCCTCCCAGGACCGACTTGCCTGGCTGACTGAGGCTCCTGGAAAAAGCCATCAGCATGAAGAGTCTAGCCTGGCTCTGAAAGGGCACTCTGTTGAGCTGTGGGTCTGGGAGACTGAAGCCAGGAGTGGGTTCTGTTTTCTCGTGGGTAAGAAAGAGCTGAATGTTGCTTTTGAAATCTCTAACTAACCTGTGAACACGTTTCACTTCCTTCCTGTATTTTACAGCAGTGCTGCTGCGGCGCAGCTGGTGCCTCGAAGCACAGGAAGGCTGTGCTCGGAGCCCAGCGGGAGCGGGTGGCCTGCAGCCCCGCTGGCCCCGGTTCCACCATGGATGCTGTGAGGGCAGGGCCGGTATGACAACCACGGGCCACAGTCAGGCAGCATTTCCGCCCGCCACAGCTCGGTAAATCATCCGAAGAATCTGACCGCGCTGCAACTACCACGCGGTCACTAAGGAACAGGCCACCGGTGAAGGCAGAGTGTCCGCTGGGGACTTCGGTGCATCCCCCAGGAGATTTGCCCAGAGGGGACGGACAAAGGCAGGAAGCCCAGAGGGGATCACAGACTAGCAAAAGCCACACCAACCTTGAAGGGCGGCTAAGTTTGCCACTGTAGATGAGGACCCAAGGTGACTCCCTAAGTTACTGGGCCCCCCTCCACCAGCGAGGGACGCCCACCGGCTCAGCACTGAGGATGTCGCTCGGCTGTGCAGCCCTTCACCTGTTCACCTGTCGGTCTGACACTTCACTGAGCCTAGGGGCTGAGCTAACAAAGAAGGCAAGAGGGGCTACGGGAGGAGGGAT
The DNA here is from genome assembly GCA_004027205.1 of Ctenodactylus gundi. Classification (NCBI taxonomy): domain Eukaryota; kingdom Metazoa; phylum Chordata; class Mammalia; order Rodentia; family Ctenodactylidae; genus Ctenodactylus; species Ctenodactylus gundi. The sequence goes on along the minus strand of PVKB01000084.1, from coordinate 608,180 downwards.
CAGAGGACACAGGTCAAGCTCAGTGGTGCCGGGCTGTGGTCCAGGGCCAATGACGGGGGTGGGGAGCCAAAGCCGACAGCCTCCATCTCTGAAGAACCACTGTCCCAGAAGTCACGCCCACCGCGGTGGCAAGTGAAACCCACGACAGGAGTAGCCCGATCTGGGATTCGAACCTGGCCCACCTGGACAGAACAATGTCCTGACAGGGTTCGATTTTCTCATCCCGGAATGAAAGTGAAGAGCAAAAATACCCTAAAACTGCAAAACACAGTGGCCACATGACAGTATTCACAAATCAAAGGCCCTTTTGTGAACAGAGTTGTGTCACCCTCCGCCTCACGGTAACCACTTCCCATGTGCGCCCCAGGAAGGCGACCGTGCAGCCCACAAGAGCCATGAACAATGACCACACTTCCCCCTCATAAACAGGCACTGCTAACCATCTGAGCCTACTGGTCCGCAGCGTGGTTACACCACGGGCCGGGGGACCGGCTCCCCACCTGCCCATGCTCCCTCTGTGAGCGGGGAGCTCGCACCATTAACTTCAGAACCGTAGCTCATCAAACGCAACCAGCCTCATGCCAGGGCAGCTTGGCTGGGCTTCATGCCCAGACTCACCTGGCCACCGCACTTGGAAACCTGATGGGCTCAAGGCGAGTGGCCGCTGTGCTTTGCCTCATGAAGCTGGTCTCAGAAGGACAACCTCCCGTTGGGACTCAAGCGCGTGGTCCTCACCCTCTGTAGCCCTGCCAACCTCCTACTCCTCAATCACCAACAACAGTGACCTGTTTTTTTTCCCTTAACAATCAAAAGCCAAAATGACAACCAAGCAAGAAAAGCAGGCAGCTCTCAAACCCACGTCTTTAATTAGCTTTGAGATGTTCCCTGGGGGTCCCAAGTTCCCCTAGCTCCCAGGTCAACGGGAAAACAAAAGCGGACAGGCTCTGTCTGGGAACTGGGGTGACGTGCACTCTCAGACCTGGAACTGGCAGTCAGCTCACCGAAACAAGACGGCAGGGCGTCCGGGTCTGCAGAAGGCCTTCAGAAAACAGCCAGAGTCACAGCATGCATCCGCCAGCGCTGTTTTCAACTACCAAACACTTAAAGAATTTTTATTTCCCCACCAAACCAGCAGATCCAAAGCCAGCATAATGCACAGAGGCACTGGACATTAATTAATGTAGGGTTTTCTGGCTAGACAAGACTCCTTAGAAAATCCTAGGGACAGGTCCTCCCCCCTCCCCGACACCAAGCTCAGGAATTCTTCGCTTCATTCTGTCAAGGAAAATAAGACAGGTAGAGGCGACAGATCTGAAATGCTTGAAATCCTCTGGCTTGGGTCACAAGACACGTGGTCCTCAGGCTTTGGGGGGGGGGGGGGCAGAGTCCCCATAAGCCTCATTTCCTGTTTTGACCCGAGACACAATACCCTACCGAAAGCTGCCAAAGTCACCACGGACTGCCTCAACCTCTCCCCCAGGTGCTCCAAAGGATGATTCCTCACTGTGTCTCCACCTAAAATAACTACAGAACGCACACAGGCAGGAGCCAGGGCTCGAGTCCCACCCTAGACTACAAAAGCAGCAAGACTTTGGTATTATCTAAAATTTACTAAGTACCTAGCACTCCACTAAGTACCCTAATGGGTCCAAAAGTCTTTGAGAGGCCTGTGCCAACCCACTTTTTCGGCCATTGGCTGCAGGTGGCCTGACACTGGCCGGTGACATGGGGGGAGGCTCTGGGGACGCTGCTCCCCCCAGACAGACCCCCAAGAAGACGCAGCCCTTCCCTTGCCCAGATGCAACTGTTAAGAGAGGGGAATGTCTGCAAGAGCCGTGGCCACCTGTGGACCAGGCTTTGAGTCACCAAGCTAAAGACAGCAGGCAGAAAGACGGGAGGGTTCCCGAGTCCTTCTGATGCCCGGAACCTGCCCGCCTCTGAGCCCCTCCACCCTGCAGCAGCTGCACGTGGGGTTTCAGGTCACCTTCAGCCAGAAGCATCATGATTTGGCAGCAGTCCCCCGTCGTTCTGGCACAGGGACTGGCTTCATGAAGACAATGTTTCCACAGATGGAGGGGGGCGGATTTGGGGGCTGATTTGGGGGTGATTCAAGCACATGACGTTTATTATGCACTTACTTCATTTCATAAGGAGCACGTGACCTAGATCCCACACACGTGCAGTTCACAGTAATGTTTGTGCTCCCGTAAGGATCTAGTACTACTGTTGATCTGACTGAAGGTGGAGCTCAGATGGTAACACTAGCAATGGGGAGCTGCTGTAAATACAGACAAAGCTCTGCTCCCCCACCTACCACTCGCCTTTGCTGTGTGGCTCAGTTCCTAACAGGCCATGGGCTGGTACTAGTATGTATCCCAGGGGTTGGGGACTCCCTGGCCTCTAAAATACCGAATGTGGAGCAGAACCAAAAGAGGCCCCCGCTCCCCGCAGAATCCAGGCACAAGAGACTGAGGGTGTCAGCTTCTGAGGACAGAGAGGGGGCAACAGCGAGAGCTGGAACTCAGGAGAAACAAAAGCGGGTCCAGCTGTTGCCCCAGATGGCCTCAAGGGCCGTGGGACCCCAGAGCTCACTTCCCACGATGATGCAGCAGCAGCAGTGGGTACTCTGCACCCACCACCACCACCACCACACACACTGCATGCAGGGCAACCAAAGCGCTCTGTCTATGACAACCAGCAAGGCCACCACAGCAAGTGGCCGGGCGTCCCAGTTCCAAGGGGTGAGCAGGGCCATGTGCTCGCTCCACAAGCCTGGCACCATCCCTGCGTTTAGCACGAAGAAAAGGCAAGCTCACCGTTACTTTTAATCCCTTCCTTACCATCTCCCAAAATTCTGTAGCACAGGATTATGCGCTAAACTCTCACCGCTCTGGCCAGAAGCGCACTTGACGCCTCGGCTAACACAGAGCACAGGCTGCACTGGCTGTGGTGGCATTTCTTGCATTTTGCAGAGATGGAACCCAATGAGGAACAGACTTCCCTTCCCCACACATCCATCCGTGACCCCCCAACACCTGCGTCCCCATCCCCTCAACGTAACCAGCAATGCAGCCAAGTGTCCCCCAATTCCAGCTGCAGCCAATGAAGCTCTGGTATCAACCTTACCATACCACTTCAGACTGTCGTAAAACACCATGTTGATGAGCTGCGTGACCATGGGCCAGTCCCTGCACCTACGACAGCAACACATACTTTGACGTCCTCCCCTTACAGCAAGAGCCTGGGACCCTGCAGGCCCAGTGCCCCCAATTACAGTGCCTGGGTGTCACAGTCACTGGTACACAGGTGGGGTGGCTCGTGGGACCACTCACCCAGGTTTGCCCACTAGTCATCAACGGTATGGCTCTTTTTCACTCCTAAAAATGTCTTGAATGGTTTGACAAATTATATAGCCACCCCAGATTCTAGAAGGATGAACCAAGTCCAGCCCTGACCGTATCAAGTCATTTTTTTTTCGGAGACAGGGTCTCTGTAGTCCAGGCCGATCCTGAACTCTCTATGTAGCTCAAGCTGGCCTTGAACTCACAGCATTTCTCTTGCTTCAGCCTTCCAAGTGCTGTGATTTCGGGTACGCACCACAACACCTGGCTAATTTTTTTTTTGTGAGACTGGTAAATCAAGCTAGGGCCTTGTACATGCGAGGCTCTAATCACTGAGATATTTTTCCAGTCCCCAAAGTGGCCCTAACATTGTTTTTGTTTGAAAAAACAGTACTGATGTCATGGCTTTTCTTAGGAGGCAGTTATGAAGACAGAGAACTGGAGTGAAGCCCCAGAAACCCAAGTCACTGACCCTGGGAAGCTTCTACCACATCTGCCTGGGGACACAGGTAACCCCAGCCGGGGTCCTGCAGCCAAGCCACAGGATGGACCAGCACACAGGCGGCACTCCATCCCCGCGGCCTATACCAGGATCGCCCTGGGAGAGGGCCAGGTGACAGAAAGGCCAGTGCTGCCAAGCCACCCTCTGATGTGACCACTTGGATCAGTAGCCAAGCTCCTTGACAAGGAACGGGAGCCCACGCACCCCGGGCTCACACTCCTGTAGGACTTGTGCACCATTCACTATGTTCCCTAAGGTCTCTGTACAACCTGTGTGTCAACTCAGAGCTCCAACTCCATCACTGCCAGCAGGGACGACTGTAGCAGCACCACCAGGCTGTCCTGGCCAGGTAACCAGGGCTTACTATTCCACACCCGGCAAACTCCTTTTAATGCACAGCAGATGTAAATAAACACTGTCACCTAGCTAACAAGGGAATTACTGTTTTCTCCTTACTCGTGATGAAAGGGAGGCTCAGAGAAGTTAAGTCACTTGTCCACAGCAGCCAGTACCTTAAATGGGGAAATCTGAGTTGAGCGTGTCCCCTGCCATATACCGCCCTCATCTCACCCTAGCAGCAGGTCTCTAGCAGTGTTCCCAAAAAGGACCCATGGACACAGCTCTGTCTTTTAAAAAACTATGAACCTTGGGACTGGGCGTGCAGCTTAGAGCATCCAAAACCCTGGGTTTGAATCCCCAGCACCACATAAAAAATTAGCCACACCTATGGTTGCGCACACCTATAACCCCAGCACTCAGGAGGATGAGGCAGCAAGATTGCCATGAGTTCAAGGCCAGCCTGGACTACAGAACAAGACGTTGTCTCAAGAAACAACGACAAAACCTATCAAGTCAGCTAGGTAAGATACACGCCTGTAAACCTAGGAGGCTGAGGCAGGAGGGCCATCAGTTTGAGCCCAGCTGGGCAACTGAGTGAAACCCTATCTCAAAATTTTAAAAAAGATGAGAGGGTGGAGATACAGCTTAGTGTGAAGCCTTGAGTTCCATCCCCAATACTGAAAAAGAAAAGAAACAGCAAAAAGTTGACTTTAACTAGGTGAGGTTCATTGTCCCCAACCTCTAAACGGCCACCAAGACTTGTGGTTGTCCTCAGTGGTAAAGGACACGGACCTAAGCTGCTCCAGAGGCTCCTCCTCCAGGAACACACTCCGGGGTGACTTGCGCAGCACGCCCCAAGTCGCTGCTTGCAGTGTCGCCTGGACTGGGAAAGCCTGACCCGAGGAAAGTAAGAAACTGGCCAGGGAGGGTCCGCGTGAGGCTCAGAGAGACCCATAAGGGGGCCGGTTCCACCTCGAGGCTTCGTGCGGCCTCCCCGAGGAAGCCGGGGTGACTCACGGGCTCATTACCTGAGCCCTCCTGGCCGGACTACACTGTCTTTTCTCCTGTTGGCCAACAAACACTATTTTCAACCTGGTCCAGACATAGCCTGAAGCTGTCCACATGGTGTCAGGGATTACGACTGTGACCTGGATAACTCGGGCAGAGAGCCTGCCATTACAGGCCACGGGGCCGGGAAAGGAGAAATACTAAGGCGCTGGTTGCTCCAGCCACGCCACCAGTCCTGCGGCCTACAGAGCAAGGTCCCGACGCCAAGCCTGGCCGGCAAAGAGCACTTGGCAACATCCTGCCCCGACTTTCTCTCCGGCCGCTCCCTCTCCACACTCTGGCCACCCTGGGCTGTCCTGCCATCCCAGACACCTGGCCTTTCCCCCCCTATGTCTGGCCCGGGTGCTTCAATGCACCTCCCACCCCCACTCCTATTCATCCTTCAGAGCCCCATTCACACACTACCTCTTCTTGTCATGCCTTTGGGCATTTCTGTCCTCCCTCCATCTCCCCAAAGACACTGGAATCTTACCAGACATCTCCCAGACCCCACCATAACTGTGGCGGATATACAGGGTTCCTTTCTGCTTCTGGAAAGCTCAGAGACAGGACTTGATCTCTGTGTCCCCTGAGGCCCAGCCCCAAGTCAGTGCTCCACAGATGTTTCCACCAAAGCTCAATCTGTGTCCAGCAGTCTACTCCACTCTGGACGGGCCACTGCTACGGACGGCACCTGCTCGCGAGTGTCCCTGGCTCCCCTGGCCTGGCTGCAGCGGGGAAGAAATCAATCCCTGCGCTTGCTTCCACACTCTCCCAATACCACGCTGACCCAGGGCTGGGCCTCAGTGATGGCCACACAATGGAGCAGATGGTGGTAATGTGGCCCTACCACTACTACTGTTAAGTTCCCCAGCAAGAGTCCCCAGGCAGGCCTACAAGCTGTACAGCACTTAACTTTCTTTTTCCCCTCCACCTTTTTCAAAAATGTTTTATTGTGAGATCCTGAGTTGCCCAGGCTGGCTTTGAGCTTGTGATCTTTCTGCCTCAGCCTCCCAGAGTGCTGGGATTACAGGTCTGTACCACCATGCCTGGCTTATACATCACACTTCAAGCAGGCAGATTGTGGAAACAAACATCCCACTTTGACAAACACCTTCCCGTGACCTACAAGTTCAGGTCTGGATTGGGAGTCCTGGGATCCTTCAATTTCACACCAGAATGTAGGTGCCCAGGATGAGCCAGACCTGGGTCCCAGCCCCAAATCAGATTTGAGCCGATGGCCCCACCCCCAGGTAAGCCCTCAGGCCCACGGGGATCCACTATCCACGCAGACAGACCCTGAGAAGAGGCTTGCGTAGGGCTTAAAAGCAGACGTAGTGGAAGGCCGGGGTCCTGAGCATGGCCTAGAATGAGAACAGCCAAGACGGGCCTGTCCCCCTGGCTGCCTCAGAGGAATCCTCACACGCACAGCCCTAAGGGCAGTCAAGGCCTCAGAACCCACATCCGGGTCACTTGGGAGCCCCAAGTGCCTGACACTAACCACTGTCCGTCCCAGCCCAGCCGGCTGGTGAAGTGGTTCCCAGGGAGAGCCGGAACTGCCTTCCCACCCAGCCCAGAACACAGCAGCCCCAGTAAATAGCATGCACGTCCGTCCACCACATTTACGGGCAGCTATCAGTGACAAAGGCGTGAGTCACCATGCTGCTGCTTCAGGACCTCCCCCTCCCCCACAAGGAGCACTGATTCATCAAAGGCTTTGTTTTTTTTAAGTACTATTATTTTTAGTCAAGCAAACAATTTTTTAAAAGGTGATGGAGAAGATGAGGGGCGAAAGTAGAGCCACCAAGAGAAGATGAATGTGTTCCCAGCTGGCGCTCTCAGGGCCATCAGGGACAGATCCCTTGGCCAACGAGGCGGGGTCTATCCAGGTTTGTCCTCTGGAGCTGAGGGGCATCAGACCAACAGCCAACTCTGTGAGATGGTACAACCAGGCGCTCACGGAGAACCTACTGCGCGCAGGGCACCACCCCATCCGCCAAGTGGGTCTCAGCCCACCCCCGGCAGCAGCCCACCGTGTGGGAGCCCCCACTTGACAGAGGGCAAAAGTGAGGCTCAGCAAGCTGAAGCAAAGGCCCCCAAGGCCTGGACCCAAAGCCCTGCCCCTTCTGCTTGACTGGGTACTTCTGTGCGTTTCTCTCCCCTTTCCCAGGTAATAAAGAAAAAATGTGTGCGGGAAGAGATCATAAAAGGTGATGCTTACAATGTAAAGGGCTCAGGGAAGAGGAGGGTCCCCCAGGCTCCATCCCCCCGTGGTCCCCTCGGGGGAGTTGAAGCAAAAGGAAAACCTCCACTTCCAAGATGAGCGCGGTTCAGCTCCACTTGCTACTCCTCCAAAAGGCCGCTCGGGATCCCTGACGCCACGCTTGGGCTCGGCCCAGGGGTGATTTTTTAAGGAAAAAATGCCTTTGGGCATTTTTGAGCTATGACAGCGTAAAAACAGACCTTACACACACACACACACACACACACACACACACACACGCACACACGCACACACGCACGCAGCATTACTATTTTCAAAGGCCCCAATTTTTTAAAAATGTGTGCTCCACCTCCTCCCCCTCCCCTTCCCCCACAACTCGGCTTGGCAGTTGGCAACGTTAACACTTTGCAGGAAAAGCAACCAGCTAGGTGTGTTCTGGAGATTTCCAAGGCAGACATGTAGACACACAAACACATACACATACAAGTATACACACGGTGTTTCTTTTTTCTTTGAGACAGGATCTCACTATGGAACCCAGGCTGGCCCTGGACTCCCGGCAATCCTCCCATCTCAGCCTTCCAGCATTTCTCAAACAATACTCTGGCCCAAGTACCCAGCAAAGCACTTCAGGAGCAGGACTGCCGGACTTAGAAGGTGAGAGGCATGTGACAGGGAACCACCACGCAGGAAACTCGCTTTCCATTCCCAGCCCGGGTCTCCGCTTGTAACCTCCACAAGGCCAGCTAACAAAGACTCCCGTTTATGTGATCAAGTGTCGTCTGTCTTTAAATAGATGCTTGAAAACAAATAAAGGAACCTTCCTGGGCAAAGGCTGACCTATGAGCCAACATTTTCCACAGGTATCTCTCCCCGATGCCTACCTCTTCCACTTCACCCATTTTAGGCATCTGTGGTCATTAGTTTAAGTAAACTTCCTGCTCTGAGAATAGCCAAAAACAGCCACAAAGGGACAAAAATTGCTCACGGTATGTCAAGACACGGGGCCTCAGCGTCCTCATCCCAGCGCTTGGCTATTTATATCTTCCTTTGTAGTTAAATTTCACTGATTTAGACTCACAGAAAAAGGAACACGTAGCAAGGGCGTAGAGGAGGACGGTACTGAAGTTAAAGACAGAACCGCACAGTTTCATTAATTTCACGTATACAGATCAACTGGGACCAGGCTGATAAGGGTCTTGGGATAACGAGTAAGAAACAGCTGTGGTTCACTGGTAACTGGCTGGGAACAAGTAAGAGCATCTAAAGGGTCTGCAGGAAAGTCAAATCAGAATCAGCAAAGCCTCCCCACGCAGCTCATCAAAGCTATTTTCCACTTGGGAACACCTGAGGCCCAGAGACGTTTAAAGACTTGCCCAGATCACACAGGTAATCAGAAACAGATCTTGGCCTAGAATCTACCCAGGCCTGCTGCCTTCTGCCTCCAAAATTATCCCCCAAACTGTGTTTAGCACGCACTGTTTTCTCTGATAGCATTAGCAGGGAGAGGTTTGCTAAACAAATTTTAGCCTACTTCAGTATTAGCCAAACTTCTTAATTAATAGGTTTGTACTGGGTTTTCATTTGAAATCGAGTCACTCTGTCAAAACAGTGCAGCAGCGTTGCCACTGGCAAGCCGCTCGCTCCAGCGGGGCCTCGGAGACCCGACAGCTGATGGCGGGGCTCGATCTGTTATTTCTCCAACTGTTAACTAGGTCAAAACAAAGAATTATGTCTCTCCCATGTGCACGCACATGAGTGTACACACACAGTTACCTCTGCCAGAAGTCCATAATCTACAGAGCTTGAGGGATCTGGTTTCTCAGCATGGAGAAGAGAGCACTGACAAATTAGCTGAAGACTGAATGCACGCAGCACACTGCAACTCCGGAGAAAGCGTGTTTCCCAGCCAGCAGGCCAGAGGCTACGGCAGCCCGGACAGTGCTGCCCGACCGGGCATTTCGTCCTATCACCCGGCACACAGGTCAGCGCACAGTAGGTGCGCTGAAGGAAAGCATCAGGATGGACCGGATATCATCAGCTTTGTTTTCCTGGAATCACCTTTGTTCCAGAACTAGGAGTAAATGCAGAACCACACTTGTCCAGGGTGGGCTCAGCGCGTCAACTTCCAACTGTTCCCGGGACCCCATCATACTTAAAATACGGAAGTAAAAGGCACCCGGCCCAGGAGCTTGTCAGGAAGCAGCGTATCCCAGGCCTCCCTGGGGGAGGACCGGTCCCCCCAACCCTGCTCCAGACCCTGGGGTCTGCGGAGGCCGCCAAGCCCCCCCCAGGGCCTCCCGTAGCAGCCTCGCCAGCAGCTCTCCTTCCAGCCCCCACACTCTCGGATATGGACTTGGGGAAAGGTAGGGGTTGTTTTTGCGGTTCAGACTAACTAGTCTACACAGCAGAGACAAGGACAGAAGTTAATGAACCTCCTAAGGAACAGGGTTAGAAAAGCTGCACTCCTACCTGAGTTACCTGAAGGGCACTTCGGAGGCATTCGGCCGGTGGGAGCAAGGTTAACAGTGGAAGGAAGCCTGATGTCAACCTAAAGCCAGCCCTGCTTGGCCCCACCACGTCACACAGGCATTCACGGGGTAATGGCCACACAGCACATCAAATGCGTGAACACACCTAATAAATCAACAAGCGAGATTAATGGTTGCTCAGTCCATTAAGTTTTGTTCATCTGAATTCCATCAGAATACAACAATCACAAGTTTATGCTAACCAATATTTATTTTTTAAAACCTCATTTTAGCTGGGCTCCTGTTACGGTAAGCTCCAATCGAATCGATCTTATTATCAACCCCTGGTGTGTCCCATCAAAACAAAATGTCTGCCGCACCCGTCAACTTTTTTCAATTATGAAAATGGGCATTTATGATGCTACATACTCGCAAAGACTTCTTTATCTGAAAAGCTCTTATGTCCATTCAGAAACTCAGGCTTACAGGATTTCGAGCAAGTATTAACCAGGGAAGTTAGAAGCGAGGCCACACCACAACTGCACTGTGATGTGCCACAACCACCTTCAAGCTGTCCACTTTGTGGTGACATTCTTGCTGCCCTTCAAGCTCCTACTGTCTAACTACAGTCCCAGCTCCCTCGGAAGAAAACCTGAATTTCAGGTTTGCAGTACTAAATTACTTTTTGCTTCAAAGAGGAAATGCTTTGCAGTGAAGTAGGAAGACACAGCCACTAACCCTTTGGTGGCAAGTGTCAAGGTGAACATACGCATGGCAGCACGCGGGGCTAGGTAAAGGCAGGAGAAGAGGATCGCATCCTCATCCTCACAGGCATCGCCTCCTGTGTCACCAAGCTCCCGTGATGGCATGGCGGGCCAACCGCGCCCCTCCGACCATCACTCCGCTCTACGCTCTTCTCGGCTCCCACTCAGCTCCTGCCTCCAGCTCCCCCCCAGGTCACCTGTGAGCCCCTACTGCTGCGCACTTTGCCCATCCCTGGTTACAGCTCATGCCCTGTATGCCGGGCAGGCATGTCTCCCGCCCTACACCCTGGGCAGCGGGGGAAGGACTCCATAAAAGCCGGTGTAATTCCACCATTTTTGGATTTCTGGACAGCGGCCTCTTGCAGCCCCTCTCTCCAGCCCTCGGTGGACAAAACACTTTCACTTCCACGGAGCTTACTGCATCATGGTTTCACAAAGCAGGCAGGCAGGCTCTGAAATAGTAAATACATCCTCAAATCCATCCAGGGAGTAAAACAGAAGGCAGAGAACCTGGACGCTGAGCTTTCCCCACAGAGCAGGCTCAGCTGCTAGGAATGAGTTTTCTACCACAGTGATTTCTACAACATTTAAAAGATGCATCCTAGTCCCCTACCCTCCCAAATTCTCTCCGTTCTAGATCTCTAGTTCTGGTGACTAGGAAGACCAAAGGGCAGTTTGACACTCAGGTAACATGTATAGGTGTTTCCCTTGGGGTGGCTGAAGGGACCCTCCCAGGGTTATCTCCGCATCCTGCCCTGGAGCCAGTAATAATGACTCAGACATGCGTGGGGTGCAATCAACAGCTGAGTCAGCCGCCAGTGTCCTGCAGACCCTCCTGTTCCCATGCCCCTAGCAGCTCATAACTCGTCAAGGTTAACAGGACCATTGGAGGGCGGGCTGCCTACTGGCAGCTGAGACTAGGCTCCTGCTCAGTGTGGTTCATGCCAGAGGTAGGGGGACAGAAGATTCTGAGATCACAGGGGTCTTGAAGGGGGTGCCTTGGTAATGAATGGGTCTGTTCCTGAAGCCCAAAAAGCGGGTGTTAAAGATGAGGACCTTTTTTCTCTCTCCCTTCAGTGAAAGTACCTTGCCTGGCAAAGTACCCAAGGTGACAGGAGGAAGCCATACTAAATGCTCAGGTACTCAGAGAGGGAGGAGATGCGCTGGGTTAGACCGAGTATCTGGTCCAGTTCTCCATCTCTCCTCTGGACGTGGTGCCTGACACAAGAAAGCACCAATTCTCTTCCACATAAACACAGCCTTAAGTGGGCTCAGGCCCCCCCCCCCCAAACAGGACCAAGGCACGGACCCCGCAGGAGAGGCCCAACTTGTCAGTGTTGTGGGGAAGGCAGCTTTCCCGGGCTGGACTCCTTGTTCCTCCTCACGGTAGCAAACGCTCCTACTCCATTCCTATGCACCAGGGAGGACGGCACTCGCAGCCTCGGCTCAGGTACTCAACAGGTGGGGAGTGAGAGCTGCTGTTCCACAACTGGTCTGAGTTCTGTCCATCCTGCCAGGTCTGACCCTTTTTCGTGGACCTAAGTCAAGCTCCGAGCCCTTGGCTGGCACCCATCTCTGCGAGTTTTAACCTCAAGAAGCTTGTACCCCACCTCCCCCAGCTTTCCTAATCGCTGAGACCCACTACAGCTGATGGAACATAGAAGCCACGGGTGGTATGGACGTCCCTAGCACACAGCAGTCGTCGGCAAAGGTTGCTGTGACTACTCACGATTACGCATGAAGCAAAACATGCCTGTCATAATCTCCTTTGGCCAAGGACTCCCCACGCCCCAAGCCCAGATCTTGAAGCGATCCAAAGCGTCCAGCCCCTCCCCCATACACACGTGGATGACTAAGTTAGACCTTTTCCTTTGTCTGTTTCCCAAAGCCCTCACTCTAAAGGTGAGCAGACGCTGAGACAAGTGACAAGAGGCGCCACAATCTACGGGCTTAGTAGGGCACCGCGTGAAGCCAGCTAGCCAACCATCTCCCCAAGATGTGGCCTTTAGTTTTCTGCCCATGACCAGAGCAGCAGCAGCTGTTGCCAATAGAGACAAGGTACCCAGAGGCGTGGGCACAGAATCCAGGGAGGGAAGCACATTTTGTGTGAATCCACATCAAGCAACTGGGTTTCCCTAGCTGAGAAAAGATGGAGGATGGGGTCGGCTGAGGGCTGGAGTACTTGCCTAGCATGTGCGAGGCCCTGGGCTTAATCTCCAGGAAAAAAAAAAAAAAGTCTGCTTTAGCATTAGGTCCTCTGCAGGGTTCCTACTGAAGTCACGAGAAAGCCAGAGGCAGGCTGGCTTGACCATCAGAAACATTCCAGGCGTTCACAGGCCTCAGGCTGTGGGGGACAAGGGAAGAGGAAAAGGCAGGCCCCCGCTATGCCCCCAGAAGCAATCTTCCACCAGGCAAGGCCCCTCCTCCACGCTGCCATCAAGCCCAAAGGTCAGTCAAGAACCACCAGCCCAGCAAAGAAACACATCTTGGGAGCAACCCCCAGAGCAGAAACAGCACAGAGGTCCATGCTATGTCTACCCGCCTTCCCGTTCCTCCCTCTCCAACAAAGTTTTCTTAAGTTTAAAAAGAGACTGTCGGCTTTAAGCGTAACTGCCTTATCTGTTTTCCACGGGTGCATTTCCTTCTTGCTTACTTCTAGGACCTAGCAAAAACCACGTGAAAGTGCTCTGTAAATTGTGAAACACTTTCCACAGGCACCGTGTTTTATAATTTTCTTCCCTGTTTCAATGCACAAAGAACTTGCCCCCATGTGCACCCAGGCAGATTAGGAAAAGCTCACTTTTCAGAGAGACCCTCCTCAGGTGGAAAAGTGTGACACTCACTCGCCCGCTCCTTGGAGAGGAAGAACCAGATCAGGTTCTCTGAACATCGTATCACATGGAGTCCCCCTAAGTCACCTCTGGCTTCCGATCACAGCCCCGGGCGCCTCCCCAGACAGCACATACACAGCACAGTGCCTTCCCTCCCCTCCCCCTTAAGTCACTATTCCCACCATATGCGGCATTTATTTCCAGTGAAGGCCTGCCCTGAGTTCCTGTGGACAGATGTTGCTTTGTGCCTGCCTGACACGGCTGGCAGCCCTCACACAGCTGCCCCAAGCAGGTGGCCCAGGATGGAATCCACCCTAGGTCCTGCGTGAGGGTGACAATCCCTTCAGGCTCGGGCCCTGGGAGCCCACTTCTCAAGACTTCCACAGCCTGAGACCCCAAGAATAACACCCCCAAAACACACTCTCCCCTTGCTCTTGGTATAGAAGCAGAGCCAAGAGGCCGTGGCGTCCCTTCGCCAGATCCCAGCGAAGGCGGCGGGAGAGGAGAAGTCACTGACCCCTTCCACCGGCCATCTGTGAGCTCCCGCCAGACCGAGCTAGCGCGATGCGAAGGATAAAGGCGGTCAGGACAGATGGCAAAGCGCTTTGGGAAGGAGGACTCTACAGGAATGCGAGGGCCCGAGAGGCCCGCTTCGGGGCGCATTCTGTTATCTGCCCGCCGCTCCCCGTCTTCAATCGACTGGATCTCTCAAGACTACAAGGAGGGCAAAACCAGCCGGGGTGGGTATTTGGAAGCGGGGGAGAGGGCCCTGCGCGCTGCCGCTGGTCCCCACCACTTGAAAGTCAGTCGGAGTGCTGCGCTGCAACTCAAGTGCGTGCGTGCACAGGGGGCGGGAGACTGGAACAACCGGGTCTAAAAATACTCGATAAAAATGCTAATCCCGAAGGCAAAGAAAGAACCAAGAAGGAATCTGTCAATCACCAGGCTCCCGCTCCGCACCCACAGCCCCAGCTGTACCGACCGCATTCCTGGAGAGGACAGAAGTGGGGGACAGGGCTGAAGAGAAGAAAAGGGAGAGAGACCACCACCTCCACGAGCGCGGGCCGCGGGCGGGAGGCAGCGGCGCGGGAGGGCGGGCGCGGGCCCGAACAAAGCGGGCCTCAACTTCCAGCCCGCAGCTCCGGGGGCGAGGGGTGGGGGGCCGGGCCCAGCAGCACCCCCGTTTCCCCGGGGTGGGAAGCCAGGGTGAGCTCGCGGGCCGGCGTGCCGCGTGGAAGCCCGAGCCTCGGCATCCCGGCCGACGCGGCGGTGGTTTTGTTCGGGGACCCCCACCCTCCTGGCGCGCGGTCGCGGCCCCCTCCTTCCACTGGCGCCGCCCGGCCCCACCTGGGGATGGTGATGCACTTGGTGTTGACGTTCTGCGTGGTGATGGCCTTCTCCAGCTCGTCCAGCTGCCCGGTCTTCTTCAGCTTCTTCACCAAGCTCTTGACCGCCTTCTCGCACCACTTCTCCTCCTGCCCGTTCTGCTCGCCCTTCTTCCAGCCCAGCAGGCGCTTCACGATCGGGGGGGTGAAGGGCAGGATGGACGACATGGCTGCGGAGGGCGCCCGGCGGCGAGGGGGCGCCCCCGGCGGAGCTGGGCGCGGCGGGACGCCGGGGGCGCAGAGGGGGAGCTCGGCCCAGGCCGGCCGCGCGCTCAAACTTCGCCTCCAACTCTCGGCGAACTTGCCGGGGCGCCGGGCCGGGCCGCGGCGGGCGGGCTGCGGGGCTCAGAGCGCGGCCCTGCGCCCCGGGCGCCCCCCGCGGCGGGGAGAAGGCGGCGGGCGGCGCGGGTCGGGAAGGCCCCGAGCGTGGGGTGCAGGCGGCGGCCGCGAGGCTCAGAGTGGCAGCACAAAGTTTGGGTTTCCGCACAGGGTGGCGGTTTGGGTGCCGCCTCCGGGAAGGAAAGTCCAACCCCCCGCCTGACTCGGCTCGCTCGGGGCGCAGCTCCCCGCGCCGCGCGTCCTCGCCTGCCCGCAGGGCCGCTCGCTCGCGGGCTCGCTGGGCCGGCCGGGCGTGCGCCGCGCTCCCGCGCCCGCTCCCGCCCGCTCCCCGTCTCCGTTTCATGCAAATCCGCGTGCAGCCGCCTCTCCGAGCGCTGTCACGCCCGCTCGCCGCCGGGGCCGCCGCTCCGCCCCCGCGCCCGCTGCCTCCGCCCCTGCGGCCGGCCCCGCCCCGCCGCGCGCGCCCACGTGGGCCACCGGGCCGGCGGCGGCCGCGACCCGGTGTCGGCGGGCGTGGGGAGGAAGTCCTGGCAGAGGGGCGGCCGGAGCCCACGCGCGGCCGCAGTGGGAGTCGCGGGCGGGAGGAGGTCACTGTCGCCGCCCGCGAGTTCCGTGGGCCGAGCGCCGGCCGAGCCCGCGGGGCGGGAGCCGGAGCGCGTAAGGTTGGAGGCCCGGAAAGTCGGGGCGCGCGGATCCCCGTCGCTCCGGGGGCCGGTTGTGCGGGCTCACCGGTGCGATCACTCCGGCTGACAGCCCCGAGCCTGCGGGCGGCCGGGGGAGTGGGGAAGGGGAGCCAGTGGCCTCACTGAAGTGTCGAGTCGGGGACCCCAGTGAGCGCCCGAACAATAGCTATAGCCAGGCGGGGGTCCCTTGGGCCTTGTGAGCGAAACACTTAGTAGAAAAAACGGACCCCACAGACATCTGTTGAGTTCATAAGGGAATGAATGGAGGGGCGCTTTGAAATTTATCTTCGGGGAGAATTTACATTCCTGGGTGTCGCAGAATCTTTTGATACGGAAAGATCGAAATTCGACACCCAGTCAATCGGAGAGAAAGCTTTGTTTCTAAAGCTGAGAACTGGGGTGGGGGAGGGGACGGAGGTACGCGGGTGGACGGGGAAGGTGGCGTTTCCAGAGTTGGCCTGGGAGGTTCGCCCGGAAGCACTGGCAAGCCGGGGGGCCTGGGGCTTTTGCTTCCCCCGACAGGCGTCTGCCTACAGGCCCCTGGGCGCTCTGGGGAGTCACTCGGGCACCCCACCTCCTGCAGCAGTGCCGATCCCCGACCGCGGCCTCCCCTGTGGGGCGAGCCGGGTGGCTGAGGCTTTTGTTTGTTTTTAACAGCAGGAAAACCCCTGTGGTGAGAAAGAAGTTATCGGCGAACCCTGGAGGGGCGGGAGCTGCGCAGCCCAGTGAGGTGGGGCCAGTCCACGGAGTCAGCTCGGAAACGGCGGGCCCGCCCCCACCCCAACACTGTCGCGCTGCAGATTAGCTCTCTCTGCTTCTGACACCCAGCGACTGGGCCCTGAAAGGGCAGCCTGAACCCCAGTGGAGCATAACAAGCGGGTGCCAACTCGCGGGTCCGGCTGGTAGGTCACTGGGTCCTGCCCCGTCAGTCCCAGCCCTCATCAAGACAGAAACAAGGGCAGGCTCCCCTAGTGAAAGCCTGTACCCCCAGCACTCTGGGAAGCTGAGGCAGGAGGATCCCAAGTTTGATTGAGCCCAGTCTGGGCAACACAGGGACTTTGCGAGACCGTGTCTCTAAATCAAAAACAAAAATGGGCTGGGGAAGTCGCTCCCTATGAAGATGAGAGAAAAAACAGGCGCGTGTTGATTGCTGTCTTCATTCTGGGATGCCCTGCGCTGCCCTGCTGTGGGATCATCGCAGTCGCCCGTGAGGTAAATGTCCCTTTTGCTGGTGAGGGCACCTGAGGCCTGAAGAGATGGCAAACTTCTCCAGGCGTCCAGAGGCAGAGCTGGGTCTTGAACCCAGTGCTTAGTGAGGCCTTCACTGGCACTCTTACCGCCTCACCCCGCTGTCTTAGAGATGTTGTTATTGAGAGCTTTTTGCAAAACAAAAGTGCTTTACACAAGGACACTATTGTGACACTGTAAGAAATGTTTGCTCACCTGTACAACAGAGCTCCGGATGGTTTTCCTCCCAGGCCCGCCTGGGGCGGATGTGGGCCTCCCACGTGTAAGTTCTGCACACCAAGTGCTGGGAAGGAGTGGACCCTGCCCCCCCACCCCACGAGCTCAGCACCTTTAAAAGGCGGCTCTGGTCCTCAGAGTGAGAGGTGACTGCGCCCTTACCTTGGGGAGCCCTAGAGCTGCACCAAGAGGCAGAGATGGGGGAGTGTGCCTGAGTGGGCACAGAGGGGCCTTCTCAGCCACCATCTCTCAGTGAAAGGAATTCTAACATGAACATCAAATCAAGCAGGTCCCGCCCCTGAGAGGCAGCCAGGTAAATTAGAGGGACCTGCTTTTCGGACCACCCTTTCCCTTTATCTTGCAGAGCCTCTGTTCTCCCGGCTGCACAAATGGAGCCAAAGTCCTGCTTGTACAGAGTAGTGGTGAATTCACAGTTATTGTGGGTCTGCAGGGCGAGCCCCTCGCCTTACGCAGGGCAGGGAGGTTGTGAGGGGAGGCACCGGGCAGTGTAGACCATAAGTTCTAAGGGAGGCCACAAGAGTGGACCTCAACTTCTAAAAATCCTGCTAGAGTGGAGGTGTGCTCAGTGCTTACAGGGCTTAGGTAAAGGCGTGGCCCTGGGTTGATGCCCCAGCCCTATATAAACTGGGCGTGGTGACGCACGCCTGTGATAGCAGCACTTGGGGAGGTGTAGGCTGGAGGCATGCCTTGAGTTCGAGGCCAGCCTGGATTACATAGTTCAGGACCAGAGCAAGTACTTCCTTGAAAAAAATAAAATAAAATCATGGTGTCGGAAGGAGTCTGGTTGATGGAGTCCACGACCTCATCTTCCCCAGGAGAAGAAGTAACCAGCCAGCAGCTCATTGGTGAGACAGAGTCGTGTTTCCCTGTACTCCCTCCCTGTGCCAGCACCCTGTGGTGGGGACCACTGGGCCTGCAGAAAAACAGCGCTGGGCCCATGTGGGAATCTGAGTCCAGCCTTATTCTGTCTCCACCAGTCTCGGCCTCTCTGGCAGAGGAGCTGGGGTCCTGAGCCCAGCTTCACAAAGCCCTGAGGAGGGGTCAAGGTTCCAGGGGACCTCTGAGCTGTGGCTGGATGGGCAGCTGTGGATGGATATAATTTTGTCCTGCCTTCTGGTCTCCTGGGGCCCAGCGAGGCCTGCCTGGCAGAGGATGTCCTTGTCCTCGGAAGGGAAAGGGCCCAGTTAATTTTTCATCCTGTGGGGTGCAAAGTTCAGCAGAGGGACCGGGTGGAGCAGCACTCCGTCTCCCTGGGAGGTCAGCCCCCGCAGGGAGGGGCAGGGAAGGACACGCTCAGGCGCTCCAGGTGGCCCTAGGCGGGGAACACCTGCCCTGCCTTTCTGTTCTTTCCCACTAGCTGGCTGGCTTTAATCAACAAGTGGCAACTCTGGGAAAACATCGGAAGGGTTTCTGTCTTCATTTCACAAGGACAGAAAGGGAAGGGGTTTGCGTAATGACGGTGAGAGGCCAAGACGGGACCAGAACCTTCACCAGGAGTGAGCCAGGCATGGTGGTACAGGCCTGTAATCCCAGTGTTCTGGGAGGCTGAGGCAGGAAGATCCCAAGTTTAAAGCCATCTGGAACCACTTGATGACTTAGTGAGACCCTGTTAAAATAAGAAAAAAAAAAAGTTTGGGGAGGTAGCTCATCATGAAGGCCTTGGGCACAGTCCCCCCCACACACACACACACACAGCAAGCGGGGTGGGGGCCCTCTACCAGGAGGTCTGTGTCAGTCTTGATAGTACCCTCCCCTATGCAGGGCTTCCCGGGACCACACATCCTGAGTTAAACTTGCTCCATTTTCCAGCTGTGAGACTTGGGGACTTGAGTCAATTTTCTCAATGAAAAAATGATGATAATAAACCTCCTTCTCAGGGGTGCTATGTGGAATCAAATCAAGTGACAGGTAGAAAGTACGGCCCAAGCACACAGTAGATTCTCAGCATACAGGGAGGGATGTGGCTGGGGCGAGCCATAGAGCCACAGGGTTCTGGGTACACAAACAAGTAGTGGTTGTTAAAAAAAAAATAGTCCTGGGAGCTGGAGGAATGGCTGAAGGAATGGTTAAAGGTCTTGCCTGGCAAGCGCTAAGTACCCAAGTTCGATTCTCCAGTACCACATAAATTGGGCCTGGTGGCGCATGCCTATAATCTCAGCACTCGAGAGGCTGAGACAGGAGGACTGCCATGAGTCCAAGGCCAGCCTGGGCTCCACAGTGAGTTCAGAACCAGCCTAGGCTGCAGAGTGAGACCCTGTCTCAGAAGAAAAAAAAAAGTTGAAAATAGTTGTGAATGATAATAGCTGCAACAAAATAGCATAAGGCTGCTTATTGGTACACACAACTCTTGCGTGTTTTGAAGGAAGACATACAATTAAAACAGATACACGTTGGCCCCAGGCCGGGTGGTGCGGGCCTCTACTCCCAGAACAATGGAAGGATGAAACAGGAGTTTGAGCCCAGTCTGGGTCACCAGAAGAGACAGGGTCACGCTGTACTACTTCACACTCAGTAGGATAGCTACTAGTTTTGAAGGGTTTTTGTTTGTTTTGTGTAATGGAAAACAAGTGTTGAAGAAGGGATAAATTGTGCTGGCTGTATGGAACACAGTGTGAAAGTTATTCAAAAATGAAATCTGGAGGAATGGCTCAGCGGTTAAAGCGCTTGAGCAAGCGCTAAGCCAAGTGCTAAGTACCCGAGTTTGATTCCCCAGCACCACATAAACTGGGTGTGGTGGTGCCCGCCTGTAATCTTAGCACTCGGGAGGCTGAGACAGGAGGATTGCCGTGAGTCCAAGGCCAGCCTGGGCTCTGAAGTGAATTCAGGACCAGCCTGGACCACAGAGCGAGACCCTGTCTCAAAAAAATAAAAATAAAAAAAAGCCTCGATCGGCATATTGCCCAGCAGTTCTCTTCTGGATTTATTCATACACGAAACCATAGCAGGGACTCAAGTAGACATGTGCACTTTTTATGTTGAGACAGCGTCTTGCTAAGTCATTAAGTTTCCCAGGCTGGGCTTGAACTTGCCGTCCTCCTGCCTCAGCCTCCCAGAATGCTAGGGATACAGGACTGAGCCACCACTCATCAGATTCTTGGAGAGTAGGTGGTGTTTGGCAGGGGGCCAGGGGAGGAGGATAGGGTGTTATTGTTGAATGGTTACAGTTTCAGCTGGGGAAGATGAAAGGGTTGGCTGTGCAACAGTGTGAAAGGCCGAGGGAGCTGCACTCCAAAAATGATAGCTTGTTACCACGATAATGTGTAATAAGATACGTAGTGATCACAGTAGAACAGGTTTTTGAGGTTGGCTATATGGGCTCAGGGAGGCCTAAAGGGGATAAATGCAAGAATCCCTTGAGGGATCTGGGATGGCCCAGGCGCTGTGTGCTGAGGAATATGGTTCACTTAGCCCTCTGCCCTGAGCCGCAGTGTGACGGAGTGGTCAATATATGTCAGTCAATGTACTGATTGCCTCTGGTTTGCGTCTGTTGCTTCCAGCTTCACCCAAATCCATAGGAACGCACTGGCTTGAGCCACGGCCCCCTCTGACAGCCGAGGGAGCAGAGGGCAGGCACTGATACCACTTGGGGGGTCAGTGCTGGGCCCGGGACTTCAAGGATGCAGTTCTGTTTAAAGTTCTGAGGGTTGGGCTGGAGGAATGGCACTGCAGTTAAAGCGCTGACCTAGTAAGTGCAAGGCCCTGAGTTTAATTCCCCAGCACCACAAAAAGCCGGGTATGGTGGTGCACACCTGTAATCTCAGCACTCGGGAGGCTGAGGCAGGACAATTGCTGTGAGTCCAAAGCCAGCCTAACTTACATAGTGAGTTCAGGACCAGCCTGTGATCCAGAGTGATATCCTGTCCATCACCCCCACCCAAAAAAAAAAAAAAAAGGTTCTCAGGGTCGCTATAGGTTGTTTATTATTGATATTATGGATGCTGTACAAGGAGGGACCAGAGATGCAGGGAGTTGAGCTACTGTTGACCAAAACAGGGCTGCCTGGAGCTGCTGGCCCGATGGCTGGCCCAGCCGGCATACCTCCATCCCCAGACAGTTTCTGGTATTGCTTACAGTGTGTCTGAGAGTTCAGGGCTCTGTCCAGGGAAGGTACTGAGTGGGACCAGGTGTGATTCAGGGAGACTAAAGCAGGGGATAGGACTCGGGCTGTGCACAAGCCCAGGCCAGGGGCCAAGAACCAGGGCTGCAGCAGGAGAACAGGATGGGCTGTGGGCAGGCAGCTGGGGCCCAGGGCAGGGTTTGTGGAGTGTGGGCTCTCCCTCCTAACCTTAAGGAGCTGCAGCTCTGGGAGTCAGGGCCAGGAGAGAACCCTGGTACATATAGTCAGATGTGTGTGCGTGCATGTATGTGGGCACACATATGTGCTTAATTTACCATCCGCACAGGTGTGTTGCGCACTCTGTGTGCACAGGTGTGTCAGGATCCTGGTGCGTGGCGTTAAGAGGTCTCTTTCTGCTGCTCTGAGCCTCTTTGTTCAGACATCCTCCCCAAAACGGCCTCCCTCTTCTTGGGGGACATTAAGGAAGTGGGTGCAGGTCGTGTAAGTGTTCTCCCCGCGTTCACGCACTCTTGTCTTCACATACATCTTGTACATACGCTTACTAGTTTTAGAGATTCCTGTGTTTCCCTTTCTTATTTTCTAGGACAGTAAGAGTCACTAACATTGGCTTGGCTCAGTTTAGCTTGTAATGTGAATCTAAAAAAAAATTATATTTTTGAGACAGGGTCTTGCTCTGTACTCCAGGTTGGTTCTGAACTCACTATGTAGCTCAGGTTGGCCTTGAACTCAGGGCAATCCTCCTGCCTCATCTTCTTAAGTGCTGTGATTATAGGTATGTACCACCATGCCCAGCTAATTTTTATGTGGTACTGGGGAATTAAACCCAGGGCCTTACCCAGGGTAGGCAAGCGCTTTAACCACTGAGCTATGCCCTCAGCCCTGGACCTAAAATTAGCAATCAGAAAATCATTGGCTGATCATCATTACGTTTTTTAACACATGCATATGGACAGCTAACACAGGGGTCACTGAAATGAGCCAATTCTACAAAGCAGTGACACTGTAAGTCATTACATTATTTGACAACACTGGCGTGTTATTTTTATACTTAAAATCAATAGAGATTCCCAAGGGAATTGAATGCACACACTGTAAATTTTACGTATATTTGTGTACAACTTTTTTAAATAAAATCAGACTCTGAAAATTGAATATTCTGTGAGAAAATATAACCTAATAAAAATAGATTTTTAAATTCTTTCTTGTTTTTTTGTGACACTGGGGATTGAATCCTGGGTCTCCTGCTAGGCAAGCGCTCTGCCACTGAGCTACATCCCCACCCAATGAAAATAAAATTTAAAGAAAGAAAACACTGACGAGGATCAAAGCTGAGTTGGGTCAGTCCTGAGTGGGGAGTGCGGATCCTAGAAGAGCAACAGGGTGGCTGTCTGCCCATTCTAATCAGGTCGGGCAAGTTGCGGGTCCTGGGGTGGCCTGGTGACGCTGCTGTGTGGCCAGGCACTGCAGGAGACACTGTGGAGTCAGGCTCATCTCTCCGGATGTCTCTCACGCACAAACACACACACATGCATGGGCCACCTGCCCCTCCCAGATGACCCAGCATCTGCCGCCTATGGGATTCTGGCTGTGGGCTCAGACTTCAAGACGATAAAATGAAGGTTAGAGAAACGTGGGAGAAATCCTCCCCTTCCAAGTGAGCTGGCCTGACCAGGCAGAGGGACACTAGCTTCAAGATAAACATTTGGTGGTTTTTATAAACTTAAAACACTTTCATTGCAGAGAAATGTTTTATCTGAATCTTTTGTGATACTGGGAATCAGGCCCAGGGCCTTCACGCTGAGCTGTATCCCCAGCTCACTTTTACTTTTGGATCTGGCTAAGTCATACTCTAATACTGGGAAGTTGAGGCAGGAGGATCATAAATCCTAGCCCAGTTGGAGTAATAAATGTGCTGGGGATATAGTTCAGTGCAAAGGCCCTGCGTTCGACACTCAGTGCCGATGCTGATGATAATAACAGCTAGTACATATTGAGACTTCACAAGGCTGGGTTCTGCTTATGTGGGTTAGGTTAATTTGTTCAGCTTTACAACTGCCTGTGGCTCATGTTCTGGTGTTGTGTTTTGTTTTGTTTAGAGACAAGGTCCAGGCTGCTCCCAAACTCACTATGTAGCCCAGGCTGCCCTAGAACCTCACAGCAGTGCTCCTCCTCAGCCTCCTGAGTGAGGGGATTTCAGGTGTGCACTACCAGGCCCAGCTGTGGCCCGTGTTATTATCACCCCTTGTCAGCAGAAGACACCTTGGCATGACGAGAGGATGTCAGCAGCTGGCTGCGCGGGAACAGTCCACGCACAGGCTCCTGGATAGTCCTCGTCCCAAACACGATAAGGACAAATCCACCACCAGCTAGAAGGACTCACCCCACAGTCGCCTGCTCACCCACGTTTCTGCTGAGTGCGCTGTGAGCCTCTTTCTGTGGGTGTGACACACACACACTGCTTCAAGGGACTGTAGAGAATTTTGTTGCACGGATTTACTGTAATTTACGTAAGCCAGTTTCTCATGTACATCTAGGCTCTGCCAGTTTATCTTGTATTTAAAAATCGCTTGTATTGCTCAGAATTGTGTCACCAAATACCCAACCAAAGCATCTTAAAGGAGGAGAGGTTTTACTAGAGTCCCCAGTTCAAAGGTGTTAGTCCAGACTTCTCTGGCTCCAAAGCAGAAATATCATGGCAGACGGTCATGGCAGCCAGAAAGCTCAGAGCCAGGCAACACCGGAAAGGAAGAAGCGGGGACCAGATGTGCCCCCCCCAGGCCACACCCTCCTGCATCTAGGCCCCATCCCCAGCAGCCCTTCAAACTCAGGACTTTGTTAATCCAGTCAAGTTGATAGCCAAGATCTACCCGCACTGTGCTGCTCTGAATATTTCTGTGCATATGCAGACTTTGTATACGAGTCTGGTTATTTTTCTAGAATACGTCTCTACAAGTAGAATTACTACTTTTAATGCCATTACTACATGGTCCCTGAAAAGCTGTCACCACACCAGCTTACTTAAAAAGAGAGAGATGGCACCTGGGGCAGATTCTTTTCTTATGATCTCATTTACTCATCAACAGCTCCATTCAAGGGGACAAGAAAGTTTCAGTTACAGCTGTGATTTTCATTTTGTTCTGAACCAACATCAGGTAGAGGAGGCCCACAGTCCCAGCACTGGGGGAGGCTGAGGCAGGAGGATCACAAGATTGAGCCCAGCTTGGGCAACCTAGCAACTTAGTGAGACCCTGTCTCAAAACGAAAAGATACAAATCAGCTGGGGATGTAACTCAGTGTGAAGGCCCTGGGTTCCATCTTCAGTACTGAGAGAGAGAGAGAGAGAGAGAGAGAGAGAGAGGTGACTTCCAGTCAAGATGGCAGCTGAGTAACAGAGCTGCACAATGTCTCCTCATGAAACCACTTAAAAATTTGAGAATACAGTCAAAAAGCACCTGTTCATTGTAGCTAGGAGAGGAAGGAGCACCTCAACAACTTAAAGAAGGCCAGGGGAAGGTCAGAAATCCTGAACACATATTAGAAGTAGAGGAAAACAGCAGCCAACTGAGTGCAGCACTGAGCTGCCAGCATCCACAGATGGAGGAAAGCGTGGAGACCAGAACCTCAGACTGAGGTAAGCACGGATGCAGGATGAGTGGGAACTGACAACAGCTGGTAGCCCGAGCCTCCAAAAGCAAGCCTGCAGGTAGTCCGTACTACAAACGCACTGCAAGCTTGCCTTAGAAACGTACTCCTGGAGCCTAGATAAGAAGCAGCACTCAGCGACAATAACAGGCAATGACATAAGCAGGCGCCATTTAAAAAAAAAAAAGCCCAAGACTGAACTGATTAGAGGAAAAGAAGGCATCAGAAAAGTGCATCCGGGTTTTTGGGGTCACTCTTAAACAGCACCTAGGAAAAATATGGCACAGAGATAATTGTGGAGAGGAGAGAAAGGCCACTGACCTCCTGAATGGATGAGTGTAGTGGGAGCACCTCCAAGGATGGAGAGGCCCGTCCTCAGGGGAGGAAGCCAGGACAGGATAGAGAGCTTTGCTGAGGGGCCTGGGGGTGAACAAGACACCACAGAGGCCCTAGGACTGTTAGGTCCTCCCTCACTGCCTACTCCCAGCATAGAACTTGGAGGAATTTAGGCTCCACACCACCCACCCCCACCCCCGCCATACTCATTTAGAAAAACCTCTCTGCTAGGCCTTTCAAGTGAAGTCCCTCAACAACAGAGACATGGGAAGAAGCCAAGGCAATGGGACACCCACAGAGATGCCTGAGACCCCAGAAACGAATGTCATGGGCCCTGAAATAGTGGAACTCATAGGGAAGGAAGTCACAAAACAAATGAGTCGAACAATCAGTTCAAACAAGATATTCTCAAAGAAATGCAAGCAATGATCCGAGGGCTTAAAGAAGAACTTATTAACCAAATTGTGGTCCTAATGGAGACAAAGCTTACTGAGCATATACAAGCCACAAATAAAAATTTGGGTGAGGTAAAGAAAGAAATGCAAGATATAAAGGAACATTTTAATAGAGAAGAGGAAATTTTAAAAAGAAAGCTAGATGGATTTCAGGATATGAAAAACTCATTTGAAAGCAGGGGAAGTTGACTTAAACACACTAAGGACAGAATTTCAGACCTTGAAGACAAGGCTCAGGAAACAAATGCTATAATTAGGCACAACTCCAAAAATAGAAATGAGCAAAGTAGCCGGCTACAACAGATAATGGATGATTCAAAGAGAACCAATCTCAGAATTATGGGTCTGAGAGAGCGAAGACAGCACTGAAGGTATAAGGAATTTATTCAATGAAATCATGCAAGAAATTTTCCCAAATGTAGAAAAAGAAATTAATTTTCAGGTACAAGAAGCTCTAGAACACCAAATAACCTCAACCAGCAACAAGACTCGCCATGACATACCATAATCACAACCTCAGAAACACAACAGAAAGAGAAAATACTAAAAGCAGCAAGAGAAAAACAGACATTATTCTACCAAGGCAAACCCATTTGAATCACTGCAGATTTCTCAACGCAAACTTTAAAGGCCAGGAGAGACTGGAGCAAAATCTTTCAAGCTTTAAAAGACAGCAAGTGTCAACCCAGCTTGTTGTATCCAGCAAAGTTATCCCTGAAAATTGAAGAAGAAGTAAAAATTTTTCATGACCAAGAATCCCTACAGAAATTTGTGACCACTACCCAGCATGACAGAAAATACTTGCAGGGAATCTTTGAGAGAGGCAGAGAGACAAGCAGCACCAAAAAACATGGAGGAAAGGAAACACCTAAAGAGAAAGTATAACAAAAAAAAAGATCTGTATTCAAATCATTTGATTGTTATACTTCTAAAACAGTATCAGCTGTTGAATAAAATCTGTGAAATTTCCCCACATAATTATTTGTAATAGTATATTAGTTTGCAAAACATAATAATTATACTCAACATGGGGAATTGTTATAAAACCTTTAAAAGTATGTATGCATGAATTTATGGATAGATAGGTAGATAAAATGATAAACCAAACCTGTCAAGATGTTAGTAATTAGTGAAATGTGAATAAATAATTTATGAAAGCTAAAAAATTCTGATATAGGCCTGAAGGAATGGCTCAGCAGTTAAAGTGCTTGCCTAGCAAACACTAAGTCAAGCGCTAAGTACCTAAGTTCATTCCCCATCACCACATAAGCTGAGCATGGTGGCACACACCTGTAATTCCAGCACTTGTGAGACTTGAGGCAGGAGCATTGCTGTGAATCCACAGCCAGCCTGGGCTCCATAGTGAGTTCAGGACCAGCCAGAACTACAGAATGAGACCCTGTCTCAAAAAAAAAAAAAAAAAAATTCTGAAATAACGAAGTGTGCCATTATATCTATTGCTTTAAGTGTTAATGTGATATAGAATTAAGTTCACTTAATGTAGCAATTTGATATAGACTTAAGTTTATGTATTGTAGCAATTCACTTATTCAGTCTTTGTTGTAAGTTTATCCTAAGAAAACTGACTGATGTTATCATAACCTGAACATCTTTTGAATGAATGTACAAACATTTACCTTTTAGTACTCAGCCAGGGCATTTGAAATTTAACTTCTTTTTCTTTCTCACATTTTCTAGCCTTATGAAATACATTGTTATTTTTCTTTTCTTGTGTGGACTGGTGGGTGAGGCGATGTCAAAGAATCTCAACAAAAGTATAGTAAGATATGGAAAAATAACTTTTGGTAAATATCTCAATAAAGGGCTGTGCTGGACTCAGAGAAGAGGCATCAAGATTTGGCCACTGCAGCCCATTCAAGGGGTGGGAAGCTTAGCTAAAGAATGGTGATTTGAGTGAAATGAGTCAGACGCAGAAGATTAAGTATGTTAAATATCACAGGGTTTCTCTGATTTAGGAAACCCAGAACACAGGCACTCTATAAAACCACATGGTGTGATAGTGGGAGTTAGGGTGTGGGAGAGGTGGAGGGTGTGGGAGGATCAAAATGGGAAGGGGTTGTAAAGTTGATGCGATATATATGTACAGAAAATACTCCAGTTCATTGTAAACATTATGCATCGCATATGTATGCCAATAAAAATGGTGGGAAAAAATAAAAAGCCCAGAAATGGCTTCTTTTCTCCTACCTCCTCTTCCTGGGTGATCCTACTCAAGCTCAAGCCTCACCTAACCCTTATAAATTCACTCCCAAATCTGAGTATACAGACCAAACTTTTCTCCAGAACTCCAGTCTCTGACACCCAAATGTCTCTGAGACCTGCTCACAGGTGACCTGTCATCTCACAGTTGGAAACTGAACTCACCCACTTCCCCGCAGGCCTCCTCCTCTGTCCTCCAGCCTCTACGGGTGGCCACAGTGCTGCCCAGCCAGCGCTTGGACCTCCTGCCTGCGTCCCACAGCCCAGGTCCCAGCTGCCCTGAGCCAGTGCCATGGACCTCCCCAGCACCAGCTTCCAATTATTACAACAGTTTCCCAATCGGCTCCATTCTCTGCTGGATGCCACTGTGAGCCCGTCGCATTTGCATCTCCATAGTTTTCCAAAAAATCGCTGTCAGTAACACACCACTGTTTCCAGCAATGGTATCCAATAGACATCTAATGAGAGTATATGTAGCTATAAATTTGCTTGAGGATACATTTACAAAAGGGAAAAGAAACAGGTGGCGTAGATTTCAATAATTTTTTTACTGCAAACATACCCAGTATTTTGTCATGTCAACAATATAAAATTTAACATGAATTTATCTCTATCTTATGCGATTATTTTTGAGACAGGGGTTCACTATTTATTTTAGGCTGGCCTCAAACTCACGATTCTCCTGCCTCAGCCTCCTGAGCAAAGACATTAAGGCATGAGTTACCATGCCCACTTCTTATATAATTTTTTGCATGCACTACTTCCAATTCAATTTATCATATACCTGCATCTCCATTAAGACTGGCCACTCTGTGTGCGTGTGTGCGTGCGTGTGTGTGTGTGTGCGTGCATGCGTGTGTGTGTGATCTGAGGATTGAACCCAGAGCCTTTGTTTGCCCTGATCAGCCCAATTTTATCATTTGACGCAGGGTCTCACTAAGTCACTAAACTGCCAAAGCTGGCTGGCCTTAAGCTGCCTTGGCCTCCCAGAGTGCTAAGGTTACAGGTGTGCCCCACCAGGCCTAGCTAAGACTGGCCATATTTTGAAAGCCACCCATGTGTGCTCTTGACCACCCTGCTACACTGCATATATGATATGTAGAAAATGGAGCTCTCCGTCTGTACTGGTTTGGATCTGCAGTGTCCCCCAAAGCCTCATGTACCTATGGATATTGTGTGGGGTTGGGAGGTGAGGCCTGGCTTCCAGGGGCGATGCCTGGGGCTTGACCTGGAGGGTCATGTTCCAGTCTGCCCTTCCTCTGAGACTGGTCTCGGTTCCACACTGTGAGGATCTCTGTTTCTGGAACTCTGGCCCTGACCCCAGACCTGGCTCCAGCCCCACCATGTGATTCCACCATTTTCCAGCTGCCCATCTATGAATGGACTGAGACCTTCTGCAACTCTGAGCTAAAATAAATCTTCCCACCTTAAAGTTGTGGATGTCAGGTATCCTCTCCCAGCAACAAAAAACGTAACTAAGACAATGTTCTTTCTTTGGAGTGGGAGCATGGGGTGCCCTAGACTGGCCTCTGCGGCCTCACCTATATGCCCCATGTCCCCCTCTTCTCTCCAGCACATCGAATCCCCAGCACCTTCATCTCTCATGCCTTTGCTCACATCATGCATTCTGCAGTCGGAGCTTTTCCATGCCCCCAAGCACCACCTGCCTCTCCAGCAACAGGAGCCCTCCTGGTCCAAACCACACACAGCCTCTTTCTCATCCACAGTGGTGCTGGCCCTGCCCCACGCTGCTCTGACCTCTGTGCCCACTACTATCCACACACAGCGGCGTGGTTACCTGCTACTTATCAGAATCGTTACACTAGAGTCTAAGCCCTTGGGTGCTGAGGACCTTGTCCTGCTTCTCTGTCCCCTGCACCTGTGTCCGGGCACATGAAGGCACGTCATAAGTGGGTGGTAGGTGGGGTGAGTAGCAGCCAGCAAACTGGAGCCCAAGAAGTGAGGCGACTTGCCTAACATGTCTGATTTAGTTCCTTTTCCCCATATATATATATATATATATATATATATATATATATATATATATATGCAGTATGTAATGTTTACAGTGAACTTGAGTATTTTGTGCACATACATATCACATCAATATTATGATCCGTTCCCCTCCCCATTTTTGGCCCTCCTACACCCCACCCCCCCCCGCCGTAACTCCCACTATCACACTCATTTGGTTCTACAGAATGCCTGTGTTCTGGGTTTCCTAAATCAGAGAAACCATGCGATATTTAACATATTTAATTTTCTGCGTCTGACTCATTCATCACTCAGATCACCACTCTTTAGCTCAGCTTTCCACCCTAGAATGGGCTGCAGTGGCCAAATCTTGATGCCTCTTCTCTGAGTCCAGCAGAGCCCTTTATTAGGACGATTTGCTCAAAGTTCTTTTTTTTTCACATCTTAGTATATCTTTTCTGAGATTCTTTAACATGGCCTCACCCACCCATCCACTGGCTTAGTTTCTTTTTCATCCCTGTGACAAACACCCAGCATGCACAAATTAGGGGAGGAAAGATTTATTTTGCTCACAGTTTCAGAAGGTCTTGGCCTACTCATGGGCATCAGGTGATGGCAGAAGCCCACGGCAGAGGCAGAGGCAGAGACAGCTCCTCACAGCCTCACAGACAGGAAGCCCAGTCCAGGAGGAAGGCAGAGAAGTAGCACAGACCCTTCCAGGTCCTGTCCCAGTGGTCCACCCCTTCTGGGTCCAGCCTCAGTGTTCTGCTTCTTCCAGCGTTAAGCCCCTAATCTACTACACATCTGTAATCTACAGCCTACCACATGCCTGTCTTCCACCACACACCTATAATCCACCACACACCTGTAATCCCCACCCCCGAGACCAGGCCCCATCTCCTAACAGCACGTGGCTCAATAGATAATCCTTAACATCCAAATGCACGAGACCCAAACCACAACAGTCCCATAACCAAAACGTGGCATCCTGACTTCCACTTCAGGGTGGTCTGGTGCTCCAACCCCTCCACACCCCACCCCACCCCCGGGTTAGGGGACATCAGATGGCCGAATCTGTAGTGATTGAATTGTCCATCCTCCTGCTGAAATCCACGTGGCCTGGACACATTCTTGCCATTTTGGATATGGATACAAATGTTTTGTTACCCTCAAATAATTAGTAAGAAATGACAGGGACCAGAAGCACAGCTGTGGGGCAGCTTGGGGCTCTCGGGCAGACTCCCCACCCTCACAGATGAAGGGGGCGGCTGCACCCTGGCAAGAAGTCAGGCCTGCGAAGTGTTCAAAGGGCTAGAAGCCTGGGTAAGTGGCAGGAGAGGGGACTGCCTGGAGTGCTAGTGATATCCAGGGCCAAGATCTCAACGGAATTGCTTCCAGCAAGCACTGATATCTACACTCCCAGCCTCAGTTTCCTCATCTATGAGCTTAAGAAACTGGCCAGGCATGGTGGTGCATGACTTTCATCTTAGCATTCTGGGAGGCTGACGCAGGAGAATCACAAGTTGGAACCCAGCCAGGACAAGTTAGTGAGACCCTGTCCCAAAATCAGAACAGAGCTGAGGCTGAAG
This sequence comes from Ctenodactylus gundi, assembly GCA_004027205.1. NCBI lineage: Eukaryota > Metazoa > Chordata > Mammalia > Rodentia > Ctenodactylidae > Ctenodactylus > Ctenodactylus gundi. The sequence goes on along the minus strand of PVKB01000084.1, from coordinate 576,475 downwards.
CTCAGCGCAAAGGTCCTGGGCTCAAGCCACAGTTCCCCTCCATCCCAACACACACGCACAAACTGGACACAACTCCACTTCCCTCCTTTGCATTAGGCACAGCAGACATTGCTAATCAATTCCCGAGTTCTTCCGCGCCTTGGAACCCTTTAACACTGCCCTGGAGCTGTCAGGCATCTGGTTGAAAACTGTTTTGGCTTTGAGACTTTCCTAGTGCTGACCTAATTCTGTGGATACATGCACATTCCTCTGGTCTTTGGGAATTCTCTAACAAGATGCAAAGGACTGTGGGAGAGTAACACCTCCTGTTCTTGTCAGCCTTCAAAAGCAGCTGACTCCCAGGGCCAGATCCTGCCAGGACCACCCAGGAGGCCCAGGAGATGAGAGCAGAGGGCAGGACAGGAAGTCCATTGCCTCACTGAGGCCCCACAGGCCCACTGCCTGTGCGTCCATCACGTGGACACGTGGACACATGGCCACAGGGCTTTGGGCCTTAGGACCCATCGTGAAAGTGAAGCATAGCCTCCTGCCCTGGGGTGTCATGCAGTTCAATTCAGGAGCCAGAAAATGGGAGCTCTGTCCCCATTGATACAGGCTGGACAGGAACTCACATCCAAGCAACGGCTGTGTGGCCAAGTGACCAAGATGGCGCCCAACACAGAGCTACCTTTCAATGGAATGACAGAAAGACCAAGGTCCGTGCGCACAAAGGTGCACCTGCCCTTCACATGCAGCTGGGCAGAGGGCCTCGTGGCCAGCAGGAAGCCATGTGTCCACAGGGCTCTCTCCTTCCTCAGCTTGTCCTAAGGAAGTCCATGCCACCTTCACTTAATGTCCAGAATGTACACAATTACACACTTCTCCTGAGACTCAAGCCTCACTTTCTTGGGTTTGGGTTGTATACAAAGTAGAGTTATGTCCAGTCCCTTTTCTGTGTGTTTGTTGGGGGTGGAGGAGAATTGGGGCTTGAGCCCAGGACCTTTGCATTGAGCTATAGCCGCAGCCCTTTTTTTGATTGTAAGACAGAGTCTCACTAACTTGTCCTGGCTGGGTTCCAACTTGTGATTCTCCTGCCTCAGCCTCCCAGAGTTCTGAGGTTAAAGTTCTTTCAGAGTATTTTTTAATGGTGCAGGCCTGTAATCCCAGCACTTAGGGAGGCTGAGTAAGGAGGATGACAAGTTCATGCCCAACCTGGGCAACTTAATCACTTAGTAAAACTCTATCTGACTCAATAATAGTAATAATAATAATAATAATAAAGTTTGGGGATGTAGCTCAGTGTGAAGGGTCTGTGCCCCCCCCCCAAAAAAAAAAAAGTATTTTTGAAGTAGATTAAGGTCAGGTATAGATAGAAATGCGTTTTTCTTCTTGGGCCAATATCAGAAAATCTCTTTTTTTGTTTGTTTGAGACAGAGTCCCACTCCATAGCCCAGGCTGGTCCTGAGCTCACTGTGTAGCACAGGCTGGCCTTGGATTCAGGACAATTCACCTGCCTCCGCCTCCTGAGTGCTGAGACTACAGGTATGTGCCACCATACCCAGCTTTATGTGGTGCTAGGGATTCGAACTCACGGCCTTGTGCTTGCAAAGCAAGCACTTTAACTGCTGTGCCATTCCTCTAGCCCCTGAAGCAGGGAATCTTAACATCTCTGTTTGGAATCACAGCCTCCTTGAAGTGGAGGGTTCCAGGCTCAGCATCCCAGCCACATGGGTTCAGGGTTAGCCAAACCTTGGGAGAGAGCCTGTCACTAATGGGTCAGTGAGCATGAGAGGAGGGGCAGAACCACACGTGGGAACTCCAAGCACAGACATGAATTAGGAGAAGGAATGGTGTATTTTTATGCTGTAGTCCCTTCAAACCAGAACTAAGGAGCCCCACTTAGCTGAGCCCACACACATTCTTTTGTGTTCTCGAGTGTGTGTATGTGTGTGTGTGTGTGTGTGTGTGTGTGCATGCACGCGTGCACAAGCACGCGGGCGTGCTGGCTGGGATTCTCTGCCCATACCCCAACAGGACTGCCTGGACCAACTCTCCTACCTTATTCAATTTAGGAGACGTAGGCTGAGTACCCAGGTCAGACCGGGTGACCAGAAGGCACAGCAACCGGCTGCTTGGGCCCGGCCCGTCCCTCCCGCCTCCCCCTCACCAGGGAGGGAAGCCAAGCTCCGCATCCTCCAGCGTTGTGCAATCAGATCTTCGGCAGGAAGCTATTTGGAGTCAGCCCACATGGACGGCAGCACGTTTCTCGGGGTTAGAATTGGTTTTGTTTGAATTTCAGCCTGATCTGTCAGGATTTCCAGGAGACTCCACCCAGGTCTGTCCAAGTGGCTGTCCCCACAGGAGCAGAGATGGCTCGGCCAAGGTCCCCGGGATGAGACCACAGGCACACTAGCGGCGGCCACTTCGAGCTCTGTTCCCTGGGCTCAGCACTGGAGAAGAGGAGGAGGGAACCCCTATCAGCACACGCGGGGCGAAACGCTCAGGGCCCTGGGCAGAAGCCGTGTGCAATGCCACGTTCCTTGGGACCAGCACGAATCACTGCCAGTTGGACATCCTAGGAACATTGTATGGGTGCCAGATTCTACCGATCTAAGATTCTGGGGACTAAGGTTCCTCTCTTGCCTCTGCCAGGCTCCACTAAGGTCTTGTGTCTGAGGATCCTTCACAAATACAAACCCCACTGCCTGTGGTTTACGGTCACCTTCCTGCGGGTTGAGCAGAGCATTCCAGAACCACTGTGAGGGTCACTCCCCACCTCCAGAGGCTCAAACACACCTGAGAGGGACGCGCACAGGGCCCAGGGAGTCAAGCCGGGCGCAAACTACTTCCAGCTCACCTCCCTTTCCCACCACATTCCTAGCCACCTGCCTGCTCCACAGCAGTGACACCCCTGGTCCATCCACCAGGCCCTGAGCTGAGCCCCAGGCAACCTCATTTACCCAGCATCCCTGCTGCCCTGGCCGGGTCCCAGGGCCTTCCGGTGAGCCAGCCAGCTTCAGAGCCCAGAGGAATGTGGGCAGGGGGAGGAGAAGAACCAGGTGTGGCTTTTGGGGCCTCATCTGGCACATGGCCCAAGGGCAGAGGGCTCCCCGGGCTGGGTGGGTGGGTCTCAAGGACAGGCGGGCAAGTGGTTCGGAAAGAGAGCCAGGCCACAGAAGAGTCCCTGTCCCCTGGAGCTGCCTAACCTTCCCCAGGCCCAGGTGGGCTCAGCCTGTCCTCCAGTGGGGCTTGTAGGACATGTGACGGGGACAGTGGTTTCCCTAGGCTTAGGATGGGGCACAAGGAAAGCAGCTTTGGGATTCTGCTGCACTCCCTGGGTTGACATGTGTAGCTTGGTGGTATAACGCCGGCTCAGCCTGTTTAAGGCTCTGGTTTGGATCCTCAGCCCTGCACAAAATTAAAAACAAAAAGAATTTTTCTTAAAGCTCTATTTCCAGTTCGTTTTTTACCAGGTTGAACTGCAGTTGCAGTGTGAACTGATTTCCCCATCTCTGGGCCATGCTATTGCAAATAACTTACACATGAGTAATGTGGCCACGTTTGTGCAGAGTTTATTTAGATAAGGAAAACAACCTCCGCTTCGTGGGAGGGGCTGCTCAGCGCTGCAGAACCAACCACATTTCCTGGGCCGGACGAGCTTGGTGGGTGGACTTGGAAGCTGAAAGGCCAGCCTTCCCCAGCCTCCTCTGGCCCTGCTGTGGGCCGGAAGGAAGGAGTAGCTAGACCAGGGCACTAGGGGCTGGGAAGCTGGGAGCGGCACGGCCATTGCTACTCCACAGAGTGGCGACCTTGGGGAAGGCGCCCTTCCCCTCTGAGCACCAGCCCTCCCTCTTTCAAAGGGTTGGGGGTGGGGTAGTCCGACCAACATCTAGCCCTGGAGATGAAAAGAGGCCACCACGCAAGGGAAAGCACTTTGTCAACCACAGAGGGCAGGACAAAAGTTAGTTATTAACTCATTCTGGACTAATGCCACGTCCTCAGGCCGCACACACCAGGGCAGTGGGCACAAGGCCAGGATTCAAAGGCCTGGGTCCCCGGCCCTCTCCCGCCCCTCTCCAGGGACATGACTCAACGTTTTTGCCCTGCCTGCGCCTCAGCATTCCCCTCTGTGAAGTGGGGATAGTCAGGCCTCCAGGGCAGGCTCTGCAGGGCTCTGAGCTGGCCGGCTTGAAGCTGAGGACAGACACAAACGCGTTTGTGAACTATGAAACACACATGCATTATTCAAAAGGGTTAGCACCCATCAACCCCCCAGCTACCCGCGCACATCCACTGAGCTGGCTGGCGGAGGCTGGCAGAGCGTGCAGGCACACGGGTCTGACTTAGGACAGGAGAAAGGCAGGCAGCACACTGAGCATTAATGATGGTGCACAGCCCAGCTGGTAATGGGTGGTCCCGCTGAGCTCCTGCGTCACTCCATCACCTTTTTTTTTTTTTTTTTTTAAATCTGTAACCCTTTGGAAACAACGCCATAACTCAATTACTTGTTTTGTTTTGTTTGGGACAGGGTCTCCATTTATACTCCAAGCTGGTTCTGAACTCACTATGTAGCCCAGGATAGCCTCTAACTCCCAGCAATCCTCCTGCCTTAGCTCCCACGTGCTGAGACAGAAAAAAAAAAAATCACTTCTCACAAAGACAGTTAAACAGAAGCCCAGATCATAAAGCATGAAAGCAGGCAGGCCTGGAGGCAGGCATGTCATCTCGGCAGGAGGATCACGAGTTTGAGCCCAGCCTGGGTAACTTAGTGATGTCCTGTCTCTAAAAAAAAAAAAAGAAAGAAAGGAGAGTGGGGCTGGAGATTTAGCTCAGTGTGAAGGCTCCATCCTCCGTGTTTAAACAAATAAAATAACACATGAAAGCAAATATCTGCTTGGGGAGAGGTCTGGGCTCCGAACGGGCCTCCCCACGCCCAGGTTAACCTTGCACAGACCAACACGTGTTAATCCCATCTACCTACCATGGAGTGCCAAAGGCAGGGCGCAGAACTTGGAACACCAACGATTTGCACAAAATCTAAAAATATACAAAATGATAGTGTGCACGGGGCCAAAGGAAGAGCACAGCAGTTAGAGAGCTTGCCTTATAAGCACAAGCCGCTGACTCCGATTCCCCACTAAGAGGTGGGTGTGGTGGTGCACGCCGGTAATCCCAGCACTAGGGAGGCTGAGGCGGGAGGATCGCCAAGAATCCAAGGCTAGCAGAGTGGGTTACATAGTGAAACTCTGTCTCCAAAAAAAGTTTCTAGAAGAAATCAGAGGAGGATATCTTCAAGTTCAGGATGGGCAATGATTTCTTCAACAGGACATAAAAAACACAAAACTTTTTTAAAAAATCAATACATTGGGCTTCATTAAAATTCACAGTTCATGACAAGAGAAAACAAGGAGACATTAAAAACGCAGAGTAGAAAAAGATACTTAAAGTATCTGTACCTGTCTGAAGACATTACCCGAATCTCATGAGAGACTCCCACAAATCAGTAAGAAAAAGGCATATTCAATTATTTTAAATCAAAGTTAAGCAGGACCTATAATCCCAGCACAGTGCAAGGCCGAGGCAGGAGAATTGCAAGCTGGAGCCCAACCTGGGGAATTTAGACTTAGCGAGATCCTGTCAAAAGAGAGAGAGAGAGAGAGAGAGAGAGAGAGGTGAGGTAGGATGGGGCTGGGGATACAGTTTGATCTAAAAGTCCTAAGTTCAAAAAGAAATCAAAGTTGAATAATGCTTTATAAAAGAGACCACTTACATGCTTGTCTAAAGGCTGCTAAGCAGATAAAAGGTGTTTAACGTCACGAACTATCCTAGGTCCTAGGTGACACTGCAAACCCACTAGCACAGCTAAAATCTGAAAGGACGACCACGCGGCACTCTCAACACTGAGGAAGAGAGCGCTCCTGCATTGCACTGGGCACGGAAATTGGTGCAAACATTTGGCGAACTGTCTGACAGCACCTGCTACCAGCAGCATTTGATGTCCCCAGCATCCTACTCCTGGCCCTATGCCCAGCAGAAGTGAGATCAGGCCCTCGAAAACCATGTGCAAAGTATTTATGTATCCATAGATTTTAATATTCTCAAACTGGAATCAACTCCAAGGGCTACCATCACTAGGAGGGGTCATTATGGGATGGCCACACAACCGATCTCAACAGTGTCAGAAAAGTGAACTGTGGTACATAGAGTGAATCTCTCTCTCTCTCTCTCTCTCTTTCTCTCTCTCTCTCTCTCTCTCTCTGTGTGTGTGTGTGTGTTCCTGGGAGTGGAGTCTAGGGCCTTCACACTGAGCTATATCACTAGCATAATGAGACTGGGTCTCGCTCCATAGTTCAGGCTGGTCTTGAACTATGTAGCCTAAGCTGGCCTTGAACTCACAATAATTCTCATGCCTCAGCCTCTCAAGTACTGGGGTTACAGGCATGTACCACCAAACCCAGGTAATGTGATGCTGGGGAATAGAACTCAGGGCCTTGCATTTACTAGGCAAGCAATCTAACTGCTGTGCTATATTCCTCCAGCCTTTATTAGCCCATTTTTAAATTTTTGATTTTTAGACAAAGTCTTACTAAGTTGCTCAGACTGATTTTGAACTTGGGATCCTCCTGCCTCAGCATCCCCAGGTACTGGGATTTTCGGCCTATATTACTGGACCCAGCTAAGGTGAATCTTACAGATGAAATAATTTTGCTCTTATAAAGGTCTAAGCTGAGGATTGGGGCATAGCTCTGTGATTAGAGCACTTGCCTAGAAAAAGCGAGACCCCAGGTTTGATTTCCCAACACCACGTACTAGCTAGGTGTGGTGGTGCACTCCTGTAATCCTGGCACTCGGGAGGCTGAGTCAACAGGATTACCATGAGTTCTAGGCCAGCCTGAGCTACATAGTGAGTTCAGAACCAGTGAGACCCTGTCTAGAAAAAAAAAAACTAACTTGTAGGGTCGCAGATGGAGGTGCCCTGGGCAGCTCCTTCAGGAAAAAGCCTCTGGGGTCCGGGCATGTTCCATAGGTTGATCCAAGCGGTGATTATACAGGTACATTTGCTTATAAAACTCATGAAACTGTCAATATTTACTTGCTTATGGTACTGGGGATGGAGCCCAGGGCCTTCACACTGAGCTAAGTCCCATCCCATTTTTATTTTTGATTTTGAAACAGATTTTTGCTAAGGTAAAGGTTACCTGAGATGGACCAGCACCAGAGATCCTCCTGTCTCAGCCTCCCAGAATGCTGGGATTACAGGCCTGTGACACAAGGCCTGGCTAAATTGTATGTTTAAGATTTGCGTACCTGGGCTAGAGTATAGCTCCATGGCAGAGCCCTTGTCCACCACGTGCAAGGGAGGCCCTAGGTTCGATCCCGGTGACACAAATATTAATTAATTAATTAATTAATTAAAAGATTTGTGTACCTAATGCAAGAGATGCTTTCATTAGGAACTGAACAAAACATATGTGTGAGAAAGACAACTACAAGTTAGGGATGAGCCCTACACGCAGCCATGTGTGCTAGTGGGGACGGCCCAGGACAGCTGACCTGAGGTCTCCCGGGGCACGTGGGACCTCATCCCGACTGTGAAGAGTATGAACTGGAGAGGGGTTATGCCAGGAACACAGACTGGAAGGTGACAGAGCACAGCTGTGCTTAGGGGACAGACCAAAAGGGGTTGTGGCTGCAGCAGAGTCACGTCAGGCCTGGGAAGAGGGAAGCAACCCGCACTGGCCTGCTGAACAAATACTAGATGGATTTGGGTCTACAGGTTTTGGTTCAAACTCTAACTCTGCTGCTGGACAGCCTGGTGACTTTGGAAATAGTCATTCAACCTCTCTGATCCCAGTTTTTCCTTCTGTCAGATGGGTACTGCTGTGGAACCATGCCTCTAAGCTGCCTGGGGACATGGTAGGTAGAGGAGGCAGTATTTCAGAAACACAGGTGGCCCAACATCATGATGACATCGGGGGGACTCTCCGAACGCAACGCCACCATGGGGTGTTGTGTGTCTGTCATATGATTCCCCAAAGGCCTAGAGTAACACAGTAGCTGCCAAGAACTCCCATCACATGACGCAAGAGCTGGGCCATCTGCGCGGGACAAGTCAAGAGACTGTAGAACCTCCAGCTGGCACTGCCAGGTGACAATGGATGGAACTGGAAAAGATGTTTCTGAGAAATTCTTTGAAGAAAGCTGCAAATGTGCCCTATGTGCCCTGGGCCCACAGGCAGAGCAGAAAGTACTTCTGAGGGATCCATAGAGGGCTTGACACATGACCTCAGGAAACAGGGAGCAGGTACCACATGTGCCTGGGTTCAGAAAAAGTGGGGCCACCTGGAGGAAGCGCCACAGCAGTATCCCGTGTTGCTTGGGGTCTCCTTAACAGCATGCCACTCATGTGGTGCCCAGCAGTGGGGAGGGCCCCCAACAGAGCAGTGATCAGCCAGAAGCCCAGGACTCAGGGGAGCTGGAAGTAGAGGAGGAACAAGGCATGAGCCTTACATAGCAGGGCATCCCACAAGACAGGTGTGACACCTGGAGACCTCTACGCCAGCCAGCGGGGACCATCGCTGCCCCACGACCCCAAGGCTGCTCCCAAGAGTAACTCTGGCCACAAGCCAGGCAGTGGCCAGTGTCTCCCCTGGAGCAGCCGGTGGCCCCACCTCATGGCCTGTGTCTCCAGTCTCTCCTGGAGCAGCCGGGGTGGAAACAGGGCAAAGCTGGCCTTGGGTAAGTGCTGGGAAGTTCAGTAGAAACACAACTAGACTTCCTAGTTAGTGAAGTGAGACCATCTTGGACACCGAAGGGCCCAGAAAACCTACAAGACTTGCCTGTGATTTTATTTAGGGAATGGAAGAAAGAGTGGGCTGAAAAGGACAGAAAAACTAAGAATAACAGCATTGACTTCTTGTGTGTGTTGAGCCCAGCTGGCACCACACGGTCGTCCGTTTGGGTAAAGCGCGTGGCCCACGCCAGGTGCACCCCTCACTTTCTCTTGACCATGGGCCAGGCCATGCCCCGGGCCATCCTGACCCTGCTCCAAGCCCAAGAAGCACCTCTTGCCTCCAGGAAGGCCTTGTGGTGGCAGGACAGGGACAACCTTATCATCCTAAGGAACTGCCGCTTACAGCCCACTTCAGTCTGCTGGTCCTACCACCTCGATTCCAGAGACCACAGGAAACACCTGCCTGGGGTAGGCCTCTTTCCACTTCTGAAATGCTATCTGAGGCCACAACCTTGCTTCCCTCGCCCACCTTGTAGAAGAAGCCCATGCTCAGTCAGGGCCCAGCTCCTACATCACGGACCAATGAGTGTACCAAGGTTGGTCCCTGTCACTGACGGTCCTAGTCCTGGGCCCTTGCTCAAAGTTAACATGCAGAGGAAATTGCCCATTCCAACCCCCCGGGATTGTACTTTTAGTTTGGCTTTGGATACACCAAGGAGAGAAAAGGAACTTCAATTACTGAGCACTTGCTGTATACTAGGCTTTGTGCTTGGTGTTTGCTCTGAGCTGTCTTGCACTCCTGAGAAGAATCACAGGAGATTGATACCAACACTCCCACTTTACAGAGGAGAAAGAGGAGACCCAGGAGGTTGGAAAACTAGAAAATGGTCGTGTCGGTGGAGGGTGGGGGGCACCTTCTCACCCTTTCTTTCCCACAACGTTTGACTGTCCTGAATACCAGAAGGCTCACACTCATGTGCTCTGTGGTAGGTGCAAATTCCTAAGTTTCAAAAGTGTTCCCTTCTGGTGTGTGATGCTGGGAAACTTTCACATTAAATGACAAGCCTATCTCGCTTCCACCACGGAGAAATGTGTGCCCCTGGAAGGCTGCTTAACATCTCTGAACCTCCCTTCCCTACTTATGCTGCTACCAACTCCATGGCCCATGACTGGGCCGGGGAGGCATTTAGTTCAGAATTTAGCATGCTCTACATGTCCTGTCATTATCCCTTTTTTTTGTGGGGGGCACTAGGGTTGAACACTGCACTGAGCCTTTGCACTAAGCTACATCCCCAGCCCTTTTTTAATTTTCAATTTTGAGATAGGATCTCACTAAGTCATTATGTGGCCCCGGGCAGGGCTCCAACTTTTGATCCTCCTGGCTCAGCCTCCCAAAGTGATGGGATTACTGGTGTGTGCCATCATGCCTGACTTCATAATCACTTCTGGTTGACCTCATCACAGTCTAGTGAGAGGATAGGGCAGAAACCACAGTTATCTCATGATAAGGATTCTCAAGCTCAAAGGTACCTCAGATCCAAGGTAACTGAGGTCACTGAGGCGGTCCCACCTCAGGGCCTGCATCTCTGCGGGCTGCCAGCACCCTGCAGGTCCTCGCCCACTTCTGGAGCCCTCCCATGGGTTTCTGAGCCTTGGATGCCATACTGCCCCCTCCTACCATGCCTGGGGAGGTGGAAGGGGCCCTGAGGCACATGCAAAAATGGGGAAGGATGTGTAGGTGGCTGGCTCCGCAGGCTCCGGGAGTGCAGCTTCTGTGTGCCTTGTGCTTTGGGGAGCAGCGTGCAGGGGTGGGAAGAGGTGGCTGCTGGGAATAGACAAGTACAGAAGGCTCCGCGGGCGCAAAGCCCGCCCCCGCACGGCCTCCCCTCCTGCGCCACCGTGTCCCGGGCTGTCAGAAGCGCTTTCCTAGCTCCTGCCCCAGGTTGCTCTGTCCCCTTCTCCCCAAACGGTTTCTAAACATGCATAAGCCCTCACTCGGCCTCTCTGCAAGCTCAGTGCTGTCCAGGTGAGGCTGGAGATACCCAGCCCCACCATCCCCAAGGCCACATCTGCGCATCTGGCCAATTCCAGACTTGGACTCTGGGAGCAGCAGCGGATCCTCAAGGCAGCAGAGTAAAAGTAACCTGATAAATCAATGACAGCGCAGAGCCAATCAGGACAACCGCTGAATAGAGAATAGACACGCTGTGTTTAAGTTAATCGTCTCTCTGCTCCAACAGCCCTCTGACGGGGCTGTGTGACGTAGGAGGCGGCGATTATATAACTGGTTTTCCTACTCCTTGCCTCTGTGTTCAGAACAAGCTGGTAAATTTCGCTTGCCTTCAAAATGGAGAAAAAAGACGCAGGAAAAGAGATCGTGTCTGAAGTTGTAAAGGTGGGGAAGAAAAACTAGAACTCTCTATCATTAATAAACAGATGTCGCCAGGTTTGGTGATAAACACCCATCACCCCAACATTCTGGGAGGCTGAGGCAGGAAGATCGCACGTTCAAGCCCAGCCTGGGCAATTCAGTGAGACCCTGTCTTGAGATAAAACATAAACAGGGCTGGAGATACAGTTTAGTGTGAAGATCCAGTGTGTAAGTGGTAGCACCACAACATGCATGAATGGATGAACATAAAACAAGTTTTAAAATCGATGTAAAAGTGACTCACTGGCTTTGGGACCTTAGGCCAACTACGTTTTTTTTTTTTTCTTGAAAAAGAAGGGAAGGGAGGGTGGACTTGGAAGAGTGAGCCCCACCCATCCTCATTTCCGTTTGGTAGGACAACTGTGACCGCCCTTCGCGTCTGAGCAGCCCCACTGGTCCTCAGCAGGCGCCTGAATACTCAGGTGTAGATAGAGGCCTGCTCAACAGAACTCCCTGGCAGCCCTGTATGGCCACGTTTCCCAACCGAGGGCCACTCTCAGGGCCCTAGGGAGAGAGAAGGTCTAGCACTCATGGGAGGCTGGTGTCTCTGAGAAGCGACCGAGCCTTGTGAGGGCAGGACTGGTCGTGAGACATCATGCACAGGGAGCTGGGAAGCACCTGAGGTGACCTGGGGCGGGGGGAGCCTCGGGATTCTCAGGGCAAAATGGGATGAAAGATATATGAGGAAAGGCCTCTGGACAGGCAGGGAGGGCACAGCTGCCAGCACAGAAGGGCTTGCGTTGGCAATCAAAGTTAGAAGTAATAATAATTAGGTGTCCCAAAACCAGGCTGTAAAAAGCTGTAGAAGTTGGGTCATTATCCTGGACACCAGCGCAGGGGAAGGAAGGATGGAGTCTCTAGGACAGCCACCTTGTCATCTCCTCTGGCCACGTAGCAAATTCACCATTTGGTTGTTGTTTATGGAGAGACATCAGGAACTGAACCCAGCACTTGTACACTACACTACATCCCTAGGTATTTTTTTATTTTTGATTTCAACAGAGTCTCGCTAAGTCACTATGTTAGCCAGGCCGGGCTCAAACACGCTATCCTCCTGCCTCAGCCTCGTGGGGTGCTAGGATGACAGGTTTTTGCCACCAGATCCAGCCAAACCTTCCTCATTAGGGCTGGGGAAACTGAGACCCAGGGAAGAGGGAGTGATTGTTCATGCTCACCAAACAGCTGGCTGAATCGGGTGGGAACCTGGGTCCCTGGGCCTGCAGGACCCCCAACCCCCCATCCTCCCCAGTACGCATATGCCTTAGGTTGGACCCCTTCCCTGTGTGCCCCAGCTCCGGCTCTACGAAGTCCACGCCAGCTGTAGAAACTAGTCTTCCTCTGCATCTGTCTGAACAGAAAGCAAGAGGCCGCGGCGAGGGGTGGCGGTGGTGGGGAGCCTGCGGCCCCCAGATGTGGCCCTCGTCTTCTAGGAAGGTGCATTTCTGTCTCTGCGGGAACCAGGGCAGCGCCCCACCTATCAGCTTTAATCAAAGCCCTCGAATCCATTAATTCCAGCTGCCAGGGTTGAAATGGCACGTTTGCAAAACAGAGCTTGCAAAAAAAGAACAGGAGGGTGTTTTATTTCTCAAAAAAAGGGCCGTGAAGCTTAGGGTCTTTCCATACCTACCCTCAGAGAAATAAACCAGGCCTGGGGGCACAGATCCGTAATCCCAGCAGTCTGGGAGGCTGAGGCAGGAGGATCACCAGCTGGAGGCCAGCCTGATCAGTTGAGCATCTTAGAGAGATCTTGTCTCAAAACCAAAAATAAAAAATGGGATTGGGATGCAGCTCAGTGGGGAGGCCCTGGGCTGAACCCCAGTATTATGTGCATGCATGCGCACATGCATGCACACGGACGCGCACACACATGCACGCACAAGCACGCGCGCACGCGCGCGCGCGCGCGCACACACACACACACACACACACACACACACACACACACACACACGACTCCAAAGGGCCAGAGAAACTCTACGTACAGCTCGCAGCCAGAAAGCCAGGTCTCCAAGGATAATGTGTCCTTTTTCAAGTAAGCCCATCTTATCACAGAACCTCTGTTTGCTGTCATGGAAAAGAGTCCAGGGGGGAATGTCACGCAGAAACAGAGACACACGGTTTTGACTCTTTAAATAACTCCAGGCGGTCTGACATCTTAGTCAACAGAGGGAACAAAGGTACTGTGTGCTCAGGGAAAGAAACTATTTTTCTCTTGAAAAGAAAGTAGATGTTATCACCGGGCTCTGGGAAGGTCTGAGGAACGCCAGCCCAAGCCTGACCCTTTTCCAGGGTCACTAAGCACTGCTCTGGGGACTTAGAACCCTTAATGAAGGTGGCCAGCAAATTGGGCTGAACATTGGCCACTGGAAGAGGGGTGGCGGTGCCATTTGCCTGTTTCAGGAAGAAAGTTAGACTGAGAACTGGTAATCCCCACCACCACCACCAGCAACTGCAAACTCATTCATTTGGTCAGGTCAGGAAGTTTGGCACTTTCACCATCTTGTGGGAGAGATGCCATGTATGCCAGTGAAGGATTCCATTGGCCACACTCAGTCCTGTACGCTCAGAGCAGCTCCCCAGAGCGCCAGCGCTGAGGGCAGGGCGGGAAATATCGTGGCAGCCTGGGGATAGAGGATTTCTCTGGGATTGAGTGTCTTTTTTCTGGTCCTCACAAGCTTTGGAGAGAATCTGAATAAGAATCCGGAGAGGACTTGGCTGGGGCAGGTAGTGGGCAATACAGAGCTGTTAGAGATTAAGCTGGGAAGATAATTTGGGTCCCCGTTTGGAGGAGCTGAGGGGCCTTACAACAGTGTCTAAGCTTTTTCCTAAAGGCAGTAGGGAGCCACTGAATGTTCAGGACTGTGCTGGGGAGGAAAGATGAGCTCCAGCTGGTTGCCTACTTATCCCAGAGAGAGAGAGAGAGAGAGAGAGAGAGAGAGAGAGAGAGAGAGAGAGAGAGAGAGAGAGGTATTAAGAGATCCAACCCAGGCCCTTTGCACTGAGCTACAACCCCAGCTTGTTTTTTAATTTTGAGATAGGGTTTCTCTAAGTCACTAAGTTGCCCAGGCAAGGTTTGAACTTGAAATCCACCTGCTTCAGCCTCCCAGAGTGCTCAAATTATAGGCCTCCACTGGGCCCAGCAAAGAGGATTCATTAGTGCTCATGACAAGGTGTTGTTTTAATGAGTCCACTAGAGGCCCATTCATGCGATTGGCTACTTTTCTGAGGCTGGTTGGGAGGCAGGCAGAGCTGAGTTGTTGGAGACTGCAAATGGTGCAGGGGAAGAGGGTTCCTCGGTGGGGGCCAGGGAAGGGGTCTGCTCTGCCTGCTGGGAGCCAGGGCCCAGGAGCTGCCCAGAGCTGCCTGGAACTGGCATGAGCTGTGCAGTTATTACAGTGCCCACTTCAACCACCGGGCTTTCCGTGATAAACCCCTGGATGCTTGGTGTCTTTATAGCCCATCTGCAAAATGTCTGCTCCAGGCTGGACCCAGCCTGATTCTTGTCTAAGTAATTAATATCCCAGCATCCCTCCGAAATCTATCAGCGGGAGTAAAGCTTCGGCAAGGCGCCTGGCATTTCTGGTTATTTGGGGTTTTCTTCCCCTCCTCTGAGGCCAGACCTTGGTGACGTCCATTTCCATCAATACTCTATTAAGAAGAAAGCTTGGGGAGCTGGGGTGCGAGGTAAAAATATTTCCTGAGTAATGGAGGGTTCTGGGGATCAAACTCAATTTGTTTCCTTCCTCTTTATAGCTGCTGCTTATTAAAAAAAATGCCCGAGTCCACTTTCTCTGCCCTCAGTGGCGATCACATAGATTCTTGCTGAAAAGGTTTCTAGTGGTCCATGGCGGAGCTGAGTGGACATGGAGAACCTCAGGGGGACGGAAATGGGAAGGACACAGGCCAGCTGCTGCTGACCACAGGTGGCAGGGCGCTGCAGTGCCAGCTGCCACCGCGTTCCTCACGCCCGGCCACAGCTCCCCCTCTCCCACACTGCAGTGCAGGAAGTGGGGTTAGAGGCCCGGGAGGATCTCTTCCCTTGCCCATCTTTACCTGACTTTCATAAAGAAAAGACAGGTGCTGGGGGGCATATGGAGGGTACTTGTTTTAAATGGCAACTTCCAGGAGGGGTCTCGGGACACCCTGGGTCAAAGACTGGATTAGCAGGAGCTCAGGCAGGAGCTGGAAGAGATTTTTGATTGTTTGTTTTTGTCCTGACTCTCAATATGCATTACCCGTGTGGCATCGGGCAAGTAAAATGTCCTCTCTGGGCCTCGTGATCTTCGGGGGGAGTGAGGGACCAGGGTGGGGACCGCAAGGCCCTTTCTGTGCAGCTGTAACCCTGGGCTCAGAACTGCACTCTGGCCACTTCAAAGGGGTAGGGGAGGGGAAATACCCGGAGAGCTGTAAGGCCCTGGGCAGCCAGCAGGGGGCATCCCCGAGGGGCTCCCTGGCAGCTGGGCACTGCAGCCGCCATGCTGGGGGTCTCCCAGAAGAGAGGTGGGGGCAGCTGTGGTGGGGATGGGGGAGTCACGTAGCAGCCTGGCCACCTGGTTTCTGCTCTGGCATACTGCCCCAATCGTCCTTCAGTCCCCAAAACTAATAGTACAAAAGCCTACCCCGTCTGCCCACACGGTTCATGCGGTGACCATCGCTTCCACACTAATAATCTTTATTCTGGTCCCCACCCCCGGAATCTCTAATAGGAGGGATCGAATTCAGGACTTTCACCCTGAACTATACCCCAGCCACTTTTAATGGTATTTATATATTTATTATTGCTTTCGAGACGGGGTCTCTCTACGTCATTAAGTTCCCCAGGCTGGGCTAGAACTCGGGATCCTCCTGCCTCAGCCTTCCAGAACGCAGGGATGACAGGCCTGCATCATTGTGTCCAGCTTACCCCTGTGGTTCTTCTCCCTGGGTCCTCAGATTGTCCCTGGCAGGCCAGCCTGGCCCAGGTGAGGAGGGAGAGGCCAGGAGACAGACCCCAGGGTCCCACCCCACCCGAGCCTCACTAGATTGTGCCCACCCCGTTGCTGTGTTAGTGCCGGTTCTGAACACGCAAGCTTCTCATCCCGTCGGGCCAGCTGCTAACTTCTCTGAGCCCGGATACAGACACCTGCGGGAGGCGTTGTGTGCTTCTCGGGGTCCTTGCCCACAGAACACCCCATGCCCGCACTCCTTGCAAATGTTCGGGGCAGCCGAAGCAGTGTTTTTCTAGTTGCTTCCAACCAAAGCCCTGAGACCTGTCCCCTCCCAGGCACCTGCCACAGGACAGGCCCATCTGGGAACGGGCCTTGCTGGGACCATGCCCCCAGGCCTGACCCTGGGGCTCCTGCATTTCATCCCCCTCCAGGGTGGGGGGGGAGCCCAGCTCCTGGCCACCAGCTCCCGGCCCCCACCTCCTCCAAGGTGCAGGAAGTTTTCAGAGAGTAGAAAACATTGGCCAGGAGGATTGTGGTTTGGTCTCTTGAGTTTAAGGTTTAACTGAACCTTACGGCGAATCTGGCATCTGTGTGAAATCTCTGCTCCATGTCCCCAGCTGCAGGACAATGAGGGCCATTTATAACTTTGCCCAGGGAATGAAGAACATCTGGTTCAAATCACACACACACACACACACACACACACACACACACACATTATAACAAAACATCGTTCTTAAAGAATCGCGCCCTGCAGCCTTGCAATCCAGGGCTGCGGGACACACAGCAAGGCCTGCGCCCAGCCCAGCACACGTCACCTTATCTGAGCTGCAGGCTTGGGGTGCGGGGGTCAGAGATGCCAGCAGCAGGCTGAAGGTCACCCAGCCAGTGACTGCACCGGGCCCAGTCCCGGTGGCACGGCTCTGAGCCGCAGCCTCCCCGCCCCGCAAAGTCGCCAGCCCTGGGTCCCAGGCCGGCACATGGCGGTGGACGGCAGGCAGCTGGGCCATCTTTGCAGCTACGCCGCGGCGAAGGGGACCTGGAATTCTGGAGTCCCTGGGACACACGCCACACCCGCAGGCTGTGTCCCACGCGGGGATGGGCCTCGGGTGCCAGGGGCACGCAAAGAGCGCGAGGGGCGGGCAGGCTAGTGCGCAGGGCCTGCAGGGCTTCCCGGCAGGGGCAGCCGGGCAGAAGCCGTAGGGACAGGGAGAGAGTTGGGAAAGCGCCGCCTGGGACGGAGGGGACCCACCGGCTGCTCAAGCCCTGCCCAGCCGCCCTGGAAAACCTGACCGAGGCCTGCTCGCCTTCCTTTGGTCTCTTCATCTCATTTTCCTCTCTCAGAGCTGGGGATTGAACCCGCCGCCTTCACACGAAGCTACACTCCAGCCCTTTTACATAGTGTTTAAATTTCTGTGTATAGAAAATGCACACCGATAAAATAAAATTTTGAGACAGGCTCTAAATCACCCAGGCTGGGCTCCAATTCGAGATCATCTTGGCTCAGCCTCCCAAGAGAACCTGGATGACAGCTAAGTGCCACCATACCCAGCTTTTTGTTCCCTTCTGTTCCGTCTGTCTCTTCCTCCTTCCAGGACCCACCCGATGGCTGGGTCCACCAGAACCAGACTGGGCGAAGGCACAGAGACCCCTGACTCATCTGGCACTTCTTTAGGGGAGCCCCTGGTTCCCAATGAGGGCAGAGCCATGTCCCTGTCCTCTTAACCTTTGTGACCCTCTGGCCAGCTCCATTAGAACCCCGGAGTGAGGAGGAGGACCCGGGGGAGCCACCCTCAGCCTTCCTGCCCTGTACCCCGTCATTTCTCTGGCGTGGGACTCAGGAGCTGAAGACCTCAGCTTCCTCAGGCCCAGCCCCTTCATCAGCAGGCAGGCTGTCCTGGGTTCAAGTCCCCGTGCTGGACTTTGCGGACACGTGACCTTGTCAGGGTGTTTTGCTCCCAGTCCGGTGAAAGACGCACACCAAGAACCTCCAGGGGCAACGCGGTCGGGAGGGAATTCAGCAGAGAAGCAAAACAGGGTGACCGGCGGGAGGCAGATGGTAACTAAGTGTTGAGATGAAGAATTCAGCAGAGGGGAAGGACCAAGAGTGCGGCAGGGAAGCTTCTCTGACCAGCTGACACCGAACAGGGGCCCAGAGGAAGGGAAGGAGTGGGATGCCTTGCTGAGAACATTCCAGGCAAAGGGAGCAGCTAGTGCAAAGGCCCTGAGGCAACGGTTTTAGGAACTGGCAGGAGAAGAACAGTGGTAGACAGGATCAGACAAGAAGTGAAGGGTATGTGTCGCACAGGCCTTGTAGATCAGAGTACAGGTCTTGAATTGGATACTATATGGGAAGGGACATGCGTGGGTGTGGGGCTGGCAGAGGGGTGACAAGAGCAAGCTTACACTATTCTAAAAACCAGGGTTAAGGGCAGAGCGTATGGGGCGTCAGGGTGGCCGAGGAGGCGGTGATTTCATTCATCCAGGGCCAGGACTGTGGTGCATATTTCAGATTGGGCACAGAGGGGTTTTAGAACCAAACAGGAGTTAGGGGACAGTCTACCCTTTTATTTTAGCTGCACAGCTGAACAGACGAAGCTGCTGGACAACTGACAGGGAAAATGTGGGTGCCGTGAAGCAGTTCGGGGTGGTGGAGTGGGAGGGTCGGGGCTCTCGAGGGAGCTTGATTTGTTGGTGGGTGTGCTCAGAAGGCATCTAGGTAAAGGAATTGGGAGTTAAAGGAGATCCGAGTGGATGTAGAAATCTGGGAGCCCTTGGAGGAGGTGACAGGCAGAGCTCCGAGACCAGCTGAGGTGACCTCTGACACCCCAGTTTCATCTCCCTGCGGAACCCTGTCCTGAACTCTTAGATCTGCCTGCCTTCTTCGGGTCTGCAGAACACTCTAGAAAAAAAAAAAAAAAAAAAAAAAACTCCAAAAGCCAGAAAGCTATCCGGCATATCTTCATTGCTTCCTGTGAAGGTTTTTTCTCCCTCAGCTGGAAGGGGTCCGAGGGGCCAGCTGGTCTCTCTTCAGCTTTTACAAATGAGGAAACTGAGTCCCAAGAGAGGAAGTGACCGGTCAGGTTCAGGAGGAAGCCCAGATGCCACGTGCTGTCCGCAGTGTCACGGCCGCCTCTCCAAAAGCAGGATGGGAGAACAGCGCCACCAGGCCAGAGACCCGCCAATCCCTGAAGCAGCCCAGGCTCGCTCCACATGGGTACCGGCTTTCACTGCGGCCTGAGCTCTTTCTCTCCTTCCTTTTTCTCCCTAGTCCTAGGGGTTGATCCCAGGGCCTTTGCACTGAGCTGGCAACACATCCCCGAGGGGCTGGAGGAATAGCTCAGTGGTTAAAGAGCTTGCCAGCAAGCATTCAGTACCTGAGTTTGATCCCCCAGCACCACATAAGCTGGGTGTGGTGCAGCACACCCGTCATCCCAGCACTCAGGAGGCTGAGGCAGGAGGGTTGCCATGAGTCCAGGGCCATCCTGGGCTCCATAGTGAGGTTAGGACCAGCCTGGGCTACACAGCGAGACCCTGTCTCAAAAAAAGATTTTAATTAAAATTTTGACTTCACGCTTTCCTTTAAATA
Organism: Ctenodactylus gundi; assembly: GCA_004027205.1. NCBI lineage: Eukaryota > Metazoa > Chordata > Mammalia > Rodentia > Ctenodactylidae > Ctenodactylus > Ctenodactylus gundi. The sequence continues at coordinate 556,814 of PVKB01000084.1, read as the reverse complement.
ACCATTTTAGTGATAGGTACTCTCTGTGAACATTCAGGAAACTGGGATCATCAATAAATGAGATAATTTGTTAATCCACTATTCAGAGACAAATATTATTTAATACATGACTCAGGTTTTATATACACTTCTAATACTATTCACTAAAGCTTGAAACTTATTATACTTCTATACGTGTGGCTTTGTAACTTCATTTTTCTGTTCACTACATTACCCATTTTCCATGTCCTTGAGTCAAAAGAAAGGAGGAGGCTGGGAGTGGCTGCGCACACCTGTCATCCCCCCGGTCGGAGAGGCTGAGGCAGGAGGATCACGGGTTTGAGCTCAGCCTGTGTATTTTAGTTGCTCAGGGAGAGCCTGTCTCAGAATACAAAAATGAAACAGGGCTGGGGATGCGGTTCCGTGCAAAGTGCTCTGGTCACCCCAGTACCACAAAAAGCAAGAAGCCAGGTAGGCAGAAAAGAGAGAGGGAGAGGAGGGGGGCATGACGGTGGGGACAGGACTGGCACACACAGGGCACGGTGGAGCTGCCACGTGAGGCGAACCTAGACCGTGATGGGAGGAACCCGAGGGCCTGCAGCTCGCGTTACAGGGAGGAGCGTGGGGGACGAAAGCTCAGCTGGCTGCTTGGGTCTGGAGAGAGAAAGCTCTCAGGAGCTATGCCAGAAGGGACTACAACGTACCACAAAATAGAACAGAGCGTCCAGGTAGCCATGGCAAAAAGGGACACAGAAAAAGAGGAAGAAGAGCCCCCCTGACTGCCAACATGTTCGACGCACGACCTCTGGGGCCGCCCGGGTCACGTTCCGGATCGGCCACCTTGGTTGGCAAAGTCATCGGCCCCTTTGTGATCCAGTTCCTGGGTGAAACAGGACAAGTGACAGGCGGCTCCTGTGGCTGTTGTAGGAAGTAGGCCGGGCAGCATGCTCAGGGCCTTACGCACAGTCCCTGGCAACTCCCAGGGAACGTTAGAGACTCCCTCCACTGTACTTGTCCCTTGCTCAATTCTGAGATGAATTCTAAGGTGAATTATATATGGAAGGATGTCTGAGCCACACTAGGGCAAGGGTTGTAGCACGTGTGACTGTGACCGTGGCCACAGCTCCACCTCTGGGACCCACTGGGCCTTCCTGGCCGCCCGCTGGGCCACAGCAGGCCCTTCCCGCTGGCCCGCTGCCTCTCGAGTGCTCAGGCCGCCTCCTTGCGGCTGGCTTGCTGCCCAGGCCCTTTCCTGCTTCCTGGTTATTTCTAACTGGCCTATTCATGCCGTTTCTCCTATCATCCTTCCTGCCTAGGATACCTCTTTCTTCCAGATTCCTCCAGGCAAACTCCTACAGCACCTCAAAACCCCATTCAAGAAGGACCGACTGACCGTTCCTTCCTGTGCTCTCCATGCACGTTCTCAGCTTGGAGGAGCCTGCGCCTCTCCTGGTCCCTTGGGACGGGAGCTGGTGATGACGGAGCCTGTGACGATGAAGATGACGGCAGTCCACCCCGGGTCCCGCTTCCCCAGGCCCCCTGCTGCTTCGCGTATATGATTCCAGCTACTGTTTTTTGCAGCCAGCCTATGAGGCACTTGCTATCTCTGTGCTGCACAACAGGAAACTTGGGCACAGGATGCCGAAGAACTTGCATGAGCCGGGCCTCAATCCTAGCACCCTGGGAGGCTGAAGCAGGAGGCTCACAAGCCCAGCCCCGGTAACTTAGTAACTTGGCAAGACCAGGTTTCAAATAACTAACTAACTAAATAACTAAATAACTAAATAAATAAATAAATGGTTGGCTATGCCACTGAGTACCCAGTGGGTGGGCACACTGGATTTAAGCACTGGCGCTAAAAAAGTCTGAGCCCCATCTGGGCAACTTAGTGACTAAGTCAGATGGTGCCTCATATTCAGAAACAGAAAAGGGCTGGAGACATAGCTCAGTGCAAGGGCCCTGGGCTGGATCCCCAGTAGCGCACCCCCCCCCACACACACACACACACACACTCACAGGTAGTGACAGAAATCTTGCTGAAGCCACCCAAGCAGCGACAGGAACAGAAAAGCTGCATTTGTCCGGGACCTGCTTTCAGAATCATCACCCGTATTCTGTGCCAACCTGTCCCCCGGGTCTCCAAGGGCTGTTTTTCTTGTTGTAATTATTTTGTATTGACAAGAGCTCGGCTGTCACCCTTGCCCCCTCAGGGCTGTGGCCAGCCTGATGCCCGCCAGGTGGAGGAGGTGCAGTGGGCACTCTCAGGCTGGGGCTGTGTTCAGGCCCCGCCTGACCCCGTCGCCCTGGCCAGATGGAGGGCTGCTTGTGGGGTCTCCTGGTGGCTTCGTGCTCTGTCAGGGCACTTCAGTCCTGCAGAGCACACACATACACGCACACACGTGCACACCTAAGTGTGCAGGAACAGCAGCCACGTGCTGCGGCCCGATCACATGCCAGGCCTCACACTAAGGACACGCATGCCTATCTCATTCGACCCAGTAAGGGGCGGCATGGCACTGCTGTTCCCACCTTACAGGTGGGAAAATGGAGGTAGTGGCTTGCCGCCATCACTGCCTGGCCCTGAAATGTGGACCCCCTTCCCTCCATGCCGTCTTTGTGGGCTCTCCTCCTAGTCCCTAGCCCAGAGCTGGCACACAGTGGGCCCGCCGCACGCAGCTTGCTGGACTACCGTGGGCTGAATGCACGTCTGCAGCGCCCGGCCAAGCTGCTGTTCCCGGACGGCCTTGCACAGATGTTGTGTGGGCTCCCTCTCTGCGACGAAATGTCACGGCGCTAGTACCCTAGTCCCATTCTTCCACCGGGCTGTGAGGACTGCGCCGCCGAGCCTGGGAGTGAGTCACCGCTCCCCACGCCGCCAGATTGCCCCCAACGCCACGGAAGGCCGCAGCGTCACCCGGCTATGGTGGGTGGCAGGGTGTACCTGTTACAGCTCTCTCTCTCTCTCCTTTCCTTTCTTCCTTCCTTCCCTCACTCCTTCTCTTCCTTGTGCTTTTCCTTCCCTCTGCCTCCCACTCCTTCCTCCTCTTCCCTCTCTCTGATTTCCTTCTCTGTGTTTTTTCTGCTCTGTGCCTGGCGCGGCCCCGGCGTCTACCTGCAGGGGGACAGGGGAGGCCCACCCAGGAGGAACCAGGACGATCTCTGCTGGTGGCCATGCCTCCCACGGGACCCGCTGCTGTCACTCCCCCAGACTCGAGGGTCCTCTCCCCCAACTACGGCCATGCCCTTCACACACCCCTCAGCACGGGTCTGGGGCTTGCTGAGGAGGGCTGGGCACTGCCTGAATGGCATGGTGGCCTCCTGCCAGGGAAGCTCTGGGCCATCCCCAGCCATCCCAGGCGGCTTGCCAGCAGCCACTGTGGCCACCAGGAGGGCCAGGCCCAGGCCCACAGCAGGGCACCCTCAGCGCTCCGGCTCTGGGTGAGCACTGGCCTCAGGCTGACTGGTCTGGGAGCCAGGCCCGGTGGGACCTGCACGGGTGCCATGGATGGGAATGCAAGGGCAGGGAGGCAGGAGCAGGAGCCGGGGGTGGGGTGGGGTGGGGGGTCCAAGGACCAGCCACCAGCCACGCACACGTGGGGGACCAGGGGCGCCAGGGACTGTGCTCAGTCGGCGTCACTGGGAGTGTCTCCGCCACCACCACAGTACCCAGGCACTCTCCACAGGTCACATAGCCAAGCAGGTGCCCAGCAGCCAGGCTTTGTGTGGCGCCAGCCCTGCCCACACGCCCCTTGCCCGGCTGTCGGCTCTGGGCAGAAGCAGAGCGTTTGGAAACTGCCCTCGGGAATGGGAAAAGTCCTGGGTTAGGAAGGCGGGAGATGTGGGGCCAGCGTCCTGCGACCCACGCTGTGCTCCTACGGGCGAGTCTCCTAACCTTTCTGAACCTTGTTCTCCCCTTTTGTAAAATAGTGGTGATGATAAAGCAGAGAAATGAGCCAGCGGTGGCTCACAGCACATGGGTGTCATGCCTGTGCTGTGACTCTGATGGCCGCCCACCCCTTTGGAGGAGAACCCACAGAGCTTGCGGCGGCCTGTGGGGCGCTGCGTCACCTGCCTCAGACACCCACTGCTCTTCCCGCCTGATTCCCCTCCCTGCCCTGTGAGCCCCGCCCCTGCCCTGCTCTCCAAACACACCAGGCGTGCATCTGCCTCAGGGCCTTTGTTCGTGCTCCAGCTTCGCCTGGAACACTCTCTCTCAGGTCTGTGCCATAGCTCCTTACCTGCTGGGTCTTTGCGGAAATGTGGGTGCTTCCTGAGGCCTTTCTAAACCGGTGACATCTTCTCCCACATTTCCCTGCTTCATATTTCTCTGCAGCCTTCATCGTCGTCACAGATTAGAGATTTGGTTTATGGCTCGTGTACCTCCACTTGGGTCTGGTGTCTGCCGAAACCTCAGTGCCCAGCACTGTGCCTGGCACATGGAGTGGGTGTCAAAAAGTATTCCATGAACGAGGGAAAAGAAGGATCATAAATGTCTCCAGGAGTTCCCACGTGGACGCCCTGATCCCCAACTCACGGCACTATTAGGAGAGGGTAAAGCTTAGGAATTGGGGTCCACTTGGAGAAATTAGGTCCTTGGCAGTGTACCTTTGAAGGGCCCATTGGGAGCTTGTGCCCCTTTTGGCGACCAGCCCCCCATGAGGTGAGGAAACTTCCTCTGCCACCTGCTGCTGTCACTCTCGCGCACTAGGCCACCATAGATCCAAAGCCTCAGGCCAAGTGATCGTGGACTGCAACCTCCAAACAGTGAACCAAAGTAAACCTTTCCTCCTCATCAGCTGATCTGTCTCAGGTATTTTGTCATAGTAACAGAAACGTGCCTACCACAGGGATCTTTAGTCCTATTAGCTTGGATCCAAAGTGCCTGCCCCTATGAGGGCCAAGTTCCTGTCCCCCACCCCCCCCCACCCCCCGGAAGTTCCACACATCCCGGGAAAGGTGCAGCCTCCTCCCTCACAGCTACTGCTAAACCCCAGATTGATCAAAGGAAGCATCAGGCTCTCCCACAGCGGGGGTGAGTGAGCCAGGAACATCATGCTTGGGGCTTGGCAGCGGGAAAATGGGCACTTGCCCTGTCACCAGAACCCAGCAGGGGGAGAGAAGCTCCTTCAAATGCCTAATTTAAGACAGGAACCATCAGCTTGGACGAAAGACAATAATCTCTTATGACCAGGAGAGGTGGCGGGCTCTGTCCCCGGCCCGTGGGACTTTTGGAGGAGCAGGTTCCACGCAGGAATCTGTACCCACTTTAAACCTGACTGCCAGAGCTTGCAGCCTGGCTTGGAGGTGCCCTGTCCCAGGGAATTCCTGGGATCCCGGAAGCAGGGTGTTTAATCTCCTTCTCTCTAAGACAGACTTTGACTTACAAGAAAAAGCTGGCTAGTTTTGTTTTTCATCCTTCCCTCCAATTTTTTTTTTTTACTAGCAATTGAAAATCCAGAGCCTTTGCATGGAGCTATATCCCTGCCGCGCCCTCCCTATGCCCCCCCCCCCTTTTTGATTTTGAGACAGTGTCTCACTAAATTGCTAAATTGTGCAGGCTGGGCTCGAACTTATAATCCTCCTGCCTCAGCCTCCCAGAGTGCTGAGATTATAGGCTTATACCCCTGGCCTGACTCATTTTTCCTTTATACAAATTATGGAATTGGTAATATCCTCTTCTGTCCCTGCCTTCCCTACCAGCACCCACCCTACCTTCTAAACTAAATAACCAAAGCACATTTCAGGTGAGCGATGAATATGTGTTGGTAACCTGCTGACCAAACCACAACGCCCTGCTACGTGTCTGTGAAAAGCAAGCAGAAGATACTTACAATTCACGGACCTTTAGAAGCCTCTCTCTCCCCTCTGCCGTCTTTCTGTTGGGTGTTTTGAAGAATTCCAGGTATAACTAGAAACCACAAAAACGGGAATGTGTCACTGTCTGACATGGACTCAGGCCCTAGCCTGACAGACAGCCACTGAGGCCGCTCGGTGGCCGCAGCACCCTCAGGGACCCAAAGCTGGTGAGAGTGGAGAGGCAGGACAGCCTGGGATTTGGCCGCCTGGAGCCCGGACCCCCGAGAGTCCCGCAGGCCCTCAATGCCCCCCGGCCCGTCTCCTCCAAGGCAAAAGAAAAGGAAAAGGCTGGGAGAAGTTACAACGAGAAAGGAGGAGGCAGGGAGAGCCGCAGGGATACGGCCCAGGCGTCAGGTGTGGGCGCTGCTAGCCCCATCCAGGCAGGAAGCCCCAGCGCTCTGCCTGGGGTCTCATAGGAACAGCTCAGCAACCCCCAGAAGCAGCCAGCAGAGCAGGGCAGAGGGACTAAGGCCCACGGTGACGCGGGGACTCTCAGAGTCTGCCACGTGTGATACCAAGAATCAGACATTGATATGTGTCTGAACAGACTGAGGACCAAGGCTGTGTGGAAAAGTGGCACAGTTTAAGGATTGCGTCGTCCCACAGATAAAAGCAACAGCAGCAACAGTTTGAGTGTTTGAGGCAGGAATTCCCGACCCGAGGGCCGTGGGCCAGCACTGGCCGGTGGCCTGTAAGGAACTGGGCCTTACAGCAGGAGCTGAGTTGCAGGCCAGCGTGCACCGCTTCTGCTTTCCCAGCTGCTCCCCGTCATTCACGTTGCCGCCCGAGCTCTGCCTCCCATCACACCAGCAGTGCTGTCAGCTTCCCATACATGTGCAACCCCTGCCGGGCGGGTCCGTGAGGTGTCCGGATGGCAGGCTCCTAACAGGGCCTAATGCTTGAAGATCTGAGGTGGAGCTGAGGCCGTGATGAGCACCCACCTCGCCAATTGGTGAAGATGTGTCTTCCATAAAACTAGCCCCTGTTGCCAAAAAGATTGGGGACCACTGCTTTAGAGCACTGCGCCACAGACTTTACCTAAGTGACTCCTTCATTCTCTGTAGGGTCCTCTAAGTAGACGGGAATGCTACACGGAGAACACTTAAGGCCATTGAGCTACGCCACTGACTCGGTCCAAAGCAGAGAAGATATACAAATGAAGCAGGTGCCTCGCCCCAGGAACAACGGGGACTCTCAGTGCCAGGGAGGGTGTCCAGGCCGAAAGCTCTCAGGCCTCCGAACTGGCACACCCCGGCCCCCACCTAGGCCAGAGCAGTTCAGACTTTTCCAGTGAAGAATACTGTGGGCACATTGGAAAGATTCCTCAGAGCAGGCACTGGGGTCACGGTGGCTCAGCTGTGATGAGCTCAGTGCTTCCCTGGTTTCTTTAAAGCCTCCTGCTTGGCGGTAAAATGCGTGCAGTTTTGCGCACTGCTCTGACATACAGTTGGCTCACTTGCACCTTAGGATTTTAAACTACACTCGACTGCTTGCCCTCACACCACCCAGCTCTGGTGCAAGCGCACACATACGTACACACAAATCTCTCTCCCCCCCAGTTAAGGACTCTGAGGCTAAGGGAGAGAGGAGATGCCACGCCCCTGGTCATGCAGTAAGTGCTTAAGATCAGGTCCACTGGCTCCCAATCCAGGGACCTCTACACAATTCTGTTCTCACAATTTTATTAGAGGTGGCTTGCGCTTACATTTCATATTTGTTTTTGACAAATGAATTGGGAACGGGGAACACAGGTTTAGAATGGAAAATAAACAATTTAATTATGTGGGTTTCATCACCAGGGTTTTTTTGGTTTTTTTTTTTGTTTTTTTGTTTTGCAGTACAGGGGATTAAACCCAGGGCCATGTGTGCGTTAGGCAAGGACTGCTCCACTGACCTATACCTTCTGTCCTTTTTATTTTGAGACAGGGCCTCCCCGAATTGTTCAGGATGATCTGAAACTTATGATCCTCCTGCATAAGCTTCCCGAGTAGCTGGGATTACAGGTGTATGCCACCAAGCCTGACTTACAACCAGGTTCTGATGCTTTTCAGAACTAACCCTACTGTATCTCCCTCTGCGATTAATTTTCTCTCTTTTGGTGCTAAAAGACTTAAAGTATTGTTTAGCTGAGCATGACCCTTTGCTTGGGTCACGGGTTAACTTGTTTCTCCCAGAATTGACAGTTCTGAACCTCTAGCACCTTGAAACCTGGCATAATTGGGAGAGGTGACCTAGTTAAAATGAGGGTACCACAGTGAGTCCTGATCCAATTTCCCTGGTGCCCTCCCAGGACACAGAGATACCCAGACAATGATGCCACAAGCCACCAACAAGTGCTCCCTCACAACCCTCCACGGGATCAGCTGGGCCGACACCCCTGACTTCTGACCTCTAGCTCTGAGGAAAAATACATTTCTATTGATTATGCCACCCAGTGTGGGGGCCTTTGTTCAGGCACGCAGCTCTCGGGGATGCTAACACTTACCCTGGGAGAGCCACGTGCCCAGAGAGGACACATAACGACTCCTTAGGAAAGGGAGATGGATGCTGCCAGGTGCCGGCCACACAACATCTCATCTCACCACAGAGTCAGTAAGAGCCACAAGTCACTTGTGTTTGCTGAGTGTTCGTGACGCACCGGGCAGTTCCCAGCCCTTTTTTCCTAGCACTCACAGCTGGGTGGTTGGAGGAGATATTGTCCCCGTTTTACAGATGGGAAAACTGAATCCCAGTGAGGGGAAGTGGCCAGCCCAGCCACACCTGGACTACACCAGGACTAGGAACCACTTTCCATGAACTTTTGCAGCCACTCTCAGGGTGCTGAGCTCCCCCTAGGCTTCCGGGGTGCGGTGATGGGTTAGGAGCTGGCAGGGTCACTGCAGACTACAGGTGGAAGAAGGGGGAGGAGGAGCATGGCCACCTGGTGCCCGAAACCACCACACCTCAGTCCTGCAGACGGCCCCCATCACGGTGGGGTCAGGGGAGAACAGGCCTGAGGGGCTGAGGGCTCAAGCCAGACGGCTGGAAATTCCTCCGCCTGGCCACGGAGGCTTGGAGAACAAAAGCTCCCACTGCAGGAAAACAGCTTCCTGCTCGGGCCCCTTGCACAGGGCTCTGGTTTCAACCACACAGCCAGTGAAGTCATCCTGGTGGGCTGGTGACAGCGGGGCTTCCAGGGAGGAGTGAGGCCGGCAGTACGGCTGAGCTCCTCCTCTGGAGGCTGCCGGCCTGCTCAGTGCCCAAGAGTCCCCTCTGGACAGCAGGGAAACGCCGTGGCCAAGCCCAAGGTAAGGAGCCCCAGCCAGGGGGCTCGGCACAGCCACGCTCTGCCTGTGACTGCAGCACTTCTTTCCAGTGCAGAGAGCAAGGCAGGCACCGTGCCTGAGCTCTTAGCCTCTTGCCAGCTGGAAACTGGGCCTAGAAAAGTGAAGTTGAGCACTCAATTAGTCATCAGTAAATGAGTCCCGGAGGCCGTCCTCATTCTCTTCCCGAAATTCTTGATAATTTAGGGTAAGAACGTCACATCGGTGCTGCTCACTGGCATCAGACTTGCCCACATCCTTACGGTGTCTTCTGGGTTTGCCTAGGCTCAGAGGGTTATCACCTTCTTTCAAGAAGTCCTAAGTGAGTCCCATGGTGGCCCACGCCGGGTCTTGTTCACCACTCCGTCACCAGACCTGGACTACCAAAAGGGCTCGGGATACATCGGTCAGATGAGTGAGAAGTACAAGTTCACAGGAGTTAGTTGATTTGGATCTGAGAGGCGCAGGAACGGCTGGCATGTGAACCTGGCCCTCCGGCTTCTGGGCCCGAGCTTACTGTATTAGAGGAGCTTTTCCATATTGCCATTACTATTATACTAAAATCACAGTACCTATAATCCCAGCACTTGGGAGGCTGAGGCAGGCCATGTGTTCAAAGTCAGTCTGTGCTACATAGTGAGTTCATCATCAGCCCGAACTACCAGAGTAAGAAACTGCCTCAAAAAAATGAAATCATGGTAGTCAGAGCTGGGATGGACCTGACATATGACTAAAGTTGACTTTTTTTTTTTTTTTTAAATTCAGTCCTGGTATTAAACCCAGGGCCTCTGCACTAAGTTACATCACTGGCCTCTTGCTCCCCCCACCCCCATATCCTTTTCTTTTAATTTATGAGACAGGATCTTGCTAAATTTTTCACACTAAGCTGTAATTTGCAATCCTCCCACCTCAGCTTCCCAGTGGTCTGGAATTACAGGCATGCACCACCGTGTTGGGTGACAGGTGGGAAGTCAGGGCCGGGGAAGGGGACACGGCAGATGCGCTTGATGGCCAGACCTGCCCAACTGGAGCTGACTTCTAAATATTACGCATGCGCGGTGTCCTGCCAGTAGGTGAGGAGCACCTGCCTGAACCCCAGTCCCCTCTCTTTTCTGCAGAAGCATCAGCCACAAGCGGGAACCATGTTTGGTCCAGCACAGCCCCCAGGTCTGTTCTGCTTGGCCAGCACCTGGGTTGGGACCCTCTGCCCTGCATTAGCCCTGTGTGACTTGTGAGGCGCAGCTCATTGTGTCTGTGTAAAGAGATTCCAGCTCTGCCTGCAGAGCTGGCTGGGTCCCCCCACTGGGAGACACTGTTACACCCATTCTCTCCCTTCCACAAATATTTACTCAGTGCCCTTTTGATGCCAGATTTTGGGTCCCCAGGAGCTCTTGCTCCCTACTCCCTGTAAGGCAAATACCCCAGGGAGTGAGCCATCTGAAGCTAGTGAACCCTCACCCCGCGCCATCACAGGGACGGTTTCAACAGCAGGCTGGGCGCACCCACTGGGCTGGCAATGCCACCCGCAAAGACCAGCCACAGACCAGAGGACCCCAAGACCCACGCAAGAAAACACAGGCGTGAGAGATTGCATCTCCAGCTCGCGTTCCACTTTCAAGGTGGCGTTGGCGGGAGGTGCCTGGGCATGGGCGTGGATGAGTTTAAAGCTGATTGCGCTGTTAGGAGGTGGTGGCCGGCAGGAAGAGGCTGGTCATGGGGTCACCAGCGCGTGACCTGCGCGGGTGTGTTCAGTCCGCCCTCTCTGCGCCCCTCCCAGGGAAGGGCCGCTCTCCCTCGCCGTGCCCTATGGCCACGCTGTCTCTGCCGTGGAGCCAAGGTCATGGAATGAGCCCACTGAAGCTGTGAGCCAAAGCACACCTCTCGCCTTTCAAGTCATGGGAGGCAGGCGTTTCGTCCCAGTTCCGGGAAAGCCCAGGCGTGACGGTTTGGCACAGGAGACACCACCTTTTCTGAACTGGCAGTGTTGTTATTTTGGTACACTTCTGTTGGAGGTAGGGAGCTTCCGGACTTTACAGAGCTTAACTGGGTCAAGCTGGCAGGCAGCTAAGTGCAACACCACCCCGACCCACACGGGCTGGGCTAAAGTTCTAGGGCAGAGGAACCTCAAATGTGATAGGAACTTTATGGGTGACGTCATACAGCTCACACAATCCTCAGCATCTTATAGGTGGAGGAGAGTGCAATTCCAGTTGCTAAGCAGGATTCACATGGTGACATTATTAAATAGGAACAGACATACACCTAGAGCTGACACTTGGTAAATATCTGTTCGATGAATGATTCTTTTGGTTCCAAAGTCCACCTTGAATCCTCCTGCCTCAGCCTCCCGAGTGCTGGGATCACAGGCATGCACCACCACGCCCAGCTTATGCAGTGCTGGGGAACTGAACCCAGGACTTTGTGCTTGCTAGGCAAGCGCTCTAAGTGCTGTGCTGTTCCCCCAGCCCCTGTTCTGTATTTTATTCAACAAAAGCCTTTCTTGTCTCTGATTATGGATTTTCTTTTACGGTGATAAATGGAGAATTGCCTTTTCTTGTCTTGTTCCTCAGACATCCACACAACCTTGCCTGCAGTAGACCGCAGAAAGTAACAGAAGCCGGAGCGCCTGCCCCTCCCCTCTGCGTCACACAGGGTACCCCAGCGGCTCCCAGACACATCAACATATTTTAAAATGTACCATATAAAGACTTTTTTTTTTTTTGCTCAGGATTAAATTGTCACAATATTTGAAGTAAAACTAAAGTTATACTAAAAATTACGCAGCCACTAAATTCAGTGTATCGGGTGTCTCACAACCTGCCACATGTCGGAAATGCATCACAGGATACCTTATAATTCTTTCTAAAATATGTATTATATTTTAATTGTTTTCCTTGGATTATTTCCAGTTTTATTATATGTTGGATTTGCTCTGGATTGCTTAATCTCTCCCACTGATCACGGTATTTCCATTGTTACCATACAGTTCGGATAACTGTCATTTTATCCAGTGGACTAGATCGCCATCATATTCTATACAAAGAGGTATTCGTCTTCTTCACCGTTTAGTCTGTAAACAATATCACTTTTCACTTATAAGACTCAGGTGAAGTGTCCTTCCTTCATGAGCCCCTGTACGTACATGGTGCATTAAAACTATGCATAACACAGAGAATTGCTGCCCTTGCTAACTCGAGGTACCTGGGCCGGAGCAGGTGTGCTCGTGTTCATTTCTCTTGGCTTTCCCAACACAGCTCTACTGCAGCCTTCTGTGAGGATATCTCACGACTGATGTCCAAGTGTTGGCCATTCGGTGAGGGTAGTACCTTCTCTGGAATTTTCTCTCTGCACAGCACCGAGAGCAGAAAGGGGCTCTTGGAAGTCTTGGAAACCGGACAAGACCTCCGGGGTGTGGCCAGCGCTACTCTATGAGAGGATAGGGCTCGAGTGGGAAGGGCCATGGGACCTGTGGGAACGCAGCAAGAGGGAGGCCCCACTGAGGCGGGAATGGGCTTGGCCTGTCACTCAGCACCCACACAAAGCTGGATGGCCCGGGTCTCAAATAGAGACTCCTGGCATCGCCAGACGAGGTTAGTTATACAGTCAGAGGGCCCTTAAGAAACGCCAAGGGAAAGCTGTCCTCCACCTGTTTCCTCTTACCCAGGGTGCTCGCTAGGACTCCTGCACTGGGGCAGAAGGAGGCAGAACTTCTAACTTCTCTTGAGTGCCCACTGCCCAAATCACACCCTGCCCTTGGAACACTACTGTTGCCTTTTAAAATCGTCACTATAGGCTGAGAAGGTACATCTCTCCATTTTGAGAGAAGCACACTAGGCTGTGAGTGGTTGAGGTCAAAGCCCATGGGCACCTACCTGGTCAGTTTCACACCTGTAAATGTACCAGGTGTTGCCCTGGAAGTCCATATTCTTTTAGCTCATGGTTCCATCTTGGCAGAGGACAGACTCTCAGGGAGGGACTTTGCCCCTTCGGAAAGAAGACAGCACAGCCGAACCCAAAGTCTTGGCCAAGTCACTCATTCGTCTACGGCTTTGTCTTGTCAGTCACACATGCCACTTCTCTTAGCGTGAGAGCATCTGCTATGTGGTTCCAACACCTCCAGCTGTGGCCTCTCTTGTTTTGGCCCAGACTCTAGAGAAGAGCCTGCTTCCTGCTGGCAGCTATACCAGGATATCCCACGTCACAGCAGGTGAACACGTGGCTCGCCGTTTCTCCTTCATTTCCCAAATCTGCTCCCCCTGCTCTCACTGGTCTTTCTCGGTGAACAATGCTACTGCTGTGATTTGAATCTAAATGCTCCCCGGCCCTACCTTGTCCAGGTTTGTGGGTTGAGAGCTTGGTCCCCAGCACAGCAATGCTCAGAGGTATGGCTTCTGGAAGGGGACTCGATCATGAGGGCTCTAATTTCACCACTGGACTCATCACCAGTGAAGTCGTAATTTGATGACATTACTAAGAGGTGACAGAAACTTAGGGAGTGAGGCTTAGCTGAAAGGAATGGGTCATGGGCATGCTGTTGGGGACTGTGTCTTGTCCCTAGTCCCACCCTCCCTGGCAGATTACTACACCACCGCACTCCCATCCCTGTGATGTTTCTGCCTCACCCAGTCTCAAAGCAATGGATTGAGACCACTGAAACTTGAGCCAAAATAAACCTTTCCTCCTTCAAGTTGACATTCTCAGGTATTCTGTCATAGCTACGGAAAGCTGATGCCATCATGTGTTGTTTATTCTTTATATCTAGTTATTCAGCAAGGCTTACTGATTTACTCCCAAGTATGCCTACATCTGCATCTTTCTGTCTGTGCCAACACCCACCCCCTTGGGGCTGAATACTTTCGTAAGTATGGCAGCCTACTTCCTAGACCGAGAGACACTCATCTAGTTTTGACGTAAAACTTCAAAATTAGACTTTGGTAAAAGCCTTGTCAGCCACAGCACCTGTCTTTTAAGGTCCTTCCAAAGGCAAGTGGCCTATTCTTACCACCTGCTCAAAAAAAAAAAAAAACCCCTGTGTTTTGGGCCATATGATCGTGCTATCTTATTGGACCAGTGATGGCCACCTGACCCACAGGCAGCTGTTGATTGGCTGGCCAGCAACAGATGACATGGCTCTATTACCCTTGGGTTTTCTCTAGTGACTGTGCACCAAGAAGTATGTCCGGAAGCTGAGTGTGGTGGTCCATGCTTGTAATCCCCAGCACTCTGGGAGGCTGAGGTACGATGGTCACAAGTTCAAAGTCAGCTTGGGCAACATGGAGAGACCCCCGACTCAAAGTCGGAACTGAAAAACAAGCTGGGGATGAGGCTCAGGGTGAAGCCCTGGGTTCAACCCCAGTGTTGGAACAGAGGAAGAAGAAATACGGTGGGAGGGTGGCGGCTAGGATGGAAAGTGAGATCAAGGAGTCATGATGCAGAGTAACGGCTGGAGAAGCCGCTCAGAAGCTGGCTCTACGCAGAGCGGCTGTGTTAGAAGGGGCTGGGGACATCCAGGGGGCCGACGCAGGGGCAGGGGGCCGTGGGAAGGAAGCTTTAAATGGTATATGTTTAGCTTTAGGGAAAAGCCTCACATTGTCCTTACTGTCACTGTGCTCCAGACCAGTGACATCAAATAAGCCGTCCTTCAGGCAGGGCCTCCGAGAGGCAGCAGAGCCCGCACAGCTGAACTCAGATGGCCCTCCCAGAATCCAGTCGACAGCAGCAGCTGAGGCTTTTTTCACGGGAACACCCCGCACGTGGCGAGCGGGGTGGGAGGCGCCCCTCAGCCCTTAGATGCTGGTGCACAAGGGTCAGCGGTGTTTGTTGTTTTGGTGGCTGGTGTTTGGAGACGCCATTGTCGCCTGCTTGGCTCTGGGTGCCCAGGAATCCTCGTATTGTCTCCTGGCCTTGCACCCAGCACGTATTCTTTGTGACAAGGCCCCAGGAGTGCCGGGCTCATCTGATCTCTGAGGAATGTGCAGCGACTGGGTAGGGAACAGGTAGGAGGGCCTGCCCCTCGAGATCATGGGCACAGCCAAGGACAGAGTCGTCTCCTGGATTGGCCACCGGCTCCACCAGGTGCCCCAAGCCATGCGACCTTGGGTGAGGCACTTAATCTCTCTGTGCCTCACTCTCTTCATCCGCAAAATGAGGACACTATATAACTCATAGTTCGCTGTATTTTGAAACAACATCTCGCTCTGTAGCGCAGGGTGGGCCTGAACTCACTGGTGTAGCCTAGGTTGGCCTTGGACTCAGCAGTTCTCCTGCTTCACCCTCCTGAGAGCTGGGATTACAGGGCCGTGCCACCACAACTGGCTTTAAGTGGTGCTGCGAAACTGAACTCAGAGCCTTGCGCTTGCAAGGCAAGTGCTTTAACTGCTGTGCCATTTGTCCAGCCCCTATACCTTACAATTTTATCATGATGAGATGGCAGTCATCTATTAAGTCTATGAAGCTGTCATTTCTATAGACCCATTATGGTTTTTCCTAATGCAATCATGACTGGCGCATAGCAAGTGCTTAATTAATGCTAGTTAAAAGTAGGAAAAATTGTTACCACTTATCTTCTCTTAGCCCTTCCCTGACAGCTGGCCCTGGCCACTCGTGTGCAGGCCCTGCCCAGCAGGTTTTCAGAGAAGGAAGGTGGTGTGGACGCCCGTCCCAGGAGGGACCAGCCCTGCAGCCGGATAGCTGGATCCCGTGGCTTCCCCTCCCTGCCCCAGCCTCCCCTCCGAGGCCTCTCCCACCACAGCACTGGCTCCTTCCCACTTCTCAGCTAGCTGGGCCATCATTTGCACATGCAGATTAAAATCTCAGGGACCACCTGTTACCTTTGTGGCCTCCTGTCACCTCTGTCCCTGGTCAGTGCGCTATCTTGCAGGAGGTCCATCTGGTTCTAGGTCATGTCTACAATGAACTGAGGCCCAAGTTCATTTTAAGCTCAAATGACAAAAGCTTAGGCAAATGCTAAGCTTCACTGTAAGAAACAATGGCTATTCCCTGTCCCCACCCACGGGGGCACATCAGGCCTCTGTGCCAGGTGTAGCAAGCTGTTCACCCTCTCATAGCTCCCATAAAGTACAGCCACAGACCCATTTGCTGTGGAGGTCACATGGCCAGTCAATGACAGGCCTGGGATTTGAGCCAGAGTTGGTGTTCTTGGCCACCAGCTCTCCTTTCCTGGCATCCCCGGCAGTGCTCACCCAGCCCTCTTGGCGTCACGTGCAACCCCCTCCCGTTTGGCTCTGGAACCTTGGCCCACAAAATGGTTTATTTCTAGGGCCTCACCCTTGAAACCTGTACTGCATGACTGAGTCGGCTCTGATCTTGCTTAGGTGCTAACAAGAGACTTCACAGCCACCGGCACCCCAGGGACATCTTTAGAACACAGGGCCCCGAGAGGGTCCTGGGCTGGGACTTTATTCAGAACCTGTTTCTTAATTTTATATCAGGACAGGCAGGAATCTTCATAAATAGCAAGTCCTGCTTCCTCTTTTTTTTTTCTTTTTAAACATGATACTTTCTCTAGCATTTTACTATAAGCAGCAAGAAATCAAGCAGCCCCATCTATATCCTGGGCCCAAGTGCCAAGTTCCTCAACCCAAGTGCTAAGTTCCGTAGGAACTTTTTCTGTTTCCACTGTCTGCAGGTGACAGTGTTGCCCACTTTCTCCAACCACGTCCCAAGCTTTCCTGTCTCCAGTCTCCAAGGACAGGCTCCTCGATCCCCATGAGTCCTCTCCCCCGCTGTCCCCAAGCTCCAACCGCCCCTGCCTGTTGCTCAGTTCCAATGCTGCTGCCAAACTCCTGTCCGCGCTATGCCAGCGACCTGCTTCCAGAGACCACCCTCTGTATAAATTACCTCCGGCTCTGTCGCAGATGACCCCAGCTTAGCGGCCTCGACAGCCTACGATGATCTCATGCAACTCCCTTTTTCCCCCACAATCTCCTCCCATCTTTATTTTTCCCCATTTTATTGATATGTCTATATGCGGTACATAATGTTTACATTGACCTTGAGTACTTTGTGCACATACGTATAGTGGCAAAATTACAAATCCTTCCCCTCTCTCTTTCTGACCCTCCCACCTCCCTCCCCACTGGTTCCCACTACTCCCCCCAATTAGTTCTATGAAATGACTGTGATCTGGGTTTCTCATAGCAGAGAAACCATTCGATATTGAACCTTCTGAGTCTGACTCACTGCACTGAGCAGGATGATCTCGAGTTGCCTCCATTTACCTACAGAAGCCTCTCTCGTGCAATTTCTGAGGGTGAGGACTAGGAAGTCACTTGGCTGGGGGGGTTTCTCCTTGGGGTCTCCTTAGGTGATAGGCAAGTTGCTGGGGGAGGGGGCTGTGCTTCAGAAGATGTGACTGGGTGGTGGTGCACTTCTGTGAATGGGCCGAGGCTGCGTTCCTCACTGCTATCGGAAGGAAGCCATCCACCCTGCCGTGTGTGTCCCCTCCAGAGGGCTGCTTGGTATAGCATTAGAATCTCTCCAAAAAAATCCAAAGAGGGTGGCCGAGATGGAAGCCACCATGTCTTGTACGATCCAGCCTCTGCATTCCCACACAGTCACTTCCTGATTATTCATGTATTTACTCTTTGGTAATGGCGTTAGTCAGTTTTTTGTCACTACGCCAAAATACGTGGGAGAGCCACCCTACAGGGGAAAGGCTCAGATGCCCCTTCCTCATCCCCCACAGCCGCATCCCCCTGCCACTCCCAGGGCTGCCTGGGTGCTCCTTCGGTGAGGACCTGGTAGCTCTTTTGTGAGGTAGAAGCTGAGAAGACACGGCCGCCTGCGATGGCCAACGTGAAGCCCAGAAGAGGAGTTAAGATGGAGAACAATGGTCACAGTTAATTTGAGGTGGCGGGGCAGGATGCTTCTGCAGTGCGATTGAAGGTTAAGAGGCTGACGCCGCTAGTAGACTAATGATAGCCTATGGTGAGTGCCGGGGTCTGCCGGCGAGGCAGCTCAGATGTCAGTGGATGCAGCAGACACACCTGAGCAGCTGGAAGTGGAGGATGAAGACACAACCCCTGCGTCCCGCAGCAGACAGGCGGTGACTACTGAAAAGGGACCCCGTGACAACTTCTAACCCAGAACTCCGTACTTGCCAATGATACGCTGTCAACTAGAAAATGCCAATTTGGCCCCATCACTTCCTGTCACTACAATGTCACTTTCTCCAGTCTCTCACTGTCCCTTTCCTGCTCCCTTGTTGTTCATACAGCATCTGGCACCTGGACACTAGCACATTGCATTTTTTTCCCTAAGTGGCCAACAGAACGTATGGGTTGACATCACATGAAGATGGGTCACGGAAATACTGGTTCTGTGAAAATACCCCCCTTCTCCAGCAGCGATGCGCTGTTCCAGCTCCTTATAGTCAAACAAGGTGTTTTGCTCTGTTTCAGCAACAACCTAAATATTCTTGTGCACCTTCCCTGATTATCTTTATCATTGTAAAACCAAGAACAATTTTTTTGGTTGTTTTTGAGGCAGGGTCTCACTCTGTAGTCCAGGCTGGTCCTGAGCTCACTAAGTAGCCCAGGCTGGCCTTGAACACATGGCAATCCTCCTGCTTCAGCTTCTCAAGTCTGGGATTACAGGCATGTGCCCCCACACCCAGTTTATGTGGTACAGAGGAATTGAACCCCGGGACTTGTGCTTGCTAGGCCAGTGCTTTAACCACTAAGCTATGCCCCCAACTCACAAAAACAATTTCATAATGTTTTTGTATGTAGCTGTTACAAGTAGGTCAATCTGTCTTTACTTAAGAGTAAATAACTCCTAAAAATTCTAAATAGTTTTTTCTGTAAGTCAGTTGTCTTGTTTAAATAAACTTCTTGTTTAAAATGAAAAAAAAAAGGTAGGGGGGGTGGTTTACTTTGGCTCACGGTTTCAGAAGTTTCAGTCCAGGATTGGCTGGCACCATTATTGTTAAGTGCATAACAAAGCAGACACATCACAGCAGAAGTGTGGCAGAGAAAAACTGCTTACCTCATGGTAATTAGACAACAAAGAAGAAAAAAACAGAGTGGAAAAGGCTGGGGACCATAGATACTCCCTTGTGTCATACTCCCATGATCCACTCCTTTCAACTAGGTCCTACTTCCTGTTCCCATCACCTCCCAAGAACACCATCAGATTATAATCATCAGCAGGTTAATCCATGGATGGAATCACAGCTCTCAAGAGCCAATCAACTTCCCAAAGTCCATCAGCAGCCAACCCTCCAATACAAAGGGCTTTTGAGGGCTACTCTGATCCTACCTGTAAAAGTTATATGAATACACAAAGACTAACCAAGACATGAATGTCAGTGGGTGAGGATCACTGGGAACATGTTAGACAGTGACTGTCATAGCGTTAGACTGCAGAATGCTTTCCTCCAGGATCTAGAGTAAGACAGAGAAATGTATCTCAATTCAACATGGATGTAGAAATCCGAGCCACTGCAATAAGGCAAGAAAAAGAAATGAAATGCATACAAATTAGAAACAATGAAATAAAATTCTGCTAGGTAGAATATCATAAAGAAGTAACAAAAAGGTCACCAGAACTAATGAATGAGTTTAGAAAATGCATAGAATATAGATCAGCATTTTAGCAATCAATTGCAATTTTTATACACTAACAACAATCAGAAATTGGAAATTTTAAAAAATCAAAAATACTATTAAAAGAAAGGTAATACCTGTTTACAATAGTTTACTGAGTCGGCTCCCTGCCAGCGGAATCACAGAAATCCCAAGAGCCTCTCTTCATCTGCACATCAGTTCCTTTCCGTCTGACCTGGCAGTATTTGTGCTAATTATAGTTCTTTTAAAATTTGGGAGCGGGTCATCAAAAATATGTAGTATTTAAGGACAATGAAACAGAAGATATTCTGGACTTCTATACTGAAAGCTATAAAACTTCGTTGTGGGCAACTGAAGATGAGCTAAATAACTCAAGAGATATACATGTGTATAATTCAGAAGACCCAACACCATTCAGGTGTCATTTCTCCTCAACTTAACTATAGACTTACTACTACTACTCCTTGAAAATCCTATAGGCTTTTTTCTGTAGAAAATGACAGAATAATTCTTTTTAAAAAAAAAAAAAAAAAAAAAGGTCTTCTATGGTCCAAACAAAAATTTTAAAGAAGATGAAAGTTACTGAAATTACACTAAGTTCCAAATCTATAAAACTCTAGAAATTAAGACAGTATGGTAACCGATGTCAGATAGACAAGGTGTGCAATGCAAAAGAATAGGGATTCTAGCGATAGACCCACACATGTATGGCCAATTGTGTGGTTGAGAATTAACTCACATGCCATGTAATTGGCCCATTTCAAGTGGATAACTCAATGGTTTTTAGTATTTCCACAGGGTTGAGCAACTGTAACCAAATCTAATTTATCTGCCTTAAAAAGAACCATTACCTATTGACTGTCATTTCCTTTCCTCTCCCCACCCCAATCCTCTAACCTGCAGCCATTAATCTATTTCCCACCTCCAAGGCTTGCCTAGTCTTATTTTATATAAATAGAGTTATATGATTCATGGACTTCTTTCACTTAACATTCTGTTTTAAGGTTTCTCCACATTTCAGTATTTTTATTTCTTCCAAACAATGTCCTATTGCATGAGTGAACTACACTGGTTTTATCCATCCATTGGTTAATAGACAGTTGGGTTTCCACTTTTTAGCTGTCATGATGACTAAGGAGGATGTAATTATTCATATGCAAATTTTTTCTGCGGAAATACCTTTTCATTTTTCTTTGGTAAACACCTGGGAGTGGAATTCTTGGATCATTTGGTAACTGTGTTTTGTTTCGTTTTGTTTGAGACAGGGTCTTACTCTGTAGTTCAGGCTGGTTCTGAACTCACTATGGAGCCCAGGCTGGCCCAAAATGCATGGCAATCCTCCTGCCTCAGCCTCCCAAGTGCTGGGATTACAGGGTGCACCACAATGCCCGGCTTTATGTGGTGCTGGGGAATGAAACCCAAGGCCTTGTGCTTGGTAGGCAAGCGCTCTAATTACTGTGCTACTCCTTCAGCACTTTGTTTGGTTTTCTGAAGGACCGCCAGATTCTCCCAAAGTGGCCGCACCATCTCACAGTTCCAGTGGCAACACATGCAGGGAGTTCCCTTGTTGCCGACTGGCATTATCCACCTAGTGACTATCGTCATTTCATGGATGTGGGGTGATCCCTTATGAGGCTTTGATTTCCATTTCCCTAGTGACTAATGAGGCTGAGCATAATGGTTATTTGTGTATCTTCTTTGGAGAAATGCCTACAAATCTTTTGTCCATTTTTAAATTGGGTTATTTGTCTTTTTTTATTGTGTTCTCTGAGTTTTGTATTTTTTTATGGATTCAGGATGCAAGACCCTTATTGGGTACTTAATTTACAAACATTTCCTTCCACTCCCTGGTTTGACTTTTCACTTTCTTGATGTTATCATTTGCAGCACAGAACTTTTTAATTTGATGGTGTCTGGTTTATCTACTTTTTATTTTGATGTATGTACTTTGGTTTTATATCTGAGAAACTGTTGCCTAGCTAAAAGTAATGAAGGTTTACTATGTTTTTGTATTCAATTCTTACACAGAATTTTAGGATCCACTTTGAGTTTATAGTTGGAGGTAGGATAAGGCAGAGCTCCAACTTTGCTCTCTGGCACATGGATATCTAGTCATCCCACTTCCACTTGTTAAAATAACAATTCTTTTCCTGGGTCAATTGATTTTTGACAAATGTGTCAAGGCTGTTTCATGAGGAAAAGAGAATTTTGCAAGAGGCTATCTTTCTGTAACTATGTCCCCAACCTGTACTTAATACTAAATACTAAATCTGGCTCTAAATGAGTCAACAACATAGGGATAAAAGCTGAAATTATAACATTTCTACAAATAGAGGAAAAAATATTCTTGGTGACACAGACTAAGGAAAGACTAAACTATAAATGTAAAAAACTGATGGACTGTACTTCAAAAAGTTTTAAAGATTCCCTCCAAAAGATCTATTAAGGAGCTGAGGCAGACCTCAGCAGTTACAGTACTTGCCTAGCAAGCACAAGGCCCTGCGTTTGATTCCCCAGCACCACATAAACCAGGTGTGGTGTCATACACCTGTAATCTCAACACTCAGGAGGCTGAGGCAGGAGGGTTGCTGTGAGTTCGAAGCTAGCCTTGACTACAAAGTGAGATCCTGTCTCAAAAAATAAAGAAGTAAAACAAAATAAACCCTGTTATATTAAGAAAGTGAGATGATAACTACAAACTAGACCAAATCTTTGCAGAATATATTTTATAAAGGAGGACTTGTGCTCACATAAACATCTTTTGTAAGTTGGTACTGAAAAGGAAAACAACTCAAAAGTAGGCAATTTGAGTGGCTACTTCACCAAAGATTATACACAAATATCAAAGGATGCTATGAAAACTTCTTGACATTACAAAGCATCAGAGAATTGCACATTCAAACCAGGACATGTGCCCATTACACCAGCTGAGCTGAAGAAGACTGGCCACACCGTATGTTGGAAAAACATAGAACACGTGCACTCCACAGCTGTTCATGGACTTTTGGTGGGAACATAAAAGGGTACAATCACTTTGGAAACCAGTGTGACAGATCCTGAAAAAACCAAACACATACCTACTATCATACAGTCCAGCCATGCTATCCTAGGTATTTATCCAAGAGAAACCAAAGCACAAGTTCATGAAAAGACACGCACGTGAATATTCATACAATGTCATACAGATAGGGTACAACTCAGACAGCATTCAAGTTTATTTGTGCCAAAGTAATATTATAACCACACGAAAAGAAATAATAATCACGATGTACTTTTTGGGCAAACCAACTCATTTGTTTCTCCTGTTCCTATCTGGTATTTGTCTGTATAAAATGACCTTGCATAGATGTAAAAATCCAATTTGCACCCAGATTTTGAAAAGCAGATGTAATTCTGTACATGGTTTCCCATCCTGCTCCTCGGTCTTCTCAATTCCTTGTAATGACCGTTTTGTTTATTCCATGGATTCTCCACTCTTAACATTTCCCCTATTGCTATATATATATATATATGTATATATATATATATTTCCTATAAGTTTCTATTAGAAAAAATATATTTTCGTATGCATATTTTCACCCCATATTCACTGAGTGCTTTCTTCTTGCCTATGACTGTTGGAGAGATTATGTCAACTTGAGGCCATCAGGAACCATGCCTGAATGGGGGTTTGGGAACTACGCCTAGATTGGGAACTGAGAACCAGCCTGGATTAGAGTGTGAGTGATTTGTGGGCTGGCCAATGAGGGAAGAGCCCCCACCCAGATGTGGGAGGTCCAAGTGGAACTCCAACGGTATAGAAGGAAGGAAGAGGAACATTGTTACAGCTTTTGGCCTTCCCAATTGTCTACAGACACTGACTTGCTTCGTCCCGCAGATCTTTATCACAGATTCATTCGCTCCAGTCTCGATTTGCGCTAATCTGCCCTTTGCTGATCTTCAGTCTCTGGTCTTCACCATTGTTCCTCAAACAACCAAAATCTGCAGCAGGCTCTCACCAGCTGCCCTGCAGTCCCAGACCGCAGTTGTACTTCGCAGCTGAGCAGCCATCAGACCCACAAGCTCTCGCACGTGCTGCCATCTTGGATATCTTTATCTTCAGATTTGTAAGCCTTCCAAATAGATCCTTTTTGTTATAATTTCTGTAAGTTCTGCTTTTTGAAAGAACCCAAACGAATACATTGCCAGATAATGATTAAGTGATGAGCTACAGCTGTGGGAGAAAACAGTATCCACTTACAGACCACACTGTCCAGCTGGGGGACAGAGTCCCTGAGGTCACCAGAAGTAGAAGCCATCATTGGCATGCTTGGTATCACTGAGGAGAGAAGCAGGCAGCTATTAGGATGGAGAAATGAGCCGGTGGAGGCCTGCCTCACCTGGTAGCTAGTGGGAGGTTTCCTAAGGAAAATTTGATTGTCAAAGGAGCTCAAAGGTAAATAGGAGCTAACTCTGCCCAAAAGGGAAAGGAGCAAAATTCCAGACAGGGTGAGCAGCCTATGCAAATGCCTTGGGGCAGACTATCAAGAACTGGGAGAGGACCTCAAAGGGTGGGTGCCCGGAGCTGGGGAACGTGGGGCAAGGCAGGCCTGGCCTGGGGGCAGGTGGAGGGTTTTGGTCTTCATCCTGAGAGCTTCGACATGCCCTGGCTCAGGGGTGTAGGTGAGGAAGATGGACAGAGCTGAGGGGCACCGTGGAAAGCTAGCACAGCGCCCCAGATGAATGATAACCCAGACAAATGTGAGGACAGAGACGGAGAAAGGAGGATATTCCCGGGAAGACTGAAGAGATGGCATCAATAAGATGAATGTGGATTTGAGATGCAGCAGGGAGCGGGAGGAACGGCTTGGGAGGGACCACACCTGGATTCTGTTGTCACAGAGGGGGATGGATGTATGCAGACAAAGGACCCCGATGGAGAAGGACTGGGTGGGAGTGGTTTTGCAGGCAGAGGCTCAACTGTCATTGGGATAGGCAAGAGGGACTGTCAAGTGGGCAACTGGACTGTGGACCTGAAATCTGGCACAGTCTGGGTTGGAGCCATGCATGAGTTTATGAGTCACTGAACATATGGATGGTGACTGAAGCCACAGGCCTGGGGAGCATGCCGGGAGAAGGCACAGGGTGAACGGAGTCCGGCCAGGTGAGAGAAGACCGCCCATTTTCATTGCCAGGAGCCCAGGAGCTGGGAAGAGATCAGGAAGACCTGATGTTATAGGCACCAGGGCAAGAGTGACAGGAAGGGGGCTGGAGGAATGGCACGGCGGTTAAACTGCTTGCCTCGTGCAAGCACAAGGCCCTGTGTTCAATTCCCCAACACCACGTAAAGCCGGACAGGGTGATGCATGCCTTTAATTCCAGCACTCAGAAGGCTGAGGCAGGAGAGTTGCTGTGAGTCCAAGGCCAGCCCGGGCTCCATAGCTAATTCAGGACCAGCCTGGGCTACAGGATGAGACCCAGTCTCAAAAAAAAAAAAAAAAAAAGTAACAGGAAGGAGAGGGTGGTCACCCCTTACAAATGCTGCCAAGAGGTCCTGCCGAGGGCACTGTAGCTCCACGGTGACCTCAGCATGATGTCACGATGGAATAACAGGCTGAGTGGAGAAGTGAATGAGAAACAGGAACACAGGGATGGCGTGCTGACACAGACTTGTCCAGAGTAGGGCTGAGACGAGCACAGGAGGAGAGCGGAAGGCGGTCGGGGGCCTGAGCGAGGGCTGTCAGTTGCACCACAGTTTTCAAAAGGGACCTGTGTGTGTGTTGATGGCTGGTGGGAAACAAGCTGACAGCAGGAGGGTGGACATCAAGGAAGAAATGACCACCAAGAAGGACCTGAGCAGGAGGAGGTCTACTGTGTCAGGAGAAGGGGAACTCCCTTGCCTACAGCGGTCATACTCATTTATACAGCCTCCAATGAGGACGCAGAATTGCCTGGCATCTGGGTTACCGCTGCCATCTTGGAAGGTCATACCGAGCTTGCCCTGGGTCCTGCAGATGATACCAGAACTCTGACTGTCCCCAGAGTAGAATATAACCATGGAAACCCTCTCTTCCCTTAACTGGTGGAAATGTGCACCCAGTTGTCACCGCTGATGGCGGGCCAGGCTGACTGCACTTCTTCGTGTCTGTCTGTACCTGCCTTCCCTTTTTCATGAGCTGCCTGTGTCCTCTGCCCCACCTAGGATGCTTTCAAATTCTCAAAGCCCGGTTCCTTTGCAGGATGAATCACTGGCATGGTGAGATGCACGAAGACAGTTTTCTACAGGGCAGAGGCAGTGCAAGGTTCCAGGAAGGCAGGCTTGGTGGGGCTGCCTCAGGACCCAAAGGGCCTCCGTGTCATCAGGGCAACAGCGGCCAGCAGAGGCCGCACTGTCCAGGGACGCTGAGGCAGGCATCCTACTGGGGCATGGCTCGGGGGTCCTTAAATCCCTCCCACATGGCTTCTCCTTTGTCCTGGCTGTTCCTCTCGCCTGGAGCTCCTTTCCCCACCAACACTGCATCTCTCCACGCAGATCCTTGGAAAACTCAGTCCTGGGAGAAAGGGCACCGGGATGCTGCTGTCTGACATGTGAAAGGCTGGTCTCTCCCCAGGGTGAAGGGGACAGTGGTGGGCTCTGGATTCTGCCAGATGTGTGTTTAAATCGAGCTGTGCCACCAACTGTGACTCTGGGGGCAAGTGGCTTGACTCCTGAGTTCCTATATTTGTTAAAGGGACTTGCTTATTCTCCAGGATGTTGAAGGGTTACATTGAGATGAACAATATAAACGCATATAGACAGCCCAGAGCCTGGTAGGAACCCATTTATCTGGAGTTCGTTTATAAACCACCCTGCAGGGAGACGGTGCTCGTTAGCACTGGAACCGAAGAGTACAAGATATACCACAAAGGAAGATTTCAGCCAGAACTTGCCACGAGTTGGGTCCAGCCAGACCTGACCTCCACAGAGGCCCTCAAGTTTCACGTGGCAGGTTTGGCTGGCCCTCTGGGGACCATTAGGGTTCTATCCCACCTGGAGGAGCCTGGGCGTGCGGCCAACACGCATCTGTCGGGTCCCACATGTCCATCCCCCTCCTCTCTTTCACAAAACATCTCTGGTCTCCTAACCAAGCCAACCAGGCCGGCCATTGTATCCCGCAGCCGCAGAAATTGGCTCAGAAACAAACAAGGAAGTGTCCTCACTCATCTGCCAAACCCAGAGGAACTACCAGAGACAGACGGAGGGAGAGAAGGGTGGAGAAAGGGAACGCGTTGGTCTTAGGATAGGATGGCCAGATAAAATATGAGACAGCCCGCACAGTCTGAATTTCACATAAATGACAAATACATTTTTAGTATAAGTATATCCCAGATATTTCATAAAACATCCTTAAACTAAATATGTTTATCTGAAATTTAAAATTAACTGGACATCCTGTTTTTTTTCCCTTTGTTTTGTTGTTTTCTTACTGATTACAGCAACTCAGCGACTCCTTAGAAAGCAGAAAGAGGCATCAGAATCTGGGCACTTGGTGGCACAGTTGAGCCACTAGATCAAGCCTTACCTGAAGTATACATTTCTGAAATTTTTCAGGTCTCCAAACCCAGAGTGCTTGACCTGAAACTAGTTTCAGTGTCTCCGAACTTTCCCTAACAGGCTGACGAGAGGCTGAAGGCTTTGATCTTATTGGGATGTGGGTCTTGTTAGAAGAAGCCCCGCCTTGCATGCTCTCCTCAGCCCGGCTGCCTTAGCGGGCACCTCTGCGCGGCTCTGTTACCTCTGTCCAAACAGGCACTCCTGCAGACACTCGCTAAGCTAACCCTGCTTTTATTTTTAGATTGAGACCTTTACGAGAAGTATAGTTTTGTCTTCTGCTCCCCCCGCCACTACAGCAGCCTGAGCCAGGGCCAGCTCCCTCCGAGAACTCACGCCCGCCTGCCCGGAGGCTGCTGTGGCACACAGGCTGCCCAGTGTCCGCCTGGCTCCGGGGCAGCGAGGAGCTGCCTTTGGGCGAACAGAAAACTGACCAATTTATTTTTCTTTGGAACCAGAAGAAACCACCTCCTTTTAATTCTCAATGGCCAGGGCTGGAAAGCCAACTTGCCAGAGAGACGAAGGGGAGAGAAGCGGTCCTGTGGGGAAGCTCTGGCCAGAGCATGAAAGAGGCAGGATTTTGCTGGAAATAGTGCACCCTGGCCAAGACCAGGTGGAAAGATCAATTTGAGCTTTATGAATTAGCCCCTTCATTTTTTTTCCTGGGTCTGACGTTTTTCATCTGTAGAACAGGGTTGGGCCATCAGACCAAATACCGGATATCAACCTGGGCCAGAGCACAGGGAAACGACATGGCACCCTGTCACCAGGCCGGGGCTGGAGGCAGGGGCTGAGGAGAGCATGGGTGGTGAAAGCCCAGAGTGACCCAAGCCCAAGGACAAGAACACGCCTCGCCTTCCGTGAAGGTCAGCCCATGAGACCAAGCTGGCAGAGAGGCACAGCCTCGCCCAGCCCCTCCCGGCCACTCACCTCACCTGACTTCACCTGCCCATGTCCTCCCTCTCAACTCCACTTACACCCCGTGGCTCTTCCACTTGTTCTTTCCACACTGTGGTCACAACCTTTGCCAGTCTCTCAGGATGATGACTTGGACCTGCTCTGTGGGCTTCCCTGGTTTTTGGCCCTGAGATAGTAACCTCTCCTCTGGCATATCTGTAAGACATTGCTGCTGTGACAAACAGACCCAAACACATACCAGATGACCATCATGGACACTGATTTCACATCTCACCTAACAGCGCAGGGTGGTCCTAGCAAATGTGGGACCAACTTTCTCCATTCAGGTGTTCAGAATCTGGCTAATGGTATCTGCACCATCTTCAACATGGCTCCCAAAGTCAGACTGGGGCATCCCTGTCTCAGTTAATTAGAAAAAAAAGTGTGGAAGAATTTCATTGATCGGGACTGAGAGGAGTACAAGTCTGTTGCTCTTCATAAATTAGAACTCAGTCAATTGGCCACACCTGATGACAGGGACACAGTCTAGCCATGTATGTGCTGAGGCCATGGGTTGGGTGAACAGCAAGGAGTCTCTGCTATTCCCCACCCCAGCCCACTGGCATCCTGGAGTGTGGGCTGAGGACCCACCTGGGCTCAGAGGCTGGGCCAGGCTGGACCATTGGAGATGTCCTGAAAGTCCCCTGATTGGGAAGGGTAATATCAGAACTTGGATAGAACATCTTCATCTCAGATGGAGTAAGTGGAAGGATGAGGAGAGAGAGTCGGGTGGGATGAGGCAGGACTGCTTCCATCGTCATCACTGAACACCTGGCCCCTGCGCCCGGGGACAAACAGGGAACACTGGCAAGGACTGGCTTGCTGGGAAGCTTTTTGGAACCACATTTCTCCACCCGGGTCCTGACATTTCTCAGGAAACCTTAGTGTTTCCTGTGTGGTGACCACCAGCATGGCCTGGTAGTATTGTTATCCCCATTGTACAGATGAGAACATGGCGGCTCAGAGGAACTGTAACTCTTCTAGGAGCAAAGTGTAGGCCAGGGCTTGGGCTCCGTGCCCCAGCCTTCTCTCTCTATGACCTGCTCTCCCTCCTCCTTTCATCTGTGTCCTTCCATTTCTTCAAACGTCACCCGCTCTGGAGCCACAGCTCTGGTCTCCGCATGCCCTGTGCCCTTCACCTGCCTCCCTTCCAGCTCCGCCCGTGACAGGAGTGTGCGTGTCTCCTTCCCTCGTAGGCTTCCCGAGGGCAGAGACCGTGTCACGCACAGTCCCCTCTGAGCCTCCAACTCCCAGCAGCAACCACAGACATGGAAACCTTCCTGAGAAAACACTTCAATTCAGGGAAGTAGAAAATCTAAGCCACCCATGAAAGAAAGACCAAAAAACAATTTATAGTAAGACATACTTGATCCTGTAGCTTTTTTTTTAACCACACCCTGTTCCCTCTTCTCCCTGGCACCCCCAGACGGGCTTCCACAGGCCTTGGCTCATGCGTCCCGGCTAGCGAATTTCCCAACGTTCTGTTTATTATCATGACTAGTAGTTCTAGTACTATGAATAGCGGCAATTCACAGAGCCTCCACCTGGCACCCCCATGGGTGCGGGGCCTTCTGGCCCCGGGACCCCAGGTCCAGTCTGGCCTGGGTGTGATTTTCATGGGTGTTCTGAGGACACGTGAATAGCCCTATTGAGTTCCAGGCACTGGGTCAGACTCTTTAAATACGTAACCTTTAATTTTCAAAACCATCCAGCAAGGAAAGTACTATAATCATTGATTTTATAGATGAGGAAACTGAGGCTTAGTGAGGTTAAATAATCTGCTGAATGTCACCCAGCTAGAATGTGGCCAGTCACACCGCTACAGTGGTCATTAAATCTGCTGCCTCCCGATGCCTCTGGCCCACGACAGCCCAGGCTCCCACTTCTGCCTCCTCACTTACCCGGGAAACATTTTGAGTGTCTATGACGTGAGTGACACCATGCAGGGAGGACTCTGTATGTGGCCCTGGACCCGAAGGAGCTCCTGGGCCAGCAGTTAAGATACATATTGAACAAAAGGATGCCTGGCTAGACACATGCTCTCTAGCACAAGGAGGGCCTCAGGGGAAGGATGTGACCATCACGAAGGACTATCTTGGCTTGGGGGGTCACGTCAGGGGAAGCTTCTGTGACGCATGGACCTGCACGGTAAAGGGTAACAAGAGGCAGCCCAGAGATGCGAGGGAACACCGGCAGCGGGGACAGTGCTGGGTAGCACACACAATGCGGAGAGGCAGAGGAGGCCAGCGTGGCCAGACTGGGGCATGGACTGTGGGGGAAGGTGAGCTGCTGGCGATGGACAGGTGGCAAGGCCAAAGGACAGGAGCCTGGGTAGGATTCAGAGGGCAGTGGCCACCCAGGAAGGGTGCATTTAGGGGACTGCACAGCATTGGCTGGCCTGGACAGAGACCAGTCCAGGTGAACAGAAAAGACCCTGTTTGTGAGCTTTTGGGAAGCTCTGGGGGAGAGGTTCAAGTCCATCCCGTCAAAGCATAGCCTGGAGTCTTCATTCTGAGCATCGATGACAGAAGGCTGCTCAAGTGGTGGCAGATCTACCGTGAGAATTCCATCACGGCTGAGTGGAGACCTGGCGCTGAGATGAGAAGGCCAGCATGTCCCAGCTGCTGGCCGGGGGGGCTGCCCCAAGGGCGTCCGGTGTCTCAAAATGAGCTGCCATGATGTAGCATTGGGAGGAAGTAGTTTTGCCCTGGCTCTGGGAGGGCTCCAGTGTGGTCAGTTAGGGGACAAAGGCCCGCCTGGGGGTCACTGGCTGGACTGGTGAGGGTGGCACTCAAAGGACCCTGGGGACAGGACTAGGAAGGTTCCCCTGACACACTGAAACTTGAGGAGGGTGTAGGACTTTTCACGCCTTGAGTTCCTTCCCAGAGACTCTCCCGGGAGCCCCACATGCGTTATATTTGGGGGCTCTTGTCTGGATGCCTTTGGTTACTCTCTGGGCTTTGCCAATCCCCCTGGACTTGCCAGCTACTGGCTGAGACGAGCTTTCCATGGCATGGTCACCTTGGGGTCCAGCTCAGGGAGATAATGGGAGCTCTCCAATTACTGTCTGCCCACCGCCTGCCCCACTCCGGCCTCCGTGTGCTTCTGGGTGCTGCTGCCCTGCACCCCAACCTCCATGTGGGTCCTTCTCCTGCAGGCTCTGGCCCAGCCTCCTGCCAGGCAGGGCTTGGGCACCAGAATCCCAAGTGCTGGCAGCTGCCGTCATGTCCCTCGGAGCCATCCTGGAAGCATCTCTCCCAAGGAAGCCAGGCCCTCTGAGCAAGCCCACGGCAGGCCACACAGCGCTCTCTCTCTTCAAAAATAAGCACTCAGGGGGACTCACATTGGCCCTCACCCCGGCTGATGAGCCCGTTCCAAAGTCCTGTGTCAGAGTGTCCTTTGTCACCCTCAGGGGAGAGAGAAGGTGGAAAAAAGGGCTTCTATTTATCCGGATGTTTGACATCCAGAGAAGGAATATTATTGTTTCTCCAGTCAAATACTGGGGCTCTGCTGAAAAATATTTTCGATCTGCCGGACTGAAGTCCAGCGCCTTTGTGAACCTCAGCCAACACACACAGGCTGGGGTGTTGGGTCAGGGCCTGCTGCTCCCAGTCAGCCGCATTCCTGTCGGATGCCCTGACTGTGGCGTGTCTGGTCTCGGGCACAGAGGCGACTGCTGGCCTGGCCCCTTATCCTCTGGCCAGGGAGGCTCAGGGACGTTTCTCCCTGCTCTCACAAGCCCAACATCCTGGGAACAGCCAGGAGGTCACGCTAAGGACGAATGGTTACCTGGAGGTCGCAGGAGTGATGTGGCTGAGACCCTCTTCCTGGCAGGCAGCCTTCCCCAGACACAGAGACCTGCCTGTGCTAGAGCTCAGCAGGCAACCCAGGCCTCCAACCCTCTCGTCACTCTGGGCATGAAAAAACAATGGGGAGGAGCATGGTTTTTTTTCTCTCTCTTTTTACAAATACAATATTCAGTCATTGCTAAAATTTGGAAAATATGAACATGCTAAAGGAGAAAATAAAAATCACCCAACTGCCCATCTTCCAGGCAGAAGATCAATGATAATCACCGTGTATTACATGATTCAAGCACTGGTTGTGTGTCAGATGTGTATCTTTAAAAAAAAAAAAAAAGTAAGGGGACTGAAAGAGTGGCACAGTGGTGAAAGTGTTTGCCTTGCAGGCACAAGGCCCTGAGTTCAGTTCCCAGCACCATGGTGGTGCATATCTATAATCCTACCTCTCGGGAAGCTGAGGCAGACAGATTGTCCTGAGTCCAAGGCCAGGCTGGGCTACACAATGAGTTCAGGACCAGCATGTATTTATTACAGAGTGAGATTCTGTCTCAAATAAATAAATAAATAAATAAATAAAATAAAAACCAGTAAGATGACATCATTCAGATACATTGTTTCAGAACTCATTTTCCTGGCTCCAAGTGGTATCTCAGGGGTGTCTTCCTATTTCAGTAAATACTCCTCCAAAATATATATCTTAGCTATAAGCTGTGATTTTTAAAAATTGTGAATGTTCAAGCTTTTAAAAGTTTATCATAGTAAGAGACACGATGCCATTAAGCTGGATGTGGTGGTGCACAGCTGTGATCCTGACACTCAGGAGACAGGGACAGGAGGCTTGCCACGAGTTCAAGGCCAGCTTGGGCTATGTAGTGAGTGCAGGACCTGCCTGGATTACAGAGTAGACTCTGTCTCAAAACAACAACAACAACAACAACATCAAAACCCATTCTCAGAATGCTCCCCCTTCCTTTGTGTTTTTTTATTCATACCATTGTGGCTATCTCCAGGTCCCAAATTGGTTCAGACATGTTTACTTTCTGTGGTCATTTTGACTTTGGGGAAGAGTCAAAAGTCACTTAGTCCCAATCTGGGGAACAAGGTGGAATTTCTTTGACAGAAATTGCCATCCCAGAAGCGATGTGTGCCAAGGAGCACTGTCACCACAGAGGATGAAACCATCTGCCCACTTCTCAGACTCTGATGTACATCATTTTTTGTCAAAAATTCAGGGCAGGGAGGCAGCCACAACAACGCAACTAAAGCCACTCATGAAAGGGGACTTCCGGGACTGCTTCAGAATGCACTAAGATAGTGTTCAAAACAGGGGAACCGGGTGCTTTGAGGGGTATTAATGGCTATGTGTCTTTTGCTATAATATTTTTTTGAAAAAAATAAACATTCACCGTATTTGTTGATCATACTGTGTACATGGCATCTTATTCTACCGATGCATTACATTTTTTTAGACAACTCTCAATCAATGGACACTTAGGTGGTTTCTACTTTTTTTCACTGTGACACACGCCACTATAATGACTCTCCGTGAAACTAACTTTTTAGGAATACCCGTAACTGTTGACAAGCAGTGGATACAGTAGTGACCGCACTCTGTGCATACTTTAATCTAGAAAAGATCTGGTTCAGCCAGTGTAGACAACTACATGTCAGAGGCAGGACTCACACCCAAGTGTGCCCAGCTCCAAATCCTGGACTTTAAACCAGACAGACCAAAGCCACCAGATTAAATTCCCAAAGGTACAATCACATGATCAAAGAGATGCACATTTTAAGTCTTTTCAAATACATGCCTTTGAGAAAAAAGTATCAGAAAAACCATTCATCCCCACTACTGGCAACATTAAATGTCATCATTCAGTGATTGTGGTAGGTTGCATTGACTTGGTTACTTTGATCATTATTTTGCATGTGTTTTGTTTTTTTTTTTTGCACATATGTTGACCATCTGTGTTTCTTCTTTTGTGGATTTCACGGGTACTGAGACCTCCCCACAAGAGGAGCCCAAAGTTGCAGGCACAGGCAGCAAAAATGTCACATGTGGGTCATGAGACCACGCGGTGAGGGGGCCACTCCCACTTCTCCCTCTTGCTCTGTGACCTTCTGAATCCTGGATATGGGAGAAGCTGCACCATACACTGAGATTCAGAGGGCAGACTGCATCCCAAAGATTTTACCCAAGTGCTGTAGGGCTGGCACCATAACTGAGTCTTCCAAAGGCTAGTCCTTTGCTCAATCAGGGCAGTGCTTTAGAAGGATGGGTCATGGTGACATCAGGGACTCCCGGGAGCTCAAGCACATCGATGCATTTCATTATCTGGGACGTGAGTTCCCTGGTCGGAGCAATGCTGGGGGAAACAGTATTACAGTAGACGTCGCCTCCCACAAGTCCGTGGATGACAATGCAGACAGAAGCACCACCGCCCACCCCAAACACTCATCTGCTTCAGGGAAGGAAAGGCCCACAGGCCCAAGATGGAAGAGAGTTATGATAATCAACCTGCCATCAGGTGTTGGCTGGTCCCCTGGGAGGCAGGTGGCACACTGGGTGCCTTGTATGACTCCCTGAAGTTGCAAGGTAGGTAGCATCTGTTCCCAGACTGGTCTTGGCAAGTGGATGTCCACATTGCTGGACGCAGCATTGGTGCCGTCATGTCTCCTCTGCTCTTGAGCCCAGGGACACGCACAGAAGGAGTTCTCGTCCCCATTACTAACGTGCTCTACTGTAGCTGCCCTTTGATGAGCATCTGCCTGGAATTCAAATATCACCTCTGAATCCATCTGGACAGTTCCATCCACATGTCTCTTCTCCAGACCTCCTCGGTGTCAGATTGACCACTGGGTCCTTGCAAGTCCCTGGCCAAACCATAGCCACTGTCTCCCCACATGTCAGCATTGATCCAATCCTTTGGCCGGCTTTCTTTCCAGGTAAGACATGCATCCAGGAGCCCTACTCAAAGTGCTGTCCCCCTAGAAGACCTCCCGTCAGCATCACCCTTTGGGGCCCTCCCCGGGGGAGTACTGGGCCACACCACAGATGTGCTGCCATGGCAGATATCTAAGCCCCTGCTTGTTTCAACACAACTCTTTTGCCCCCACCCCCGATCTCTGCCAGTGGAAGCCTAGCACACCCCTCCTACCAGTTACAAGGCTCAGAACTCCCTCTGAAGAAAGTGCCCTGGTGTGGGAAGGCCGGGTCACCCAGTGACCCTGCACAGGGCTGCACACTCAGCTTCCCCGAGGTCCGGAGCAGGCAGTGTGGTCACTGACGCCTTCCACCACGGGTCAGTATTTTCTTTTTCTCCCAGGGGACGTGGCCCACGCAGGGCAGAAACCAGCATACCTCCTGCTACTGCCCAGTCTCCAAGGCCCATGGCTCCCAGCCCAAGGCCTGAGTTATTCTTGGCGTTCCGTTCACCGTGGGGCGTGGGGAATGGGTGGCCTTCAGCCCCACCACACAGAGCTGTTGTGTCCCCTGGGCATATTTCAGTTGGGTTCCTTCATGGCATTGAGGGATTAGGGAAAACACTACACAGCCAGGCCCGGGAGTGAGTGGGGTGACAACAGAACTGGACCTAAGGGAGAATTTCCAAGCGTTACGTCAGCTGACAATTACTGAAGTTGGGGCGTGTGTGGACTTGCGTACATCACCCACTCTCATTTTCATTACAGCCTCTGAGTGGGTGCTTCTGCCTCCAGATGCACCCCATTTTACGGATGAGGAAACTGAAGGACATCAACCAGATCTCACGGCTAGTGTGCGGCAGAGGCGGAACTGGCCTGGGGTGCCCACCCCATGCTGTGCCCCTCTAAGGAGGAGCCACAAAGGCAGGCACACTCCGGGCTCCACCTCAGAGCCACACAGAGTAGGCCCTCGGGATCTATGCATGGAGTTCTTACTACAAGCAGAGAAATGGACTTCTTCGTTCGAGAAGAAAAGAAAAACTTAATAAGAGGGCACAGGTCAAGGCATTGATCATGAACAGGGGTTAAGGCATTGGCCACGAGCAGCTGCTCAACCCAGGAGAAAGGAAGGGGGTGTACCTCAGCCTCTCACTGATCTCGGCAACACAAAGGGAAGGACAGTCAGCCATGGGTGAGTCCTGGTGACCCGCCACAGTAAGGTGTTCTGGCCAGCCAAGAACCTGAAACTGACTTGGCCTCTCCTATCACTACTGGTTTCCAGGAAACACAGAGGCCAGGGGTCAGGGCATGTATGTGTCCTTCCAGTCCCAAGATGGAGTATCACTATGTTGCCTAGAATCCTGGATCTTCCTGCCCCAGCCCCCTGAGTGCGGGACCGCAGGGTCGTACCTTCATCCAGAAAGTACATGTTAAACAAAGCTTTGAGATATCAGTCAGCCAAGACTACAAGATGGGAAATTCTCTGGGAGAAATGACCCTCATTTTCGAGGAAATAAGGGGTATGAGAGGCACCTTCCCTCCCCCCTCCCCCCCCAAAAAAAAATACCTGTCAAAGATGAAAAGAGATTTAAGGTCACGCCAGTCAAATACAAGGGCAGACACAGCTTGGGACCAAAAGGGAGCAAGTCAACCACTGGAATATTTTTTGAGATAATTAGAGAAAGCTGAACACTGTCTGGATAATGAATGATGCTAAAGAATAAAGACACTGAGTGACATAACAGTAACAGAACTTGGTATGTGTGTTCACATGTGTGTGCACGCGTGCGTGCGTATTTGCATCCATTAGAGATAAATACTGAAGTATGTATGAAGGAAATGATGAGACTCCTGAAAATTGCTTGCAAATAAACCAGGTAGCGACTCCCCCTGAGGGAAGGGGCACCCAACTCTCTGCTCTGGGATCGGCTGCACATACTAACTTCTTCCCAAAGAGCCCAGGGCGGAAAGCTGGAAAGAGGGACTTTAGAGTAGAGAAACCCAACCAACACCACGTCACCAGGTGGTCCAGGTCTCCGTGGGCAGTGGTTAGTCACAGCAGGGCATCCCCTTCAAGTAACACCATGAAAGTAGCACTTTACCTCTGTGATCTTCTGCCAAAACAAATAAACAAAAAAGCCCTGTAACTACAGATTGATGAAAACAGCAGACTCCAACAGAGAGGTAGGTGGTCCCTAAGATGGCTGACCTGTCCTAAAACTGTCCAATTCATCAGAAAGCAGGAGAGAAGGTCTGTGAGGCCATCACAGCCTCAGGAAGCCAGAGGCCTTACAATGACCTGACAGCTAGGGTCCAATTCAAGGACAGATTAAAAAAAAAATCATCAAGTAAAAACTCAGGACATCGGAACAATGTATAGACTTCCATTAAACATAACAATGTATCCCATACTGACTTGTTACTTGTAACAAATGTATCACACAAAAACAAGATACTATTACAAGGATAACCCCAGGTAGGGAACAAGGGAACTCCCGGAGCCAGTTCTATACTCAATTTCTCTATGAATCTAAAATCTTTCTTTTAAAAGTCTCTTAAAATTTTTGAGAGCAAATATATATGAGAAACATTAATAATAGTGACAGGTGTGGATGGCTGCTGAGGGACAATTCTATTTTTCTACTGTTCTACGTGGGTGGTTGTTTCAAAGTTTCCAAAGGATCAAGTTTACTTTTTTGTGTGACACTTGGAATTGAACTGGGGGTGGGGGGTGGGGGGGTCAGGCTTGCTAAGCTAGTGCTTGGCTACTAAACTACACCCCAAGCCCTTTTAATTTCTATTGTAATACATGCTGTCACTAAGGTATCAGGCTAGTCTTCCCTGAACTGACAACTCTCCTGCCTCAGCTTCCCAGAGTACTAGGATTCCAGATATATGCCATAACACCAATATAAAAAGGTTACCTTTAAAGAATACGGAAACTCCCGTGAGCTCCCCAGGTGGGCAGGAGTACTACCCAAAAGCTGCACGGCAGGAAATCGTGACCTGGCCTGAAGCCACCAGCTACTGGGGTCTATTCCCCTGTGTCCCCAGCACAGCCTCTGTTCTTGGCACGCCATCTCACTGAACCTACCCCAGCCCCAGGGCACAGAGAACCCCTGCAGCCCTTTCCTCATGTCCCCATTCCTGAGTCCAAAGTGGAGCAGGTACAACTGGAGCAGGTGCATCTGGTGGGAAGAGCCCCGGGCACATGCCTCAGGGGCTTAGAGGGCGAGGTCCTGGTCAGTCTTCTCAACTTTTGTAGGGAGAAAAGGGCTCGGCTTGGCCTAGGCTTACCAAGAGGAGAGATTCTCAGTGTGGGGATAATAGGGTATGCCTTTGCCCTGTCCCACTGTAGTTATCTGTGCTCCTGCTGCAACGTTACCAGCTCTGGGAGGGCAGTCACGGGACCCAACCTGTCCCCTGAGCCTGACACTGACGCCAGAAATGAACAACGGGTTCAATTCCCCAGCACCACAGAAGCCAGGCTTGGTGGCACACGCCTGTAATCCTGGCACTCAAGAGGCTGAGGTGGGAGGATTGCCACGTGTTTGAGGCCTGCCTGGGCTACACAATGAGTTTATGACCACCATGGACTACACAGAGGAAGTCCCTGTCTCAGGAAAAGAAAAAATCACAGATGAGAGGATTCGATCATGGACATGAACTTGCCCTCGGGGAGTAGTGATAGGATCCTGGGAGAGAAGGGTCCTGGAGGCCAGAATTCTGGCCCAGTTGCCGCCTGTGTGCCTCGAGGCAAATCTCTGCCTCTCGGAGCCTCCTTTCCCGGCATCTGGTAGCCTTCCTCTTCCTCAGCCCCAGCCTAGTCACTGCTCCAACAGGGACCAGCGCAGCTCTGCTGTCACCCTCTCCGAGCAGACCCAGCCTTCTCTGCTGCTCGCGGCCAGGGGCTGTCACTGCTGTGGACTGAGGGACGTCAGATGGGTGAGGGCCCCGGGGACTCCCTCTGATCCTCAAGTTCCCATTGGTGTGGTGGGGGCTGGTCACTACTCCCTCAGGACTTTCCCTGCTCCAGATTCCTTGGGCGTTGCGACAGCACTGGTGGACAAACGGAGGGGGATAGCCCGAGAGGGAGGGACAAGTCGCACGCAGCACTGTTCGCTCAGGGCCTGGTATGTGCCTGCCGCTGGCCACCCTAGTCTGCGCGCCTGGCTCTGAGCGAGCACAGGAAGCCAGGATGGGCAGCCGTGCCGTCTCCCCGGGGGGAGAGGGCCTCTGTGAGAGGAGCGCATCCCGGAACATTAATCAAATGAGGTGTAAAATTGTTCCCAGCCACGCTTCGTAAAACTGCTGCAACACGCCGTTAATAGTGGCCTCAGAGCTGGGACACACGGGTGGGCGCTGGCAGGCGGGTGGGTGCCGATTAGCCCAGGACTGATGGCGGGAGGGGCTCACAGCTTACGGGGGACCTGTGGTGACTACCCCCCCCCCGACCCTGGCCCAGACTACTCCTCTTGGGGAGACCTGAGGACAGGCAGCCCCTGCCCCCTCCAACACTGAGCGTCACCACAGCCACTGAGGAATCAGAAGGGTCCCGGAGGCCACCAAGCCGACAGCCCAGGTTGCAGCCAGCCAAGGCCGGAGAGGGGCAGCGGCAGAGGTCCGGCCGGACTGTGAGGCCAAGGCCAGCAGCCAAGCCCACCTGTGCCCAGGCTCGGGCTCACACAGAAGTAGCTATGGGTCTCCAGGCCGAGACTTTGGGGTGCAGAGCTTATTTTACCAAGGAGGAAGGAAGGCAGGTAGGTGGGTCGCAATTTGCGGCCAACGTGTTCCCCTAACAGGAAAGTATTTTGATGAGCATCATTGCTTCTTCAAATTCACTGTTTCCAAGCCAGTGCTGCAGGCCTCCGATTACAGCACTCTGGGAGGCTGAGACAGGAAGGTTGCAAATTCAAGCCCAGTCTAGCTAATATAGCAACCTAGCGAGACACCGTCTCAAGAAAGGGGGTGGGGGTCTGTATGTAGCTCAGGGGGAGAGCCGTAGGCTCCATCACCAGTACCACCACCACCACCAAAAACAACCTCGCTGTATCATTCTAACTGTCCTTGTTCCACTGGGAGTTAGGAAAGCCCGCAGCTGCCAGGGGAGGCCGGTGGATTGACTCGTGGCTCACGCGGACCACTGTGAAAACCCTCACTGCAGAGTCCTCAGAGGTCGCGCGAGAGGTGTGGCCAAGGCCCATGGCGCGGCCTCCCCACGTGCTCCTCCTCCTGCGGCTCTCAGCGGAGCCCCGCCTCCACCTCCAGTGTCCTGGCCACAGGCACTTGGAACTCAGGACAGTGTTCAAGGGCCCAGCTGGGGGAGGAGTGGTTCAGGCCCTGAGGCTGCCATCTCTGTGCCAGCAGGGGCTGGCCTCTTTATTACAGCATTTGAAAGTTGGGTGTCCCAAAAACAACACTGAGGCCAAGCATCAGGTGCCAGCCATGAGACAGACACGCGATGTCAGGTAGAGGAGGAGGGAGAGAGGACAATGGGCGGAGGGACAAGCTGACCCTTGGGGAGGGACCCATGGAGCCCCAGCCTGCACCCAGCAGCACCCGCAGTGCCCAGGAAGCCATCAGATGAGCCACCCAGGGTGGGGCTGGTCTCTGCAGCTGAAGCAAGATGTCACCGGCTGGAGACCACGTGCCTGCCCACCACCCACACTTCCAGCAGCATTGCCGGGGGGGGGGGGGGGGGGGCACAATGGGCAGTCACCTCCATGGCCACTAGGAGAGTTGGTATGACTGACACCGTCACAC
Source organism: Ctenodactylus gundi (assembly GCA_004027205.1). Taxonomy (NCBI): domain Eukaryota; kingdom Metazoa; phylum Chordata; class Mammalia; order Rodentia; family Ctenodactylidae; genus Ctenodactylus; species Ctenodactylus gundi. The sequence goes on along the minus strand of PVKB01000084.1, from coordinate 516,073 downwards.
TTGTGGCTTCTCTCAGTCACTCTGGGAAACATGCAGAGCAAAATTATTCATTCCTACTTTACAGATGGGAAAACTGAAGCCAGAGAGCCAGTGACTCTAATCACATTCTGACTCAGTCTGCATCTCTCACCTTCAAGCCTTCAGGATAAGGACCTGATGGCAACTGTGATCATTATTACTACAAATGCTGAAAGTACTCTTTATTCAACCATTAGGCACATGCCAGGAACTTTGCACTAGTCCCTTTAAACTCATGAATTTTATGAGGTGGCTTCTAGCAGGACCTCTATTTTTTTGACTAGTAAACTAAGAGTCAGAGAGGCCACAGCCCAGGGCTTTCTGGCTGCAGAGCCTGCAAGGTGTTGGTGGTCCATTCCCAGAGGCCCAGGAAGGCTACAGGCAGAGCTGATGGCCCTACAGAGATACCACTTCCTGAGGGACACACATTCTGAGCTGTGATAGGGCAGCAACTTGTCCTGATCATGTGATTAAGTCCCTCCCTCTGAGGGGCGCAGGGGCCTGGAGGGGCCCACCTGCACGCACACTGCGCGGCCTTCTCTAGAACTTCCAGTCACCTGGGCTCCTACTTTGGACTGCGGCCTAGAGTCTCCAAAGCCTTCAGACCAGTCTCCAGGAAGCCCCCTGGGTGCCCGGGCTCCCTACACTCCGTGGTCTCTGTCCTTAGGAGGTTGGTCTCCACTGTCTGTGTCACCTCTGGCTCTGGATAGCGACAAGCAGGTCTCTGGTGATGCTATTTGCTGTTCCTCCATCACACCCGATGCCTGTGAGGCCCAGCTGGTGCTCCTCCCATGGACAGAATGAGGCAGCAGACACGGCCTCCCCTAACCCTTCCAGGGCCCGGAAGAAGGAATCAGGGTAGGCAGGAGGGGTATACAGGGAGGGGGTCAAGAGAGGGATGGGGCCATGGTGGTGCCCCAGCCTTCCTCAGGGAACCTCCTCTGTGAAATGTCGTGCTCCAGCTGGAACTCACAGCATCAAAGACGTGCTTGCAAATATGACAATATATCCAGAGAAGTGAAGAGACTTCCCTGCCATCAATCACTGGGCAAGAAGCTAACTGATTTAGAACATGTGGCCTGGACAACTCTGGAGGGCTGTGTGGGGTAGAGACATCAAGAGGACCTCTTACGCTCTTCAGCTGGGCATTTGAGGCTCGCCAGGGCCAGGCCAAGCCCACTCTAACCATCCCACCTTCCCGCACCATGTCCATCCTCCTACTCACAAAGATTCTAATACACCACGGATCCATGCTCCTGTAAAACCAGAGCCAGCGTTATGACCATGCCAGACAGGTATGGGCTGCCTCCAACCAGTCACAATAGGCTCAAGCCACGTGTAACCAGTCACAGTCAGTTCTAGCTCTTTCCAGCGCCAACCCCATCTGGATATAAAGATTTCTAACATGATCTGACTGGATCCCATCAATTTAGACTTCTAAAAATAGATTCTGACTGGTACTGGCTAGATCTAACTGGATCAAACCAGTTCTCTGTCGATCAAAGCAAGGTTGGCGAGCTCCAACCAGCCCAGGCTGATCCCCACCTGGTCTGCTCCTCCCACTCCCTGAAAATGCTGTTGTTACTTGCTTTCCTTTCGGATGTCCTCAGGGAAAGTCTGCCTGCTCCCCCAATAAAGAAAGTCACCCCTGTGCTGGATTCTGAGGCCACCCAGAAAGGGCCCCATTATTTGATTAGTAACACAATTAAGCACGGCTTTGCACGCACTCGCTCACATGACCCGCACACTGAGCGTCCAAGATCAGGGTTCAGGCCTCTCACCCACATGGCCTGGAAACAGCTGCCCGGGGGGACTGTGCAGGGGGCTCTGTAAACCAGTTCTCCGCTGTCAGCTGTGTGGCTCTGGTTTCCCTTCTCTGGGCCTCAGTTCTCTCCTCTGTGAAATGAGAAGGACACTGGTTTCTATGGGTCACGGGAAAGACTGACAGGGATCCTCTCTATCAAAGCACTAAGAACAGCGCTGCCACCCCAGCAAGCACACGGGACGTAGGAGGTGATTTCTCATACTACAGGATTGTCCTTGTTACTGTACAGTTACTACAACTGTCGTGCGCATCCGCCCCAGCCCGGCTCCCTCCCCGCAGGGCCGACACCTGCTCCCCACAGCCCTCTCTCCTGCCAGGTGGAGCGGGCTGCCCCTGGGATGGGCTTTCCGACGACGTTGCTTCTGGGAATCTGTCACTTCTAAGTAGCTTTCTGACAACAGCAGAGGTTTCTGAGCGTGTCCTACGGGTGAGTAAATTCCCCAGGGACAGAGGAAATGGAGCGAGCTCGCAGCTACATCTGCCGGGCAGGCGGTGCGGAGGACGCTCTGCGGGGACTGGTGTGTGGGGCTCTCTGGGATGAAAAGTATCTGCACAGGAAGGAAGGACAGCGGAGGAGGCAGGACCTTGTGGAGGCTCTGGGGATTTAGGTCTTGGGGGCCTCTTATCTCTGATCTAAAGAAGGGAGGGGACAGCCCTGGTGGCTGAGAAGTGGGGAGGAGCGTGCGGAAGGGATGCTGCCCAGGAAAGATGCTCTGGTTTCCCACCTCTCTCAAAAACAAACTATAGACACACACCCCACTCGGCACTCAAAACTAACAATTTAGACCCATTACCACTTGCGGAGGGCTGGTGCACTGCGTTTCGTGCCCTTTCCCGTGCTGCCACTCTTCACCCAGCCCTCCGAAGCACTGCCACCAGGCGCCTTTCTGGGAGGAAGAGTGCAGAGAGGCAGGGCAGGACTGAGCGCACGTTTGTGGGTCACCTGCTGATTAGGTAATTGCCTTCCGCTGCACTAGGAATGCCAATCCTCATCAATTGGCACTGGCTGCCTTGGGGCTCTCAGAGGAGCTGGAGTGGTGCGATGTCTCCCCAACCCCCACCACTTCAAGAGACTAGAGGAGTTGGGCCTGAGCACAGCCCGTGCTAGCTCTGCCCCCCTAAACCTCTCTGAGTCCCCAACAGAGAGCTCCGGTCAGCAAGGTCACACGCACACTGTGTTTTTGAAGAAGATCAAGGCTGGGTAAGTAGGAGGATTGTTCCCACGATTAAACCCTGTGTTAGTCACTCCTCAGAACCTGATGCCAGAAAAAACACACAGCCCCCCAACATCCTCGACAGCTCTCACCCACCAAATGTCCCCAGCATGTTGACGAAGGCAGGCTTAGTCACTGGGGCTTCACGGGGCGGGGCTTGGGAGCATATGGCAGTGAATGACTGCAGACCGACCAAGGCCCTGAGTCACCAGCTTCTTGCCACACGGATTTGAGGGCTGGGCTGCCATCTCAATCAGCAAGCGCTGCAGGGCTGCATCCCGTGAGCCCACGCTTGCTTCTGCCCATGGGTCAGGCTGCAGCCTTTGGCTCCTGTGGGCCTCACTGTGTCCCCTGGACTCCAGTGTGTAGGCTGACCAGAGGCAGCGCCTCCACTCCTCACAAGTGGGTGACACTGCCTTACCTGCTCATTTGCTCATGAAACAGGGGACTGCAAGCCTGGGTCGGTCCTTCCCAGGGGCACAGAATCCACAGGGATTTGCTTTTCGAGGGAATTTTGTAGGGAACTGACTTGAAAGAGACCAGATTTGTGCTTGCAGGAGCCAAATTACAAGCCTGATTCTGCCCCCTGCAGGGCAGGGGACCTGGTATGAGTCACTTAACCCCACTGTGCCTCAGTTTTCTCATCTCTAAAATGGGGATAAAATGGCATGCAGCCACCATCTGAAACCCTTCCGATGCCCACAGCAGAGGGAAGACAGCCCTGGAAAGTCTGCTATCAGTGGTCACAGGAGCCAGCTCACAAATGACACACACTACTTTTTCCCCATAATCCACTCGCCAGAATGAGTCATGTGGTCCCATCCAATCCCCCAGATGCTGTGTCACCCCTGGAAGCACCCTGCGCTCATCACTCCCACTGTACATTCAGAGGCATGGCAGATGAAGGCCCACCCAAGAGCATTCAGGGAGCAGCCAGGCAGGGAGTGGACACAGGCATGAACGTGCCAACACTGCACCCACCTTTCTGCCCCCGAGAGGGGCTCCCACAACCCAGGAACAGTGCAGAGCGTCCAGCGCCGAAGTGACATCCACGGGCCCTTCAAGACGAAGCCCTGGCAGGAGCTACTTGATTTGTGGGTGTTGAGTGAATGAATGAAGACAGCCTGTCACCGACGCTCTTGGCCAGTCCTTTGTAGAAAGGACAATCTGCCTGTCAAAGACAAACTGGGTTTTGTCCCAGACGACCAGCCAGAGTCCATAGGCCAGCTGGGGCACTGAGACGGACACGATGGCAACCAAAAGTCACCATGGCCCAGGGGCTGGACAGTGGGATGACCAGACAGTACTTCCACTTCTGCTGCCTCCCGGGACTTGCCGGGAGACCAGTAAGCAGCCGGTCGGGACAGCGTGTGCACGTGTGTGTGTGCATGCAGTGTTTTGTATATATTGTATTCAACATATAACATACATATGAGACAACAATAAAACACTGCAAGATGGAAAGCAGATGGGTTACTGTACGTGACGCCCAAGAATCGAACGCTAGCCCAGAGCTGGGGCGGCTGGATCAGCCTGGCCCGCATCGCAGAATCTTTCTTTAGAAGGCTCAGGGAGCAGGGCCCGGCTGCGGTGGGGTGGGAATAAAGGAACTGGCTGGACGCCTACATAAGAACACCAGCTCTAGCTTCTCTCCTCGCCTCTCACAGCGAGATGTCGACCCCTCACCCCACCTAAGAAAGGCTGGGGATGTTCTCTTGGGGGAGTAACAGAGGCCCTCCTGACAGCGGGTGCTGGAGGGCAGCGCGCTGAGTGTCCTGATGAGGGGCTGATGGAGCTGTGTGGCAGTCGGACACCCCTGTCCCCAGCCCTCTGCCCCTGGCCCGACAGTCAACCTGTCTTCACCAAGGCAGGGAACCTGGATCATCTTTCCTGCAGCATCTGAGCAGCTCAAGAAGAATGGTCCAGGGCTAGAGGAAATAGCACTGCAGTTAGAGTGCTTGCCTAGCAAGCAAAGGCCCAGGGTTCGATTCCCCGATGCCACCTAAACTAGGTGTGGCGGCACATGCCTGTCATCCTAGCACTTGGGAGGCTGAGGCAGGAGGATTGCCATGAGTTTGGGGCCAGCCTGGGCTACAGAGCAATACCCTGTCTCAAAACCAAATCAAATGAAGAAAGAAGAGAGAAGAAAGAAGAAGTATCCAAAGAGCCTTAAGCTGGAGTCTCCCTGACTGCACGCCCAGGCAGCCCACCCTGCAGGGATTCACACAGCTGCAAGCCCTAGAGCCACCAAGGCCCAGAGGTCCCCATCCGCTGGCCTGTTCCTTCCCCTGCCACAGGAGCTGTGGCCAGAATGCCTGGCCAACCATAGTCCCTATATGCAAGGTCTCTGGCCGACAAGAGTAATTCCATAAGTCATACTCTGCATGGGGAAGAAATTCAGAAGCAAACAAACAACACCCGTCACTGGTGCCCTCAGTAGTATCTGTGATGCAGTTAAAACCACGGAGCGAGAACTCTTCCTGTCCACTTTCCTGCTCCAGAAGTTCAAACCCCACGAGGAACAGCTGTGGAATATTACTGTCCCTCTCAGAGGCCTGGGATGACGCACAGAGTGGGGCCAGAGCCTGCGCAGTACAAGGAGGGCACCCCCCCACCCCCGAGTGCTGCGGCCAGTGAGGGGTGGACAAGGCCACTGAGGAGCAACTTGGGGACAGGAATGAAGCCTGCGTAGATGTGGATTGTGGGGACGTGGGGAGGAAGGGGGATATGCAGGGCAGTCCGAGCCTGGGGGCACTGAGGAGGGGCCCACCCTGCCTGGGGGGCGACTATGAGGAGCAGACAGGGGCTTCCTGCCCATGAGCAGGGCCTGGATCAGAGAGGAGAAGCCCCAAGACCCTGGCCCAAGGAACCTTCAGAAGGCGAAGGTAGGCCAGTCAAGGAAATTCCAGGAACTGTTCTGGCCGACAGGGCCCGGAAGGCAAAAAGGACAAAGGAAAGAAAGCGTCCTCCTGCAGGGTCACTCCGGCTTTAAACAGAAAACTCGCAAGGAAAACTAGTGACACATGATTAGCAGGGCTAGAGATCACGGAGGCTTCTGAGTTCATTTTTTGATTTTAATGCTGCAGTTGTGCGGTTGGATGGAGAACCTGTACTATTCCTGCAACTCTTCTATATGTATGGCATAATTTCAAAATTGAAAAGAAATTTAAACTCCGAAGTACAGGTAACAAGTGCAAAGACGTTGGCTGGAGCGTTGGGATCCTGGCGTCTCTTTGCTGGTGCGATGGCGCCCTCTTGTGGTCTTCTGTGCACAACGCCGCACTCGGCACTAAGTGAGGTTGGGGGGTTCATTTTTCAGCTCTGTCATGGCACGCCGCAACCTGCCTGGACCCAGGTTTCTCCTTCCCTGGACCATAAAGACACTGTGTCTTCTCCTTCATACACACCCCTTCTGGCCCCAGTGCTGAGAGTGACCCGAGGACTGAGCCCTTGCAGGTGCCCTGGGCAGTCAGGGAAGCTATGAACCAGGGTGACAAGAGACCAGGCCAGGGACCCCCCATCGCAGAGGATAGAGCCGGCTGCAGGGATGAGGCTGCCCCTGACCCTCTGCTGGCTTTGGGCACAATGCCACCCGCCTGCTCTCAGGTTCAGTTTCTTCATTTCTATGATGGGAACTATGAAATGTGCCCGGCGTTCACAGGAGTTGCAGAGAGACACACCACACCCTGCGTCCAATAGGCAGGCGGTCGCACGTCTGAGCTACGCTCTGAGTGACACTGCCACCAGCGTCAGGATCAGTGGCCCCTTCTCTTCTCTCACGAGTATCCCAGTTAGGAAGGGAAGGCACCTGGTCACTCCAGCAAAGCTGTTAGTCTCCCTGTGACTTGTGGGCTGACAGCTTAAAGAATTTTTGAAACCCCACAAATCCTGAGTCCCGTGGTTCCTTTTCATCCCTTCTGCTCTGGAGGAGACACTGCTGGAGCTCATCTGGTCACCCTCAGCACATCCCAGACACAGAACTGGTTTGCTCTGGGAGCTAAGTGCACCTCAGGTGGCAGGATACATGGGATGACATCTCAGCTCCCTTCCCAGAAATCTAGGTGCCTGGGTGGTGGGCAACCTCACAGCCTAGAAGCATAGGTTTACAAGATGAGTTTTAAGCCAGGCATGGTGGTTCAAACTGTAAACTCAGAACTCTGGTGGCAGAGTTCAAGGATCAAGGCCAGCCTGCACAACTTAGCAAGATCTGTGGAGCGCCTCAGTTTCCCCATCTGGAAAGAGGGGCTTATAGTCATTCTCTGCCTGGCCACAGCCTCTCAGTGTCCAATGGCACAGCAACATCTTATATCAGAGTTATATTGATATTCTAGAGCAGATGCCCTATATACAATAAATGTATATATTTGTTTGTTGATTGGTTTTTGGAGACAGAGTCTCACTCTGTAGCCCAGGCTGGTATACCTTAAAAATCTGTTCTTGAGACCAATGAGTGAAATAAGACCTGCCTCACTTGCCTGGAGGGAGGACTGACTGACAGGTTTCTGTACACAACAGGGGATCAGACTAGCCCCACAGTTAGGGCACAGACTCCTTTTAAACAGAAGAATGTCTAGACTTCGATCTCAGGTCTGCAACACACAGGCCACTGGGCTGCAGCCAAGGCCATGGCCTCTCTGAACCTGCCTCCTTCGCTGGAAGAATAAGGACAGACAACAGCTTCACCTCACCAAGTTTTGGGGAGCTTAACACGAGGCATTTCGAATAAGGTACCCGTGCGTCATTAGCCTCGTTAATGCTAAGGAACAAAGTCCAGGGTCTGCGGGGAGGACAGGCCCGAAGCTGGGAAGGAAAGGAGTGACCACGGACGTGGCACTGCCCCTTACCGCACACTCGCAGGTGAGCACACGCTCCCACGCATCTTCCTTGCACCCCTGTCTCACTGGCTTCACCTCCATTTTCTATCTTGCCCACATGCTGAGCTGATGTGTGGGCATCACAGCCTCTCCTGGACAGAGGCGTCTGCGGAGGTTGGGTAGGGCGTGGTGATGCAGCCTGGGACCCAGTCAGGCCCAAAACATGGCAAGGGCGCCTTCCCCGGGCCAGGCTCATCTGGCACCCTCCTCACCCCAGAAGGGTCCCTCATCTCCGTGCCCCAGTTCGGAACACAGGTCTGAGAAGCACCGATGCCACCCACCCAGCAGCACAGAGGAAGGACCACGGCAGGACTCCTGTCCTGAGGGCTACGGACAATAGCTGGTGACTGACTGGGATCCAGGGACAGTGTCCAGTCGAGATGAGGACGGGTAGGAAGCCACACAGCCGCCCCCAGAGCTCCCTTAACGTCAAAGCCTGTGTGCTCTCCTCATCTACAGCTTGTCTCCCAATTGTGTTTTCATGGGGTGTCCTGGAAAAGGCGGGGACTGTTGGCGGACACACATTTTGGGATGCACATAGCACATTACATAGTCATCTTTTCACGATTTTTTTTTCAGCAGGATGTGGTGGTACACGCCTTTAATCTCCCCTTCTCACGAGGCCAAGAAGGAAGGACCACAGGTTTGAGTCCGGCCCAGCCTGCACATTGTAGTGAGAGGCTGTCTCAAAATATTTTCTTTTTTTTTTTTTTTTTTTTTTTAGAGCCCATGATGATTTAGCATACCTTGGAAATTTCACAGTGGAATCTGGTGTACATGGCTATGTTTTGGCCCTTTCATCATAAATCGTACCCCTCCCTCAATAATAGCCGGGAACCAGCACAGAAACAGGCGCCCCGGGAGGATGAGTACCGGGCCACAGCCTGGGAACGCTGGCGCCTCGCAGATCCTGCTCTACCATTGATGATGTGTGGCTTACCTAGCCTCAAGATGGGATTCTGGGCTGCCTCGCTCCAAGGTGGCTTAGAAATGGCAGTCACGTGCTTGTCCAGTCCGGAGGCTGGCAGCTCAAGTCACGGCATGAGCAGGGCCGAGATGTGGTGACGGTGGGCTTCCTGGCTCACAGCGGGCCTTGATGCTGTGCCCTCGTGAAGGGGTGAAGGCCTTCCTGGGGTCTCCTCTGTAAAGTCACAAATTTCATTCCTGAAAACTGCTCATGAGCTCGCCACCGACCAGTGTCCCATCTCCTCACAAGCCCACTGTGCAGCTGAGGATGGCAGCATATGAATCCGAATTGGGGGTGGGGGGGGGTGGCGCACAGACACCCAGGCCATCCTGACCCTGAGCTCTCCACTGCCGGTTCGCTGTGCCTCACTGTCCAGGGCACGAAGAGAAGATGGTCTCTGCTCTGTTCCTGTGAACCTGCCTCAGTTTCAGACTCAGCTTGACTCCTTTATCGCAATACCCAAGTCCTGGGGGACTCTGAGTGGCCACCAAGGCCAGGTGTTACCCCAACCCACTCACTCTGTCCCCTCAGGGAGACCACAGGCAAGAGACAGAGCAGCCCCCCAAAGAAATGACTACCTCAACTAGTGTGTGGTCTTCTATCAGGAGCCAGCAGATGATGACGGTGTGTTAAAGCCAGCATGCCACCATTTTTATAAATAAAGTTTTATTAGAACACAGCTATACTCATTCACTTACGTGTTGTCCACCACTGCTGTCATGCTGTGAAACCAGAGGTGTGCAGTTATGACACAGACTGTGTGATCTGTAAGGGGGCACTTCACAGAATAAGTCTGCCTGGCCCTGTGTCACAGGGAAGAGTCCATCGAGGGGACCACGGGAAACTTGAGAGGAAGGATGTGCCCTTCGGGTCAGTATCCCCAGGTGCCATGGTGCAGGAGCCGGACGAAAGGAGAGAGGGAGGGCGGGAATCAGTCATGTGGCCAGCCTGGTGACGTCATCTCCAGTTCTGACTGCTTAGGATGGGGAGCAGCACAGAGGGATGGTGGGGATTCTGGGACAGCCCCCACACACACACAGAGCTTGCATCTGCCTGGCTGGGAGGCGCAGGTGCCGGCTGTGGTGGCGTGGGAAGGCTCCGGAGCCCCCAAATCCAAAGCACCACTCTACCAGATGTTCCCTCATTACCACCCGCTCTTCTCAGAACATTTCAAGGCAACATTTGTTTGCTGAGGAAACACAGCTGTTCCCGGGGAAATGGGCTTCCCTCCTTCAGGCAGAGAAGCCGGGAGGGGACTGGCGCGGAGGGACCCTGGGGACTTTGTGGGTGGCTGGAAACTGAAGATGCTCAAAAGCTGAGAGCATGAGGACAGCCCTGTAGACTCTGAGGAGCCAGGGCATTCACCGTGGCAGAAACGCAAGCCCAGGGCTTCCGAGAGGAAAGCAGAGGCCCAGAGAGGTGAGGGGCGCACCCAGAGTCACACTGCTAAGTAGAGGCGAGCACAGCTGGGTGTGGGTGCCGATCGCGCCTCTCTCCCTCTCTGTCTCTCTTTGAAGTCTCACTCTGTAGTCCAGGCTGGTCATGAGCTCACTAGGGAGCCTAGTCTGGGCTTAAACTCGCAGCAATCCTCCTGCCTCAGCCTCTGGAGTGCTGGGATTGCAGGTGGGGCCCACCACACTCAGCTTATATGATGCCAGGGAATGGAATCCTGGTCCTTGCACTTGCTAGGCAAGCACTCTAAGCCCTAGGAACACCCCTGACCCACCACCTCGTTCCTCTCCGGCCCTAGGTCCTGGCATGCCGCCTCCCAGCTGATGGGCCTCTCTGTCTGTATCTCATAATGACATCCCGGATCTCGGACTTCCGTGTTTTCCGTCGATTCTGCCACCTCTTTCTCTAACCTTCCTGGCATGAGCACGTCACCCCTGAAGGTGCAGGCTCCACCATGTTCGGTCCTTCCTGTCCGTTTCTCTGATTCACTGTGTGCGCGTGCACACGCATGTGTTTCTGTGATACTAAGAATTGATATCAGGGCATTCAAACATCCCTAGCCCTTTGTACTAAATTTTTATTTTAAAACAGGGTCTCACTAAGTTGCTATGCTGCCCCTGCTGGGCTGGAATTCGCAATCTTCCTGGCTCAGCCACCAGGGTGCTGAGATGACAGATCTGAGCCACTAGGTCCGGCTCCCCCCTCTGTCTTCTTCGTGCCCAGCCCACCTGGGTACCCTCAGTAACAACATCTAGCACCTGAGGCAGGGCTGTGTGACCGCCTCCTGTGAGGCCACCTGACTTTTTTCTAATTGAGTCTCTCTCTTCCTGACCTTTGTTCCTTCCTTCCTTTCTTTTGGACAGTGTCTTTTTAGGTTGTGTGTCATGACCCCGGGCAGTCACAAAGTCAATCAGTATTAGGTGGTGGCTAACCAATGTTTTTAAGAGAGAAAATAACGGAATGTGTCACACACCATCTTACGGACGGTTTCAGTTCCCTATATGGGTATGTGGGCTGAGTTCTAGTGCAGAACATTTTCACTATGAGATTTGATTACAAATTTGTTTGAAAACCACAGAGTGAAAGACACTTTGGCTACAGGAGGAAAAAGTCTAACCCTCCAGGCTCGGCCAGAGGGCAGTCTTATTACCACCAAGAGAAGACCGGGCTGGTGAACCAGCGGCCAGACTCTGCCAAAGGGAGCCCGCTTCTTTCCCTTTGCCCTCAGCCCTCTTCAGCCAGCCAGCTCACTTCCCTCAGTCACACAGCAGCTTCTGGGGCTCCATCCCCTCTAAAAGGTACAAGGGAGAATGAGAGGGACTTCTCTTTCAGCCATTCTTTTAGAACCCAGAACATGCATCTCATATCTGATTGGCCAGGACAGGATCACACACCTACCTCTTGACCAATCACTCGCAAAAGAGACAGACATACCCTGTGATTGGCTTATAATAATCAGAACAGAGTCTCTTCCCTCGGTGGGTGTGGGTGCATGGAAAGGGTGGGCACCAGAGGCCTTGGGCATCTTAGGAAGGGCAGGCCCAGACTGACGGCCATCAGCATCTGCCACAGCCTCACACAGTCCCCCCTGCCTGGATGCCTCCCTCACATCCCTTCAGTCCCTTTTTTGACCTGTCCGGGGAGGTGAATATGAATTTAGGGCACTGTCACCTGTGACCACTGGAACTTATTACCACAGCTTGTCCTTGGGTTTAAGGCCCATCTAGACAATCTAAGATGACCTCATCTCCAGACCCTTAACTACGCACACACCAAGGTCACATTCACAGATCTTCTAGGGAGTCACCCTGAACCCACCACATGGCCTCTGCTCAGCCCCAGTGCCCTGGCTCTGGAGGCGCAGGGTCACAGCTCACTCCCCTGCTGCTGCCGGGAGACCTGGCCCTCTGAGCCTAAGTGTCCTCATCTGCCAAATAGAGACCCGAAGGACCAAGGCATGCAAAATGACCTGGAAAATTTCAGGATGTTTCAGGTTTTCTTAGTGTTCACGCTTCCCGAGGAAAGACGACTGGCTGTCCCCATCCACCTTCCTGGGCAAGGAAGGACAGGGCTGAGGCGATGGGGTCTAGGGAGCTGTGAGAAAACACTCTGGGTCCTCCCGGCAAGGTCCCAGCTCCCGCAGTACCTCCTGTGGCACCTTCACTGGCTTGCAGCTTTGCTCAGCACCCCAGAGCTCCCACTAGGCCACACCCCCTTACTCCACAGGGACCCGCTAGGCCACACCCCCTTACTCCACAGGGGCCCACTAGGCCACACCTCAGACCCTGTAGGGGCCCACTAGGTACAGGGAAAGTGATTGGAACATTCAGTCATTCATCATTATTCCACTAGAGATCTACTGAGTGGAAGCCAAGAGGTATCTCAGTGGTTAGAGTGCTTGCTTAGCACGCACAAGGCTCTGGGTTTGATTCCCCAGCACCATATAAAGATTAGCTAGGTGTGGTGGCACACCTGTGTAATTCCAGGACTCAGGAGGCTGAGGCAGTAGGACTGCCGTGAGTTTGAAGCCAGCCTGGGCTACATAGTAACCTCAGGACCAGCTTGGACTACCAATAAAGAGACTGTCTCAAAACCAAACCAAACCAAAAAAGTACTACTGACGGAAATCCAGGACAGTAGAGCAGGCCTATGATCCCGGCACTCCGAAAGGCTGAGGAAGGAGGACTGCAACTTTGCATCCACCTTGGGCAACTTAGTGAGACCCTGTTTCAAAATACAATTTTTTAAAAATGGGCTGGGGATATAGCTCAGTATAAAGACCCTGGGTTCAAAAAACAGTACCACACATTAAAATAAACAACCCCTACCTTCTGAGCCCCAACTCTGTGCCTGTGTGGCAGCAAATAAATGTCCTGCCCACGTGGAGCTGACACACAGCAGAGGGCGGATAAATGACCCACTCCAGGCCAGATGCGCATAAATGGCCAGAGCCAAGCACCCAGGGGACTCACCAGCAGATGGACCCAGGGATTTCCTAGGAAGTCTTTTGGGACTGGTGGCTTAAGAGCAACAGTGTTTGGCTGTGTCATACGCTAACGGGGTGACTGAAGATGGCTCCTGTACAGGTAACACTAATGAGATGTCTCAGGAAATGAGTGGCTAGTCAGAACCTCAGAACCGGTCATGGGCTTGGACTCCAGGCATCCCAGCCTGACCTCAGAGGTGGGGGAGCCGGAAGCAGCTACGTTCAATCACGTGGCGAGCGCCTCAGTCACACCAGTGCCATGAAGCCTCTGTGAAAACACTGAGCCCCAAGCCACCGGGGAGCCATCCTATTTGACAAGACTGTTCTGCTCTGTTTCTTTGCGGTATGGGGATACGGCCCAGGGCCTTTGCGCCGAGTCACACTCCCAGCCCGTTTTTATTTTTGATTTTGAGATAGCGTCTCTGAGTCTCTAAGTTGCCCAGGCTGGGCTCAAATTTGCGATCGTCCTGCTTCAGCCTCCTAGAGTGCTGGGTTTTAGGCCTAATCCACCAGGACGGCTCTGTGAGTCCGTCCTGCTGCAGTGCTGAAAGGGTGAGGAGTCCTGGCAGCCCAGGGAATCTCGGCACTGGGGGCCCTCTGGCTCTTGTCTCCCCGTCTCTCCCTTTTGCTGGTTCTGATTTGTAAACTTTTTGCTATAATAAAATGGCAGGGATTGAAAAGCCAATTACAGTAGGATTCCACTTATGCAAGGTACCCGGATACTCAAATTCACAGAGATGCAAAGAGATGTGGTTGCCAGGGGCGGGTCAGGGGTTGTTGTCCAATAAGCAGAGAATTTAAGTTTGGGAAAGTGGGTGGAGCTGTGGAGACTGGCTGCGGAGCCAGTGGGTGGACTCCTCGTGGCTCAGCTGTATACTTCAAAAGGGTTCCAGTGGAGCCCAGTGGTGCAGGCCTGTAATCCCAGCACTCCGGGAAGCTGAGGCAGGAGGACTGTACGTTCAAGCCCAGCCTAGGCAACTCAGAGAGACCCTGACTCAAAATCAAAAGTAAAAATGGGCTGGAAATGTAGCTCAGTGTGAAGACCCTGGGCTCCATTCCCAGTACCGGACTCACACGCCCACTCTCACATAGACACATAGAGGGGAAAGGTTACGATGGTAAACTCCATGTTAACTGCATATCCCCACAGTTTATTAAAAGCACGTCCTCATGAGTTTAGTTCCTTTCTGTGTTCTGTGAGACTTCCTAGCTAATCTTCAAATTGAGGCTCGTCAAAAGAACTCTTGTGACAGCTGCTTAGAGAGCTGGTGGCACTGGGGACTCCCGAACTTGTCCCCAGTACGTGGAGAAGAGCAGCCTTGTAGAGCCTGTGCCTTCAACCTGGCACGTCGGGCCAGACTCTAGGCAGATGGTCCAGGGGAAGCAGAAAGGGGGTGGGTAGTTTGGGGACTGAACAGCCTTTGCAGTCCCCTGCAGCACTGAGTTTCTGTGATTCCTCTGCAGGGTTCCCACAGAGTGCCTGCCCGATGTTGGGGTTGGTGCTCCCCCACCTCTCTGGTGCTACTTCCAGGATGTGTGACTATTCGAGTGTATGCACTTGACATATCTGAGTGTGTGTGCGCATGGACGTGTACATGCGTGCATGCATATTCTCTCCCCCAAGAACCAGGAGCCACACCTCCTGCCACCTTGAGGCCTCCACCAGCACAGGGCTTCTTAGCACAGACTTGAACCCTGTCTTCTGTTCACAGTCCAGACTCCGCCCTGGGTGGGGCTTCACTGCTGTGCTTCCATCTTGGCAGTCTGATTCCTGGAGTCTATGCTGGATTTTCTTTGGAGGAGACGTGGAAGACAGGCAGGAAGAGATCTCTGCAGCTGTCGCATTGCCCAGCCACTAATCAGCCACACAAACTCTCCACCCCACCATGCCTGTGCCCCAGGCCCGCCCAGTCCGCCCAGACTCCCAGGCCACCAAGCTCCATTAGGCCCTCCTGGAGGACGACCCCTCCCCTGGGGGGTGGGGACCGCTTAATTACAGCCCCTTCTCTTGGAAAGCTCGTCCTTTTGGGGGTAAACCAGCCACAGGCTTTTAAGGACATGCCATAAGTTTTACAGTTATTGGATTTTTCAACTTGTTTACAAAAGCAATGTTGTTAAATGGCCACCGGCCAGGCCCTGTTGTTTTTCCATCATGCTTTCTGACGACAGGAAGCGTATTATCTCCCTAGCCGGCTCCCAGGAATGGGGAGCTGCAGCCCATCCAGCTTTCTGTTTAATTATCCATTCAGCCAGGCTCTTCCTAGCTTGTTCTGGAATGCAGCAGGCGCCTCTCCCCCTTCCCCGGCTCCTGCAGCAGCTCCCGCCTACAGCCTTACTCCAAGATGATGCCAGCTCACCCATCAACCTGGCCCTTAGAACAACAGATCCAAAGGGGCTGCAGGCTAGCCTGGATGACCTTGAACTTGACTGAACCCCTCTGTGACACAGGCCCTCCCTATTCAAGTAGATTGCTTTAGGAGATGCTTTCCAAACCAGGCCAACTGGCACCAGAAGTCCCCAGGGGAAGTTTAAAAATAAACCTTGCTACCCCTAACCCTTTTGGGCTCTGATTTAGAGGGTCTGGGTCCTCTGGGCTGAACTTTGTAAAGCTCCCTGGTGATTCCAATACCTTGCAGCCAGCTCTGGGGCAACTTGGACTTGACCTGTCCCTGCCTGCATCCCTTGGGTTATGCCAGTCTCTCTCCTGGTAGATGGCAAGGGAGGAGACCAGGCCCTCCGCACTTGGTGCCAGTGCCAAATGGGCACTCTGTACCTTTCAGCTGGCTGAGCTCCCAGCAGCTCATCCCTGGTGGAAAGCCACCTCAGGGCGATGTCCAAGTGGATGGCCCAGGATCACTGCAGAGCTATTACACACAGGGACAGGTATCTGAGCAGCGGCAGGTGCTGTGAATGTCCTTCCAATGGGGCAACTGTCCTGGCCCAGCTCCCCAGGAAGGGGCCTCCAGGTGACAATGTCACCCGACGGCACTGCTGGATTGGCTGAGGGGTGCAGGGAAGAGGGACCATGGGGTCCACTGCTCCTCGGTGGTTTGTCACCACAGGACACAGCCATGGGACAGGGGCCAGGAGATTCTATGTGCAAACTTCGCCACCCGTCCCTTCCTCAGCGGCAAGAGTAAGGATAGTAATAGCCATAATAGTCGCATCAAGGCTTTGCTAGCTTTCCAGCACTGTGACAAACACCAGAGATAAATAACCTTAAAAAGAGGAAAGGTTTTAGTTCAGTTTCAGCAGTTTCAGTCTGAGGTTGTCTGGCTCTGGTGCTCTGCACCTGCAGCGAGGCATGCCACCATGACGTGGCAAAGAGAATGCCTACTCCATGGTGGCCAGGGAACAGAAGGGAGAGCTAGGAAGTGGCCAGGGCCCTAAAGTCCCTTTAAGAGCACATGCTACGTGACTGAGCTAACTTCCTCCTACAAGACCCTACCTCTTAGAAGGTTCCACCACTTCCCCACAGTACAAGTTGGGGACCAAACCTTCAGCACACAGGCTTCTGTGAGGCACTCAGGAAACAAACTATGACAAAGGCTGGACCTCTTTGTAGTGGTCTTTAACACATGTCAACATCCGCTATACCCCTCCAGCCTTTACAGTGACTCTGGGATGCAATCAAGGAACTGTCCCATGTGTGAGCCCAGGGAACGGTCCCACATAGGACACAGTGACTTGAAAGAGATGCCAGGGCTGCTCGGCAGGGGAGCCAGGGTTTGATTTCAGGTCTTCTAATTCCAAATGCACAGCCTCTTTGGTTTCTTTACTACACACATACACACACACACACACACACACACACACACAAGCACGCACACACATGCATGCACATGCATGGCTTTTCTCTCTCAAAGCATCTCTGTACCCATGACTTTATTTGACTAGTTGAGGCAAGTCGGGTAGTTTTTCGGTCCTCAGTAGATTGCAGAATCCCGAAACTCTGAGAGGTTAAAGTGAGCGCACAGCTGGAGCCCTTGTAAGTCGGAGGTAAAGGTGGGTTTTTGTGTGTAGCAGGAAGAATGTGAGGTTTAAAATAAAGCTATAGCTCTTCTAAGCTGTGACCCTGGGAAAGGTATTTATATTTTAAATCATCATCTATTATCAGAGATAAATTTTTAAAAGGTAAAATAATCTACTTTAATACACATCTAAAAATGAGCAAAGAACAAAAAAAAATTTTTCTTACCTCATTTATTGTAAGAAAAAATTTAAAAAGTGTTAAAAACTGGTTTAAGCCAGGTCTGGTAATCCCAGCACTCTGGGAGGCTGTGGCACAAGGATTGCCAGTTCACTCCCAGTCTGAGCAATGTAGTGATTTAGTGACACCCTGTCTCAAAATAAAAAATAAACTGGGTTGGAAATGTCACTAAGTATAAAGGCTTATAAAGGCCCTGAGTTAATCCCCAATGCTGCAGTTGGGGGGGAACCCTAAGTCAAAGGAAAATTCAAAGAGCATGCACGTACACGCATGCGCACAAACACAACCTGAATCCACCGATATTTGTTTAAAAAAAAAAGCCAATATCCTCAGGCAATAATCGATGGCAATCCAACCGGCAGTATCTACCCACATCTCTATGCAGGAGAAACATTTGCATTCTTACTAGTTTTCTGTAACCTGGAGCGGTGGGAAACAGCTCAATGAGAAGGAACGGCCCGGCTGACCTGGAAGGAAGGGCAAATCCTCCAGTAATCTCTTTTTGTTCCTTCCAAACACTTTCACTTTATTAACTCCCGTTATAAAACAGAGGTGACGCCAAGGGCCAGTGTGAAGATCAGACAAGACGGCATGTTTACTGTCATTGCCTGGCACGAAGTGGACAGCCAGCGAAGTCCCCTCCCTTCCCTACCAAGGCCAAAGCCCTTCCATCCTAGGCTGGCTCTCCTGATTCCCACGTCCATGGGCTTTCTTGTCCCCCAAGTACGGGACAGAGCAAAGGGACTGGGTCTCGACGTCATTCAGACCCACCACCTGATCATGGCTCTACCACACCTCAGGCAGGTCATTTCTCTGCTCTGGGCCATCAGTAAAAGGGACAGCTAAACCGCATGACTTCAAAATTATCTTCAGCTCCACAAATCTTAAGCTTCACATTGACATCATTATCCAACCCAAATCGAGGGTCCTGACATCGACATATGGCATCGTGGAACAAACGACGACTTCGGAGCCAGGGAGAAGAATGTTCAAATCCCAGCTCGGCATCTTACCCTCTGTGTGACCCTGGATAAGTGGATTACCATCTCTGAGCCCACATCTGCTTATCTGTGTCATAGGTTTTTACTTCTTGAGGAAAACAAAAGGTGACCTCGAGATGAAGCTGGACCCCATGTGCCCTGTGTACAACACACAGCTCTCGGCCACTGTCCTCTTCTCCCCATCTGAGCACACCCTCAGTGGCCTTGGACCCTTGGGACCAGCAAGAGACAAGGTGCAGGGAAGAAGTGGCTCAGGCTTGTGCCTTGCTCCCCTCTTTCCTCCTGGCTCCCAGGCCCCAGGGCCCCCCATGACACGGCAGTGAGCTAGCAAACCTTCCCAAGTCCTCCTCTGCCTGGAGGCTGGCCACAGGTCGGGTGGGAGGATACTGGGCAGAGTGTTCATTTCTGTGACAACGTGGGGCCAGGCTGCCAGGAGAAGGTGACTGTCCTAAATTATATTTTTGTTGCTGTGACTCAATACCTAATATCCATAAATTAGGACAGGAAAAGTTCATTTTAGCTCACAGCTTTAGAAAGCCACAGTCCATTCATGGTCAGCCGGCAACAGTGGAGGCACATGGCAGAGGCGGAGGTGTGGGCAGCTCTGCACAGCACTGCATACAGGAAGCCAAGTCCCCAAGTGGAAGGCAGGAAGCAGCATATATCCTCCCAGGTCCCCCTCCATCCCAGGGATCTGCCCCTTCTGGGTTCAGCCTCAGTGTCCTAACCCTTCCAGGTCTAAGGCCCCACCACAGGCCTGTAATTCAATCCACTCACCTGTAATCCAATCCACGTGTCTGCAACCCAGCTCTCCAGACCAGCCCCCATCAGCACATGGTTCCACAGATGATCCTTAACATCCAAATACATGAGACTTTTGGGGGACATTCCAGATCCAAACCACAATAGTGACTGTTACAGCTTGGATCTGGAATGTTCCCCAAAAGCCTTATGTATTTGAACGTTGTAGAATATCTATGAGTTCCACGTGCTGTTAAGCGGTAGGGGTTGGCTTGAAGGGGCCAAAACGTGGGGCTTGACTACAGGAGAGGCAGATGCCTGGGGCATCTGCCAGACCTAGAACGGACAGGCAACAGGGACATGGCTTGGAAGGACACATGCTAGCTCCGCCCCTCCTTATTCACTCACCTTCCTGACCCACCATGAGGGTAAATGGCTTCTCTCTGCCAAGCCCTTCCACCACTGCCAGTCACCCATGAATGCACTGAGACCTTCTGAATCTGTGAGCTAAAATAAGCCTTCCCTCCCTCAAACTGTGGGCATCAGGTACTGTGTTCCAGCAGTGAAGAAGTAACTAAGACAGTGACTTTTGAAAGGGACACTGCAATACTTAGCCCCAGGGAGGTGTCTGGCAGGTACTGAGGACCATAGGGGACAAAGACCTGGTGGCTGGCAAGCAGAGAAGGCACTGGGAAAACTGCTGATGTTCATTTGAACAGGGTTTCCAAGGAACCTAGGAAGAAGTCTCCAGAAAGTGACCTGAGGCTTTGTGATTGTCGAGGGCTTTGAATGATGGGTGAGTTTAGACTCCACCCTTCTGGAGACAGGCCACCAGGGGAGGAGACTGGGGACTCTGATTCCTTATCCTAATCACCATGGGAAACTGCTCCTTTCCCAGCACCTGCCCCAGTGCCTGAAGGGAGGCCATCTACACCATCTCCCTAAACACATGGGGATCTCTGTTCCCTACAACACTGTTTCTCAAACTTCATAGTACTCATGAACTCTGGAATGTTGTGAAAATGCAGATTCTGATGAGGCAGGTCTAGCACTGGGCCCGAGATGCTGCACCCACACGAGCCCCCAGGGGACGCCAGTGCTGCTTCCCCAGGGGCCACACTCTGAGAAGGGACCCCAGATCAAACATGCCCTCAACAGATTTGTATCCTCGGGATGAGCAAGAGACAAGGCTGCGGGGAAGGTGGGGTTCAGGCTGATGCCTTGCTCCCCTCTTTTCTCCTAGTCCCCAGCCCCGGGAACAGACTTCTTGTGCCTAAGCTGCCCAGGCCCTCCCCACCCAGTGTCTCCCAGACTCAACCCTCTGGGCTAGAGGAGCAAGGAGGGGAAGGGCGCTTTATTCCAGTCATCAAGGGACATTCCTGGAACAAGTGTTCCCTCTGCTATGCCTGGAAAGATTCCGGTGAGGAACAGACATCCCCTGCAGAATTAGCTATGCCAAGGCATCCGCTCAACTGCTATGACCCCAGAACACTTTCCAATCCCACCTGGGGCTTCGAGCTCCTGAAAGCAAAGGCGTGGGGCCCACGGCTCGGGGCGGCACAACATGGAGGCTACAGGCAGAAGGCGGAGCTTGCTGCTCCCATGCGCAGGCACCTGCCCCCCGGCACGCGGCTGGGACTGTCCCCCAGGCCCGGATCAGGCATCTGCTGTGGCCTCACTGGAGCCTCCCAAGTCCATGGGTTAGAAAAGCTGCTTGTCTCTGTGCTGGTGTGGGAGGAGGGCCTTTAGGACGTGGTTAGGCCATGGGGGTCTGTCCTTGTGGAGGGATCAATGTCTCATTAATGTGGGGACTGAGGGGAAAAGAGGGGGAAAGGATGAGTCTGTTCTCTTTCTTTCTCTCTTGGTTTCACCTCGGTCACCCTCTTCTTTCCTCCCCCTTTCTCTCTCCCCCTCTCTCTCATCCCTCTTTCCACTCTGCCTCTACTTCAGCTATGGGATGACACAGCAAGGTGACCCCTTATCAGATGCCGACACCATGGCCTTGGACTTCTCAGCTTCCAAAACAACAGCACATTTCTCCTCTTGATAAGTTACCCAGTCTCCCTTAATCTGCCCCTCCCCCTCCACCACGTGGGCACTGGGGATCAGACGGGATCATCACACCTGCTACTGCAGAGCCACACGCCCAGCCCTCCGGCCATCCACTGTAGCAGCCCGAGATGGACAGCGGCCCCTTCTCAGCTCCTGGAGTGCCCCATGCTCTTGCACCATAACCCTGAGG
This sequence comes from Ctenodactylus gundi, assembly GCA_004027205.1. Taxonomy (NCBI): domain Eukaryota; kingdom Metazoa; phylum Chordata; class Mammalia; order Rodentia; family Ctenodactylidae; genus Ctenodactylus; species Ctenodactylus gundi. The sequence goes on along the minus strand of PVKB01000084.1, from coordinate 494,543 downwards.
ACAGGCCTCCCACTGCACTGTGCCCACCGGTGACTGCACTCCCCGCTCTAACACCCAAAAGGTTTTCCTGAGAGGCCACAATCAGAGCCCACACCTGGTAAATAACGCACAGTGGTTCTCAAAGGAGGTGGCCCCACCCCGAGGGCATGCGGCCGTGTTGGAAGACATCTTTGGTTGTCACATCTTGGAGACAGGGGGACCGCTGGCATCTGGAGACCAAGAATGCTGCTAAACTTCATCCAGTTTACAGGACAGTCCCCACAACAAACGGTTATTGACCCAAAGTGTCTGGGGGAACGAAGCCTGGCATCAGGGCACAGGGCCACCCCAAGCAAACGGTCCTTCCAGGGGGTGCTCATGGTCACTGACAGCATCTACCGCAGAAACCAATACACAAAGGGGTGAAGGGACTCTGTCCAGGGGACTCTCATAGTCAGCAACAAACAACAGACAGCAGCCAGGTCTCAGCACCCACGAGGCAGCGCTTCCCACCCTGACTCCCTCCCTATTGTCAGGTCTCGGATCACCCTTGTCCCTCTCCCTAGTATGGCTTAGTAGAAATACTTCAATAGAAACAATCAATGTGTCCCTTTTAAAAATATTTATTTTGGGTCTCAAGAAGTCACCTAGGCTGGTCTCAAATTTGTGATCCTCCTGCCTCAGCCTCCCAGACAGCTTGGATTAGAGGGTTGTGTCACCAGGCCCAACTGAACATGTCTTTAACATCTACAAACTCAGAGCTCCTCTTTGATAGAAATTCTGCTGCCTCTCCCAAGGTCAACTTAGTGGAAACATGCCCACCTAAGAATTAACTTGAGAACCTTTAAATGTTAATAAGCAAAGGCAAAAGCAACAGTGAACAGTCAGTCATGAGATACCTTAGGACACTTGTCAGGCTGGAGTTCCTGCTGGTTAAACTGGTTAATGCATTTCCCTTTGGCTTGCAGATCGGTGTGCGTGGTTGGGGCATAGCACATATCACAGTTCATGTGCTGGTGATGCCAGCCAGCCTTATACCCAGGCAAGGGCCATGTTTATGGATGGCAGAAAGTAGAGGTAACACAATGATGCCGTAGCCACTGCAGCTGCTGAGGGTCTCCCCGCCCCCCTCGCTCACACATACAGACACACGGAGCTCCCCAAAGCAAGAAGTTATGTATAAGTAAATGGGTCCAGGAATTCAATGACTAAGCTCTTATCATTTATCACTGCCTGTCCAGGGTAGGCAAGGGAGAAAAATAGGTGATCCTATTTGCATCAGAACTTTTTTTTTCCTTTTCTTTTGTGGCTCTGAAGGTTGAACCCAAAGCCTTCATACTGAGCTACATTCCTGGCCCTATGTATTTTTGATTATGAGACCAGGTCTCGCTAAATTATTAACTTGCCCAGGCTGGGCTCGAATTTAGGATCTTTCTGCCTCGGCCTCCCAGAGTGCTACAACGGAAGTTCTGAGAAGTTGCCATCCAGTGTGGCCCAAGGAAGGCAGAGGCCCAGGAAGCTGTCTGGGCAGACCCCACACGGCAGACACATGACCTGGTATGTTTTCCTCTCTAGTGGCCAAGATGTGAGGCTTCACCAGACCCGGGCAGAGGCCATATCTGGAATGTCCTTCTTACCTTTCTCCTGGGGAAAGTCCACCGTCTTCAGTTTCAGTTCATGCCCACCCCCATGCTGTGTGAGGCCGCCCTGATCTCCAGTCTGTCCCTGGCCAGACCAGTCCTCACACCTAAGCTGGGACCTGCAATCGTCAGCATCTCCCACTAGAGGGCAGGATGACAGAGCCACTACAGCTAACGGATGCAACTGCTTTGTCCCACCACGTTGGTTGAGGCCAGCTTCACTCAGCTGGTCCCTTTCTGCCTGGCCCAGGTGTGACCACAGCCCTGGTCTCAGGGAGAAGGAGCCTACAAGTTTAAGCCAATCAGAATATCCCAGGTAGTGCCCTGGATGGAGCTGGGGTCTAACCCTGGCCAGAGTAACGTGAGCTGAATTTGTTAGGGGAACTTATAAGAGTATTTCCTTTGTGTGTGTGTGTTTGTGTGGAGGGAGGGAGGGAGGGAGGGAGAGAGAGAGAGAGAGAGAGAGAGAGAGAGAGAGAACGAGAGATGAGTTCAGACCAAAGGGGTCCTGTTCTGCCTCTGGGCCTGATCACTGTGTCAGGCAGAACTGCCACAGCAGCCTTGTGACAGTCCAACACTTTGAGGAAGGCAGGGCAGAAAGAACGTGACCAGACAGGGCCGAGGCAGTGGTCAGGAAGCAGACCAGTTATGCTAACAAGGAGGGTTCAGTATGAGTCATTGCTGGTCAAGGAACTAAAAGGGCAAAAAGGAGGCACAATCCAGGAAGCAGGCACTACTTTTAAGGCTCCGGGAAAAGGAGAGAGATCGGAATGACTAACGCTGACTGAGATGAGGGGTTGCAGAGCTGAAGTGCAGGCCTTCGAGAAGAGGGCACAGCATGGCTGGCAGTGACATCAGCCTCTGAGCTTGAGGATGAGCCCAGCGGGCCTGGACCCAGACTCTGAGTAAGGAATGGGTCTAACTCCATTTTCTGTTGCTGTAATCACATACTGGAGACAGGATTATCAAGAACAAAGGCTTATTTAGCTCACCATTCTGGAAGCTGAGAACTCTAAGAGCATGGTGCTGGCTTCTGGTGCACTGTAACAAGGCAGAGGGCGTCATGTGGTGAGACACAGCGAGGCAGCCAGAGCACTTGCCTTCATCACAAAGACACTACCACTACCGGACTCACCTGTTCGTGATGGACCGACCCCATGTCCCAGCAGTACCACAAAGATCATCAAATTGCGACACGACTTTGTGGAGGGAACAAATCATAGCAGAGGCCAATGAGGCTGTAGTCAGTGTTGGGACACCCAGATAATGATTCAGCCCCTGTCCTTGCACTGACCTTGCTGGGGATGGAGGGTAGGGGGGGAGGGATCTGGCACCCCCTGTTGGCAGAGCTTTGCAGAGAGCTCTTGGCCAAGCAGAAAAAAAGAAAGGTGGTTTGCAGAGTCCTGGCTGTTGTCCCATGTAGCACAAAGGCAGAGGGAAGAGGGGTGGGCTTGGATCTGAGGAGGTGAACAGCACCTCAGTCCCGGGAGACACCACCAAGCCACGAACTCAACCACCACTCGGGATTCTTTATCGTGAGAATAAACGACTCCGTGTGTGAGCCACCACAGCTCAGCTGCTCTGTTCCTAGAGCAGCATCTGCACTGACATGACCTCCTACTGGCTCTTCCTCTACCGGGGCCGGCGTGGGGCTGCCATGACAGGCCTCAGCAGTCGGCCCAACTGAAGCCCTGTGCAGCTTGTGTGGGGGTGAGGAGCCACGGCTCTGGCTCAGAGTCCTGGGTCTCACTGTCCGCGGGCTCACCTGATGCCCCATTTCAGCTGCCGCCCCATTTCAGCCGCCTCTCCTGGCCTCCACGTCTTCATCTGCAAAACAGGAGTACTGAGCCCCGCATCTCCCGGGGTGGGCTTCTGTGGGGCCATCTCCGGCACTCTTTAGCCACTACAGTCAGGCATCAGCTTATATGCCGCTCTTCTGACAAGCAGGCTCCAGGCAGCTTCCCGAAATCCAGTCCCAGCCAGAGCCCCACAGGCAAAGCCAGGCTCCACACACTGCCCGCACAGCCGCACACCAGGTCCCAGGCCCCGGGCTCCTCTGCTGTTCTCTTGTTGCTGGAGCAACCTTCTGTTGTGTAGCTCCGCAGCCACAGGTGGCATGTCCCGCTGCCAGCCTGGATGCCCGCTCCTTGCAGCTGGGTCTGCTTCTGCCCCCGTGTTCTTTCCCTTCTCACAGGTCTTTCCCCCAAACTCCAAACCTCCATCACCCTTGTGACTTGGTTCAGGGACTCTCATTTATATGGCACTGTTTTGGGCAGTTTCCTGGGGCAGCCCTGACTGAGTACCACAGACTGCATGGAATAAAGCAACAGAATTTTCTCTCTCGCATTTCTAGAGGCCTGAAGCCTGAACTGAAGGTATTACCCGGGCCACGCAGACTCCGAAGACTCTCAGGATCTTCCCCTGCCTCCTCTGACTTTGGTGGTTCCGAATTTCCAGCAGTGCTGCTCTGATCCACCTCCATCTCATGTTCCACAGCCTTCTCGCTGTATCACTGTGTGTCGCAATGGTCTCTTGTAGGGGTATTTTCTGTATCACTCAGCTTGTTCCATCTCTGGGACAAAATACCCAAGAGACACCTTAAAGGAGGAGAGATTTATTTTGGGTCACGGTTTCAGTGGGTTCAGTCAACAGTAGGCGGGCTCCAAAGCAGACAATGGCATGGCAGAGAAAAGCTGTTCACTGCACAGTGAGCAGAAAGCAGGAGAAGGAAGAGAAGGAAGGAGCTGGGAACGGAAACACACCCTTTTCTAAGTCATGCCTCTGGAGACATGCCCCTCCCAGCCATGTCCACCTCTGATTGTGAGACCTTTGGGGACATTTTAGATCGCAACTATAAAACTTTTATTGATTTCTGGGCCTACTCTTATCTGGTATGATCACATCTCAATCAATGATTTTTGCAAAGACCTTGCGCCATGGTTTGGATCTGGAGTGTCCCCCCAAAAGCCTCATGTACCTACGGATACTGTGTACTGTTGGAAGGTGAGACCTGGCTGGAAGGGGCAGATGTTTAGGGCTTGATCTGGAGGGGTATGTGGTGGTTCTGCCCTTCCTCTCAGGCTGGTCTCAATTCTGCCAGGCTGCCATGAAGATCAAGGCCTCTGCAGCACTGGCTCTGGCTCTTGTTGCAGTCCCACCATGTGACTCCACCACTTTCCAGCCTCCCACCCATGAACTGGACTGAGACCTTAAACTGTAAGCTACAATAAATCTTTTCTCCCTAAGTTGTGGATGTCGGGTATTGAATCCCAGTGAGGAAAAGGTAACTAAGACATCTTGTTTCTAAGTGAGATCACATTCTAAGGCCGTGGCAGGAACATGTAATTCACTATGAATGGCAGGTTGGCGAGCAGGACCCTGCCTCCTAGGAGACCCCTTGACAATCCATGGGAGAAAGCAAAAGATGGAGCACCAGCTGGCCCCCCTCAGACACTATAGCCAGCTGTCACTTATGGGACAGTGCCAATATTTCAGTGGCCATGACCACCAGGCTCCTCATGACCTGGGGTCACAGCAGGAGCCTCGAGAGTTACTGTGATACCCACCCTGCACCTCGCCCGCACGCACTCAGCCAGGGCCCTCTGCCAAAGTTCACACTGTCAGCACAGGCATTTCAGTTTGGGGACTGGCGGTGGCAGGAAGGGAACAGGAAAAAGAATGAAATGAATACAGTCAACATTTTCACCATCCACAAAACAATACGCAAAACCAAGGCGTTCCTCCGGCCCGTCGGGAAAGAATCCACGCCACGAGAATACTGGGTTAGACAGCTGGTGGAATGGGAGGCTGTGAAGGACTGTGGAACTTTCTAAAATTAATTTTCTTCATTTTGGTTTATTAAAATTGCTCTCATCGATCTCCCCTGTTAAATATTTTATTTTTTCATATTAATGGCTGCAATTTCAGCTTGTGCCTGTTTCTGTCATTAACACTGTACAAACTTAATATCATTAGTAGTTTTTCCCTTAATTATGTGACTAGAAAAGAAAAATATCAAAGTTTCCGTGAAATTGGAATAGTATATCTAAATTGCCTCATGTTTATTTTAACATTAACAGTAAATGAAGCTAATGGGCTTTTATATTATTAAAAGCACTCATTTGTGCCCTGCCTGTTCTAATATATAACAAAGCTTTAAAAGATGTTAAATAATTAGTTATTTAATAGGGACGGGTGGGATAGATCAGGCGGACGGGAGAGTTGAGGGTAACCGACGTGTGTCTGAGGTTGTGCGGCCCTTCCAGAGCTTTCCAACAGGATTCCCCCACCCTGCGTCTGCAGGCCCGCTGTTACTGTGATCGCTCCAATTTATAATGACCCTGCAGTGGTAAAACAACAAAATCTATTGCTGCAACCCCGCGGAGGACACGCGTGTGCAGGGGGCAATAACGTTCGCAATTATTTCTGGGCCATAGCCATTCATAATTCAATACCTGTGCACAGCGCGTGGCGGCTGCAGGGGCGCAGGACGTGCTGGGCTGGGGCTTGGGAGGCCCTCGCAGGAGGGGGCCCCCGTGGCAATGGCTGGGGCAGCTGCTGATCCGCCTGCACACCTCCCTGCGGGGGTCTCCTTGGCCTTGGAGGATGCCAGGGAGTGGAGGCATTTGTCAGAGACCTGGCAAGACCCTCTGGCTTGCAGGTCCAAAAGATGCACCAGATTGCTGTTGCTTTCCAGCTTAAAAACCAGCAATGACTCCGGTGGCCTGCTGCATCAAGGTGGGCACCTTGCTGGGCACGTGAGGCCCAGCCGTCAGACCCCGCCCCTGCTCTCCTCAGAGCTCCATCCTTTCTGTTGTGCCGGTGCCCTGCTGTGCAGACCAAGCTGTCCCCTCCTGGCCTGGCACTCCTACTGACACCCCTGCCTGTCCATTCTTTCAAATTCCATCTGCCACGGTAGCCTCTTCTGGGTGCTTGTGGTGCCAAATCCCTGAAGCCGTGGCTCTCAGACTTGCCCACACCCCAGAACCTCGGGGAGGGCTTTTCCAGCACCCGGAGGGAGGCCAGTTCCTGATGCTGGGTGGGGCCTGGCGATGTGTCTTTCTGACAGGTTCCCCTGTGTGCTGCTGCTTGCTGTAGGTCAGGGACCACACTCTGAGAACCACTGACAGTATCCATCTCTCCTGGTCGACAGGCACTGGGGCTGTGGCTAAGGGTCTGAAAAGTTCTCTGCTAGAGTTATGTAGCCAAGAGCATTCTCCTCAAATAGACAAGTTTCTTGAGGGCAGGAGTGCTTGGTTGTTTCTTCATATCCTTTCAAAAGCCCTCAGCTCAAGGACAGCGTGTGAGTCAAGGCCTTGGGACCAACTGATTGGCTGGGTGCTGGGATGGTTCAACCAATCCTGAGTGGAGATTTCACTTTAAAGGTGAGGAAGCTGATGCTTAAAGTGGTCACACAGGTAGCAAGTAACAGGTAAGACGTGGACCCAGATTTATCCCCAGGACTTTGCTGGATGCTTCTTTTTAATTTCATTTTCCAAATCTATTCATTTATTTATTGAGACAAGGTCTTTGCTCTGTAGCCCATAATGCTCCTGAACTCTTACATCGCCCAGGCTTAGCCTTGAGCTCATAGCAAACTTCCTGCCTCAGCCTCCCAAGTGCTGGGATTACAGGCATGCACCACCCTGCCCACTGTATGTGATGATGGGGAGTGGAACTCAGGGCCTTGTGCTTGCAAGGTAATCTCTTTAACCACTGTGCCATTCCTCTAGCCCCTGCTGGGTATTTATTTATTTATTTATTTATTTGTTTGTTTGTTTGTTTTTGAGACAGGGTCTCACTCTGTAGCCCAGGTTGGTCCTGAAATCACTATGGAGCCCAGGCTGGCCACGTACTCACTGTAATCCTCCTGCCTCCGCCACTCAAGTACATACACCACCATGCCCGGCTTATGTGGTGCTGGGGAACTGAACTCCAGTACTTAGTGCTTGCTAGGCAGCCCTGATGGATGCTTCTTAGTTGAGTGATTTCAAACACAAGAGGCTACAAGAAATAGTCTCCTGGGTTAGAAGGAAAGGACTGCTTTCGTCACTGCTCCACTACTGAGCTTGACCTTCCAAAAGAATTTTCTGCAATAAGTAGAGAAACAAAGACTGGGGGGTTAGGGAGCCTTTAGTCCAGGGCAGAATAATGTGATAAGCAAGCTGCCCCTCTCCTTCCTGTTCCCTGTCCAACCCACTGCTGCACTCTCTGGCCCTGAGCATAGCTTCAGTCTCAGGATCCTCACGGCGCCCATGGACTGACATACCTGTGAAAGAGGAGACCTGTGCCTTTTACAATCTAGCCTAACTTCCATGTGAGAAACTGAGGCCCGGAGAGGAAACACAATTTGGCCACACGGCAAGTTCCTGCTGTGTAACAGCTACCCTCTTGCTGTGTAACAAATTGTCCTGGAAGTCGGCAGCAAATGACGAAAACAAGTGCTTATTAACTCACAGTTTCTGTGGGACAAGGACTTGGGAGCGGCTTAGCTCGATGGTTCTACCTCAGAGGCTTTTGCAGTGGGGACAACCAGGATCCTGACAGGCACTGCCACCACCTAGGTCTTGCCGGGAGCCACAGGATCTGCTTCCAAGGAGGTGCGCACGCATGGTTGTTGGCTGGAAGCCTCAGTTCCTCCCCCGAGATCCCCGCTATGGACAGACTGAGTGTCCACTTGCTGTGGTTTCCCCCAGAGCAAGAGAGCAAAGAGAAAAGAATGGGGAAGTCACGTACCTACTGTGGCCTAATCTCAAGGTCACACATCATCACTCCGCTTTATTCAACATGTGGGCAATGAGTCACCACATCTAGTCCCCATTCACAGAAAAAGGAATTAGGTTCCATCTGCTGGAGGAAGGAACAGCGATGTACTCAAGGACTCCACGTTAGGAAGCAGAACGTCCGGGGTTTTTTTTTTTTTTTTTTTTTTTTTTTGTAATTGTGGGATAAATGATACAAATACAGCCAGGCCTCCACTCTCATGGATTCCACAGCCATGAGTTCTACTAAGTGCAGATCAAAAATAATTGAAAAAAATGCATCCAAGTGAAAACACAGATTATCATTATTCCCTAAATAATGTTGGAAAAGTCATTTTTCTATGTTTTTCAATGATCATTTACTTATATAAAGAATAAAGGTCAATCAATCACATATTGCCTATGTTGTTCCAGAACCTTTTGCTATTTTTCTGTGAGCTTCATAATTCCTTATTCATAGAAGAACCTGTTTTTATTGGTTAAAAAAAAAAAACTAAACAACAGGCTAATTTACAGCCTCATCTGAACTGAATGTTATACCACACAAGAAGTTTTGGAAACAGTGAAACAAGTGAAAAGTCTGATGGTACAATGTCAGGTGACCATGGTGGGTGTGGCAACTGTAAAGGTGAGGAACAACGACTTTGACAGGCGACCAAACTTGTGTGTGCTCGTGCGCTGTCATAATGGAACACAACTTCTTGATGCTGAATCATCTCTGAATGTTTCTGGATGATGGATTCCTTTAAACTGTCCAATTGCTGATAGGACACATTCAAATTGATCATTTGGTACCAAAAAATACGACACCTTGAAAGTCAAACCACATGAGAGCATAATTTTCCTCTGATCAATGTCATTTGAGGTGAATCATCACATTGGAATCCAGGTGTGCACACCATACTGTTGTAAACAATCCACTTCTCATCACCAGTTTTCAGTCACTTCAAAAAAGGCTCACGAAGCCAGGCATGGTAGCACATGCCCGTAATCCCACCACTCAGGAGGCTGAGGCATGAATTCAGACCCAGCCTGGACTGCAGAGCAGGACCCTGTCTCAAAAAAAAAATCATCTTCCTCATGCTTAATGAGCATATTGCAGGTGTTTATACATGGCATCAAATGAACTTTGTTGAGCTCATGATAAACCCAAATACTGACCTTGCTTACATATCCCAGCCTCTTCAGGGGGTGGCAGGCATGTCTTACTTTTTTGTTGCTGTGACTCAATACCCGGCATCCACAAATTTAGGGGAGGAAATGTTTATTTTAGCTTACAATTTCAGAAAGTCAGAGTCCACACAGGGGAGGCCGGCAGCAATGACAGAGACAGAGATGGAGGCAGCTCCTCATGACAACACAAACAGGAAGCCAAGTACCATCAAGCCCAGTCTCTCTCCAGAGGAAAAAGCTGTAACTTTTCTTTTAATCCCTTATATGAGACGTGATCTTTATATCGTTAATGCTTACACTTTAAAAATTATAGTAAAAGACAAGCTGCCATAAATACCCCTCAAAATGCATCCCCCTGCTTCAAGCACCCAAAGTCCATTCATCGTGCCACTACTTCCTTGACGTGCTCTCTCGTGTCATCAGACACGTGATTTAGGAAAAATACAGCAAATGCTGCTGCCAAGTAATGTCGAGTGGAAAGGAAGAATCATTTTTAAAAAATATATAGTCCGTCCATTTTATTTGCTAGATTTGGCATCAGGTGACTTCTGGCTCTTCTCCCAAGTCAAAATGACCACGAAAGGTAAATATTTTGAGTTGATTCAGGATATCAAGGTGGCCAGGACAACTACCGACATTCATGAAAAAGCACTACCACAACTGCTCTAGAAAGTAGCAAGAATGGGATAATGAATGTGCTTGAGGCAAGGGGAAGTATTCTGAGGGGAACTCATAACAATGTGTCTTTTATTGTAATAATTTTTCAGGTTCACCATGGTTTTCAATCATACCTCATCATAGTAGTAAAGCCATAAATGTTCCTTACCCTTGTCTACAGTCTCAGACTTGGCTGTTTTTCAGTTCTTTACGGCCATCAGCTCCTCAGCCTGGAATCACTTTTCCTCTTCTGTTGAAACAGTTTTCAGTTTTGCCTTTAATGCAACACTTCTGGTGTCAATTTTTTTCTTTTATTTGAAAATCTTACTTTTACTTCCTCCGTAACAGACTATTTTCACTGGCTACAGAATTGTGGGCTGGCACTTACTTTGGCTTAGCCCATGCTGAAACACTCTGTAATCTTCTGGCACCCACTGACGCTGTAGAAAGCCAGTGGTGAGCCCATCTTTTTTTCTTTTTAATCTATTGTGCTCGAATTTTTCCTCTTCTGTCAGCTTTAAAAATCTTTGTCTTTGATGTTCTCTACTTTCACTCTGATGAATCTACATGTGAGCTTCCTTTAAACTTTCTGACTGTTTTCTGATCTTCTTAAAACTATGAATTGGTGTCTTTCAGTTTGAAAAACTTTCGGTGAATATCCCAATGAAGGGATTGGTTGGAGTCAGAGAGGAGATATCAAGATTTGACTACTGCGAACCCATTAGAGGAATAGGAAGCTGGGGTAGAGTGGTGACTTGAGTGAAATGACTTAGGCGCGGAAGATTAATATGTTAAACACCATATGGTTTCTCGGACTTGGAAAACCCAGAACACAGACATTCTTTGGAACCATATGAAGTGATAGCCGGAGCTGGGGGAGGGGACTGGGAGGGGGTGGGAGGATAGAAAATGGGAAGGGATTGTAAAGTCGATGATACATAGATGTACGAAACACCCAAATTCATTGTAAATACTATGTATTACATTTGTATATTAATAAAAATAGTGGGGGAAAAAAGAAAATGCTTAACCATTATTTCCTGAATTATTTCCTCTTCCTCATTCTCTCATTCTTCTTTCTGGAATTCTAATTTGACCTAGATCACTTTTTTTCATTTTATCTACTACACTGTTCTTTCACATCTCCCATTTTATTTTTCTTTCCTTGCCACAGTCATCCAACTCACTGGCCCTCTCTTCAGCTATGTCTAATCTGCTGTTCAACACATTCACTGAGTGTTATGTTTTTCTTTTCTAGACATAATATTTCTTGCTCTGCCAGGTTTCTCTTTCTGAAACCATTTCCTTATTCCTTGCAGACACTACCACAACTCGTCTTTCTCTTCCTTTCAGATAATAAGCATCACTGTTTCATCACTTGACAGTCCAATGTCTGAAATCTTCCAGATCTGTTTCTGTTGGTTCTCACTCCTGGAGCCTCGCTCCCTTGTGTGCTGGGTTATTTTTAGTCTGAGTTGCTTATTCAGTTTCCTTGGAGGATTATTTTTTGATGATTCTCTGAGATCTGAGATAAAAAAACATCCTTATCTGCTTCTTCCGGCTACCTTAAAAGCATCACTAGTCCAATAATACTTTAAATGAAATCAGTGTAGTGGTTATTCTGACCACCTGATGATGTGAAGTTGGGCTGTGAATCTACCTTTAATGGATGGCTCTTTCCCCTGCTGTTCTGCTCAGAGCTAAGGCAACTTTCCTTGCAGTCGGTGGGAGGGGAGAAGTAGTTTCCCCCGGCTCACACTTACCTGAGGTTTTCCCGTTGGAAATTTTCTCCTTTATGAGGAGATTCTCCATCTTTACTGGGTATTGCCTTTTCTCCTGAGCCCCAGTGAACCATCAAGACTGAGGGTTGAGCTTGCTGGGTAGGTGGCCCAGAGCTACCATGTTCTGCAGTGCTCCTGCTTCCACTTAGTGGTGGACCTGGCTCTTCTCCAAAGTTCAGCCTCTAGTAGATCTTTAATGCCTGTGAGAAGCTGCTTTCTTTTTATTCTGCATTTCTAATCATTCTACCACATTACCACAACAGCTCACCCAAATAGCTCAACCTGCAACACTACAGGAAATTGAAGGCAGCTCTGTGCTGTTCCCACACCCTACACTGGTGGGTTTTCCCAGCTGAAGGAGGAGGTGGGAAAGTCTAATCCACTGGGTGGAGGAGGTAGGGTTGGTGGCTGCTGGGAAAAACTGCTGAGGAGGGTGGGAGCTTCTTGCCCACTGCCTGTGTTCTGCAGGGAGGATGATCACCCGCAGTGTGGTATGGCCTCATGCCCTGGCTGGGCAGCCACTTGCTTCCCTTTTCTCTGTCCTTACTCTGCTTCCTGGCTCTGTCCCAACCCTGTGTTCTGACATAAGCCTCAGCACTGCCCAGCTTCATTTCTAGCTGGATCTCTTCTGTAGGTACATGGCCCTGGACCTTTGGCACCTTGGCCCATAACACAGTGGGATCCTGTGGAGCTGCCATTTGCATCAAGAAGATCCTAGTCTCTCTTCATTGTCCCTAAAGGCTGTGGAGTTTGGAGTGTCCTTCCCAGAACTGTGGAGCTTCATGAGGGCATGACCTAAGTCAGATTACTCCCTGGTCTTACAGACCCCCATCTCCAGGCCTTCACAAGCTGGGTGCTCAGTGTGAGCATGGGGAGAGATGGGCTGCTGTGTTAAGGATCTCAGTTCTGTAGGATAGACACACCACTACCCTCCTCTGGGGCAGGTGGGATGGCTGGGTAAGGCAAGACACAGAATGTTTCTCCTACGGCGACTGTCTTAGTTACATTCTCATTGCTGGGACAGAATATCCCACATCCACAAACTTCAGTCAAGAAAGATTTATTTTAGCTCAGTTTCAGAAGGTCTCATAAAGTTCATTCATAGGGAGCCAGCAAATGAGTTAAAACAATCCCTCCAGGTCAAGCGCCAAGCATCCAAACCATAACACTCCACCCCCAACCCCCAAAAGACTCATGTTCACATCCTTATGCAAAATGCATTAAGTTATTCTCTAAGAATTGCCAAAGTCATAACACTTCCGGCACTGCTAAGAAGTCCAAGTTTGAAGCCTCCTCTGAGATTCAAGGCAAACTCTTATTTGTGAGCTCCTACAAAATCAAAGAAAAGTTAAACACTTCCAATCTTCAATGGCACAGGGTAAGCATTCCCATTTCAAGAGCGAAAACAGGAGGAGAGAGAGCAATTGGACCAAAACAAGCTCTAAGTCCAGCAGGGCAAGACTTAAATCCTATGGCTTCATTGAATCCTGTAGTTAGTATTTAGCACTTGGGGTAAACTGTGGCAAGATGTGAGATCCAGTGGGCTTGGGTGGTCCACCCCTACAGCACTGCCTCTGGCTGTAACCTCCATGGCTTCTCCCTTAGGCTTGCTTTGCTCACAGCCTATAGTCTTCCTCAGCAGATAATCCATGTTCCTGGCATCTCCCAATTTCCCAGGTCTCCACTGCACTTGTAGCTTCACAACTTCATGCGCTGCCTTCCCAAGGGCACTCTGCCCGGTCTCCAAGGTTTTCCTCCGAAATCTGGGTGGAAGCCTCCATGACCTCACACATTTTGCATTCTGCCTGCTTGTGAAACCAACACCAAGGGGATGATGCCAAGGTCTGACACTGGCTTGAGTAGTAGTCTGTCCCCTTAGTTAACTGCCACCAAGGACTCTGACTTCCTAAACTCCAGTAAACCCTTTTCTCTTTGGCTCTATAGCATGCCCTGGGGTACTCTTCTCAGAAAAAGTTCTTTTGCCTGTCCATCCTCTAACTGGTAAGGAGTGGGATCTTGCTGATTGCTGAGACACCCCCAGAGCAATTTTTATAGTCCCGATTCCAAGGACTTAGTTTCTTTCTAAATGCTAATCTCTTTAACAATGATATACTCCTCTGCCTCTACTTAGGAGTGTTGATGTTTCTGGCAAAACTGCAAACTTCGCACATCTTTTTCTCTGACATTTTTTCCTGCTTTTTGCCACAGAGTTGGCTAAAAGCTGCAAGCGGTACTCATGTGACAACATAAACACTGGGCTTTTTTGAAATTTCCTCCACCACCTTAAGTAGTCCACCGCCATTAATCTCAGCTTCAGTCAAAATCTCTGGACAAGGGCAAAATGCTGACACTTTTTTTTGCCAGAGCAGAGCATGCATGGTTTCTAGACCAATTACCAATGAAGTTCTTATTCCCGTTTGAAACTTCTTCAGCCTGGCCTTTACATCCATACTTCCATCAGCATTCTGACCTTCTGAGCTCTGACTAGAATCTTCCCATCAATCATGGCTCAGCCCATTTTAAGGCTTCCCTCCCTGGCACCTTCAAACTTTTCCAAACTCCTCCCATAAGCCAGTTCCAAAGGCTTCCAAACCACATTGCCAGGTAAAGTCAGAGGAATGACCCCACTCCTGGCACCAATTTCTGTCATAGATACTTTCTCATTGTGGGGACAGAATACCTGACATCCACAATTTAAGAGAAGAAAATGTACTTCAGCTCAGTTTCAGGTTTCACACAGTCCATTCATGGGCAAAGATGGAAGCACAGGACAGAGGTCTACTTGAAGAAAAGCACTTCCCAGCTTAGCACACAGGCAAGTGAAAGAGGAGCAAATCAATGTCTGGGGGCTAAGGCAAAGGCCAGAGTCTTCCCAGGAAGATGCTGCAACAATGTTTATTCTTCCTTCCTTTATTTAGTTCAAGCTGCTGGCTGGGTTGCCCACACCCAGGGTAGATACTTTTCCCTCGTTTCATAGCCCATAAGTCAATCACACACATCTGAAAGCTCTGCCCTGGGCATTTTTTAATCTCAACAAGCTGACATAATCCCTTCCAGTCAGGTCCCAAGCACGTATCCCTTCCAACCAGGCCCCACTTCCAACAGCACATAGTTCCATAGCTATTCCACAACAGCCAAAAACATGAAGGTTTTGAAGAGCATTTTAAATCCAAACTATAACAGTGATGGAGGTGTGCATTATTTTCCATACTGAGGGCTGACTCACAAGAAGGGGCTACTATAGAACTGCTATGGATTCTGGGGCTTTACCCAGAAGGAGCAGATACTGGGACTTGACCTAGAAAAATAAACATCAGCTCCACCCTTCCTGGTCAGTTGGCTTCCACCTGCCAGGCCTCCGCCATGCGCCTCCACCACTGCTGGCTGCCCAGGAATGGACTGAGATTTTCTGAAACTGTGAATTAAAGTAAACCATTCCTCCTTTAAGTTGTGGGGGTTGGGGAATGCATCCTACCAATGAAAAAGTATCTAAGGCCATAATCATAATTGCTTTCTTTTAAAAAGAACTAGAATAAAATATTATAAGGGCATTAAAATTAACAAGGATATTACTTGTGAAATTTCTATTTTAGTTCTAAGTATGTGAGAGTGCAATGGGTCACAGGGGAGAAATTCCTTTTATCACAGCAAGTCATGGTCAGAGACTTTCAAAGGCCACTAACCTTCCAAGTGGTGAAGAACCAGGCTTGGCAATCACGTGGGTCTAGGTGAGATCAACGGGGTAAAGAACTGGACTTTGAGATCATACCCCAGATCCACCCCTTCCCATGGGCGCAAGGCAAATCTCCCCTCAGAGCCCTCTTGCCTAACCACTCGGCTTCAGCGTCCCGGGCTCCAACCTTCCTCTTGTTACCCTTGGGGTCTTCTGTAAAACCCTCTCCACTGAGGTCCCCACAAGTGGGGCAGCCTGGGAGTTAGGGTCAAGCCAGTGGGGACCAGACGGGATCCTAAACTTCGATGTTGAGCCCCCAGGGGACTGTGGCTCTGCAGCCTGCTCTCTAGCCCAACAAGCCAGGTCGCACCACCATCATCAGGTCTGAGAAAGCCCCGTGAAGGGGCCTACCCACCCGCCGCTCCATAAGGAAGGCAACAGGACGGCCCAGAAACCGAGCCACAACAGGCGCCCTTAGGGCGCACCCGAGGCACCCAGGCGAGGCTCCCAGGCAGCCTCTGCTCAGTGTCAGCGGCTGCCTCTTACCACATCCATCATCCAGTCCTTAAGACATATTAAAATAGATTTAAAAAGACATTTTGCATTTTCTCTCCTTAACGCCCACATTATTGCCACACATCGGTTTTTGTTTTAATTAAAATCGGTTTTGAAATCCTCCATGAAGCTTCAGTGGGATTGTTACAGGCGGCAATTTCCTCGTCGGCAGCGCGTCCCCACCACGCACTGTAATAGCTATGTTGCAACAAAGCGCGGGCCTTATTAATTTAGCTCAATCAAATCAGCACCACGTTAATTTACGGGGCTGTAAAAATCTGGCAGTGCCGCTTTAGATCAAGGAACTTAGGGCAGGCGAGACACCAAGCGGGATGTTTATTTTGTACAATGGCCCCGAACTGCATTTCTGTGATTTAAAAGCTTTCCGAGGCGTGCGGCGATGATATTACACGCATATAGAATTGTGTGTCGCCACGCCTCATTACTCCCCACAGAGACCCAAAATCATTTGGTATTCAACTCTACCTAAAATATTTCCTTTTACATACAAATATTTTTTCTGCGTTAAATGGATTCTCTATGTTAATTTTTTTTTTCCGGGGCCGCAAAGCAAGATTGTTTCCTACATGGGATTCTGTTTTGGTCCAGTGTTGATCTTCAGTGGAAGCCGTGGTGCAGTTCTTGCCCCTGCACCCCACAATCCCCTCCAGCCAGAAGCGGAGAAGGATCCCCCAGGGGGTTTACCTTCCTGTTTATTCCCTCCCCCCACCTTCCAGACTCCTGCTTCCTGGTTTGTTTTTACTGATGTCTTCTGCCATGACTACGAATGCTTTTCTTGTTCACATCTTAATAACAAAGATCCATAATAGTACTTGTTACGGCTTGCCAGGAGATGCAGGCTTAGCAGGCATGGATGATTCGCAAGGCAGGCTGGGAGCGGAAGTCCAAGTGACAGAGGGTGGCAACGAAGAGACAGAGGCTCAGGGAAGGCAAGGGATTGCATGAGGTCACGCAGCAAGTTCGGGAGAGCACTACACTCAGAGTCAGTCTAGATGTTGTAAGTCTCAATTTTCCCATCAATTAATGAAGACAAGACACGTACCTGGGAGCTGCGGGGCTGTCAATGGAGGTCACTTAACAAGGCCTTATCTCAGCAATTTTGGCTATGGGTATAACAGCTCAGCAGGCCCCGGCCCTGTTGTTCCAGCATGTGACTCTGAAACCTATAGAGGCTCTCTAAAGTTCTACCATATTCCCTCAGTTCTAGGAGGGCACACACCTGCTATGGGGAGACACATTGGGTGTTAAAGTCCTATATACTCACTGAGGGTCTGATGCCAGCCTCCAACAAGACAGGCAGGCACAAAACCATATCCAGTGCAGAAAACCTAGACCAGCAGAGTTTCTACAGCTGACCGGGGCACACCACAGTCACTGGCACAGAGTCTAGCCCAGGACCGAGGTCTCCAGGACCAGCACACCTTCTAGGACATGACTACCTCTGTGCCTTGGCCAGGCTGTGGGAGTCCAGGAGACAGTGGCTGTGGTCTATGTAGGAAGCAGGTTTCCTCGTAGTGATTAAAGAAATGCTGTTATATAGCTGGATCCATGGTACAGACCTATACTCCCAGCATTCTGGGCATCTCAGACAGAAAGATCACAAGTTTGAGCCCAGCCTGGGCAACTTGGTGAGACCCTGTTCTCAAAATCAAAAATAAAAACTGGACTAGGGATGTAGATCAGTGAGAAGGCTGGGGGCGTGATCCCAGTACCACACACACACAAGAGCTATTGTGACAGCATTTGAGATGCCCTAGAGGTAGTCCCAGCCCATGCTCTAAGGTTAAGTCTTGCCTTTTACCCATCTGTGTATTTATCTACTTTAATTATATAACCCACACTGTTCCATTACGGAAAAAGGGTTTCTGGTCAACCTTGCCGGCTGGCATGGGAGCTCACAGTGCCTGGCAGGGGCCTTTGCGTTAGGGATACAGACTCTCACGTGTGTCTCCCATTTGCTGTCACATCTGTCCTGATGACAGTGTGGGACCCACCAACTCCACAGACAGTCTACCCCATTGTTGGACAAAGCTCCTGTCTGGAACTCATCGGTCCTTGGTGGAACTCCAAGCAACATCTACAGTAAAGCATTAGCACTTCATTATGAATGCTTAGGTGTCCTCTCCGATCTGCCCAAAGCTGGGAGGCTCCAAGTGTGTGACAGTTATACCAGCGCTAATTCAAACCCACACATATGTAAGCTGAGGCCACAGCAGCTGTGGACCTGAGCAAGCATATGCCAGGCTCTAGGAAGGTAAAGACTCAGAGATGAAGGTATCAGGTAAGACAGAGTTTGGTCCATTCCTAGGCCTACACAATGTGTCATATACAGGGCCTCAAGGGCCCCACTGGGGAACAGGGCCAGAAATATCACAGCTGGGGGCGCAGTTCTGGGCAAATCCACATTCTTTCACTGTGTGTCAGGAAAAGACCTCCCCAGTAGGGAGATGAGGGATGAACTGAGTCTATTGGATAAAGACTCAGAAGAGGCATTATGGCAGGCTGTGAGGTTAACACCAACTGCTTCACTAATGACTAAAGTGAACAAGCACTTGGAGTGGACATTAGAAGGAGGAAGAAGCAGAGACTTTCTCATGCAGGTCTAGCCCTCCCACAACTTGTGCCTGCAGGCTACAGGCCTTCCCTTTGTCCTGGAGAGTTCTGCTTCCTATAGCATCTGGCTTTTCCTCATATGAATCTGTGTTAGCTATGGGGAATGGGCCTAGGAGGCAGCAGAAATATTAACAGATTACACCCCATGCAAGCCTAGGCCTGTGGTACAGCCAGTCTGGAGGGAAGCAACATGGCCGCTTTCAAAATGGCTTCCCTCAGCAAAGCCATACAATGCCTTTATCTGAATTGCAAGAAGGCGCCCTCTGGGAGCCAACCCAGCCCATGGAATCTCAGATAGAAAAATGAACCACAGACCAGGCATCAACTCTCATGGCCCTCAGCTGGTCACTATGCAGTGAAACCTCTGTACTACTGTATTTAGTGGCTCTACCTCAGTCTCCCACTGCATGGCCAAAGCCCATGGGGGCACATTCCAGTTACTATTTGTGAGAGGATCCACGACTAGGCTACCCCCTGACATTGAGATCACCCCAAGTCTAAGCCAAGACTCCCTCAGAAAATGCAGAGAGCGATGCTTAACACTCCCACTACCCACATACAAGCGACTCACTCAGAAACTCAGTCTCACCCTCCTTCCTCCTTCACCATTCCTGTCTCGGAAGGACAAGCGGACAGGGCAGGCTGAGGGAGAGAGACCCTGAGCCCCTTCCCACAATGAGTGACCAGGCTTCCCCTCGGCCGGCTGCTCTGTAAGAAGGCTTTCTAAAGAAGAGGAACCTTCCGTGGGAGCAGATGGCGGATAAGTAGGAATGGTAAATAGTTTTAATTACTGCATAATGTGAGTGAGACAATAACGGGGAGACAGTGGAAGCAAGCTGCTGCCGCGGAGGCCCTGAAACTGTTGCGGGGCCCAATTTGTCTGGCATGTGCTGTTCTCAGTCTTGGGAGGGCTTTAAAGAGAGCGCTGAAAATATTAATTGCCCGCCTCACTGGCCCATCCATCTTCACAACCGAGTAACACGCTTTTTTAATTTCAGGGGAATCGTTTTCAAATGGGAATCATGCAAATGAGTATTTTAGCTATTCATTTGTTTTACTGCGAGCGCTTTGTGAGCAAATGGCCTACAGCTTGCAATGAATTAAAAGACATGGGCACTGGAGACCGATTTTTAATACAAAGTCTTGACTCGGAGACGACCCCGACCAGCAGCACAGAAAATGTTGGCATAGCAACTTTGGGCATTTTCATGCAAATTGGCTTCTATATAGATGATACGAATGCAATGTTTTCCTTCAACTAATCATCATAAAATTAGTTTCACTATATTTAAATGCCTCCACTTAATGCATTATATCCATATGCATGAAATTGCCTCCACTAATGCAGTACATAAAATGCCAAAGATACAATGAATAGCCAAATTGCAAGCACTTCTGTTATCCCCCATAAAAACAGCTCCCCTCCCCCTTCTCTTTTTGTGAGTGTGGGTGTTACTGAATGTGTGGGTGCCAAAGGCATCTATCACAAATTACTATTAACACACAGACTCACACACACACCCCAAAGTCGTCTACGGTTAACTAATGTTAACGTTGTCATGTAACCCAACAAAAGCAAGACAAGGCAAGGGATGGACTGGGTGTGCCCACCGGGGCTTGCCGGCCTCTCCCCAGAGAGGGTCTGCTCTCAGTAGGAAGCACAGAGCATGCAACATGCCACGAAGTTAGCTTCAAGAGATGCGGTTTTAGGCCAGGTGTCGCAGCGCACGTTTGTAAACCCCAGCACATGGGAAGGCAGGAGGATGGTGAGTTCAAGGCCAGCCTGTGCTGTGCAGTGAGAACTTGTCTGAAGACACAACAGCAAAGGGGGTGGTTGTATTTCCCCAACTCTGACCTCTTGCCACACTCTTAATCAGTGGCCTGGAAGGACGTGTCCATGCTAAATCTGGGGACCCTGAGGGCAACCTGAAATCATCAAAAGTGGAGTCACCGTTGGTGAAAACAGTCCCCAAGTCTGCACTGGCATCCTAGAGAGATGAAAAAGTAGGGGCACATGATCAACGCTAAATTAAGGGGTGTGGAGGAAGAAAGAAATGGAACATCATGGGACCCCTAAATTCTAGGCTCTGTACTTGGTGTCATGTCATCGTTAAAACAAGTTAAAAATTCATCCTGACCATGGCTAGCCTTGTGGACTAGGGAAGGCATCTAACGGTTAAGGAACACATCCAAGGTCACAGGAAGGACTCAAACGCTGGCCACTCCAACTCTGAAGCTGTACGTTCCTCTGTGGCAGCTGGATTGGGTTCTTCATCTCCAGTGAGACCAGGGATGAGGGTAGGAAGAGACAGTAGCCTTCTGAAGCTTGCTGCTACCTTTTTTAGGTTGGCATCCTCCTTCCACATCTGACCAATTCTCAATGTGGTTCCCCACACTCCCAAGGGCAAGAGGATTAGGGCACATGCCATCAAGAACAATACTCCCCAGTTCATCATCAGGGCCTCTACCTCCTCCAATCCCATGGACAAAAACGAGTTTCTGCTCCAGCCTGGGAGGCATGGACAGCTGGCGTAAATCTTGGGAAAGTATTCATGTCCGGGGAAGAAGAGAAGCGAGGTGACCTTGGAAAACCAGGAGCCCCTCTTTTGTAGTCCCCCCAAGAAGTTGCTCTGCATGGAAGACTCAGTGTTCATCAGAGGCAGGGTGGCATTTACCCACAAGGATGCATAAGCTGGTGTGGAAACTTTAAGGCGGTTCTTTAAAAAATTAACAATAGAATCATCACATGCTCCAACAATCCTATTTCCGTGTATGAACCAAAAAGTGGAAAGGAGGGTCCCAAGGGATACTCATCCACCCATGGTGATAACAGCACTGCCCACAGTGGCTGAAGTATGGAAGCAACCATACACATTCATTAG
The DNA here is from genome assembly GCA_004027205.1 of Ctenodactylus gundi. Taxonomy (NCBI): domain Eukaryota; kingdom Metazoa; phylum Chordata; class Mammalia; order Rodentia; family Ctenodactylidae; genus Ctenodactylus; species Ctenodactylus gundi. The sequence goes on along the minus strand of PVKB01000084.1, from coordinate 472,808 downwards.
TTGGTAAGTCGACAGACACGATTTGGCACGTATATCTACGGGGATACTAGTAAGCCTTAAAAAAGGAAATTCGGATGCATGTTACAACATGGACGCATCTGGAGGACAACAGGCTAAGTGACGTCATCTGTAACAAAAACACAAGTGCTATATGAATCCACTTACAAAGATACCTAGAATAGTGAAGGCCACAGACAGAAAACAGAGTGGCTCTCAGGGACAGAAGAGCAGGCATGAGGAGCTGGTGTTTAATGGGCCCAGAGGCTCAACTGGGACACACAATGATGTTCTGGGGGTGGATCCCAGTGACTGCTGTACAATGCAAGTGTCAGTATCACAGAGCTTTAAAATGGTAATTCTGACACACATACTGCTGCAACTGCTCAGTGTGTGAGGTGGAACAGCTCTGTCCCAGGCGTGCCTCAGAGCCCAGGGGCCAAGTGGTTGCTCCGGGCCACCCGCCCCTACTGAAACACACACATACAACAGAAGCGTGTTAAGCTGAACTCGGTGGTGCAGTGAGGAGGTCGCCCAGGCAGGGCAGGATCAGCAGGGTTGGAGCCTACATCGGGAACTCCTCTGACTGCAAGTTGATTCATTTACACTTCCAACTTCTGGCGTCTTCTCTTTGTCCCTTGTGAACAATTCCCTCCACGCACCCCAGTGCACAGATGCTCAGGGTTAATTTCTTTTCCTTGGGCCTCTTTGTGGCCCCAGGAGTAGCCTACAGCTACTGAGGCTTTACAAACGCCACAGTGAGTGGCGAGTCAGGGTATGCTGAGCACTGTGGTGCCTGAGCCCTGGTCCTCTGATAGCGGCCACCAGGTGGCAGGCTGTGGCAAACCCATCCTGCATCAGTCATGGCAAACACCGCCTCTAGTGGCCATACTGAGACTTGCAGGTACCACTTGCGGCAGCAAGGGTCCAGGACCTCCGAGCGGGGCCTCAGCTGAATTGAAAAGCTGGCCTCTCTGAGTGGCTGTAAGTGCAGTGGCGCCTAAGAAGCCCCCCAGCTCCAGGGGCAGTCACGCCCTCATGTACCTTCAGCTCCTGGGAGAACTAGTGCCACAAAGCCCTGCGTATAATCTGTCCCCAGTCGACGTGGCCAGTCCTTCCTACAGGTGCCCAGTGGGTCATTCTCATCCCCTCGATCCTGAAGTGGGACGAAATGTGCCGTCTCCCTGTTTGTACTGTCTTCTCCAGATTTGGCTTTTAAGTGGTTTTGCTCCTGGCCTGCTATCTTTGCCACATTTTTCCAAATTCTGCACTTCCTCTTGGTGCCTCCTGGGGGCGTTAGATCTCCTGCTACGGCTACGTCAAGTCATCCTGGACTACCAAGTTGTTGCTTCCCTTTGTAGAGCCTTCTTTGGCAATCCATTGCAATTTCCTAGTTTATAAACAGCTGGGGGAGGGTGGGAGGGCGAGCCGTAGGAGTTAGTGGGGATTCCCTAAGAAAGTTATGCCAAACTCACCTGGCTTCCCCAATGATGGGATGCCTTAGGTGCTGCATTTTGAGTTCTGCCAAGAATTTTGTTAAGTTTCTCTCATTTAGCTCTGCAAGCAAAGTGGAAAGATAGGGCATGAAGAGATTAAACACACAGATTCACAGCTGGCGAATCAATGCCGCACGCAGACTATGGCGCACTGACTGGAAGCAGGGGCCCATCCTCGTCTCTGCTCCCTTCTGCTTTTTTACTGCCTTGAACGCAGACTCTAAAAGCAGACTTTCTGCCCTTCCAGGCATTGGCAGAAGCTCTTGGGTGACAAAATCTGGGCTGGAAAAGTGTTTAATAGGCTACAAAAGAAAAAATATAATGCTGAATGCAATAAAGGGGAAAATTAACAGACAAAAAAATGTGAAGTTCCCCATTTATGTTCAGAAGCTGGGAGGTGCTGGACATGGCAGCAAGTTTGTGTTTAAGATCTCTGAGGTTTCATGACCCACAAACTGATTCCTGGCCAAATACGCAGTGTTGCAAAGAGAATCAGTGTCCGTGTCTTAGTCACTTTCTTGCCGCGGGGACACATTACTCAACACCCACAACCTGGAGGAAGAAAGGTTTATTTTAGCTCACAGCTCAGAGGTCTCAGGACAGTCACCGTTGGCTGGCAAGGGCAGACGGGCTTAGTGGAATGGCCTGGCAGAGGTCAACGCTCATCTGGTCTTGGCCAGGAAGCAGAGGGAGGGAAGGGCAGAGCCAGCCAGAGACAGAAAGAGAGATGCTCCCTTCTGGGTCACAACCCCGTGACCCCACCCTCCATCCAGGCCCCACCTCCTGGCAGCACAAGACAAACCATGAGTGAGTGGCCTGAGCCATCTGGCTCAGTTAACTTCCACCATCTCCTCACTCCCAAATGCAGAGGCTCTGGGGGCTACTCCAGCAGGCAGCTCAGACTGCACTAACACAGATGCCCATCAGACCCACCTAGGGAGCAGCCTGCGGCCTGAGGACTCGGACGAGGCACCAGAAGAGTCAAGAGACGCTGCCTTTGAGGAAGGACCCATTGACTTCCATGTTCCTGGACACAACAGCTCCCAACACAGAGAAGGTGCTGGCTGTTTTCATACCAAGAGGGGTCCAGATGACCAAAGGGCCAGGAGGTCTTCTTCCAATACAGAAGGACTGTCACAGGAAAGAGGGAGACATGGTCCACTGGGGGCAGGCCCTGAGTGTCTCTGGAGGCTGAGGCAGGAGGATTTTTCTGTGAGTCCAAGGCCAGCCTGGGCTCCTAAGTGAGTACAGGACCAGCTTGGGCTACAGAGTGAAACCCTGTCTCAGAAAAAAATAAATAAATAAATACTGCTTCCCTCATAGTGTTGTCAGGAGGGTTAAAATAAATGGCATACACAGAAACATGTCACATAATAAAAGTTCAAAAATGCACTGGATAAGTGAAGCTCATCATGAGCTCCTGGCTTCCCCTCAGCATCACTGACGACACGCATTCCCGCTCACGGACTAAACGCCCTTCCTCCTGGTGCCCAACCCCCACAAACCTCCCACCTCTCCTGGTTTCCCGGGTGGCTTATTGTTGGTTCCCTGGCCACCTGGAGGACCAGAGGCATTGCAAGGGACAGCCATCTGCTCTCATGGCCATCCAGAATGACACTCAGGGCTTTGAGCCAAACCCTTAGGGTGGCATGGGGGATAGCAACACCCCCCAGCAGGGGCTCTGGGAACCTGGCCTCTGCCCCTGACTGCTAGAACCCTCCTGACCTCTTTAGACCTTATGGAAGATTCTCAAGATGACCCCTCCCACTCAAAGAGTCTCCGTGGGACTCTGCCTTAGTGGCAATACAAGGGAAGGTGGGGCTCCTCAGCAGAGGGGCTCCTGTGTGGCCGCCATTTTTATGTTCCAAGAAAATCAAGTGCTAGGACACCTGACACACTGCCTGCTCCTAATGGTCCCAGCATTTTCATAGCTGGTGAGAAGGCTTGGTCTTAAGCCTCCTTTGGGAGGCACCCAGGACTCAGCAGGCCTCTGGCTGGACTCTTCAAGGAGTATGTATTTCTTGGGGCCTCACAGCAGCCCCTTTCCCTCCCGGGCCTCACTTCCTTCATCAATAAAATGAAAGGACTGGAGCAGATGAGCTTTGACGCCCCCATTGCCCTCTGGGCAATGTCAATACGATTTATCTTAGCATGGCCAAACCCCCAATGATCAAGGCAGAAGTACCAAAACAGAATCTAGCGAGGTAAACAAACCTTTTAAAATGGAACCCTCAAATCATTATTCTTCCAGTTCAATCAAGGGATCCAAATAATCCGGCTCCTCAATTTGTTCCAGTAATTTCCTTGTGCTCCTGCTGATGATTAGTTCAGGTAGCTAGCTAACGGGTCGGCATAGCGAACCTGGCCGTTTCGTCCTTTTGGAAGCGGACTCCATTTTGAAAATCATGACCAGGCGGTAATGGCTTTGGTGTACTGGCAAAGGCAAAGCAGGGAAGTCCTCCCACCATGTCCTCATCACCTGGGACCCCACAAGGACAATGACCCTGAGGATGTGAATGAAGGATGGGGAGGATGTCCCAGACACAGGCTGCTGCCATCCCCGGGGACGAGTGAGGATGGTGTCTGGGAATACACAGCTGACAGCAGTAAGCTGTGGTCAAGCTGGCTGGCACTAAGGGTGACCAGCTATGTCCCACTGGAGGGGAACACAGGGGCCAATAAGGGAATTTGCAAGGTTCCAAGAACTTGTACAAGAGGAGGCAGAAACCCCAATGCAGGCACCAAGTCCAATGGTCACCTCAGAGGGCTGGCAGGCGTCAGTGGCAGGAGCAAAGGCTCGGGCACCAAAAGGCTCAGCGTGTGCCCATGCATTTAGCAAGCACCTACTGAGTACCAACTACATGCCAACCACTGTTCTAGATGCAGGGGATACAGCCTAAAGTAGGGTGCAGGGCCCTGGCCACGCGGAGCAGCAAAACAAGCAATCGTGGAACATGACATTGGGTCGCAACTGGTCAGAGCCACAAAAGATAGAGTGGGAAAATGGGGCAGAGAGGAGCTGCTAGTGAAGACCGCATGGTCAGGGAGGCGTCGGGCACAGGGAGGAGCAAAGTGGGAGGGAGCAAAGGACCCCGAGGACATCAGCAGAGTCTGTCCCGGCCCACCTCACCCAACGACCTCTGTTTCTATCTGAATGGTCAGAGCTGGGCCCGTGGCCACCTCTGCACCAGTCACTGGAAAGGAAAGACAGCAGGTCTGCCTGTCAACGCCATCTAGCCTGGGTCACTGTATAAGGTCCTCCCAATCCAGAGGGTGGCTCGGTGGTGGTCCACTGTGGGTCACCAGAAAGGCCCGCTTAAACTCTGATGGCAACAGCAGGGAGAGCTTCAGCCCTAGCTCTGCTGCAATCTACTGTGTGACCTCAGACCAGTTGCTTCCAGTCTCTGGGCCTTCTAGAACAGTCATGAAAGCACTCTCTGCTTTATGGGTCCCCAAGAGGCACCCCATCTCAGTGGCCATGAAGTCTGCCACCCCGAAGAACCCAAGCGGTCCCTGGAGGAATGCACAGGGTGGTTACCTTATCTAAGGAGACACTAACTCTGAGAGGTGACACAGCTGGCAGGCCAGGGACCAGGGCAACAAGAGTGAGGCTCTTGCCCACCAGGACACAATTTAAGGGGGCACTAAAAATGCAAGTAAGGAGGAGACAGCATTTTAATATAATACTTTAAAAATTGAAGTTAGGGCTGGAGGAATGGTTCAGCAGTTAAAGCACTTGCCTAGTAAGCGCTAAGTACCCAAGTTCAATTCCCCAGCACCACATAAGCTGGGCGTGGTGGCACACTCCTGCAACCCAGCCCTCACGCGCCTGAGAAAAGAGGATTGTCATGAGTTCGAGGCCAGCCTGGCTACACAGTGAGCTCAGAACCAGCCTGGACTACAGAGTGAGACCCTGTCTTAATAATAAATAAATAAATAATCAAAGTTAATGCAAAGCAATCTGTGATGAACAAGATACTGAAATATGTAATAAAGGCAAGACCAGTATTACACCAATTTTTCCTGTCATCTCAGACTAATACGGTGTGAGATGGCACTGTTGCTGACACTTCTTTTTTATTATTATTATTTTTGGCAGTACTGGGAATTTAACCCAGGGCCTCTGCACTGAGCTACATCCCCCAGCCCCAGCCAATTATTATTATTTTTCTTGAAGAAAGCTCTCACTCAGTAGTCCAGGCCAAGCTCAAACCTGCAATCCCCCTTCCTCAGCTTCCCAAAGTGCTGGAATTAGCTGTCCACCCCGTCTTTATTTAAAAATGTGAAATTCTGCTAAACATCCATTTTAAGAGTAGGTCTCAAAATTGTAGTGCAGTAGTAAACTATCACTTGGTTATTGAGTGTTTGGGCAACCACCCCAACTGTGTCCCCTGCCTCACCCTGGTGGGGCCTGCCAGCTGCGGGGCTCCTGCCAGCGCCCTTGGCTGGACAGCAGCCAACGGGCCGGCCACTTGCCACATGTGGGGCTCTGGAGCCGCACAGTGCACTTGTGTGATGTTTACCCCTTTGGCACGAGGTGCTTGGATTAAAGGCCCTGGGATTTCTTTAATAGGAAAGCATACCGTAACCATTAAAAATTCAGTTCCACAAATGAGTAGCTTCTCTGCAAGGTGCGGTACATGTTTAATCTCAGTCCATTTGGGCCAGGGCCTCTCCTGGGACCCAGTACCTGGCTCCACGGCCAGTCCCGCGGGGCTCAGGCTCTAGATCAAGCGAGGCACATGGCTCTCTCGGCCTTGGGCTCCCGGGAAGATAAAACACCTTAGCCTCATTACTCAGATGGCTAATTGCGAACTGATTTAATTAAAGTATACAGATATTTCCCCAAGTTAGTTACATTTCATATCACTCCATTAGGAGTAATTGGCTGCAATGAGGCAGCCGGGAGAGGGAGGCTGGCCAGGTGGGCGGAGCGGGAGCCCCGGGGGCCCTCAGCAGGCGAGGGGGACAGCCTGGAGGTGCTGCTGACAGCCCCAGGGCATTTGAACCACAGGCACTAACCTGCTCACAGCCCTGGGGAGGACCTTAGGTCTGCCACCCTCTAGCACTTCCTAGATGTGGGACCCAGAGCAGCAGCCTAATCCAGCAGCGTTTCAGTTTCTTACAGTTTAAATGGCAACTTTTATGTCTGCCTCCAACGGCTGTTGTGGGACGGAGAGGAACAAGCTTGGGAAGCCTTTATCACCACACCAGTGCACCGTGAGTACTTCAGGAATAGCAACAGCACTAGGCAGGTACAGTGCTGTAGGCCTGGCATCCCAGCACTCTGGGAGGCTGAGGCAGGAGGATCGCAGAGTTTAAGCCCAGCTGGAGTAACTCAGAAAACTTAGGGAGATTCCATCTCCAAATAAAATATTTTAAAAAGGGCTATAGGCTATAGAAATAGCTCAGCGGTTAAAGCACTTGCCTACCAAGGTCAAGACCCTGACTGAGTTTGATTCCTCAGCACCGCATAGTCTGGCGTGGTGGCAGATGCCTGTAATCCCAGCACTCCGGAGGCTGAGGCAGGACCGCTATGTGTTCGAGGCCAGCTCGGGCTACAAAGTGAGTTCAGGAGCAGCCTGGGCTACATACAGAGGGAGATCCTGCCCCCTGTCTCAAAAAGCAACAAACAAAGTAAAATAAATAAGTAAAAAGGGGGCTAGAAAATGCAGCTCATTGAGAAGGCCTTGGATTCGATTTCCAGCTACACACACGCGGCTCAGGCAGCTTTAGTACTTGGGAAGCTATCATGAAAAATCAGGGTGGGAGAGAATCTGACATCCCCCGAATCTGGAAGTCTGACCTGAAACACACCAACACAGCACTAACACTTTCCTGGGGCCAGGTGTGCAGCTCCAAAGAGAACCCAACCAAAAGAAGTACCTGGCTCTCGGTCAGGACCTTTGTGTGCAAGCTGGGGCAAACTGCTTCTTTTCCTGAGCCTCTGCTCAGGCATCTGGCAAATGTGGAGCCTGCGGCCACCTGGGCTTTGCTCCTCTTTCTTCCTTCCCAGCGCAGCCCTGGCATCCCAGTGGGACCCGCGGCCACATCTCCTCCCCCGCCCGGTCCCCTGACAAACAGGGCTGGCCTGTGAGACAAGGACTACTGCTCCCTGTGTGGGCAGGGTTCCCAGGGAGTCTTTAAATGAACAGGTCCAGCTAACAGGCGCCCCTCCCTCTCCTGTCTCCCACCTAGAATTCAGATCTGATGGCTGGAGTTCCAAGGGGCCACCTTGCGATCATGAGGCGATCTTGAAGGGGGAAGCCACTAGCACAGCCACTGGCAGAGGTGAGAAACAGGGGCGGCCCGAGTCTCTGCCAGTATCACAGAGCTGTCTCCCTGCCCCTGACTGCCCCAGACCTCACGGCCCAAAAGCAAGCTGGGCCTCCCCTTTTGGGTTTTGTGCTGTCCTTTGCTTTAGCTTCTTGGTTTCTGTTTCCTGCTGTGGGACACTTGCTGGTGCGTACTTTCTCGCCCTATCAGAACATTAGCAGCCGCTCTCTGAGCTCCTCACCACGGCCTGTGCACCCTCCTTCTGTCCCTTAGCCTGCTGAGATGCCACCCTGCCCCAACGGGGACCCAGCTCCCACTGCTCCCCTAGCATACGGTCCCTGCTACAGAGCCGGGGGGGTCCTGGGGATGACAGACAGCTCTAGGGATTTGCTGTGAACAATCTGACCTTCATCTCTGTTCTGGCCTTTCTGTTCCATTGCATGACCCTGGAAAACTCTCGGAAGTTCAGTTTTCTCACCCATAAGAGATCTATTGGTAAAGGCATCTACTGGCCAACAGGCTTTTCTGGGTCCCTAAAGCAACACCCAGGGACCTGGCCGCCGCACCTCCAATCAGGAAGGCCTCGGGCCTAAGGCCAGCAGGAAGGAGCAAGGGCCACAAGAGCCAGAGCTCCGTGTGCCTCTACTCTGAGACCTACTCATATCCCTCCACTTCTCTGAACCTCCGTTTTCTTCTCCTAAATAAGAGAATGTTCAGTTGCCGAACACAAATCAGAGTTGTAGAGAAAATTGGATTTCAAGGCCGCTGCAGACAAACTGACTGGACCAGCAGCAGGTTCCCCTTCAATCCCACTGTCCCTCAGCTGGGGCTTTGCCAAAGCAGCCTTCCTCCCCACTCTCTGTCTGTAACCTGTGCCTGTAACTCTCAAAAACAGAGGTGTGATGGCACACGCCCATAATCCTAGCACTTTGGGAGGCTGAGGCAGGAGGACTGCAAGTTCAAGCCTGGCCTGGGAAGCTCAGTAACTTGGTGAAACCCTGCCTAACAATAACACTAAAATGGGGTGAGAATGCAGCTCAGTGTGAAGGCTCTAGACACAATCCTCAGTAACACACACACACACACACACACACACAAGACACAGGTGATCCCTGTGAGCCCATGTGAAGTCCTGGGAATAGGACTCATAACCCTGGTTCTGTCCCATCTTTTCCTTTCTGCTCAGTCCTAAACCTCTTCCACTCAAGCAACAGCCAGTCGCTGGCCCAGGCCCAGCTCTGAGGTAGCAGACCATGCTGCATGGCCCTCCCTTCATCCTGACCTCCAACCCTTCCAGGCCGCAGCCAAGTGCCACGAAGTCTGCCCTGCTCAGCACCCAAACCCCCAAAGCCCTTCCCGGCCCCTCTTCGCCGCACTGCTGTGTTTACTAAAGCCTGGATTCTATATCTGGAAGTTCATTAATTTTTTGTGTGTGGGGAGGGCGGCCAAAATGCGGATCATTTGTGCTTATCCTCAACTAAATAAGTCAGGTCATAAGAGGTAATGCCATGGGTAGTGGAATGTAAACAAACACATTCTACCTCAATAAACATGCTAATTTCCAGCTATAATATTCACAAGTAAGAGATCCATCACGCCGACCCTATTTGGCAAAGGCAGCGGGCCTCATCCGTCAACGAGGGAGGCTCCCGCCAGTTCGCTGCGGGAGGGAAACAGTTCAACTTAACTTGCTTGATGACGCCCTCGGGGGGAAACATAAATGAGTCTGGAAATGTGATAAAAGGATAATCTTGCATAAATGAGCCGATATCATCATCATTACCTGCCCAACCCAGGCCGGGTGCTGGGGTGAGTGATGTTGTCCCGCTCCCTCTTATAGCCGAGGAGCCACTGTACCAGGCCAGTGGGAGACTCAGCACGGGCAGGTCCCACTGGTCAACCCAGCCCTGGGCTGCCACACAGGACCAACACAGCCCCCCGGAGGGAAGCATCAGCCCCAGCTGCAAGTGCCAGGTGGAAAGGCAAGGATGGCGCAGACCGACATGAATGTGAGCACGGCCCTGGGCGAAGGGCTATCACCCAAGCCACTTTCTTGTGCTCGTAGGAATGTTCAGGAATCCAGTATTTTATTTACATAACACACAGAGGACACTTAATAAATGCCAAGGCATGGAGCTAGGCACTTTGAAAAACCAAAGTAAGATGAAGCTCCTGGTTCTAAGTGCCCACAGAGAGCTTGGGGAGACGCAGGCGGCCCCATGAGCTGCCGGGTCCGTGTGCTAAACCACAGGTGGTGCTTAGAAGAGCGTGAGGGAGCCGGAATGCTCGTGTCCCCCTTCTCCAACTCATGCGTGGAGTCTGAACCTGTAAAGTTATTGTGGAAGTGACATCGGAGGTTACCAGGAAGCAGGGCCTGCAGGGGGCCAGAGTCACAGGGCTGAGGAGGAAGGGGCCCCCAGATACCACAGTGCCTACACCTTGACCTCGGACCCCCAACCTCCACAGCCAGGAAAAACAAACTTGTGTGTTTTCCAAGCCATTTGGCCATGGCATCTTGTCACGGCCACCAGAGCTGAGGCAGAGGCTCAGCGAACCTGGGGGCAGAGGGCCAGTGCAGCAGGCACGCCGGGTGCTGAGTGGTAAAGGGCCAGGACACTCCTTCTTCAGCCTGGACCTCCCCAAGGCCCACTCAGTTCCCACCAGCAGGCACTGGCCCTGCCCCAGCCACACACGTGTGCTTCTGCCAGTGAGGACTCGGCAAAAGACAGAAGACAAACTCGCAGTACATTGTGAGCATCTTGAAAACAACCCAGAGGTAGCAGCGATGGTTCCTTCTGGTTCTGGTCTTCCCTTGCCTCAGACATGGTGGATGCTGTGGGTGCTCTGCCTGGGCCTCTACACATGGCAAGGGCATCCCTGCCCCCACTTCTCGGAGCTGCCTAAGCTGGCAACTGCTTTGGTCTGCAGAGAATGCCTTTGGTCAAAATAAGGCTGTCACCTGGAAATATCAGTGTCTCATGGGATGGGCCTTGTGGGTGGGTCCAGGTCTGCCAGGGTTAACAAGAGGGCAAGTGCCCAGCCCCCCACCTCTCAGCACTGGAAGTGCTCTGAGTGACCCCGAGCCCCTGGGACACATCCCATTCAGGCCACTTGGCCCCTGCTGGGCAGCAGACTCGAGGACCAGCTCCCCTGAGAGATGCAGTCAGCACAGTGCTTCTAGGAGTTGCATAGGACTCAGAACCAGCTGCAGTTTCCTGTAGAAACACCACAAGAGGACTGAGCTGATGGTCACAGAAATCTGAGTGCAGAAATTTCTGTGAAAAGGGCTCTGAGAAATGGCTCATCACTGCCAGGCCGGGCTGGGGAAGCCTGTGCATTCTGGGCTGCGTGTTTCAAATGCTTTCCGCGGTTTTGCCATGGAGGGCCAGGAGAGAAGAATCTGTCCTTACAGACTTGGGTCTGCAGAACAGCTTGGCTGGCAGGATCTCAAAGGGGCAGGAGGCAGAAAATCTTACTCAGCAGAGCGGGGAATGCATCCTAAAGGGTGGAGGGGGCCCCCAGCGTGCAGGGCAAGGCCTGGGGTGCCCTGCAACCAGCGACCTCCAGGGTAAGAGCAGCTTCCCAAGCATTCCTCAAAGGTGCAGACATATACTGAACCTACTTAGTGCCACCCACGTCTGACCGAGTCACGGGTACAGCCACCAAGGAAGCCGCAAGAACTGGTGTTACAGGCCCGTGTTTTAAATGAGGAAACTGAGAGCTGAAGCTGTGCTTCAATGGTCCCCTGCCACACAGCAAATGTCCAAAACATCAGTTCCCCTCAGACCATGGAGGACTTACTATGTGCCCGGTCAAGGACAGGGTACAAAACTGGAGTTACGGCCTTGCAGAGAATGGCTCAAGTCTTACAAAACTGAGAAATTTAGTGTTTTTTTTTTAAGACATTCATATCTGCTGCCATTAAACCACGTGACAGAGGAAGAGAGGCCAGGATGGCCCTGTCCCTTGGCACCGTGGGATCGGGAGAAGAAGGCTGCCTAGGCTGCTTAGAGGAGAGTCGGGCTTCTCTGGCCTGTTGCTAACGCGAGGGGCTGGGGCGAGCAGGGAAAGCCCCGTCTGTCCTTCTTGTCTGTGTTTCTGGAGAACACAGCACACTAACAGTGCCAGGCCAGCCTGACTTCCTCAGTGCCACTCCCCAGGCACAGCTGTCTCCCTACCAATGCCAGTGGCTTCTCACTGCTAGCCCCTGCCACTCTGCCAGGACACCTTCCTTGGTCCCATGGGGACACTGCCCTGCAGGCGGGGCAGGTGAGCAAAGCCAGGGAGTTGATGTCCTCCCAGATACCCTCAGAAGAGACAGCAGGAGCTGGGGCCGAGGCCCTGCCTCTCTCCCTGGAGCTGGACTGCTCTGCTTCCCCAAACCAGCTTGGATCCCAGTGCCCTGGGGTACCTGCCATGGGGCATCTTCCGCTCTCTCACCATGGCTGCCGCACTGCCTGGCAACACTCCCACAATGCTCTTCGCACTCAAAGCCTGTTACAGGCTCTGCTTCTGGGGAAAAGCAAAGCAAAATGGTTTCCTTGTCTGCAAGTGAGAAGTCAGGCCTGTAAGGGGCACTGGCCTTCCTGATCATCACCCCTTTAGTATCTAGGAGCTATTGGGAAAAAAAAAGTTGATGGCACCCTGGTTGTGAGACTCTCACCCCTCTGTCTCAGGCCTGGGGAAGCAGCTCCTGGAACCCACTGCTCCCCAAAACAGGAGCACAGCTCAGATCCCCTGCCCAAAGTGTTTGACCAAGAGAAGGGGAGCCCCAGGGTGCAGTGCTACTATCTGGGAATCCCGTGCTGACCCCGATCCACAACCAACGAACCCAATAATGTGCACTGAGCACAGGGGCCTTGCAGGGAATAGCAGAGGGAAGCGGGGAGCCAAAAGTGCCTGACAGCCATGGTTTATCATGTGGTATCTTGTCCTGGATACCTGCCCTGCCCACCTCTCCTGCTACCAAGCATCACATACCTGGGCCACCTGGGAAACTGTCCTCGGCCGCCTGCCTGAAGCCCTCCGCTCGCCCCCTCCCCATGGAAGCATCTCCAGCGTGGCCCTTTGTGCATCTCCCTCTGTGCCCATCACAACTGATCCCTTGCTGCCCCTCCCTGGATCCCCAGATCACCCAGGCAGGTGGGAGGACAGAATCCAGGGACCCTCGCTGTGGTGTCCCCCCCCCACAGGCAACCAAACACCTTCAGGACCGTGTCTCTTTTTGTCCTTCGATTCCAGCTCTGGCAGCTCTGGGAACATTTGTTGACTAAGTGTAGAGGATCATTTGGCCTCTGTTGAGACCCCAGAATTCTTCACTGTCATTTCCCCAGTCTCATCTCCTTGTCCCTAGAGACCTTCGTAAACAAGGAAGAGGTTGGTGGGGGACAGCTGACTAGAGAGGAGTGACTGCAGCTCAGCCCACAGGGAGCCAGGGGTCCAGGTGGAGGGCTGAGGATACAGAAGCCCAACCAGAGTCTCTGAGAGAAAATTCCACCTCCTGGCATAACCTAGAAGGCTGCTGTTCCCTGCTAGAGACACAGAAGTACCTGGCCCCGAGGCAGGTTCCTTCTTGGGACAATTCTGTAGGAGTAGTTGTAAAAGCTTCTCTAGCTAATGGGATGCCAACACAATTCTTAGAGGTCTGACCAGTAAATAATCGCCCGAGGTGAAGTGTACAGGGGGGCAGGTAGACGAGGGGAGACCACCTAACCCCCAGCTAAGCCATTCCGCAGGTCTCAGAAAAACCCTGGCTGGCTGGCATCTGAGGACCCGCTTCCAGCTCCCCTCTGCTACCCCAGGGCTGTATAACAGTGGGGAAGCCACCTCACCTCGTCAAGACTCAGTTTCCTCATCCTCACAGGGGAAAAAGACACTCAAAGGTTAGCAGCCAAGTCGTATGGAGTTATTACGGCCACATGCCAACTATCAGGAGGCTCAGAAGTACACGGTGCCTGTGTCATCCTGAAGAAGGGCCTCTCGGAGGCCTCAGGCCCCGGGCTGCAGCAGAGCTGTGCCCAAGACACTGGCAGCTACCTTCCCTCTCCAGATTTCCACCCTTTTCCACCCCGAGTGCTCAGGAGGCGCCAGCTGGGGTCCTGGACAGCCAGTGGTGCTCTTCCTTGGACATGAACAGGGACAAGGAGCCAGGAACTTCCTCCCTGCACGCTCTACTGACACACTCCAGCCACACTCCAGTCCCGGCCCAGCACGGGGATGCCTTAGGGAAGCAGAGGCAGAGCCCATCCGGCTCCAAGGATCAGCTAATGGAGGCTTGTTAATTACTATGGAAATTACTTTAATAGCCTGGATCCCTCCAGACACTTAATAGGGGGCTTGAGGCCTGAGCCAGGGGAGCCAAAGGGAGACAGGGTCTCTGGCGAGGGTGACAGGCACTCTCTTGGCCCTGGGTCCTGTCTATGGCTTCCCCTAGGGCAGGGGTGCCGGCCCTGGTGGCTTCTCCCTTATGCATGACTGGGATAGGAGATTTCAATAACTTGAAGCTGCTCTGTTACTGCCGGGCTCCCACCCACTCCTATTCATATGGTGAAGCTCACGGCCAATAGGAGAAACTTAGGCCCTTTTTATACTATAAAGCACATTGCACTGTGTCCCATGAAGAAGGTCGTAATTTTAAGACTTTCTGCCCTAAGAGAAACTCTGAGCCCTAAGCACCTTTAAAAAAAATTATTTTTTTTAAACAGAGTCTCACTGTTGCCCAGGGTGGTCTTAAGTGATTCTCCTGCCTTGGCCTTTTGAGCGCAGGGACTATAGTTACTGCACTTGGCCCCCTAAGGACTTACCTTTCACCAGGGTTCCAGATACAGTAAGGAGACACTCACGCACGTGCATGGGGACTTCTATCTAGCCAGGACACCAAACCATACCATGCCACTCATCAGAACTGTGTGTGAGTGAAGAGTAGATATGGTCCAGAGAGAGAGAAAGAAAGAGAGAGAGAGAGAGAGAAAGAGAAAGAGACAGAGAGAAACAGAGAGAAACAGAGAGAGAGAGAGAGAGAGAGAGAGAGAGAGAGAGAGAGAGAGAGAGCGAGCACACAGGCCTGGGGAGGGCACTAGGAGGCCTTGTGCACGTGGGTCAAACACGTGCACGGTGCTGGGCAAGCGGCTCACAGGTGAGGTCTCAGCCACAGCAAGGCGAGGGATGGCCTGGGTGGTGGCCCCATGGCATGTCCGTCCTGAGGGCCCTAGCTAGCTGTGTGACCTCGGGCATGTGGCATCACCCTCCGAGCCCATATTCCTTCTCTTGAAGAATAAGAACGCCAACCTCATAGGTCAGGTGACACAATCACAAGCAAGATGCCACATGTGTGGTACACTCCTGGCACACAGCAGCCAAGAGCTCTCTCCCTCTGTAGACACACGTGCTGTTACGTTAGTTGGTGATACCGATGGGGGATAAGGGCCGTGGCCATCAAAGCTCCTTATACCCTGCACCACCCCTTCACCTACAGTGTAACGAAACCCTCCAGGGACCTCCAGCACCCAGAAAGTTCCCATCAGCCCTCTGCAGGGCCTGGACACAGCCTGGCTCAGGCACTGGCCTAGGCGCTAGCTGCCCATGCCCTCGTTAGGCCCCTCCCTCCGGAAGCCTCCCCACTGTCTCAGAGAAGGGGTCCTCCTATCCTTGTGAACTCTGTGAAGTCAGTCACCCCTTCTACCCATAGCCTCCAACGGAAGTCCCTGCCCGACCTCAGGGGAGGGGTCTAGAGACAGACGCTTGTCCCCTTGTCACAGGGTCACATCCTAAACCCACTGCGAGGAGAAAAACATCATTAAGCCAAATACACACACACATGACCAACCAACCAACCTCCCTCAGCCCGGCCCACCCCTCGTGTGCTCAGAACACTTCCATCCTCAGCTGACACGGGCAAAGCCATGTAGGGCAAGCCTCTGTGATCGTGACATGTTGAAGACCTTGTGTCACGGACTGAACACTATACCAAACATTAAAATAAGGAGCAGCTGCACAGGCCCAAAGTCTTCTCCCACTCCATCGTAAAGCAGTGAGATCCCGAGTGGGACCGTGACGCCGTGGAACCCGTGGGCGCTACACAGGGCAGGCAGGGCTGTCCGCCTCAGCTCACCCCTCCCGTGTGCATTCACGGATGCATCCAGTGTGTCACCTACTAAAGGTCTAACGGGATGTAATTTGTTAAAACGCTTTTAGTACATGCCATCAAAATATTGATGTCCGTGTATAAAATATACTAGGGTCTCAGCCTGGCCAACATTCATTCATTCTCCGGTCATTTAACAGATGTCAACAGCAGCTTCTACAAGACACACGGTGAGCAGACATGGACAAACCCATCGTGGGGAAGGGGTGTGCGGCCTAGTAGGAAAGGGGAGCCATGAATACACGTATGCTTGAAGAGATAACAACAGACCACCGTGGGGCCAGGATGTTATCAGGGAAGGCTTCCTGAAGAAGGTAGCAACTGGCAGAACCTGGATGGGAAGATCAGGCAGGCCACAGATACAGTGAGGCAGGAGGACAGGTGCTCCAAGCCGAGGGAGCAATCATCCAGCACCCTGGCAACTCTCTGAGGAGGACCCACTATGCACCACCTCCTGGCTTCCTTGGAGCCACGCCTGCCACCCTTCGAGGACTGGCCTCACTGCTCCCAGATTCCCAAGCTAAGTCTTGGCGGCCCCTCCTACGGCTGGCTTCTTCCTGCTTCCTCCAGCTCCCCAGGCCAGTCCCTGCCTCCCTCAGGCTCCTTCAGCTGGGCAGCTCCAGGCGGCAGCCCCCCTCCCGCCCCAGGCCGAGGCACCTGCGGAGCAGAGCCTCGCTGCAGCGGTCACCTCCTGTGACCTGCCTCAGCCACTAATAACTGTCCACTGGGGTGGGGGGGCACCCACGGATGGGCACTCCTGTCCCGGTGACAGCAGCAGCACCAGACCAGGGCAATCTGGCTGTGGGGCAATTTAGGGGCAGGACACTGCTCCTGATGCCCAAGCACCAGTGGTGGCAGCCGGAGAAAAGAGTCCGAGCGTTGGCCCTCCAATGCCCCAAGGTGATGGCTGGGTCTACCAGGCCCTTAGGGCCACTCTCCCCAGGACCCCGTAGCCGCCACTCCAAGGCTGGCACTGGTTGCAGGGGCAGTCCCACAGGCCCCTGCCTGCTGCCAAGCTGGCCTCCTGAGACCAGCAGACTGGAGTGGTAGGAACCGGTTCACACCTGGGCCAGCCTGACTCAAGTCAGGAGGGGCCAAGGCTCACCTCAGGTCCCACTATCCCAATGCGACCATGCACCGCGTGTGTTCTCACCCTCCCCACACGTAAGACCCTGACTACACACACCATGGGTACAAAACATGCACAATTTAGGGTTTGACGTTTTCCACCTGACACCCCTTAAATCCTTCCCTGCGTCCCGAGAGCATCTGTGTTGGTCCCAAATAGGATGGCCACGATGTCTATCCTTAGGTACAGCAGCCCACCCGCCCCTCCCACCGCCCGCAGTAGCCCGGGATGGGAGCGAGAGCCGCCGGGAAGGGGGGGGGGGTGCCGGGGAAGGCAGCCGGTGCCACTCAGGCTCCTCCTGTGGGAGACTGAAGCCGGAGCTGCCCCACCACCCTGAGGCACGCAAGCCAGGATCTCCAGCACCTGGCTCCCCAGCTCCACCAACCACAGGCGTTTTCAGGGGTGACCGCCTGGGCCACGTTCCTCCGGCCTGGGAAGCCGCAGCTGAGCTGCAGCTGCTGGTGGGAAGACGCCGCTGTGCTCAGGAGCTGAGTGCCAGGGAGGGCGGGTAGCACCTCAGGGTCTGACACGGGGGCAATGGCTGACATCTTTGAGGCTCAGGTGAACAGCCCACAAGATAAGGGACAACAAAAGGCTCAGGGGCCTGAAGCCAGATGAGGTGAGCAGTGAGCCTCCCCTTTCCTGTGGCAGTGCCACTCTAGGGCTTGCACTGGAGGAGCCAGGATGTCCCCTCAGCTCCCTATGCTGAGCAACGAATCTACCTCTTTTTTTCTTTGAGACAGGGTCTCGCTCTGTAGTCCAGGCTCGTCCTGAACTCACTATGCAGCCCAGGCTGGCCTCAAACAGGGTGGTCTCAAATTCATGGCAATTCTCCTGCCTCGCCTTGAGTGCGAGATTACAGCAACGTACCACCACACCCAGGTTATGTGGCGCCAGGGAACCTGACTGATGAGCTCCACCCCCAGCCCAAGTGTGTTCCTCCAGGGAAAGCCCTGGGTGGCGAGGCCCAGGGTCAAGGAGACAGTGAGCTGCCTAAGCTGGGTTGACAAGGGTGGGTCTGAGCTCTGGCCTAAGATGCAGCGTGGTGGGGCACTGGGCTGCTCAAGTCAGGATGCTCAGCGTTCCTGGGGCCCTCAGAAACCAGGGCTGAGTCTCTCTGAGCCTCAGTTTCCTTCTCTACAAAGGCAGAAAGATGAGCAGCTGACACTCCTGACCCGCAGTAGTAGCAAACAGAGCCAGATGAGAAAAGAGACCAGTCAGGCAGCCAGCAAGGTCTCTGCACCCCAGCCTCTCCAGGGTGCAC
Source organism: Ctenodactylus gundi (assembly GCA_004027205.1). Taxonomy (NCBI): domain Eukaryota; kingdom Metazoa; phylum Chordata; class Mammalia; order Rodentia; family Ctenodactylidae; genus Ctenodactylus; species Ctenodactylus gundi. The sequence continues at coordinate 454,503 of PVKB01000084.1, read as the reverse complement.
AGGGCTCCTGCTCTGGGCTTTCTCACTCCAAGAGAAACTGAGGCACAGCCCCTTGTCACCTACCCAGTCACCACAGTCCCTCCGCTGGAAGGAGCCTGGCTCCAGAGTCCATGCCTTGAAACACTGTAATCTCCTAAAACCCAATGAAGAAACAAGGCTAGTGTCAAATTTTATAGACAAGGGCATTCCTCATAGCGTGTTTGCAACTAGAATTAACCAACATTCAATAACAGAACAGTTCAGCAGATTGTGAAATAATTCCTAAATGGACCATAACATGGCCATGAAAATTATATATTTAAAGACACTTTAATAACATATGGGAATTACTCATCCATGCTAAATGAAGAGCTATAATAAACACAGCATGACCCTGGCCACTGGCACTCCATGCCTCTGCTTCTGACCTCGGCTGGCCAGTGGCGGGGTTGGAAATGTGGCCCCTCTTCCTGGACGCTACACCCACTCACTGTAAGTAATTCTAAACTCTTTGGGGGGCCCATACCAGAGACTTAATGCAGGATCTTCGCACTGAACTGTATCCTGAGCTCTTCTGTGCTTTTTGAGACAGGATCTCGCTAAGTCACTAAGTTACCCAGGATGGGTTTAAACTTGGGATCCTCCTGCCTCATCCTTCCAGAGCACTGGGATTAGAGGCTTGTGCCACCACACCTGACTCTATCTTTGTATTTTTAAACACTGACTATGCACCCATTTTTAAAAAATAAAACGCATACTTTCCTAGAACTTTTATGTTTATCCAGTTCCATCGGCTAGGCCCACAACCTCGGTGCCAGGCTTCTTGCCCCTGCAGAGGCTGCTGGGGGAGAATAACCGAGAATTGCCACTTTAGGTGAAGTCTGACCCTCCTTGCCCCCCAGCAGGCACCACTTCCTCTGCAGCTAGTCTCCTACTATTCCTGACCCCCTGGGCCTCTGAGAAGGACCTCAGGGGTCTCCTGGGTGCTGGGACGGGCAGAAGGACGGACCCCTGTCACTGTGTGAGGGAGGAGAGCAAACCTCAGGAGCAAGAGCCCCGGGGGCTGGCCCTGTCCCCTGTCCCGGGCTGCGGCTGACTGCCTCAGCTCTCAGAAAAGCAGGCAAGAATCTGAGTGCAGGTGTTTATTGGTAGGTGACCGATGGAGGCACGAGGGACAGGCAAGGATGACAGGAAGGAAAGGAGGCCAGTAACTGGGTGTGAGTGGGAGGTGGGCAACTGAGGCCTGGGCAAAGCCAGGTGACCCTACAGAGCATACTTCAAACCTGTCCCATAGGAAGACAGAGGAGGCTGTGGCTAACAGCTGCTCACTGCGACAGCACCACCCTAGCCCTTTCCTACCACCCTCAGGTAGTCGGCATAATCCCTGGGGTCGGAAGTTGGACGGTCTCCGCCTGTACTAGAATGAGGGGCGCCGGAAGAGGCACCTTGCTGCTCTGCAGGGGTTCAGATCCATGAGGCCCTGGGCAGGGGAAATTCCCACAGGACACAGAGCTCTGTGAATGGGGCGCCAGTTTATCTGGGACCAAGGCCTTGTACCCGCAGCAGTTTGAACTTTGGCAGGAAGATCCGGTGAAGCCGAAGAGGGGGCCTGCCCAAGAGTCCCGGGGAGGAACGGTGGCTTGTCATCTGTCCCTTGATCCAAAGGCAGGAGCAGAGCAACCTGAGACTTCATGCTAGCCAAGAAGGACAGGCACTGCCAAGCCACTGAGTGGGAACTGTGGCAGGAAAGGGCACAGCTGACCTCCAACTCAGCCCTGGTGTCCCCAAAGCCTACACAGGAAGTGCCCAGCCTGGACTCACTTTTGGCCTCTAAGGTATGCTCACCATATGAAAGTAACATGCAAACCAGGTTCCTTTACTAGAGAAAGGAGGAGGCGGACATGTAGCTCAGCCGTTAAAGTGTTTGCCTAGCAAGCTCAAGGCCCTGGGTTTGATTTCCCAGCACCACATAAGCTGGGAGTGGTAGAGTACGCCTGTAATCCCAGCACTCGGGAGGCTGAGGCTGGAGATTGCCGTGAGTTTAAGGCCAGTCTGGACTACACAGTGAGTTCTGGACCAGCCTGGGCTACAGAATGCATCTCTGTCTCAAAAAAAAAAAAAAAAAAAAAATCCTGAAATAAGAAACACTGACAGCCTCAAAGACTGGAGGTGATACAGGGTGACAGGAACCCACGTTGCGTGGTGATGCCGAACAGCAGCCACGAGCACTCCCGAGGATATTCTGCAGGGCTTCCCCAAAGCTAGGCACAGTTTCACCGTGTGATCCAGCAATCTCGCTCCCAGGCTTTTGCCAAACTCATTTTAAAAAGTATGTCCCCACAAAAACCTGCACGGGAACCTTTACAGCAATTTTACCCACAGTCATCAAAACTGGAAGCAACCAGCGTACTCTCCAACGGGCTCCCGGAATCATAAACCACGGGGCATCCCCATGACAGAATACCAACTGCCCACCGCCCAGTAAAGAACATCACTCTGAAAAGCTGGGCAGGGTATGATTCCATTTAGATGACATTTGGAAAGGCAAAGCTAGTGACAGGTTCCTACCATGGGGTACGCATCCAGAGGAAATATAATCAAGGCTCAGAGACATCTGCACACCCAGATTCACTGCCAGCAGTATTTACAGTAGCTAAGAAATGGAAACAACCCTCAAGTGGATTTTTTAAAAGTTGTTCCTAGACACGATGGAATATTGTGCAGCCAGAAAAAAAATAAAATCCTGTTAGTTTCAGCTAAATGGATGAAATTGGAGATCACTACATGAAAAGTACCAAGCCAGATGCAGAAAGAAAAATTTCACATGATCCACTCACAATGTAGAGAGTACAAAAGCTGGTTTCCTAGAGTTGTAGAGGAGACAGGTAGCTCCCAGGGGCTGAGAAGAGGCAGGCGATGGTGGGGAACGGCTGACTAATGGGTGCTAGGCCACAGGTAGCAACCAGAGACTGAGTGTGCTCTACTGCACACATGGTGATAACATCCCACGCATTTCACAGAGCTAGCAGAAAGGATTTGGGCTGGGTAGGTGGCCCATGCCTATAATCCCAGGACTCTGGGAGGCTGAGGCAGGAGGATCACAGTTCAAGTTAAGACCTTGTTTCAAGTTAAAAAATTTTAAGAAGGTCTGGGGATGTAGCTCAGTGTAAAAGCCCTGGGTTTAATCCCACATACTGCAAAAATAAACAAACAAATAAATAAGTTTTCAAAGTTCTCACCGTCAAGAATTATTAAATGTTTGAGACAACAGATACGTTTAACTGACATAAACACTGCATTATGTATACATGTATTGAAACATCACATGGTGCCACACTAATACCTACAGTTTTATATATTAGTGGAAAATGAATTTAACTAAATTTTAAATATAGAGGTTGGAGACATAGTTCAGTGATTAGAGCTCTTACCTAGGAAGCAAGAGGCCCCAGCTTCCATTCCCCCCGCTGCACATACTAGCCAGGCATGTTGGTGCACACTGTAATCTCAACACTTGGGAGGCTGAGGCAGGAGCACTGCCATGAGTTTGAGGCTAGCCTGAGCTAAATAGTAGGTTCAGGACCAGGTTATACTACAGAGTGAGACCCTGTCTATAAAATAAAATAAATAGTGTAGACCCCTGACACAACCCGAAGTACAAAAAAAAAAAAAAAGCCAGATAAAAAAACATAAATGAATGGGGCTGGGGTATAGCTCAGTGGTTGAAGCACTTACCTAGCAAGTACAAGGCCCTGGGTTCAATTCCCCACACCACATAAACCAGGCATGGTGGACATGCCTCTAATCCCAGCACTAAGTGTCTGAGACAGGAGGACTGCTGTGTGTTTGAGGCCAGTCTGGGCTACAGAGTGAGATCCTCTCAAAAAAAGAAAAAAAAGCCAGATAAAAACCACAAACAGGACTGGGGTGTAGCTCAGTGGTTAAAGCACCTAACAAGCACAAGATGCTGGGTTCAATTCCCCAGCACCAAAAAAAACAGGTGTGGTAACTCATGCCTGTATCCAGCACTCCAGAGGCTGAGGATTGCCGTGTGTTGGTGTGTCTGAAGCCAGCCTGGGATGCACAATAAATTCAGGACTAGAAGGTACTACAGAATAAGACTGTCTCAAAAAATAATCATAATAAAAGGAAAAAGAAACAAACACAAAAATACTAGGCCTTGACAGTATTCTCCTAAACTCTTAATTCTTATGTAAATTGACCTATTCTACACTAAAATAGCCTTTCAATTCTTTTGAGCAAAATTTAGAAAACTGATTTACAAAATGTTTCATTCCATTGTAAACACTTACAAATTATTTACTAAGTAATTGTTCAAAAATTCAAACACTGACTAATTCTACTGGTGGCAGCACAGAGCTGGCACGATGTGCCAAGCCCTACAGCAGCCGGAGACAGAAGCAGCAGTCACATTGACCCAGCCCCTTGGGAAAGGTTAACATTTTATATACAAGCAATTTCTGCAATAATTTTGATGGTTAAAATACTATTTGTCCTTGAACTGAGGTGGTGCACACCTGTAATCCCACCACTCGGGAGGCTGAAGCAGGACTATCGTGGGTTCAAGGCCAGCCTGGGCTACAGAATGAGACCCTGTCTCAAAAAAATAAAAATAAGAATTCTTGATTACTAAGGATCTGGGAGGTTTTTGTTTGCCGTTGTTTAAGTGCCCCTTTATCATTTGCACCTGAGGCTGATACCACGACTGGGCCCTCAGGCCCAGCTGGCACGTGTTTTCTATTCCTCAACTTTGCCACAAAATATCAGCGTCGTTACTCTTTACGTATACACGTAGTACACGTGTACCAACACATATATCGCCACAGTTTCTATTATAGTGGACACCACGACCGCTCGTTGCTTCCTGACTTCCAATTATATGCCCGCAGCCATTAATTCCGAGTCCCGCTAGGGAACCCACGGAGCAGAACTGGCTGTGGCGCCTTGTTCGGATACACGTGAGTATTGTTCTGGTGCTGCCGGGCTGTATCAAACTTACACACAAATGCAAAGAGAAATAACTGTCTCTTTCAAGTTGAACTTTTTCACCGAATTTGCGAGAATACTCACCACAAGGTCCGAAGCGTCGCCCCACCCGGAGCCAGACGTTAATTCCGTATCAGAAGCAGCTGGGTTGCTGCTAGAAGGCCCCGACCGGCCCAGAGCTGCTGAGGGCGGGTGCTCCGTGCACGGAGACACCCCTGAATCCAGCCCGACAGGGGCGCCCGGGGACAGGCCCCCGGGTAGGGGTTCGGGGAGAGCTGAGCTGGCACCAGGGCCAGCCCCGGGGCGCAGCGTCCCGGACGTCAGCGTGTTTCCACCCGCGAGCTCGGCCCATCCCGTGCGGGCAGGCTCCCGAGCCGGGAAATGGGAACGATCCACGGACGTTTCTGAGCTTGTAGAGTGGCTGCCGGTGTAGAGCCTGAGACCGAGGAGCGACGGTGACACAGTGAGGCAGCGGAGGCACTTGGGGACGGTCGTCCAGGAAAGCCCCTCGAAAGGAAGCGGGCTGAGCAGCCACACACGGCGACCCCGCCTCTCCAGGGCGACAGGCGCAACGCGAGAGAACAGACCGCGGCCTGGAGCTACGGGGGCCGGCGAGGAGCTACGGGTGCTGGGAGGGCTCCAAGGCGCCGAGGAGACGGAAACAGCCCTGGCTTGCCTACCTCCATGTTCGTTTCAGGGGAAGAGCAGTGTGGAAGTCACTCTGGGGATTGACATGGCACCTCGTCTCAAGTGTCCCAGGAGGCATACGAAGGAAAAAGGTGGTGACCCTTTTCTTTGGTCATTGTCTTATCGACCAGCCGCAGGAGGAGCAGCCCTCAGATACAGATGGTGGCTCTCGGAATCCCGAGGAGGGGGACTCATGTCCCTACCCAATAGGCATCCCTGTGCTCCCCTGGTGAAGGGGAACAGACCCAGGAATCCCTTTCCTGTTTGACGCCCACATGAGCTCCTCATGGCGGGCTTGACTTTGCCAAGTGAAAGCTCCAGTAACTGTTCCCATGGCAGACCTTCCTAAAGCGGAGTGCGGGACAGTGAGTCCCAGGAGCAGGAGAGGAGGGGAAGGTGACCCACGCAGCACCGTCCAGGGAGATGCCTCGCCAGGCCCGTGCATTGCACAGCGGCCCCAGTGCCCGACCACGGCTGCCATTTGCGGGTCTTCTCCTAACAGAGGTCCCCCAAGAGGAAATCAGACCTAGTTGGAAGAGACGCATTGGGAAGACGCCACCCGATCAGTGCAAAAGAAGAGAGAGAAAGTGAACAAGCATGATTGGCTGGTGCAACCAGTAGTTTCGTTTCCTTTAGTTTTGTTTTCTCAGAAATCCATCAGCGCGAGACTTCCTATTCCGGGATTTTCAGGCCACTCCTCATCCTCCTCGCCCTCCAAGCCATCAGGGCTTTGTACCTCCTTCGTGAAGCTCCTTAAAAAGAAGTCCAGTGGCTGGTGGGACTGTCAGCTGTTACAACCCTTATGAAAGGCAGTATGGGGACCCCTCAAAAAACTGAAAATAAATAGTCCATGTGACCCAGCTATACCTTTTCTGGGGCTCTTCCCAAAAGAGTTAAAAGCACCATATAACAGACATAATGCATGCATACCCATGTTTGTAGGAGCACACCTCAGAACAGGTGCATCATGGAAGATGCCAGATACCCACCAGGAGGCCAATGGATAAGGACTGTGTAGTATACAGACACAATGGAGCTCTACTCTGCCATAAAGACGGGCAGATTTGAGTCATTTGTAGGTAAATGAAGACAATGTGAGACTTCACACCTAGTGAAGTGACTCAGAATTACACGGTTAAATATGGCACTGCCTCACTAGTATGAGAAACCAAGAGTATAAAAGAGTAATGATGTGAAAAGGATGAGATGGGAGGCAAGGGAGTGGGGGAGGGAGACACAGAAGTAAATGTGAGGTTGATGCGGTATGTTTGGGCACAGAATTCTCAGGTTTCTTATTTTGTTTTGTTCTGTTTTATATTTTGAGACAGGGTCTGTTGCCCAGACTGTTCCTGAGCTCACTGTGTAGGCCAGGCTGGCCTTCAACTCACAACAATCCTGCCTCAGCCTCCCGAGTGCTGGGATACAGGCGTGTGCCAGTACACCCGGTTTTTGTGATGCTGGGGAATCGAACTCAGAGTCTTGTACTTGCTAGGCAGGCATTCTAAATGCTGCACTGTTCTCCCAGCCCACAAAACTCTCGAGTTCAATGTAACCATCGTGTATCAGAAATACATACTCATAAAAAAATGGGAAAATGAAAAAAATACTCCAGTGGGTTACCAAATGGGAAAAAAAAAAAAAGACAAATGAAAATCCCTCCCTGGATCCTTCACTTACCACACAAGAAACCAGCTTATTTTTACAAATGACCTTCACTGAGGAACAGCTGTAAGACATAACTTTAAGTCGTATTCTCAACTGGCAAGACGAGGACAAAAAGCTTGTTTATATCCATGTAGGAGAGAGAGAGAGAGAGAGAGAGAGAGAGAGAGAGAGAGAGAGAGAGAGAGAGAGAGAGAGAATCCCTGAGGAAAATAATATACATACTTACATAGGAAATTAAACACACAAGGCATTGAAGAGATGAAGATTAGTCTGTTTTAGACTTGCGTGTTTTTTTTAATGCCAACACTTAGGAAAAGAGGAATGAAGACTTAACATCACTACAGAAAAATTAAATAAATTTGGAGAAAAATAGATGTTTGTAAGAATAACAAGAAGATGATACTGCTGCTTTGAAGAGACTTCACCGTGTATAAGACAAGAGCAGAAGGCGGCCACATGGCGGAGCTTCCTTTAGTTTGGGGCACTTTATACCCCCGACTTACATTTGTCCACACTGCGGCCCTGTAGGTTAAAGGTGAGACCACACAGCAAATGCAGCGGTCCCCCCTTATCTGAAGGGCACACAAAGACCCCCGGTGAATGCCTGAAACTGCATATGGCTCCAAGCCCCATAAAAGACGATGGGGCTGAGCCTGTCCCCTCCTGAAGTTTGCCGGGGCCCCTGAGCCTCGGGGTTGGCATCTATAATCTCCTGACCATGAGCTCAGACTTTTCTAGCTTCTCAAATCTCAAGTCAGTTTTGATTATGTCCTGGACACTCTGGATGTTAGGAATCCTATTTAAACCCTAAGGAAACATTGACTGAGGATTGTGTGATGGATTTGTAGTTAGCAGTCAGTCACCTGAGGCTAGGTCCAGGCTCCTAGTTCCAACTCCTTTTCTGTGACATGAGTTTTACCTATTCATATTTAGGTAGGATTCATGTGTGTAGTGCACATGTGGCCAGTCCAGACCTGGGGCATCGTCTACCCCACAGTTCACTTGTCAGCTGCTTTCATATCTTGTTTGGAGACAGACCCTTCTATGCACCATTGGACAGTGACTCTGGACGTTCATAAAGTCATGGGATCATGGGCTAGAGGAATGGCACAGCGGTTAAAGCACTTGCCTCGCAAGCCCAAGGTCCTGGCATCAATTCCCCAGTGCCATATAAAGCAGGTGTGATGGCGCACACCTGTAATAATAAAAAATAAATGTCATGGTATCACTTTCTTGTTTGGTTGTGGGGGGGATTTTTTTTTTGAGACAGAGTCTTACTCTGTAGCCCAGGCTGATCTCAAACTCAAGATAATCCTCCTGCCTCAGCCTCCAGAGCACTGAGATTACAGGTGTGCGCCACCATGCCCGGCTTATGTGGTGCTGGGGAATCGAACCCATGGCCTTGCACTTCTCACACTACACCTGTCTGAGGATAAAGGGGCAGGGCGGGGCCACATCAGGATTCACCTGCGTGTGCCCTCGGACTTGCGGCTCTCCTGGTTGAGAGGTTTTCTTTCCCTCCTACACAGCTGCCATCCCACTGTCGTTCCCACTGCAGCAAAGCTGTAGGCGTAGGAGATGATGGGGGGAAAAGAAACAAGAAAGCTTCCCATTCCCTCAGGTCCTGAGAGTCCCAGGCCGTAAGGAGCCATTCTGCTCTTCTAGAGCTCTGTGGGCCTCTGCTGGCTGTGCCTGTCCCAGACTGGGGAGGCCTCGGAGCAAAGAGCAGAGGTGGAAACAACAGAAAGTCAACTCAGTTCAACTTCAGGCTCTTGCCTCCTTTCCCAGCCCTCTGGCCATTACTGTGAGGTCTCTGATGACCAGACCACGCCCTCCGCCCATACCTGACAGCCAGAGGTCCAAGGTGGGGGGTGCTGACCACATCTTTCCCAACACCAACCCTTCATGTGTGGATTGGTCTTGGTGTTTTGGTGGGTACTGGGATGGAGCCCGGGGTCCTCCCACTGAGCTAAACACCCAGCCCATTTTTAGTTTTGATTTTTGAGACAGGCTCTCACTAACTCACTAAGTTGCCCAGATGGGCTCCAAACTGTGACTGCCCCTGCCTCAGCCTTCCAGAGTTCTGCGCAACTGGGCCCAGCTCACGTATGGGTTTTAATTTCAATTACATTTGTCATTTGTACAAATTTGATGTGATTTTTTTTTCAAATTCATTTGCTCAATTTAATCTTGACAGACTTTTTGTCATAGAAACCACATATGATAATATCCCATGTATAAGTAATCATTTCAGTCTGGACTGGTCAGTTCAATTCAGAGGCCTTACTTCTACTAACTCTCTTTATTTATTTATTTATTTTTCTTTTCTTTTCTTTTCTTTCTTTTTTTTTTGAGACAGAGCGTCACTCTGTAGTCCAGGCTGGCCTCAAATTCACAGCAATCCTCCTGCCTCAGCCTCCCGAGTGCTGGGATTAGAGTCATGCACCACCACAACCAGCTTATTATCTCTTTGGAGGCCACACACACACACACACACACACACACACACCATGTACTCCTTCTGCTCCTGTTCCTTGGAAGCTTACCTGTGATATTTCCTTGCAGCCTAGATGTCACATGTGTCACTTCAGACAGCATTTGCAATTTCCTCACCGGGCATTTAGGAACACCTGAGGCTGCATGTTTAGTTAGTTTTTTCTGGAGTATGGGGGTCACACAGCACAGGCAGCACGCATCCTGACACCACATCTGCCTGCACCGGCTTGTCCTGGAGATGCATAGGGAACAGACTTCTTTGCTTTGCTCCAACCCTTTAAGACAAAGGCAGGCAAGTGTCCGTGGGCCACGTTTTCCCTCCGTGACCAGGGCGCTGCCCTTTGGGCTCCTGCTATCCAGGGAACTTCTAACCTGTCTCCCATTTTCCTTTGACGCCAGGACTTACTAGCCTGGCTGCAGAGTCTCGGGTCCCACACACATCCTCCCCCTGGTCACCTGATGAAGCTTCAAGCACTACAGCTGTAAAGATAAACGTTAGTTCGGCTTTCTTTGAAAGCCACTTGTCTTAGTGACTTTCTTGAGGCAACATCAGTTTCAGAAGGCCCCATACAGTCCATTCACAGGCAGGAAAGTCACATGGCAGAGGCTGGAGAGCTGCTTGCGACATTGCAGACAGAAAGCCAAGTGAACCAGGAGCCAGGTGCAAAGAGGAGAGAGCTGAGGTCCAGAGACAGGCACAGGCCAGACTATTCCCAGTTCAAGCTGCCAATGAGGCCACCCACACACAGGGCGGGTGCCCCTCCCTCACTTCCTGGCCCGCAAGTCAACAGCAGACACCTGAAAGCTCTACCCTGCACCCTCCCCAATCTCAAAAAGTTGACACAATCCCTCTAGGTCAAGCTCCAAGCACCTGCCCCTTCCAGCCAGGCCCTATCTCCAGCAGCACATGGTTCCACAGTTACCCCACTACATCCAAATACATGACGCTTTGGGGGACACTAAGATCCAAACCGTAACACCACCTCTCCTCACCTGTGTGAACTTGCCCGATGTCCCTGGGCAGCAGGTAGCAGTCTCAGCCCACTACCTGAGTTACGTGAGGCAAAGAACTGTCCTCTAACTGGACCACGTTGCTCTTTTGAGGCTGGAGTCACGGGGAGGACACCTAAGCAAAGGCAGTCCTCAGGTGGGGCAGGGAGATAGGCAACACTGAGGCGGGAGGAGGACGTTTAAGGAGGCCCTCGACCCTGGCACCACCTCCTTTCATAACTGCTATGAAGATAACCTAAAAATCAGTTGTTAGCACACACACACACCGTCAAGCCTCCCGTGTGGGTCCTCCTGCCCCGCATAGTTTGTTTACTCCTTCATCGTGAATCCAACCTACTTGGAGCTGTGGAGAACACTTTACAGCACACGACCACATCCCACTGCTCTTAACAGCTCAAGAAGGTGCACCCAGAACCAGCCACAGAGCCACGCCCACTGGAGGATGGGGGCCACGCCCGTTGGAAGGTGGCTTCCTCTTCCACTTCCGCTTCTGCTCTGGCCTGCATCTGCACAGGAAAGCCCAGGTCCAGCCCCCACTCTGCTGCACCAAGGCTTATCCAAGTGGTATACACCCTTTTCACTCATCGCTGGTCAAGTCTCCCTTCTCCTAAGCTCATGGGCTCTTTTTAGTTGGGCAGGGGCTGGGAGAGGATCCTTCACAGGAAGTGACAAATTGATTGACATCCGGGTGTCCAGGCTTCCCGGATAGATTCCTTCTAACCCTGAAGTAAAAATCAGGCCGCAGACCATAACTTGCCTTGTGCTGGCCCTGCTTGGGAATTTTCAAAAACAGAACACTGAGGCCTGTCCCTTAGACACCCAGCCAGACCCTGCCAGGTGGGAAGTGTGCCCAACAGATGCCAAGTGAATGAGATTGGCTCATGTAGGGAGGAGGACTATGGTGTAGACCCACTCTATATAGAGTTGGGTCCCCTGTGGGCCAAGTGGTGATGACTGCCTCACCTTTAGCCAGGAGGTGCATAGGTGAGATGAATAACTGTCCCTCAGCTTGTGGCACATAGCCCTGTGTCACAGTGAGAGGCCAAATGCCATGGATGGAGCTGTGCACTCACCTGTTGCATCTTCACAGCTACCTGTTAAGGAATAAAAAGGACTTCTTCTCGTCCCCTTTATGGAGGGGGTCACTGAGATGGAGTTTCTCACTGAAGGTTACACAGCAAAGGAGTACAGAAGCTGATTCAAAGAAGCTCAGAAGTTGAACCTAAAACCTACACCCACCCTGCACGGCCTCCTCCCCTGCAGGTTAGTTGACAGTCCCCACTGGACAGATAAGGAAACTAAGGCCTGCACAAAGAATGGTCCTCTTGCTCAGGGTAGTGGACAGCTGGGCCCAAACCCAGGACTCAAGCCTGGCCTGTCTAACTGCAGTGGTCCTGACTGTTAGAAAGAGCTCTCAGGGACTTCCAGGTCAAGACGGCGGCCAAAAAACCAGCACCAAAAAACATGGAAGAAAGTAAACACCTAAAGAGAAAGTGTAACAAAAAAAAAAAAAAATAGACTGGTATTTGAATCATTTGGTTGATGCACTTCTAAAACAGTACCGGCTGTTTTATAAAATCTGTGCAATTTCCCCACATCATTATTATTTGTAATAGTATATTAGTTTGCAAAAGAATAATTATTCAACATGGGGAATTGGTATAAAATCTTTTAAAAATATGTATGCCTGAATTTATGGATGGATAGGTAGATAAAGGGATAAGCCAAATCTGGCAAAATGTTAGTAATTAGTGAAATGTGAATAAATACATTATAAAGTAAAAAAATTCTGAAATAAGTATGCCATCATATCTATTGCTTTAATATACTTATGTGATATAGATTTAAGTTTATTTAATGTAACAATTCGATATAGACTTAAGTTCATTTATTGTAGCAATTCACTTATTTGATCTTTGATGTAAGTTTGTCCCAAGAAAACTGATTGATATAATGATAACCTGAGTGCCTTTTGAATGTACAAACATTTACCTTTCAGTACTCAGCTAAGGGATTTGAAATTTAACATTTTTCTTTTTCTTTCTCACATTTACTAGCCTTATGAGTTACACTGTTACAGTTCTCTTCTCATGTGGACTGGTGGGTTAGGCCATGTCAAAGAATCTCAACAAAAGTATAATAAGATATAGAAAAAAACTAACTTTTGGCAAATATCCCAATAAAGGGCTCTGCTGGACTCAGAGAAGAGGCATCAAGATGTGGCCACTGCAGCCCATTCTAGGGGTGGGAGGCTGAACTAAAGAGTGTGGATTTGAGTGAAACAAGTCAGATGCAGAAGATTAAATATGTTAAGTATTTTATAGTCTCTCTGATTCAGGAAATCCAGAATACAGGCAGGCATTCTACAGAACCACATGGTGTGATGGTGGGAATTGGGGGGATGGGGAGGGTGTGGGGGGCCAAAAATGGGAAAGGATTGTAAAGTTGATGTGATATATGCACACAAAATACTCATTTATTGTAAACATTATGTATTGCATATGTATATTAATAAAAATGATGGGGAAAAAATAAGAAACGGCTCTCAGGAGTTCACCTGTTCAAACAAAGGATGGATGTGAGAGGCATGGAGGACAGAAAAATGAGGCTTTAATTATCTTTTTGCAAAAGAGGTGACCTCTCCATATGCAGGTAAAGAAAGCACACAGGAAGTCTGGTGGGTGGAGATTTTAATCCCTAAATCGCAAGTCCCTCCCCTGCCTTTTTCCTATTGGCAGGAGGCACAATCTTCCCGATAAGATCTAAGGTATTGGATCAGGGTCAAGTCAGTCGCTGTGGTGTGACCTTTATCCCTCCCTCCCCCCTTCTCCTCTTTGCCAAGTCACCTGGCCTGGTAAAAGCACAGGAAATCAGAAGATCTGCCATCTTCATCTGAAACATGCCACTGCTACTGTTAGTGGCACTCATGCCTTGGAGACTGGTGGAAAGGGCCCAACCAGATTTTCCGGCCTGTGGGTGGCAGCCACTACGGACCAGCCGTGTCCAACTTACAGACCATCGTTTTTTGTTCTTGATCTTTTTTTTGAGTGAAGAGGAACTATGTTGGGCCACATATACAATGTAATTAATGTACGTGGATAAGTACTAAAACTTCCCTTAAAAAGTTTTTTCATTGTAACACTTTTTTAAAAGGGGCAAAGAAACCCCAGCCGACCAGAGGCTGGACACAACAGGCGTAGAGCCTGACCCGGCCAGCAGAGACCAACCTCCCCAGGCCTGAGGCCAGTGTGTGTGCACGCCCCAGCTCCGCGACAGGCTCAGTCCAACTCCCAGCCTCATAGAGCCATTGTGCCTTTGCTCAAGTCCCAAGCACTGTGGGCTCCGTCACTGCAGAGAGCATCCCCCTGCCCTGCTGAGGGAGCCTCCGTCCTCTGGCCATTCTTGACCCGAACTGGGCACCTGGCCCTAACTGGGCCAATCAGACGCTCTCCAGCATGACAGAGGTTCACAGGCCTCTTCCCTCCAGCCATGGGTGCTGGTAGCATCCTCTCAGTAGGCTGGTGGGAGCCACCGCGGCTGTGGTGGCCATGAAAATGCCCATCCTGGCTCTCTGGCCACAAGGACAGCGCCTGAACAACCACTTCAGCAGCTGTGCCCTGGAATCTGTGACCAAGACATGCACTTCTCTCACAGACGTGTTCCCTGATACATCTGTGGCACAGCTTAACTGGTGGCGCCTGCTTCCCAGGGAGCTTGGGTTGACTCTGGTCCTCACCCTTCAGCCCTGTCCTGGCCGTGGCGCCTTCCCGTTGCCACAGAGCCTCAGGGCAGATTTACCAGCACAGGGCATCATGCTGGGACCTGTTACCCCAACCCCTGGCCTCAGGGACCTCCCTCTTGGCCCCACAGCCACTCCCTCTCAGAAAATCTCCATTCAGCTGCTCTACCTCAGGCCAGGGTTGGACTATGGACTGGCCACAGTCTGGAAGTCAAATGGAAAGAGAGTTATATAGTTGTTTACATCTGTTTCTTATCATCCAGGAATTCATATAAAGCACATGCAAGGCACAGTGACAGCGGAGGATTCCAGAAACGGCCCAAGATTTGGAGACAACTAGAAAGTGGGAGCCCTGTGGGAGCATTCACACTCGGAGCCATGTGGTCCTGAGCATGGTACTGAGCCACTCTGAGCTCTTGTTCCTCCAGCTAAAACTGGACTGTGTGAGCATTTGATGCTATGGAGAACGAACTGACATTAGCAGACCTCTAAAATAGCCAGGGATTTCCCTGTGGGGGCTGCAGTGGGCACATCTGTCCTTAAAGGCAGTGACCTGGCTCTGACCCTTCACTCTGAGCAACCAGAGACCTCCCTCCCACACCCAGCTCAGCAGCGACAGCCGGGTGCTGAGCAGGCAGCAGAGGGTGGCCCCAGTAGGAGCCCAGCCAGCCCTACCCAGAAGGCAGTCCTGGAGTCCTACCACCCCAAATGTAGGGGAAGGATCCAGAGTCCACCTGCCCAGAGCAGCCTGGATGCTGCAGAGAGGCTCAGGCTTCAGAAGGACCCAGGTAGGATGCAGCCAGTTCTCGGACCAGAGCACAAAACAAGCCTGGGAGACAGATATAAACCAAGTCACTGGAGTTTCAGAGAAAGGTGAACCCAGACTCAAGTGGAAAAATATCCAAGAAGTCTTCCTGGTGGAGATGACATTTTAGCCAAGACTTGAAAGATGTCATCAGAACTAAAGGATAGGGGGACACTCTGGGAGAAGAAGCTGGCCCAAACAGTCTGGGCAGTGGGGAAGGATGGACAGTTGCAAAGAGGGGAGCTGGGAAAGAAAGAAAAGAGAAATAGGGGGTCAGCAGGCAGCCCTAAGACCATGACCAGCAGTTTGGGACTGTTCTGTTTTGTACAGAGATGACAATAGGGCCAGTTTGGAAACTGGGGTGTCCCTCAGAGGCCCCTGAAAGGCTTTGCCAGCAATCACCTCTGTTTTAAGTGCCCTTTCCCCAGCACCTCGGCTTTTTCATCAGGGGCTGAGACTCAGGCACGCTATGCAACACACACGCGCGCACGCACGCACGCATATACACACTCAAGCCAGAAGCAGCGCCTCGTCCAACGGTGCATGACCACCACTGGCCACGAGAGGGCGCCGCGAGCCATCCCAACAATGGAGAGCCTGGTGTGCAAAGATGCTGCCTCAAGCTGGGCGGCTGGGAAGGAGTCCTGCCTGCAGGTCTCCATGGGAGGAAACCGGGGCTCAGAGGGTGGTGTGGTGCGGCCCAGGTGAGGACGGGAGCGGCCATGACAACAGGCTGATGTGAGCCAGAGTCTCTTAAGGTGCAATTTGAAAATCAACAGAATGAGCCGGGTGTGTGGTGCATGCTGGTAGTCCCAGAACTCTTGAGAGGCTGAGGCAGGAAGTTGCCAGCTTGGCGCAAAGGCCCTGGGTTCACTCCCCGGTACAAAAAAGGACCCCCATAAAGAGCTAATTCTCAGAGAGAAGATCGCTACATTTTTAATATGTTTCTCAGCATCTAAGTTAAAATTCAATGCAATCAACTCAAGACTTTACACAGAAGTTCAAACTGAATTCGTAGGAAAGAATAAATGTACAGTAAAGGATGAAAGATTTATATGATCTGAGGAGAAAATAAAGTGCAGGGCAGGAAGAAACAACACAAAACAGATGCCAGGCATGTGGTTCACACCATAATCCCGGCACTCTGGGAGGCTGAGGCAGGAGGAGGGCATGTTCAGGCAGACCCTGTCTCAAAATAAAAAGTACAGGGGCTAGGGGCATCGCTTAGCAGTTAAAGCGCTTGCCCAGCAAGGCCAAGGCCCTGGATTTGATTCCCCAGCACCACATAAACTGGGCATGGTAGCATAGGCCTATAATCCCAGCACTGAGGAGGCTGAGGCAGGAGGATTATTGTGTATTCAAGGCCAGCCTAGGATCCATAGTGAGTTCAGGACCAGGCTGAACTGCAGAACAAGAATCTGTCTCAAATAACTAACTAAATAGATAAATAGATTTTTTAAAAATACAAAATGGCTGTGGGTATAACTCAATGCAAAGGCCTTGGGCTCAATCTCCAGTACCAAAATAAACAAATTTTAAATAAATTTCTAAAGATTTAAAGCAAAATGGAGCAACTACCTCTGTGCATCGAAGAGTTAGGAATCTAACCACCAAGAGAGGAATGATTACTCTAAATAACTTTCAATGTTACATGTAGATGCATAAACCAGTCATAATGTCAGGGTCTTTATTTGTATCCTTCTTTAACTAAGTTGAGAAAAAATCATGGCGGGACTGGGGGCTGTAGCTCAGTGGTTAAAGCCTTGCCTAGTGCATGCGAGGCCATGGATCAAGTCCTTAGCACCACAAAAAGATTAGCTGGGCATGGTGGTGCACGCCTGTAATCCTAGCACTTGGGAGGCTGTGAGGCAGAAGGACTGGTAGGAGTTTGAGGCCAGCCTGGACCACAGAAGGAAACCCTGCCTCAAATTTTAAAATTATACACACACACACACACACACACACACACACACACACACACACACACACACATATGGTATCCATGAGACAACTAGAGAAATGTGGTCACTGACTAGATATTTGATGGTATAAAATATGATAATGGCTTACCTTTTGTATATGACGAGGGAATTGTGGCTTTAAAAAAAGAATTATCCTTTGACATAATGTTGGATGTGAATGAAATGACATGGCACCTGGGATTTACTTCAGAAATAATTTAGTTGTTGTAGGGCTGGGGGCAAAAGAGGATAAGTCACGAGGCAGTAATTGATGACACCAGGGGACACGCAAATGGAAGGTCTCTGTACTAGGCTTTCTATTTTTGTAGAAATTAGGAAAAAAAAATTTGAGACAGGGTCTCGCTCTGTGGTCTAGGCTGGTCCTGAACTCACTACGTAGCCCAGGCTGGTTTTGGACTCAAGGCAATCCTCCTGCCTCAGCCTCCTGAGTGCTGGCTGGGATTATAGGTATGTGCCACCACACCAGGCTAATTTTTATGTGGTGCTGGGGAATTGAACCCAGGGTCTTGCACATACTAGGCAAGTGCTCTAACTACTGAGATATGCAACCCCCACCATCCCCAAAAGTTAGGAATGTTCATCGCCAGGCTGGTCCTGTAACTCAGTGGTGAGAGTCCTTGCCTAGCATGAGCAAAACCCCAGGCTTGATCCTCAGGAAAATGGAGGAAGGATGGAAGAAAAAAAGGAGGGAGGGAAGGAAGGAAGAATGAGAAAGAGAGGGAAGGAGGAGGGAGGGAAGGAAGGAGGGATTTCACAACAAAACTCTTAAGGCTCTGGTACCTAGTAGGCATGGAAACACATGAAGCTCACACATCCCTTGAGATAGCAAGTGTGACAGCCACCTGGGAGCACAGCTGGCGGTTTCGTACCACACACCAAACACCCAGCCCGCCCTGCGCACCTGCACCCAGACAGAAAGACAGGAGCACTGTTTCCCGGAGAATGGGGGGCTTCCTGGCCTTGTTGAAGGATTTCAAGTGCAAGTTTGAACCTGAAAGGTTGTCATTCCTTGGGAAATGGCACTGTCGTCCCAGCTTGGCGGCTGGGTGCAAAGCCTGCGTCCCCCCAAGTCCCATCCACGCTCACACCAAGCCTCCCTGCGGATGGTCACAGTAGCAATATTCAGGACAGCCAGAAACTAGAAACCACCCAAGCGTCCATCGCATGGTGTGAACAGCTACGGAGTACAAACTGTCCAGCTCAGGACAGCTCGGCCATGGAAACACGCGGCCTACCCAAGCGATCCCACGGATGCTGCTCAAAGCGCTTATGAAAGAAGCCATGTTCCAGAGGCCACATGTGGTATGGTTTCAGGCATGTGGCATTCTGGGACTGACAGAAGGGCTGGGAGAAATGCTCAGGCTCCATAGTCTGTATCTCAGCTGTGGTGGTGTTCACACACCTGAGATGTATTCATCAAATCTGTATGTTTAAAGGGGATGAAATTTGTAATAACTCAGCCTAGTGCTTGACCAATGGTCAACCGAATGTTGATTGACAGGCTGGGGTGTCGCTCAATGGTTAGAGCACTTGCCTGGCATGCTCAACCCCCTGGGTTCAGTTCCCTAGCAACACACATAAATTAGCCAGGCATGGTAGCACACGCCTGTAATCCCAGCTACTCAGGAGACTGAGGCAGGAGGACTGCTATGAGTTCAGGGTCAGCCTGGGCTATGTAATAAATTCAAGACCAGCCTGGATGACAGAATGAAACCCTATCTCATCAATCAATCAATCAATCAATCAATAGGGTTGGAGGAATAGCACAACAGTTAAAGCACTTGCCTAGCAAGCACAAGGCCCTGAGTTCAATTCCTCAGCACCATATAAGCTGGGCATAGTGGTGCATGCCTGTAATTCTGGCACTTAGGAGGCTGATGCAGGTGGATTGCTGGGAGTCCAAGGCTGGCCAAGGCTACATAGTGAGTTACAACCTGGGTTATGGAGCAAGGCCCTGTCTCTAAATAAATAAACAATCTTATGTTGAATGGATGAATTTAGAGCAGCAACCTAGGAGGAAGAGGAGGAGTAGGCAAGAAGGGCTGGGATGGGGGACCAGGAGAGTATAAGACTTGGGGAGTGTGGGGCTGGAGGAATGGCTCAGCAGTTAAAACACTTGAGCAAGTGCTAAGCCAAGCGCTAAGTACCCAAGTTCGATTCCCCAGCACCACATAAACCGGGCGTGGTGGCACACGCCTGTAATCCCAGCACTCGGGAGGCTGAGACAGAAGGATTGCCAGAGTCCAAGGCCAACCTGGGCTCTGAAGTGAATTCAGGACCAGCCTGGACCACAGAGCGAGACCCTGTCTCAAAAAAAAAAAGACTTGGGGGTGGCAGTGACCCGTGGGCAGCAGGACTTCTAGGATGCACACCCAGTGACCTCGGCCAACCTATCCCTAGAACCTCCCAGTGAACACCCATCCTAGATCCTGCCTCCTGGAACAGCATCTTCAAGTCAAACGTGCCCACCTGCTCCAAGACTCCATCACAGCGCTGCCCAAGTCCGTCTGGGCTCTGAGACGGTCCTGTGCATGCAGGCACAACGCCAGGCTGACACCCCACCAAGTCTCCCCCATCAAAGCTCAAGAGAGACGAGAGTGTCATCTTCTGAGGTGGGCACAGGGTACCATGCATGGGCCACAGGGGTGGGCAGAGGCCACCGGGTCTCCCCTCACTGTCCACACATTGTTCTGAAGGGCCTCGTCCTAGTGGGGCGGGTGGAGAGCTGGGGAAGACACAGCCCCTCCCCTGGGAGTCCCATTGTCTACGATGTGATGCACACAGCCCCCAGCGGGAACCAGACTCATCCTGTGGTTCTTGAACTTGACAAGCTCTCCCAGTGGCGCAGCCCCGAGTCTAACCTCGGCTCTCTTCTTCCTCTTCTTGGTACTAGGAACTGAACCTAGGACCTCTGCCCTGAGCTACACCCCCAAACATTTTTTATTTATTTTGAGACAGGGTCTCACTAAGTGGCTAAGCTGCCCAGGCTGAGCCTGAGTTTGTAACCCTTTGGCGTCAGCCTCCCAGAGTGCTGGGGTGACACGTGTGCGCCACCACGCCCAGCTTATCCCAGGTTCTTGACCATAAAATTGCAGCAGGCCAACTCTCGCCATGAGCAGGGAGTGGCAAAATGGCCCCACACGCAAGGGGAAAGCTCAGATACGGGAAGTGAGGAAGGGATTGGGTTAAAAAGACAGTGTTTCCGGCAGAAGCCCCACAGTGCCACAGGAGGGTGATTTAATGTCATCTCAAGGCTACAGGGAAGTTGGAGGAGCACAGCTTCTGGGGGCTGCTGGGGGGCCATACCAGCCCGGAGAAGATGGAGGACGTTTTGGCGCACGGCCTCCCCAGTCCCCAGGGGCCACGTGTGGCATGTCACCTGGGGGACCTGCACTGCACCCCCACTTGTAGAAAGAGCAGGCCATGGCATGGCGTGTCCAACCTGCAGCCTCCGTGTTTTGGATTTACTCCCCTTTTTTTGAGCAACGAGGAACTGTCTTGGGCCATGTTTAAAATGCCTCCCCTAGTGTACATAGATATGCACTAACATTTCCAAGATTTTCTTTATAATATTAAAAATACAAGGGCAATAAATGGGGACAGAAGATTGGACACACCTGGCGTAGGTAGGCGGATTGAGACACAAAAATGTCACTGGCCAAACAGCCTCCAGTGCCCAAGCTGATCCAAGGCTCGACACGATCACACGGGTGACTGTTCTGGGCCACGGCTCTCCCCACAGCTGCGGAAAGGAGTCCTGCAGCCAGAGGACTCCAAATTCAACCTGTGTCTACCACTGCAGAGCTGTGTGGCCTCCGGCAGATCCCCACACCTCTCTGAACATGTTTTGACATCTGTCAAATGAGTTGCTTGGTTACTGCGAGGATTAAGCTGGTGTACCTGGGCCAAGGTCACAGACAGGAGACGGAGGGAGCCAGCCTCCAGCGCTGGCCCAGGGAGGCTCTGAGATGCTGGCATTTGGATTACATGGGCAGAATGGGGCCTGCTGGGGGGACAGGCCTGGCATCCCAGCACTCTGGGAAGCTGAGATAGGACAATCATAAGTTTAAGCCCAGCAGGGGCAACTTTGCAAGACCTGGTCTCAAATAGACAATTAAAAAAACGGTCTAAACATGTAGCTCAGAGCGAAGGTCCTGGGTTTAATCCCCAGTACCAGGTAGAAAGAAAAAGATAAAAAGGAAGGAAAGAAGGAAGGAAGGAAGGAAGGAAGGAAGGAAGGAAGGAAGGAAGGAAGGAAGGAAAAGCCCAGTTGCCCCAAGAAAAAGAAAGGTTTATATGAAATAAAATTGACCAGAAACTGCTGCTGGCTAGAGTGGGTGACAGGGACATGGGGTTCTCAGTTTCAGGCTCATGAATTCAGTATATGTTTTTTGTTGTCCTTGATGAGAAGTTCCTAGGTCCACAGTCAACTGCCTCTGTGTGTGCTCTGGGTTGCTCCCGCCTGGGCGGCCAGCCCGCTCCCCACACGGCCACCAGAGGGACCCCCTGCGACCCAGGCCTGCAAGGCTCCTCCTGGAGCTCAGCCTCCTCTCCGGTCCCAGGTGCCCAGTGCTGCAAAGCTCACCTGCGTCTCAAGAGGCCTCGCACACTGCAGAGCTGTGTGGGTCACACAGATGTGTATTTTATTTCCCAGAAACTCACATCCCGCGGGCACCCTGGACTGTCCGGAAGCTCACCTCTAACGCCACAGCTCTTACCCAGAGAGCCGTACTCTTGTCTTTTTTTTTTTTTTTAATAGGGTTTTGCGGTGTAACCCGAGGTGGCCTCAAACTCGCAACCCTCCTGCCTCAGACTCCCAAGTGCCGGGTTTACAGACGTATGCCACCATGCCCAGCCCATGTGGTCAACTTCATGCCCCCAGTGCCCAAACATGCCTATCTTCCCAGATATTACCTAAAGGCTAAGTCAGCCCTTGCAGGGATTTCAGGCCCACTTGGCCAGCAGCAGAGGACCAGCCCAGCCACTCCAGGAAGTCCTGCAGGGGGCCCATGTAGCAAGCAGCTGCTTCCTACTGGGAGAGACGGCCATTAGCACTCCTGCTCCGGCCCAGTGGCGGGCAGGGCCTGGCCTCGGCTGGCCCCCTCCTGGCCGTGCCCCATGATGGTGGGAAGGGGGGCCCCACACTAGACGCCTGTGCCCCTGTGGCCCAAGGGTGCCCACTCAAATCATTCCAAGTAAACATTTGACCAGCCCAGCCCCAGCTCTCGCCCACACCAACACTTGGTCCTTGTCCCTGGACAGGCCCCTCTGTGTCCCGTCCTTTGTGGCTGACATTTCAACAGGGCCCTGGAGGACTGGGGTGACCCGGTGCCCTGTGCCCATTCTGAAGACAGACCCGAAGGGGGTGGTCCTGGAGGCACTGGGCACTTGGCGTGGGGAGCCGAGACAGACAGGCTGGCGACGGAAAGCCGCCACCACTCTGAAGGCGCAGTGTGGGCCACGGGGTGACGCGGAGCCAGCGGGAGCAGGGACGCCAGCTGACCAGCCGCTTTGTTCTAGGCCTGGAGTGGTCTGAGCCACCAACCACAGCGGCTCCTTCTTTGCTGAGAGGCCACAGATAAGGCTGGCGACAGGGCCTGATAACGCGCCGTCCCAGACAGGCCCCGCTCTTCCCACAGGAACCGGTATCCAGAGGTTAGCCCTCCCTGGAGTCCCTGGGGGCCAGCAGCAAGCCGCAGACCCCTTCCCTACACTACATGAAGGTCTTGGGGCCAGAGCGGGACCAATCACCCCTCAGGACCCTCCTGTGAAGAGGATGGCCAGGAGTGTGTTCCTTGGAACCCCTGGGGACTTGAGGGAAGTGGGAGGAAGGGCTGGGGACCCTGGATCCTCTCTGATGCCTTCAAATGACATCAGTTAACTTTCATACACTTCCCTCTTTCAAGTTACCAACGCCCCCTCTAGGCCAGGCTAGGTGACAGACACAGAGAACTCAGGAACAAGACAAGAACCGTGACCCCAAGGGGGCTTCCAAGAAGAGCAGTATGGAAGATCCACCCCACCCCATCCTGACCCAGGCCTGGCCACACCCCAGGTTCACACAGGGGCCTGCCTGGAGCAGGAGAGGGGATCTAGCCCCTCTGGGACAGTAGGCTGGAAAGCTGAGATCTGACAAGGCAGCCCAGCCCTGCGCTGCGGGAAGGCCAGACTCACAGGGAGGCAAGGACATCTTTGCAAACAACCAGGAAACACATGTTTCTGAGCCCCCTGGCCTCCGTGCCCTGAGCGGTTCAGGCGGTCACATGCCCTGCACAGATGACCAGGGAAGATGCCCAAAGGCCAGGCTCACAGGGAGGAGAGGACACCTTTCTTTGCAAAGACCCTGGCATGCATGGGTGACCATGTGCCCTGCAGACCTGAGGGTCACCACAGGGGTACTGGCTACTCAGGTTACCACAGAGAAACAACCTCCCCAGCGGATGCCACCAGAGCAAGGCCTTCCCACGTAGTAGACAGGAACTGAGGCCTGCCAGCTCTGCCTCTTCCTTGCTGTGTGGCCCAGGGCAGGCCACCTGCCTTCTCTGGAGCAGGGGCTGGAGGTACTCTCTCCAGGGCAGCCCAACAGCTGGGGTGCCGGGAGGAGAGGTGGGAAGGTGCCCACAGGCAAAGTGCTGTCGGAGGAGATCTTTCTGAGAGATGCCCTTGAAACTGACCTTGAAGGGCTGGAGGAGTGGCTCAGCCGTTAAAGCGCTGCCTAGCAAGCGCTAAGTCAAGCGCAAAGTACCCGAGTTTGATTCTCCAGCACGACATAAGCTGGGCGTGGCGGTGCATGTCTGTAATCCCAGCACTTGGGAAGCTGAGATAGGAGGACTGCTGTGAGTTCAAGGCCAGCCTGGGCTGCAGAGTGAGACCCTGTCTCCAAAAAGAGAGATAGAGAGAGAGAGAGAGAGAGAGAGAGAGAGAGAGAGAAAGGAAAAAAGAAAAGAAATTGACTTTGAAGGCAGGTGAGGATTGGGGAGACCAGCTCCTACGCTGAGCCCCCACGGTCACCTCTGGAATCTCTCCCTAGGGCCACCCACCGCACCAGCAGGGAGCCAGGCCACTCAAACCCTGATCACCCAGACTGGAAATAAGCTGCCTGCCTTGTTTCTCTGGGATAAGAGCTGGATGGCCAGATAGCTGCACCCAGGCTCGCCCTGCACCTGGCAAAGGCCACTATGTGCTGAGCTCAGAGTGAAAACGCACCCCTCCTGTCGCCAGCGCCCTCTTTGCCCTTCCCCCTGCTTCTTCTTCAAGCTTCGTCCTCGAACGACAATGTCGGTGTCGCACAACACACAGGAATGTGCTCAGGTCTGAAGCCACGCAACAGTGGCCAGATGGAGACAGAAATCATTCCCGACAGCCAGAAGGAAGCCTCCTCCCACCCAACACCCATGGGCGCCTACAAGCGTGCCCAGACGCTGCCTGCTCACAACCTTTGAATCCGCCGAACATGCAGGCCCGCGGCCCTGGGCCTGGCTTCTGCCCAGCACTGCCCACCTCGCACGGTTGCTGCAACGGTGGTCGCCTCTCTCTGGAATGTGGCCGTGTGATATTCTACTGCAGGATGGTGTCACATGCCGTATTTGGACTTTCTTCTGATGTCCTGGGGCATCAGGCGGGTTCCATTTGGGGGCCACTGGGAGGACCCCTCCCCCAGTACCATGACTGTGCCATTAGGTCATGCAGACAGAGCTAGGAGCCTCACGGTGGGACAAGGCTGGGCACACTCTCAGCCCTCACAGGAGGGAGATTTAGCCCCCTTTTATAGACATGGAAACTGAGATTGAGAGACCAGAAGTAGCCTGTGGAGCTTGTGCTGTAATAACTAGACAGTGGGGCTAGGCTGGAATCCGGGGATTTCTGGCTCCAGCCCCTTTCCCCAGAGAACTGGTTTCCTCACTGGTATATTTTTTTCTTTTTCCTTTTCTTCTCTCTCTCTTTGTGGCACTGGGGGTCAAGTCCAAGGTCTTCCTACTGAACTACATCCCCAGCCCATTTTTAATTTTTGATTTTGAGACAAGGTCAGTCTTGTTAAGTCACTCAGGCGGCTCAGGCTGAGCTCAAACTTGCCATGCTCCTACCTCAGCCTCTCAGAGTGCTGAGATTCCAGGCCTGCTCCTCCAGGCCCAGTTCGCCCATCTTTTTACTACTGTGTTGTAGAAAATGTTGGGGTGGAGGAAGGCAATGGACAAGGGCCAAGCAGGCCGACTCTGACAGGTGTCCTGTCACCCGCTAGCTCCTGGAGGGTACCCAGGCCGCCCTGGGAGGGCAGGGATCCCCCCTGCAGCAGGGACTGGGCAGAGACCCACGTGGAATTTGGGACCCTCCCTCCCTCACCCCCACTCACTCCAGCCACACTGAGCACCATGCTAAGCATGCACCCACCTCCAGCCATTGACACCTACAGGTCTCTGTCCCCATCTCTACCCTAGACGGTGCCCAGGCACCTCCCGACCTGGGTCAGCCACTGCTCTGCTACTCAATCCAAAGGTCACCCCTGCCCCAGCTACAAGATCTCTCTGGCTCTGTGCTATCCACTCACGCATCCATTTACCCTCCCTCGGGCCTGGTGGGGCCTGGCGCCCACCCGCAGACCCTCCGTGGATAATTATTGAATGCGAGAGTGGATGAACAAGTGAGTAAACGAAAGGCAGTCCCCTCAGGGCAGGTGGTGGCAGAAGGCTCTGTCAGGGGAGACTTTGGTGCCTGACCTGGCTGCTGATGTCCAAGCCCTGGGCCAGACCCCCCACCCTACCCCAGCCAAGGGCACAGGCCGAGAGCCCTGCATGAGGCGAGGCCACGCCCAGTCTGACGGTGGTGGCCTCTGAGTGCCACCAGGGTTCAGCCATCACCGTGCACCCTCACAAGATCCGGATGGACAAGGCCACCGATGCGCACTGGACGCCCCAAGCTCACCCTGCAGGAGGAGGGTTAGGACTCCCACGTGAAGAGGGATGCTAATGGCCACAGATTCCCGCGAGTACCTTTTCCCTTGGCAGGTCATTTTCAAAATGCGTAGGACTAAACACGATTTGAAGGGATCTAGAAAACTCCTGCTTCTTCCCACCCCTGCTTAGAATATATTTATTCCTCATTCTCCACTGCAGTTGGTTGATCTTGGAAACCTTGGTTGATTTGTATAAGTTTTGGGCCTCGGGTTTTTCCATCTGTAAAATGGGTGGGAACTAGGCCATAAAGAACAACGGAGAAGCCGCGCTAGATGAAGGAGCTTGGGCATGATTTCGTAGACTTTGAGACAGCTGTGTGGCTTTGGGAAGGCTCCTGCTGTCTCTGGGCATCTGATTCTCCCTGTGTCAATAAAGGACTGTGTCCACGGGCAGAAGCCCTCCTTCAGATGTCAAGTGACGTGACTGACCTCCCACCTTTCTCAAGGAAGGCAGGGAGAGGGTGAACTTCCCCGGGTGACCGCTCTGCCCCAACCTGGGCTCACTGCAGTTTCCCCAGTGAGCCCCGGAATGCCCAGCTAAGGCCCCGCAGCCAGTGCTACAGAGTTGGGAGGGTGGAAGGGGAGAGGGAGCTGCTTCTCTCTCCTACCATACACAGGATTCTGGGTACCAGATGGGGGCCCCAGCTGGAACTGCCCCCGGAATTCCTCCAAAATGCTCGTGGCTTCACCACTGGTCTTGGATCACCCCCTTGCAGGGTCTTCCTCTTGCATGGGGTCTCAGGTGCTTTTCCCAGGGTTCAGCACACTTCCCCAGGAGGCCTCCCCTCCATCACGGCTGAGCCTGAACCAGAACTCCAGCTCCCACAATGCCTTGACCCTGGCCTCTGGACTTGTCTCCATAACGCCTGCCACCACCTAAAGCGTCGTCCCATCGGATGGATCTGGGTATTGTTTGCTCCCGCGGGTCAGATTCCCATCTGTCTCAGTCACCACGCTAACCTCCAGGCCTGGCACACAGTAGGTGCGGGATCAGTGGTGGCTGGCAGAAGGCATACGCGCCTGGATACTTTTCCCACGCCTGTAATTCCGGCAGCCTGGGAGGCTGACGCAGGAAGATGGCAAATTCCAGGCCAGCCCAATTCAATAACTTAGCAAGATCTTGTCTCAAAATCAAACAGTGTTTAAAAGTGCTGAGGACTGTAGCTCAAAGTGAAGGCCTTGGGTTCTATCTACAGTACTGGGAAGAAGAAAAAAAGGAAAAGAAGCAGAAACTAAAATTAAAGAAAAGGTTTTAAAAGAACGCCTGTTGGCTGGTAGGTGGGCTGGGTGTGGCTCCGCCCGCACCCTGGAGGCCCTGGGTTTTGATCCTCGGCACTGCTACACCCCACTTCCGGAGGCTGCCGCCAGCCCATTGCACGGATGCGGGGGTCCGTAGGGATGCAGCTTCGGGCCGGCTAGGTGCGCAGCGGCGTGCACAGCCCGCGCGGGCCGGGGCGCCCCCAGAGCAGCCTGGCTGCGATCCGACGCTTCCGACGGCGGGGCGGACCTGCGAGATCCCTCCCCGGCCCCTCCCGCGTCCCGCCCCTTCTCCCCACTCCGGCGCTGGCGCCACCCGCCCTCCCGTCCCCCACCTCAGCCAGCCAGCGGCCACCAGGCTGCCAGCAACTCGCTCCCCAGCAGAGCCTGTCGCGGTGCTAATGACAGGCAGCCCAGCCCCGGCTGCCGGTGACCCCCAGAGTCCCCCAGACCCTGGCCCGCCCACCCCGGGGCCCCCACACTCGGGGCGCCGCCGGCCCCTCGGGGCAGGGGAACCGGCAATTTCCAGGCCCGCCGCTCTGTACTTAGCCTGATGACGGGTCCCGAGGCCTGATGGCGGGGCGGGCACAGCCGGCCCAGCCGGTCCCGTGCTCAGCTCTCAGGCGGCCGCCGGGCCTGTGTCATCCATCAGGAATTTCTGTTTTCCCCTCCGCAGGGCTGGAAGAAAAAACAATAATTAGGTCACTGGGCAGGCGGCAGAGAGGGTGTGGGACAGGCCAGTGGCGCCCCGTTGGGCAGGGAAAGGGCTGGGAGGCCTCTCCGCGCCGCCTGGGCCCCTCCTGCCTCCCCAGGGCCCTGCGGGTCCATCCCCTGGGCAGCAGTGACGAGGCGCCGCTCCCGCCCCAAATCCTGCGCCGGGCCCTGGGGACTCTGCAGTGGGGTCTCGGGAGCCGTATAGAGAAGGAGTGAGGCAGAGAGGGAGGCCTTCCTGGAGGCTGCCCACCTGCCCTGTGGCTGCAGGAGGAAGGGGGATGGGCGGCCACGTGCCGTGGCTGGAAGGAGGGCGGCGGCTCCAGGTACCGGAACGGCTGTGTAAAGGCTCCGAGCAGACCGGCTGTTGCAAGGACTGGGCAGGGCCACAGCACACCTACCCTGAATCCTGAGCGTGGTCACAATGACTCAAGGCGTATGTGTACAGTCCCCTAAGCCGAGGCGGCCCCTGGAGCTCCAGCCAGAGTCCCACGCACCCTGCAGGGAGGCTGTGGTGGGCTCACGTGGAGGTACCAGGCCTGAGGACTGCAGCTGTGAGTGATTTAGGCCTGAGTAAGGTTGGCCTCAGGACCACCCCCTAAGACTGGATGCCCAGGTGACGCCATCGCTGAGCCATGAGATCGGGAAGAGAAGGATCTCAAGGCTCATGGTGGGGACTTCTTGTACTGGGGATTGAGCCCAGGACCTTCACACTGAGCTGCACCCCCAGTTTTTTTCTTTCTTTGAGACAAGATCTTGCTAAGTCACTAAGTTCGCCAGGCTGAGCTTGAATTTGCCATCTTCCTGCCTCGCCCCCCAGAGGCTGCTCCCAGGCCGGGCTACATCTTACCTGAAGGCAGTCTTAGCTGGCTGGGTAGCTCCTCTTAGGGACCGGCCCAGGGATGGGGGTTTTATGGGCAGCATTACACTAGCCTGAGTCTTGCCCAGGCTCATTTGATTAAGAGGAAATAGGCCAAGGAGGCCGTTCGCCCCAGGTTACCTGCTAATAAAGCATGCGAACCAGGTCTCAACTGTGACAGAGCCCGAGTGTGTTGTCTGCTGGGGGAGATGTGTGTGCAGTGTCTGTCACGACCACATGCAAGGACCATGTACTTGTCTCCTGGGACGGCCCAGGGGCAGACCACACACCTGGCGGGCGCATTCACCTCACAAGGTAGTGCGGGCACCCACGCCTTTTTCACCTGTCACTCTTGAGAATACTGATTGGCCCTGTTGCACTTCTACACGCTGGGCAGAGGAAAGGGATGGAGGGGAAACGTCCTCCTTCCTTAGGGGTACCAATTCTGCTCACAAACCACTGGCACAGCTTAGTCACATGGTCACACTTAGGTGCAAGGGATGCTGGGCAATGTAGTCTTTAAGTGGCAACCCAGGTGCCCAACAGACAACAAGGAAAGTACTAGGGCTAGGGCGTGGCTCCAGTGCACAGCGCTGGCCCAGCATGCATTTTGCAGACACTGCAGTTTTTATATGATCTAATTTTCACCCTTCTCAAAATATTATTTACTTTTTTCCCACCATTTAAAAATTGAATAAGAGGGCCGGAGAAATAGCATAGAAGTTAGGGTGCTGGTCTAGCAAGCACAAGGCCTTAACTTCAATTTCCCAGCACCACATAAGCCGGGTGTGGTGGTGCACACCTGTAATGCCAGCACTTGGGAGGCTGAGGCAGGAGGACTGCCATGAGTCCAAGGCCAGCCTGGGCTCCATAGTGAGTTCAGGACCAGCCTGGAATATAGAAGGAGACCTTGTCTCAAACAAACGAACAAACATGGACCAACATCTCCTGTGGGACATTCAGAAGATGATTGGATTATGAGGGCTCCAAACTCATCAATGGGCTATGCCACAGATGAGGTCATAATCCGATGTTATTACCGGTGATGGAAACCGGAGTTAGGGCCAAATTAAAGGGAGTGAGTCTCAGGGACATGACGCTGGGGACAATGCCTGGTTCCCAGTTCTCTCCTCTTGGGTTCTCTCTCTTCTCTTCTTCCCAACTTCCATGAGGTGAGCAGCCAGCCAGCCTACACCACGCCTTCCACGGCAATGTCAGGCCGCAGCAATGGGGTCGGCCAAATGGGCTCTGAAACCAGGAGCCAAAATCCACCTTTCCTCCCTCAAATTGTTCTTCTCAGGTATTTACTTGGTCACAGTGACAAAAAGCTGACCAATATACCTTGGGCCTCCCGTTGGTAGGGTTTTTTGTTTGTTTGTTTGTTTGTTTTGAGACAGGGTCTCACTCTGCAGCCCAGGCTGGTCCTGAACTCACTATGGAGCCCAGGCTGGCCTTGGACTCACAGCACTCCCCCTGCCTCAGCCTCCCAAGTGCTGGGTTATAGCCATGAGCCACCATGACTAGCTTACGTGGTACCAAGGAATTAAACTCAGCCTTGTGCTTTCTAGGCAAGCACTTTAACCACTACGCCATTCCTCCAGCCCTCCTGTTGGTATGGTTAGTAGTTTTCTTAACAAGAATATTCTTGCATCTAATACTTAACTTACCTGAACAAAATACTTTCAGTGTATTTGTGATAAAGAGAAATTAGTTTTCCTAACAAATTTCTAACAAAATGAAGGTGTGTCTCTTACAGCTAGGCATTTTATGGCTGGGTCAGCAAATGTGGGAGCTGGAGGCTGTGTATGGAGCTCAGTGGTTAAAGCACTTGCCTAGTGTACACAAGGCTCTGAGTTCATTCCTGCAGCACCACATAAGAATTAGCCAGGCATGGTGGCGCATGTCTGAAGCTCCAGCACTTGAGAGGCTGAGGCAGGAGGATTGTCATGGGGTCTAGGCCAGCCTGGACTTGACAGTGAGTTCAGGAACAGACCTGCTAAGTAAACAGTTACAGGAAGGGACAACAAAGGATGCTGGGATGGGACCAGGGCTGTAACTGAGGGGCAAAAGTGTGATGTGAGGGTCAGTCTCCCACAACCACAGAGGGGGTGCTGCCCTTCACGGTCCTTTCAGCTACCTCACTCCCCCAGTGAAGGTGGCACCGAGGCAGGAACTCGGGGTCTCTGAGAATTGTCCTTGGTCCATGCAATGGGGAGATGCTGGCCTGGAGTGCTGGTTCTCAAAGTGGGTTTGACAGCAGCATCAGCACCACGAGGAACTGGTCAGAAGTACCCAGCCTCACGCCCCACTCAGACTACAGAAACAGAGACCTCAGGGACAAGGGCTCACAGTCTGGGATGTAAGGGGCCCTCAGGATGGCTCCAATGCCAAATGAAGTTTGGGAGCCACCAGCCTCACTCAGGCCCTTGGCACTGGGCTGAGAGTTAGAAAAGCCAGGTCTAGGCCCAGGTTGGGACTCCCAGGCTCTGTGACCTTGGGCAAGTCAGCCCTCCCCAGCCAGTGGTGTCTGGAGGTATACATGGATGGTCTTGGAATCTAGAGGATGGGCCAGAGAGTCCCCTTAAGGTCCCTCCAGGGGCTGGGCCTGGTGGTGCAGGCCTGTAATCCCAGCACTGTGAAAAGCTGAGGCAGGAGGATCACAAGTTGGAGCCCAGTCTAGGCAACTTCAGGACTTAGTGAGACCTTAGGTCTTAGTGAAACCCTGGCTCAAAATCAAAGGGGGAATGGGCGGCCGGGTGCAGCTCAGTGGGAAGGCCCTAGATTCAATCCTTAGTACCTAAAAACCCAGTCCCCCAGGTTCAGACAGCCATAGTCTCCCAACTTGATTGCTAGGCGTGGGGCTTGGTTCTTGAAGCAGGAACAGTCCCGTCTCAGAAAAAGATGCTCCCACTCCTGAGCCTTCCGGTGAGAGGAATGTAGAAATTCGGGTCACATCACACTCTTGAGTGTTCTGGCCTGGGCTGAAGCCTGAGTAGAAGCCACACCGTTCTGCCAGCTCTCTAGTCTAAGAAGGATGGCGGCGTCTTGGTGCACATCTGGGCGCACATCTGGATGCCTTTGTGTTTGTGTCTGGCAAGTGTCCTGTGAGGTTGTTTATGTTGTTCGTCTTTCTGTGTGGGCCTGAGCCCCAGAAATCTGTCAGTCCCAGGTAGAGGGAAGGACAGCAGGGCACCAGAGGTGTCCTAGCTTATGCCAACTGAATCCTCTGCCCGCTGGTCCTGGCGGAGACTCACGACTTTCCCACGTGGGCTGTCTGAGCACAGTCCTGAAGCTGAGGGTCGTCGGGGTCACCCATGCTGAGCAGCAGGGGCCCGGACCTCCCTCTCTTGAACCCACGACCATTTAGATTTCAGCAGAGGCTGGTCCAGGCTCAAGGTCTTCTTGGGCCCCAAAGAGCAGGCCTTAGGTGGCGGAGGGTTTTTCTAGCCCTTGGGAAA
The DNA here is from genome assembly GCA_004027205.1 of Ctenodactylus gundi. Classification (NCBI taxonomy): domain Eukaryota; kingdom Metazoa; phylum Chordata; class Mammalia; order Rodentia; family Ctenodactylidae; genus Ctenodactylus; species Ctenodactylus gundi. The sequence goes on along the minus strand of PVKB01000084.1, from coordinate 421,897 downwards.
ACCGGATAGCAGTCTCAGCAGCACTACAGAGTTGCTGAGAGCTCCTGTGGCTCTCTTCCCACGGGATGCTGTCAGAGCAGGACCAGGTAGGGGAGCAGCCTGGCGAACAGCAAAGACCCTCAACCTGGAACCCTGGAGCTGGGGGTTCCAACCACAGCTTTGCAGTTAACACCGTATGGTGGGCCTCATCTGGCCAATGGAGTCATGACACCTGCCTGGCTTTGAAGCTTTAGGTAAAAAGGTGAATAAAGATAGCCCATTGAGCCCCAAGCCAAACGTCCCCAGTTTCTCAAGGGGACTGAAACTGGAAGGCCTGACCTGGGACTCCTCTCAGTCCAGCTCCCCTTTCCAAGCCTGTGGTCACCTTGGCTGACCTCCCCAGGTGACAGGGAAAAGCATGATGGGAAAGGGAGGGGGCACATTTCACCCAGCACTGGACTAAGCAGGCTGTATTCATTCTCTCTTGCTAATAACAGATCAACCCCAAGGTTAGCAGCTTAAAACGACAGACCAGGAAACAGAAGGAGAGGGGACAGAGAGGAACCATAGGGCCACCTCAGAAGCTCTCGCCGCACTGGCCAAGCCTGCTCTGGAGAGGCCCTAAGGAGAAACCGGTGTGGGGGTCCTAACCCAAGGGCCCCGTACCTATACACCCCATTCTTATCTCTGTGGCCTGCCTGCCCTGTGGCAGGGATTTGTAGGCTGCAGGAGCTGCATTCCAGGGCTGGGTACTTAACATTCCAGAGGCGCTCTTGGCTAATTAGTGCCTGGCCTGTCCCAGGCCTGGACCACCCAGTTCCCCTGCTTGGCTAGGGACTGAGCCATCCACAGATGGGCCACGCTCAACCAGGGCCATAGAGCAATCAGTCGGTAGCAGGCAGAGCTGGAATCCAGGTCCTCTTACCCAGAGATTGTGGGCAGGGACAGATGTGGCCAGAAGCTGGGGCTGGGTCCCTTGTGTAGGTAAGCTGGACGAATGCAGGCCTCGGGTACATGGCCACTTCTAAGCCACTGCTTGCACCCAAAGCTTGTGATAAAGCCTCCCTCCCTGATCAAGCTTGGGGAAGGCTCCTCTGAGGCCCTGTGACCAGGCCTCACCCTGAGCCTCAGCTGCTTCCTGCCTGGGCAGTTTTGGCAAGAATCGCCCTCCCCTCACCACCTCTCCTCAGCAAACCTCCATCGACCACCCCCTCGCTCTGCCCCTCAGGGCTGTATTCGGAGCTGAGCCCCATCTCTCCCCAGTCCTGAGGGAAACCCTCTTTTCCATTTTCCCATGTGCTGGAATTTCATTTTTATTCTATTTTATTTTTATTCTGGGTGTTACTGAGACTTGACCCCAGGGCTTTCACGCTGAACTCTATCCGCAGCCTTTTTAATTTTACTTTATTTTTATCTTGAGATAGGTTCTCACTAAATTGCCTAGGCTAAGCTCAAATTTGCAGTCCTCCTGCCTCAGCCTCCCAGAGCGCTATGATAATGGGTCTGTGCCATTGCGCCCAGTTAAAACATGTTTTCAAAACACACGTGTATATTCCACCCTCGTGCCTAAGTGCAACCTGGATGGGGACCTCCTGGATGAGGTGAGGGGGACAGCAAGCTTAGGCCCCACCATGAGGAACAGGCACCAGGACATCAGGGTGGCAAAGGCCTGAGAAAAGCCAGAGGACCAGAACCCTCTGATGCCCACTTTCCCCTCTCAGCTCTCACGGATTTCTCAGCCTCTGTGGCCTCTGGAGCACATACCCCTGTGGCCCTCAGGCCAGCTGGTTCCCCAGGCTGGTTCTTTAGAGAATTCTTTTTTTTTTTTTTTTTCTGAGGCAGGGCCTCAATCTTATAGGTTAGGCTGGCCTTGAACTAAGATTTAGGCTGGCCCCTAAATCGTGATCCTCCTGCTTCAGCCTCCCAAGTGCTAGGCGTACAACATGCTCTACCACCCTTACTTTTGTGGTTGCTGTTGAAGCTGAGGTCTGGCTATGTTGCCTAGGCTAGTCTCAAACTTCTAGGCTCAAGTAATCCCTACGCCTCTGTCCTGAGTAGACTATTCCGGTGCACCACGGAGCCTAACCCCGATTTTGCGGGACCTCTGCCTCCCGAACCAGGAGCCAAGGCAGTCACTGCCCATGGCTTGAGGGAGCCGCACAAGTGACAGACCAGAAGCCCCTGGGCGAGAGAGGACTTGCCGCAGGCCACACATCAAGCTGGACTCAGATCAATCTGTCCCGCTGGACCAAGCCCCAGGCCAGAGTCTCTGAGGAATGGGACAGGGCTTCTGTCCTTGAGAAGGGGCCTAAAGTCACAGGGAGGTCAGTAGATTGGCTCGGCTCAGAGGTCACTCCACAAAGGACATCCAACTGAGACTTTTGTGGCAACAGTGAGTAAATTTCTTCAGAGCCTCAAAAAGCTGCATTCTAGATAGGTCAGAGGAGGAGCAGAGATAAAGCCCACGCCCAATCCAGGACTGACCACACAAATTCGTCTGTAAACCCTGTGACAGCTTTGAGTGTGACAGTTATTTTCCCTTCTATTTTGGGAGATTTTTTTTTTTTTTTGAGATGAACTCTTAGTATAGATCAGGCAGATCAGGCTGGTCCTGAGCTCACTATGTAGCCCAGTCTGGCCTCAAACTCACAGCCACAAGTCCATCTGCCTCAGCCTCCTGAGTGCTGGGATTACAGACATACACTCCCATGCCCCACTTATGTGAGGCTGGAGAATCGAACCCAGGGTCTTGAGCTTGCAAGGCAAGCATTTAACCACTGAGCTATTCCTCCAGCCCCTATTTTGGGAGGATTAAGAACATTAATGTGTTTAAGGTAAACATTTACAAAGATCAGGGGAAATCACTATAAGAAGATATGACTGGACAGATTGGCTGAGTGTGACTATGACGGCCAAGAGTTGGCAAAGCACGACCCTCAGAATAAACCTGGCTATGGCCTGTTTTTATAAATAAAGTTTTATTGGAGCACATGGGCACCCATTTGATTTTGCCTTCTCTAGTGCTGCTTTTCCACAGAGACTGGAGTATTTGCAATTGAGACTGCACATCGCAGCCTGCAGAACTATCTAGTTTTTTCTAGAATGTTTGCTGATGTCCAATACTAGATATGACTCAGGGTAAGTTCTCCTCGGCAGGTGGGGCTCCAGAGCAAGGAGAGCCCTTCGCCAAGGGCCTCAGGCTGCGAGCTCCTCCCACAGCCCCCTGCGCCCAGGCCCCATTCTACATAGGCCTCTGGTAGGGCCAACATGAGATAAAACTTGTACCAGATCCCAGGCCCTCTCTGCTTCAAAAGCTTCGTGAGCAGACCTTGCCTCAGGCTGGGAGTGTACTTCAGTGGTTAAAGCTCTTGCCTACCACGTGCAAGGTCCTGGCTTCTATTCCCCAGCACTAGCTAAAAATTAACTGCACACCTGTACTCCCAGCACTAGAAGGCAGAGGCGGGAGGATTGTATAAATTCATATCTTTCCTCTGCCTGCCCCTCTGTCGGCTGATGGATGTAGCAAATATGTCTTCCCCAGGTTTGGTTATTCCTCCTTCGTTCTTTTTGGGGAGGGTCAGCATGGAAAAGACCGACTGCTCTCCCTTGCTCTCTGGCAACTCCACCAGCAATGCTGGGGGCAGGGAGTCTCATACTCATCCTCAATTTCCAGAAATAACTTCCTCCTGGGGTGCAAGGGGTTCTTCTTCTTTTTCCTCCTCCTCCTTCTTCTCCTCTTCCTCCTCTTCCTCCTCCTCCTTCTCCTCCTCCTCCTCCTTCTTCTTAGAGACAGGGTCTTGCCCTGTAGCCCAGGTTGGTCCTGAACTCACTATGTAGCTCATGCTGGCCTTGGACTCATGCAATCCTCCTGCCTCAACCTCCCAAGTGCTGGGATTACAGGCATGTGCCATCATGCCCAGCTTATGCGGGAATAGAACTCAGGTACTTAGCGCTTGACATAGCTAACCACTGAGCAATCCCTCCATCCCCAAGGGGCTGTTCTTTGAATTAAGCATGATGTCAGGTTTCTCCTGCAGTTTTTCACCGAACGCTCTTACATACACATTCAAGATGACATTTCCTTAGGGCTGCCCACTCCAACTACTAGTCGTCAACTAACAAGGATGCAGACCTCTGTGTGTGTATCCGAAGGGTGCCCACACTTGATTTTATAGAAAAAACAACACAGCGGCATACTATGCAGTTACCAGTTACGGAGTATAATATGCACTTCATATCATGTCAGCAAATCAAAATGACAAGAAGCCATCGCTGTGGACTGACTCCTGCACTCAGCCCCAACACACCAGACTAAAAACCAAAACGGATTCACCCGTGCTAAGGCACCACCTCACCGAACTGCAAATAAACTGTATGCAGACAGCTTTGCAAAGCAAGCCAATTTCAACTAGCATGACAATGAAGTTTCTTTTGCTTTAGTCTCTTCTTTGAGACAGGATCTAGCTCTGTAATTCAGCCTGGTTCTGAACTCACTATGTAGCCCCAGCTGGCCTCAAACACACAGCAATTCTCCTGCCTCAGCTTCCTGAGTGCTGGGATTACGGGCATGCACCATTACGCCTGGTTTAAGTGGCACCGGAGAATGGAACTCAGGCCTGGTGCTTGCTAGACAGGGGCTCTAACTGCTATGCTAGTCCTCCAACCCCCAACCCGCACCCCCAGCTTTAGTCTCTACACACTGAAAAGTAATCTGAGCTGACTTGAGGTTAGCCAATCCCTTGGTCTGTTTCTGTTCTTTCTCCCTGCCACTATAATTCATGGAAAGGAGCCCTGAGGGCTGGGGGTGCAGCCCTCATGAGCTGGGGCCCTGGATTCAAGTCTCAGTCGTGCGAAAATCGGTTTTGTCTCCTCTGCTTGGCCTTTTGGAGCACTCAGTCTATTTGATGGAAGGAAGGGCTGCCTGATGCTAGAACTGGAACAAAGCCAATTTAAGATCATTGAACAACATTGTGCTTTTGGTAGATTGATTCTATTTCTTTAGAAGCGGCCTTCATAGAAATCAAATTAGCAAGGCTGGAGCACCACTCAGTGATCAGAGCGGCCTACCATGCCCAAGGCCCTGGCTTTCATTTGCCAGATCACATAAAAAGTAATCAGGTGGGAGCTGGGGGGCACAGCAGTTACAACACTTGCCCTACAAGCACAAGGCTCTGAGTTTGATTCCCCAGTACCACATAAAGCTGGGCGTGGTGGCGCACACCTGTAATCCCAGCACTCGGGAGGCTGAGGCAGGAGGATTGCCCTGAGTTGTCTGAGGTCAGCCTGGCTACGTAAATGAGGTTAGGATCAGCCTGACTACAAAGTAAAACCCTGTCTCCACCGCCCCCAAAATTTCAAATTTAGAATTTTTCTTTTTCTAAAAATAAAGGGCAGAGGTGGGCTGCTGTGCCTGTACCTGAGTCTTCCCTGAGCTGCGTGTCCCAGCTGTGACCCCTGGTGCCCACACTTCCACGGCTCTGTCAGTGGGGTCTTCTCTTTATACCTGACCCTTCAAGGATCATTGCCACCCTAGAGGGGCCAGGGCGAAGTTTGGTCTTGCCTCCACCTCCGCTGTGTCCTCAAGGGTCCTTGAGCAGGACCCAGCCCTGGGCTCCAGACAGAGGAAGACAGGAGATGGCCACCTGGGCCCCGGTGGGCATCCTGGAGGAGGTGCCCGAGTCTCAAAAGTCCAGAGGAGGACCATTCTTAGCCTGGCCTTTCTGGACTCATATAACGCATAAGCCCCGTAGCCGTGGCAGGACATGATGTCAGCCTTTCTGTCAGCTGGCCTGGTCTGGGGGTTCGGCCAGCCTTGGCTGGGGTACCCAAGGAGCCCCCTCCTGAACAGTCCCAAAAACTTAAAGCTCAGCCAGCTTGGCCTCTTGTCAAACTTATGTGGCAGAACAGTCATAGAAGCCCAGAGAATGATGGGCCCCGACAGGGCCCCACAGACCCCCCTCCCGCCATGGGCCAGGCCCACCCCGAGGGAAAGCAAGAGTGGGCAGGGGGGGGGGAACGTGCCCACGAGTGCCACACGTGGCCTCCAGAATCAGCATGCCAGGCTCCAATCCCTCGGCAGCTGTGTGACGCTTCGGAAACTCCTGAGGCTCTCTGGGCTTCGGCTTTCTCCTCTGTCAAGTGAAGATAGTAACACCACCTTCCTGACAGAGCCATGAGACTTTAATAGGACAGTCCCCACCGAGCAGCCTGCTAGAGCGCCACAGAGGGCCAGCGCTGTAATTTCCCAACACGGAGCAGGATTATGTTGCTGGTAATGCAACCAAAGCCCCCCAAAACCAGCTACCGCAGGAAATGAGAAAAGCAGGAGGTGAAGTACGGGAGTCTGGGCGCCTCCCAGGCAGAGCCCCGGAGGCTGTTCCTTCTGTCCCCAATCTGCCACATCCATCATGGAAGGTGACCCAGGGTGGACAAAATAATAACCCCTCCCTCGCAGGCCCTGGTTCGACCCGCTGGTCCAGCCCTGGGCTCTCCACCGTGCAAAAGCAAAGCACACAGATTCTCCCTTCCACACTGGTTAATTTTATGCTTGTTAAAAAAAAAAAAAGGTGTCTACTCCCCACCGCCACTCACACCACCTGCAATATGTACAGAACTGGCTTTTGGGACTGCGGTTTTTGAGGCACGCCTATCGCCACAGCTACTTGGGAAGCTGAGACAGGAAGAGTTGCTTTAGCCCAGAAGTTTGAGTCCACCCTCGACAGGACGGCAAGAATTCATCTCAAACACACACACACATCCGCACCCACGCATCCACACAAACACAGACCCTTTCCAACTTACACCTCTGCCTTTCGGCGCAGCGCTGGGAGCCTTCCAGTTGGCTGGACGTACACGTCTCCTGAGCCAATCACGCGGGTTCATGTGGCTGCGTGTGGCTACTCACTGCAGGTCGTTCTGCCCCACGTGGCGTGCACGTCCCTCCATCAGAGCCGCGTCCCAGCGCCAGGCCCACCAAGGGTGCTCGGGAAGGGTCCCCGGGGAAGCAGAGGCCCAGAGCGTGGGCAGCCCAGCAGGGGCTCAGCACGGGCAAGGAAGGCTCTCCAGTCTCGGCCAGCATCGCTGCACGCCCGGAGGCTTTTTCTCAAGGTCAGTCTCTTTCCTATGGAGTCCTCCAGATGCGCATATTGAGGGCTGGGTCCTCAAGGCAGTCATGTTCAGGGGAGGGGCCCAGGGCCTGATCCTGACCCCATGGGCTGAGCCTCGGATGAGCTCCTAGAATAGATCGTGGGGAGACAGGACCAGCTGGAGAATGTGGGTCACTGCAGCGTCTTATTAAAGGATATGTATGGCGTCCTGCCGCAGCTCAGGCCCACGGCGAGGGAGCCGGCCCCAGCCCACCCTGGACTGAAGCCTCTGACACCTTTAGCTATTAAATTGCTTGCCTCAAAAACTCAGGGGAGAGCACAGCCATTACAGCGGCAAGCACAAGGCCCTGGGGCCCATTCCCAGCACCACATAAAGCCAAGTATGGTGGCACACACCTGCAAACCCAGCACACAGGAGGCTGGAGCAGGAGGATTGCTGCAATTCAAAGTCTAGCTGAGTCCTCTCCTCCCAGGGAGATGCCTATGAAGCTGTGCTTCCCCCTCCAGCCTCTGGAGTTCCAAAGATTCCCCAGGCTGGGGGGGAAATGGAAGATGGGAAGGAAGGGGAAGGCTGCCGAGGGTGTCACGGGAAAAGCGCATCCGACCGTCACCCTCAGCTGCTGCCCCGAGCCCTGTCAGGGAGCAGGGCTCAGATGGTGGGGCCCCCGGTTCTTAGCTGCCACAGCCCCTCCCTGAGGACCCTGAAGCTGAGGAGGCCCTGCAGAGACACGGAGGCCTGAAGTCCCCTTTCTGAGGGCGGGCTGCGGCTGAGATGGCCCAGGCAGAGCCGTGATTGATGGCTTCTGACACCAGTGGAGAGCTCTTTCCACTGCCCCAGGCCAGAGCCTGACCCCAGCCAGCCGCAGCTGAGGCTGTGACCTGCTCCTCAGTCACCCTGCCTCAGTGGCTGCGGGATGGTAACCTGAAGGAGGCGGCAGAACGTGGCACTGGGGTTTACGTGACCTCAAGATGGAGGTGGGCACCCAGCCCTGGCCTACCAAGCGGAAGGCCCTGAGCTCCGTTCCCCAGCACCACATAAGCCAGGCAATGGTGGCACACACCCGTAATCCCAGCATTTGGGAGGCTGAGGCATAGCCGTGAGTCCAAGGCCAGGCTGGCTACACAGCGAGTTCAGGACCAGCCTGGACTACAGAGTGAGACCCTGTCTGAAAAAAAAAATAAAAGTCAGATAAGGTACACACTTTCCTCAAGAGCAGAATTCCTCACAACACACTCTTTGACCTAAAAAATCTTATCATCTTACCCTGAGGCCACAGACCTGTCTTCACAGCCCGGTTCCCACCTCCTGAGCCTGGTCCTCCCTTGAACTGGTCCTGTGTGCTGGTAGGTTGTCCCAACAGCCCCTGTGTCCACACGGGAGGTGGAGGGGACCACCCTGTGGCCACCCACTCTGAGCAGGACCCCTACTGGGCGGGGTCTGGCTTCCCCACACTCTTGAGCCTGAGCCTGGGTCGGCAGATCGCGCCTTGGCCTTGCTGCAGGCTCCACCAGCCCCTCACCTCTGTCCTGGGCGCCACCCGTGGTCTCCAGGGACAGGGCAGAGAGCTGATGGCAGGGATCTGATTTTGTCAGCAGGCTTGTTCTTTGGCCCCCAGGATGCCTCAGGGCAAAGTCCCATCTACCCCAGAAAGAAAGGGCAATCGTCCTGGGAGAGGGTGTCCTTCCCGCCCTACGCACGCCCCACAGCCCAAGGTTGGATGCACATTCTTTTAAGGACAAAAAACTTCAACCAGTGCTGGAAAAAAATTAAGCAATGTTAATTTATGATGCTCCCTTCTGGATGTGGGAGAGAGGAAGAGGAAAGGAAGGAGAAAAAAGGAAGAGAAACGTCCCCCAACGTAGAACAGAGGAAGGGAAAGGAAGTGTTGGCAGTGTCCTGCGTGGACTGCACACTGGGGTGCGGAGGAGCATGGGCTGCGGCTCTACCACCAACGCTTCGAGAAGCTGAAGTCCAGGGCTGGAGGACTGCGCGGCGCTTAGAGCACCTGCCTAGCACGCTCAAGGCCTTGAGCTCAATTCCCCAGGAACACGTAAGCCGGGCATGATGAGACCCACCTGTAACCCCAGCACTCAGGAGGCTCAGGCAGGAGGATTGCTGTGAGCTCGAGGCCAGCCTAGGCTCCATAGTGAGTTCAAGACCAGCCTGGACTCAAAAAATGAAAGAAAGAAAGAAAGAAAGAAAGAAAGAAAGAAGAATGGGAGGTACAGCCAGGCATAGTAGCACACACCTGCAATCCCAGCACTCTGAGCATTTGACACAGGAGGGTTGCAATTCAAGCCTCGTGTGGCAACTTAGTGTCTTAGCAAGGCACACCTTATAACAGGGGCTGGAGGCATGGCGTGCTGGCCTTGCAAGCACTAGGCCCTGAGTTCAATTCCCGAGAGCCATATAAAGCTGAGCATGGTGGTGCAGGCCTGTAATCACAGGCCTTGGGAGGCTGAGGCAGGACAATTGTCCTGAGTCCAAGGCCAGCCTGGGCTACACCAGTGAGTTCAGGACCAGCCTGAACTACAGGTGAGACCCTGTCTCAAAAAATTTTTTTATATATATACATATGTATCAAGAAATAAACTAGGGCTGGGGATATAGCTCAGTGTGAATGCCCTGGGCTCAGTTTTTAATACTACGACACACAGGCCATATGTCCTAGCTTCATAGCAATTCTCTAAACCTCTGGCTATATATATGTATATATATTTTCTTCTTTAAGCCTTGGGAAAAAAACAGAAATATTGACAACTGGAAAAGTGCCAACATTCCTGTGAGCACAGAGTAACCAAACACACATGCACACGTACAGTTCCACGTGTCCTTCTTTGCACTTAGCAACGGACCAACAGGCTCTGCTTAACACCAGCCCTGGGTAGGTCCCTGCCTGCAACCCTGTGCTTGGTTCCCTCATCAACAGAAGGAGAAGGACAGTGGCCCAAGCAGCCCCAGGGGACAGCATGTGGAGGAGCGCAAGCCACCCCAGTGGCTCCTGAGCAGTGGCTGTCCTCGAGGCTGTTGACTGGGACACAGCCTCCTCGGTCCGCTGTGAGCCCAGGGAACAGTGATGGCTCCACACCCTCCCTTCGCCCATGGGTGGCTGCTCCAGGCTGGAAACTTGCCACAGGCCCAAGTGTAACCAGGTCTTGCCCTCAGTCCAGAAGTAAGACAGTAGGCCAGCGAGTGACACATCGGCCGACAGGAATGCTGGGGCCAGGCTCTGGGGTGGCCTTGAGGCGGGGAGCTGCTCCCACTCCTCAGAGAAGGGGAGGCCACAGGCAGCTCAGAGAAAGGGTCAGGTGGGCACAACGCACACCCGGACATCACAGAGGAAGGGGCAAATGTCAGCGCCCAGAGGCCCCGGGAGCATGGCCTTCTGGGAAGAGCAAGTCACCAACTCTGGCTTTGACAGCTGCTGGCAAGAACCAGGGCTGCGTGGCCCTGAATGACACGTGAAGAGACCCGGGGGTACATCCTGGCACTGGCAAGAACCTGTCGGCTGCAAGAAAGAGCCCACGCAGCTAAAATCGTAGTCACCCACATCTTTCAGAGCCCAGAGAGCCCCTGCATGTGCTCTGCATCTCCAGTGCGTCAGACTAGTCTCTGATTGTTCCCTCGTGGACCCAGAGTGGCTGTCGTGGCTCTGACATCACATGCAGATCCCACAATGCCCAGAGGTGACAGAAGGGTAGCATCGTCCCTTCCGTGGGTGTCTCCTCCCTCTCTCTTCTCTAATCGGAATATCTTCTAGGACATTCCCAGTTTCCTCCGGCTCTTAACAGGTGTCACATGTCTGTCCCATGGTGGCAGGATGGACCACCATGACTGACCGAGACAGCGAGCAGGGTTCGCAGGGACACCGCCGGCGGCTGGAAGCGCCTGCGCAAGCTCAGGAGGGGGCGGAGCCCATGGAGAAGAAGGGGGCGGGGCTGTGGGGGTGTTGACCCCGCCCATGAGGGTGGGCAACAGGGGCGGAGTCTGAAACGGAACGGGGCGGGACGAATGGCACGGCTGTTAAAGCTCTTGACTTGGAAGTGCAAGGCCCTAAGCTCGATTCCCCAGCACCACATAAAGCTGGACGTGGTGGCACACACCTGTAATCTCAGTACTCGGGACACTGCGGCAGGAGGACTGCCATGAGTCCAAGGCCAGCCTGGGCTCCAGAGTGAGTTCAGGACCAGCCTGGGTGACAGTAACACCCTGTCTCAAAAAAAATACCTAAATAAAAGGGGAAGAGCTTCGGCCAGGTGCAGGTCAGCCCAAGATGACGGGTTGCGAGCAGGGCCGGCGCTCCGGCGCCAGCACGGGGGGCGGGCCCAGCACGGACCACCCGGTCGGGCAGCCTGGCTCGCTCTCTCTCTCCCTCCCTCCTCCCCCCTTCCCCATTATTAGCATGTACAATAGCGTTCGGCTCGGGACACTGGCACAGTTACATCCTGCGTCGTGACCGTTGTTACCCCCTCTCCCCTCCCGCGCCCCCTCTCCACAGAGGCCCCTCCCGGTCCCTCAGGAAAGGACAGGCGACGACGTTTAACCTTCTGCGTCCGATGCGCCCCGCTAAGCCAGGCCTCTGGAGCGTCCGCGCCCGGAACTCACGCGCCTCTCCTGGCGGCAGTCGCGCTCCCGTGTGTGAATACCGCGCGTTTTCCCCCGTTCCTCTGTTGGCTGCTTCCAAGATTAACAAGTCACAGGTGTCTCTTAAAAAACAAAAAACAAACCCTTTTGCAGCTGAGGCAGGAGGATCGCAGTTTCAACCCCAATCTGACTAACTTAGCGACTTAGTAAGAACCTGTCTCATAAAAAGGAGTTAAGAAAAATAAACAAGGACGGGGATGTAGCTCAGTGTGAAAAGGCTCCGGGCTTAATCCCAGTACAGACCCCAACAGCCAACCAGCGCGCCCTGGGCGTTGCCCTCCCGTGCCCTCAGTCCTCGGGTGGGAGAGTTAGCGTGCGTGGGGGACGGGCAGGCGTGGGTGTGGGCGAGGCGGAAGGCAGCACCTGCTGAGATCCTGACAGCCGAGAGCGACTGCCTAGCTGCTCTGTACCTCTGTTTCCTCAGCTATAAAGTGGGACAGTTCTACCTCAAAGGGTTACTTTGTGAACAAAATGACGCTATAAATAAGCCCCACGCGGGGCTGGAGGAATGGCTCAGCGGTTAAAGCACTGGCCTAGCAAGCACTAAGTCAGGCACTGAGTACTGGGGTTCAGTTCCCCAGCACCACATAATCTGGGCGTGGTGGCGCACGCCTGTCATCCCAGCACTCCACCCGGGAGGCTGAGACAGGAGAACTACTGTGAGTCCAAGGCTAGTCTGGGCCCCCTAGTGAGTTCAAGACCAGCCTGGGCTCCAGAGTGAGACCCTGTCTCAAAAATAAATAAACAAAGCCCCTAGAACTATGCTCAGCACCGGGAACCTCCAGACACAGCATCATTAAATCTCTTGCTCGGAGAGACTCCAGGTATGGAAACTGGGCGTCTCTTCCTCCCTGGGCCCCGGGTGTCTCACCTCTAAGGCAGGATCCAGGCACCAGCTGGCACACCGCCCCCTGCGCACCCACCTTTCCGGATCTCCGTCCTCGCCCAGCCTGGCCTGGCTCCTGTCACACCGCCCCCTGCAGGGGCCTCCGGGTCCTGCATCACCAGGTTGGGACTGAGTCAGAATCGCAGGGACAGTGGGTCCTGGAAGGCTTGAGACGCTGGAGACCAGCCGGGGTGGCACACCGCAGGGGCGGCTCCATACAATAATGCTCTGTCTTCCCTCCCGCGAATGCCAGGCACAGGAAACGTTCATTGCCGCTTTACCGCCGGGGTATCTGAAGCACTTTCCCCAAAGGCCTGAGTCTCAGCCTTGTGAGCAGCCTTCCGGTAAAGTAGCTATTATACTATCATTGTCCTCACTCAGAGACCCTGAGGCTCAGAGAGGGTAAGTGGCTATGAGTGATAGGAGTCAGAACTGCATCACATGCCTGTCAGATTCCAGAGGCCCCTGTTCCTGCTATCCACACAGACACCAGAGACCCAGCCCCATGTGGCCAGGCACTGTGTGCAGCATGCAGGCCTTGTCTCAGCCTGCAGTGCTCTGAAGCTGCTGCACTCACTGGTTTTTGGTTTTTTAATTAATAGACTTTTTTCTTTCTTTCTTTCTTCCTTTCTTTCTTCCTTTCTTTCTTTCAGACGGAGTCTCTCTGTTGTCCAGCCTGGTCCTGAACTCACTATGGAGCCCAGGCTGGCCTCAAACTCAGAGCAATTCTCCTGCCTCAGCCTCCCCAGTGCTGGGATCACAGGCATGTGCCATCATGCCCAGCTAATTAGACTTTATTCTTTAAGAATCGCGCTAGGTTTAAACCAGGCAGGGAGGCACGTGCCTGTAATCCCTGCCTCCGGGTACTTAGTGCTTGACCTGACGCTTGCTAGGCAAGCGCTTCAAGCCCTGAGCCATTCCTCCAGCCCCAACCCTACCATTTTTATCCAGAACTGAGCAGCTTGTTCTGTGGAATGGGCTGGACCTGCGTCATGGCAGCGGCGATGGGCTGGGTGCCACTCACCAGGCCTCCTGGGCAAGTGACCACGGCTCACCAGGCCACGCTCTGTCTCCGGCTACCAGGTCAAGCTGTGCAGCTGGCCAGCCGTGCGCAGCTTCTCTGTGTTAGCCTCCTGCTGGCTGTTGACTTGCTGTGTTTCTTCCCCAGTCTCTGCCAGATCCTTCTGGATCTCCTGCAAATCCTCCCTGAGCTCCTGGATGCCATTGGTCCACGGCTCCAGCTCCTCCTGTCCAGGCTCGGTACATCTGCTGCTCCCTCAGTTTAGAACAGGCACTATCCACTCCTCTGTAGTTGCGTCCCCTCCCTTGGGGGCCACCCACCCAGGGGCCGTGCACTTGAGGGGCGCTGCTGGGAGGACCCGGTCAGGCACTCCTGGTGGCCTCAGTGGCAGCTGCTGCCGTTACCTTCGTGGCCTTCCCAGATGCCCCTGCTCGATGGCCACCTCCATCTGCAGCGCAGCCTCCAGCTCCCCTAAGGGGTCCCCTCCTCGCCCTATACCTTGGCCGCTTTCACCTGCATCCTTCCCCGCAGCCTCTGGTTGCGCCTGCAGTTCAGCTGCCAGCTGGTCCACAGGAGAGAGGGTGTCTGGGACACACGTGGCCTTAGTCAACACAAGCAGAGGTCCAGCCACTGTGTCAGCTGGCCCCTGAGGCCATCCCCTGTGGCTCTGAGGGCCTGACAGGCTGACTGCGGTTCCCTCAGGGTCACACTATCCACCCCTTCCTCAGTGACCAGCTTGCAAAGGGCCTCTGGGCAGCTGGACACGGAGGGCGTGGATGCCAATGGCCTGGGGCTCCGGCAGCACACCCGGGTATCAGCTGTGGCCTCACGCGGTGGCCTGGCATCAGCTCATCCTCGAACGTTCATTCCCTCCTTGCTGGGTCCCTGGGATCTCCCGGAAGAGTAGGGAGAGTCCCTGGCAGGGACGTGTCCCTAACGCCATCTCCTCCAGGGAGTTCTGCAGGAACCCAGCAAGCTCCGGCGAGGCCCACCACAGCTGCTTCTGCCGCTCCTGCGGCCCCAGGGGCGTCACACACGGACAGCAGCGTGACAGCATCAGCCTGTCCAGGAGCCTCAGCCGCCGAGACCGCACGGCTGCCCTGCTGCACGGGCGCCGCTATACTCAGGCTTCCTTCCTTCCTTTTCTAAGACAAAGATCCCAGGAACTGGCAGAGACCGAGTTAGAACCCAGAACCCAAATTCTAGGAACAGAGGGGAAATGAGCCGGGCCTGGTGGTGCCCATGTGTAAACCCAGTCCCCTACTCAGGCAGAAGGATCCCATGTTCAAGTCCTGCTAGGAGTAATTTAGCAACTTAGCAAAACCTGGTCTCAAACAATAAAAAAGGTCTGGAACTGTAGCTTAGTAAGGAAGGCCCCGGGTTCAGTCCCCAGGAAAAGAGAAGCTCCCGAGGGAGAGGGCATCAGCCACACACGCCTGACAGCCAGCGTCAGTACAGGCTGGATCAAGGGGTCGGCCTGGCATCTTCCGCCACCTCTGAGGTCCCAGAAGTGCGAGCGGCCCAGCGCCACCTGTAAAGTGGAGAACGGGCCAAGAAGCTCACGTGGCAGGGCTGACACGTGGAGCCACGTTCACCCGACGTGTCACTCTACCCAAGTCTAACACTAACCTGCGGGTGTGTGGGTCCGAACTGACTTGCAGGCTGTTAAATGCAGCAGTCCTGGACCTGAGCGGGTGCACTGCGGGGGTCCGGAGGGGCCGTCCCGGCATCTGCACTGACAGGTCGCCAGTTGCTGCCAATCTGCCGCCCAGGACCCACCTTGAGAACCTCTGATCCTGACGTCCCGCCTACTCCTGGCCTACACGGGACCTGAAGGCCATTGCCGGCAGTGCTAGGCCAGATCCCGCCAGGAGAGGGGACATGGCTGAGACCCTGGGACTCCAAGGACAGCAGAGGGGGGGCCGGGACCTCTCACAGGCCTCTCCCGCAGCGCTGCCGCCGCCTGGCCCTCCGCCCAGCCCTGTTTGCGTTCCTGGGGCCTGCGTCAGCCGGGCAGCAGGCGTGTCTCTGTGGCCGCCCGGCGCTGCAGGACTGCGGGGCCAGGCCAAGGTGGCCACGCAGGGCTCACTTAGCTGGCCAGTGACTCACGCTTCCTCCTGGATTCCGGGAAATGCCCTCCCGCGGCCGCCACTGCCGCTGCTGCTTTCTTCTTATGTAATGAGATGTTCTGCGCAGGCTCCCATGGCAACCACAGGACAGGGAGGGGGAGGCTGGGCCCAGCCCCCAGGGGCCCCAGCGTCTCCCATCGTGGGCACACACACACAAGTACACTGCCCCTCGCTCTTGGCAGCCCTGGCCTGAGCCCCCAACACACCGTGCAGCTCTGGGCCAGGAGGGGCAGCCCCAGAAATGCTCGCTTTTGTTAAAAAGGAATAGCCTCACAAAGACACGACTGTAGGAAAGGTTGTAATTTGCCCAAATAAAACTTAATTTGACCCATGAAATAGCTGTGGTTTATTGTGTAATAGATGTGCTATGTGTTTCAATTTAATAGAAGCCAATATAATAGGGGGCCAGCAAGCGGGGGCCTCTCGGGGCCCACTTCTTGCCCCCACGCACAGGAGGGCCCTACAGCCCACCCTGGCAGCCCGACCCTCCGCTGCAGCAGCATAAAGCAGGGCCGGCGGAGGACTGCGACCCAGCCCACCGAGGCTAGTGGGGAGACGGCCCCAGGAGAGGAGGGGTGCGAGTGCTGGAGAGAGAGAGAAGTGAAAACCACACTTTTTACTAAAGGGAGAGTGAGATGGGGACTGAGTTACTGTCCTGCCTGCTGCTGGGCTGGGGGGCCTTTGCCAGGGCTGCAGGAGAGGGAAACCGGGGTGTGTTGCTGAGAGCATGCTGAGGGGACCCTCTGGACAAGTCTCAGGGACAGATCCTGGACCTTTGCTTATAGCCTGCGCCAGCCAGGGTGGAGGCAGTGCAGGCGGGGGGCCGGGGCTGGGACTAGGGGCCCTCACAGATATGTGAACCCCCACAGAGGGTCCGCTGCAGCAACCCGCTGCCTCAGCCTACCTTGGCACTCGAGGTCAAAGCAACCAGAGGAAAGCACGCTGCATGAGTTCATGCTGCGGGGGAACAGCTCGCAGCCCAACAACCCTTCCTACACCCTTGGTGCTGGGTGAGGTGCTGGGCAGCCCTTAAGGGCTGCTCCCCTCAGGAGTGTTGACTGACTGACTGATGGAGCCCAGCAGAGCAGGGGAGTGGGCACTGCTCCAAGCGCCTCCTGTTTCTGTCACCTATAACCTTCACGAGAGCCCACACAGTAGGAATCGTGGGCCCAGTTTCAGGCAAGGAGGTTGAGGCAGGGGTGATATGTTGTCTGTAATCAGTTATCCTTTGGCACCTGCTGCCAGAGTGGAGCCGTGCCCCAGCTCCCAGAAACCCCACATCCCCCGCCTGGGTCGATGCTGCCTAGGCCCCACTCCCATTTTGGGGCCCCTTCCTAAAACATGCCCTTTTTTGGTCCCACCTGATCTTGGACCATTTCCTGAATGTCAGTTTTCTCATTTATGGAATGAAGTGAATTGCACAAATGCCACCAAGTTTGCTCAGAAGACAGAATGAGATTTCACATAAAAAGCAAGTGAGTCCACAGCCACGCACCAGTCACGCGGAGTACTCATCAGACCCGTCTGTTCTGCGTAACCCCCACGGAGGATACCACGTGCCTGAGCGTTAGTTTGGGAGGCAGGAGAACCTGGATGTGAATTTCAAGTCTCCAATTCATTTAGTCACCGAATACCTGGATGGGTACTTGTCTTACCTCCCAGATTCCCCTTTTCCCCATGGGTGAAAGGACGCTGCCCACCCAGGGACAATTAAACATCAGACGGCACACAGCAGGTGCCCGGTACCCAAGGGTTGTTGCATTATCATTGTAACCAACGCATTACTCTTTCCAGACTCTCTGGGATGGCCTGGCTTGCTTGGTGTGTGAACAGAGGGCCCAGAGTGATCTTGCAAAAGCTTTTAGGAAACCCCAAGTCTTGCACAAGCAGAAACCCAGTGTCCCGACCACCTCACACAAAAATCACACATGAATCCAGTGATGGAATGCAGTTACCCCACAGCATCGGTAAGGACACAGTCTTGTTGCGTGTCCTTCCAAGGAAATGCCACCTTGCTGCCAAACCTATGGCGGGTGGGGTGGGGGAGCGCGCTGAGCAAGGCAAGAGTTTGGGGCACTGGGAAGCGCAAGAGCCTGGTGAGTCGGGGCGAGGTTTCCCGCGCCGTGGCCAGGAGGCCTCCACTAAGACACATCCCGCACCTCACTAGGACTGTGGGTTGTGCCTGCGCTCCCCTGCCAAAGCCCAGCCATGCTCCCTGATTGGGGTGGCTGGAAAGCCAGAGCAAAAGCTGTGTGGTGGCCCGTGTGGCCGGGACATACCTGAGGTCGTAGCAGGAGGCACAAGGCCCAGAGCGCAGACGCTGTTCCCTTCTGTCTTGTTAATTTCCCGTAATGTCAGGCCACCCGCAGGGGCAGGTAATGCTCTGAGGGCTTCGGCTGTGAGAGAGGACGCATTTTTGCCACTTAATACACAGTGCAATCGAAAATGACAATGGTACTTGTATTTAAATTTTTCTACGACAGAAAAAGCCACGCTGTTGTAATTCCCCTGAAAGCCCTTCTCACCTCGAGCATGCCCCTCCCAACCTCCAGTGCGGTCCGAAGCAGGACCCGGCATCCTCCTTACCAACGAGTGGCTTTAGTTAGGTGTGCAGCGTGGCTGCCTTGATGCTCTGAATCCAACCCAACATTCACCTTTCATGGCCTTTTGACACCGAGGAAGAGCCAGGATCACACAGAGCCAGATCCCGTGAATGAGATGGACGACATCACACTGCCGACATCTTGCAGACCTATCATTCCACCAGATGGCCTCCCTGAGGGCCTTCACTATATTTTTGATCACACCTCACAAAGAAGCTTACTAGAGGTCTTCTGGAACTGCTCCAGGAAGTGGCACAGTGATGGAATTCAAAACAAGAAAGAATATTTTGAGTGGGGGGGAAGATAATATCAATGAGTCTTTCTTTAATTTTGTGACCATCTCACTTTGTAGCCCAGGCTGGCCCTGAACTCACTATGGAGCCCAGGCTGGCCTTGGACGCACAGCAACCCTCCTGCCTCAGCCTCCTGAGTGCTGGATTACAGGTGTGTGCCACCATGACCAGCTTATGTGGTGCTGAGGAATCGAACCTGAGTACTTGGCTCTTGACATAACACTGGCTAGGCAGGCACTTTAACAGCTGAGCCATGCCTCCAGCCCCAGTAGTGATGAGTCTGAAAGAAACACATTTTTAAACACCCACCAGCGTATATCTTGATCCCCTCTGGTCCAAATTTCAATGGCGCAGAACACTGGCGGGTAGAAGTGTCCACTTGAGGTGTAACACCACATGGTCCTTTTGGTTCGGCGTCGATGATGGAGCGTCTGTCTCTGTAATCACGATGAACGGCGAACTTGACTACGGTAAGTCTGCTCCGTGATGTCTGCGGAAAGCTTGAAAAATGTGGGAAGTAACAAACAAGAGAGGATGGAGAAGTCGCCGCTGCTTCTCTTCCCCCCAGGCATATTTCGCACTCCTATGGAATGCGTTACCGGCGCACCATCAGTATGCGCCTGTGCACACAGCGCAGGGGAGCCACTCGGCACCCCGCGTGACCTCTGCATACACGCGCAAATGAAGCACCGCGTGTGGATGTGGGGTTATCATCTGCTTTTCTCTGTCCAGCATTATTTAGCCATCCTTTTTTCATTTAATTAACAACAACCCAAAACATGATATTTTTCTTCATAAAAATAAGGTAAATGGTGCAGAAAAATCATAAATGGTGAAGGGGAAAAAGCCGTCACTCTCCCCTTCCCTTCCACAGACACAAGTGCCATGAACGATTAACCAGGTTTTCAAAGGCTGCATAATATTTTGGCACATGCGTAGGGCCGTCCTTTCAGTAATTGTAAATGGACATTCAGACTCTGTCAGAGTTTGTCTGTTATTAAAAAGAGGAAAAAAAAAAGAATGAGTCCGTCTCAGAAAAGGTTCCCAGAGGCAGAATGGGTTCTTTTTTTAAGAGAAAAATTTAGGGCTGAGTGTATAGCTCAGTGGTTGAAAGGGTTTTTT
This sequence comes from Ctenodactylus gundi, assembly GCA_004027205.1. Taxonomy (NCBI): domain Eukaryota; kingdom Metazoa; phylum Chordata; class Mammalia; order Rodentia; family Ctenodactylidae; genus Ctenodactylus; species Ctenodactylus gundi. The sequence continues at coordinate 402,113 of PVKB01000084.1, read as the reverse complement.
TTAAAACATGTGCAAGGCACTGAGTTTGACGCCCCAGCACTACACAAAACTAGCTGTGTATGGTAGTTCACGCGTGTTTCCCCAGCACCGCATAAAGCTGGGCATGGTGGCACATGCCTGTAATCCCAGCACTCGGGAGGCTGAGGCAGGATTGCTGTGAGTCCACGGCTAGCCTGGGCTACGTAGTGAGTTCAGGACCAGTATGGACTATAGAGTGAGACCGTGTCTCAAAACACACACACACACACACACACACACACACACACACAAAAATTTGTAATCCTAGTGCTCAGGATACTCAGGAGGCTGAGTCAGGAGAGTTGCCCTGAGTTTTGAAGTCAGCTTGCTACATAGTGTGGTCAGGACCAGCCTGAGCTCCAGAGCAAGATTCTAGACAGAGAGAGAGAGAGAGAGAGAGAGAGAGAGAGAGAGAGAGAGAGAGAGAGAGAGAGACTTTTACTGTGTGGCATAGGCTAGCCAAGGCTCAAAGAGTCTTTTCCTAAGAGCATAAACGCGTGTGAAGCTTAAAGATCTGCCATATTGGGAAACTAATTTCCCGAGCCTATCCCACATTTACAGCCTCTTTAGCAGATACAGAAAGCTGGCACCAGCTCCCCCGTCACACGTCACTTTAGCCCTGCCCCATGGAGCACTGTCTTCTTTGTGATACCGGGGTTTGAACCCCAGGGGTTCACACATGCTAGGTAACCCAGAGCTCCCCAGTTCCCAGGCTGCAGAGTGGTACTAGCCCATGATCTTGGAAGGACTAGGCTGCAGGGACATAGAAGAATCCAGTAGGAAGCAAATAACCAGTGAAGCTCTGCCTCCCGTCAGTGTGCTCCTATCCGGTTCTATTGCTGGGCTGACTGACAGGAGGTGGAGCTCTGCTCCCCACGCCCCTCCCGCTGTGGCTCACCATGTCAAAGCTATCCACCAACGACCTACCCTGAAGCGAGTGCCCTTCCTCTGCCCACTGTCAGGAGAGTGATGGGTCCCTGGTGCCACTGCAGTAAGCACTCTGCCATTGAGCTACATGCCTTTTGATTTTAACTCCTCTTCATTTTATTTATTTATTGTCTGTTTTGAGACAGGGTCTCTCCTTTAGCCCAGGTTGGTCCTGAATGCATAAAGGAGCCCAGGCTGGGCTTGGACTCAAGGCAATCCTCCTGCCTCAGCCTCCTGAGTGCTGATGATTGGCATTTTTAAAATAGTTTGATCTAAGTGATTAATGAAACATAACACTCCCTGTTTTAATTAAATCTCTTGGTTTTTTAAAAAAGTAAACATTTTTTCATTTGTTTAATACCTTAACTTCCCCCTTTGTTGGGTGCCTTTTTATATCCACTATCCATGTGTTCTTAATGAGGTTTTCAATTTTCTTTTGTGCTTTTTGATTTGCAAGTGCTCTTTACATATTTGTTTTCATTTAATTCTATTTATAGTGTGTTCTGGTGTACAGAAGTTTCCAATGTTACAAATATATATGTCTCTCCCTTTATAATTTCCTCCGTTATGGCTGTGCGCAGAAAGTCCCTTCCCCACCAGAGATTGAAATCACAAACGTTTTATGTGAGTTATTTTATAGTTCCATTGTTTTTACATTTTGCAATGTCTTCCATCTGGAATTGATTCCGCAGTATGTGGTGAGGTGAAGCTGGGGCTGCCGGGCCCTCCCCGCCTCCTCGGCCTCCTGGGCCCACTTGTTCAGCAAAGCCTTTTTCTAGGGGACATTAGGAAGCTGCCGTTGCCGGCCGTCCCCATCTGACACACCGCCATCTCTCTGCAGCACCATGAACCTCTATTTACGGGACACTCACATGGGCCACGGCCCTTGGTCTCCTCCTGGGGACACAAAAACCATCATAACACACTTGTCACCCTCAGATAGCACCTGGACCGTGGAGAAAACAGGCCCATAAACAGATCATCGCCCCACAGTGTGCTGAAGGCTTGAGTGCCGAGGGGTGTGGGCGCTGGGCCAGGACACAGGGAACTTGCCAGGCGGGGCCTACCTGTGCCAGGTGAGGGAGAACATTAGGGCGTGGGTCCCAGAGGAAGGGACAGAGTCACCAACATATTTCAATATGCACACTATCAGTAGGTAACCCAAACCAGGTGTGTATAATCTCACTCAGGAGGCTGAGGCAGGAGGATTACAGAAATGAGCCCAGCCTAGACAACTTAATGAGTCTGTCTCAAAAAAAAAAAAAAATGTAAAAAGGGCTGGGAGTAGAGATCAGCACTTCCTGAGGTCAACCACTGGTACAGCAAACCAAACCAAACAGGTGGCCCAAGGGGACTTGGGTGGCTGGCATGTGCTTCTAGGTCCACATGATGCATCTCTTAATAAATCATTCAGTATTCATAAGAATTATGATTTTTAACTAGATAGAAAAGTGCTTGAGGGGCTGAAGGAATGGCTCAGTGGTTAATGCATTTGTGCACTAGGTCAAGCGCTAAGTACCCAAGTTCGATTCCTCAGCACCACATAGACAGGCACATGTCTGTAACCCCAGCATTTGGGAGGCTGAGACAGGAGGATTAATGTGAATCCAAGGCCAGCCTGGGCTCCATAGTGAGTTCAGACCAGCTTGGGCTACAGAATGAGACCCTGTCTCAAAGAAAGAAAGAAAGAAAGAAAGAAAGAAAGAAAGAAAGAAAGAAAGAAAGAAAAGTGCTTGAACAGTTAGGTGACAGACAGGACAAGAGCCTTCTGGGAGAGGATTTGTACAAGCAGCAGCGTGAGATCATAGCCAGGCAAGCCTGTCCAGGGAACGTCATCATTTAGCCAAGGGCAAGTGGAGGGCCCCTTGCTACGGAGGGCCCCCTGTGCCCGGTAAAGTGCTCAGGCTAGATGGGCAGCCCCTGGGCGGCTCTGCCCAGGCAACTGCCTGACCAGAGCTCTACATTTCAGGAAGATCCACCCCATAGAAAGGGGGATGGAAGGAGCTTGAGGGGACCCCTGTGTTGCTCCTGTGATGTCACAAGGAGATAACAGTGTACACAGGGCCAGGAAAGCATCTCCCGGAAGGAGGTCGGCCTGGAGTCCCCTGACCTTGGTTACTCTGAGATCCCACCTGGGGGAACAGTTTGGTTCCCTCAGGCCAGGCCCAGCCTCGGGGTGCTCAGTGTCTTTGGGGGTGACAGCCAACAATCTAAACACCAGAAGAGCCCAAAGATGACAGATCTGTGCAACAAGAAGGTTATCTGGGGAGCTCTGGCCCCTCCTGTGAGCCCTGAGGCACTGCGGGGCCCTCAGCACTCATACAAAAGAGACCAAGGCACTGAGACCGTGCTCAATGTCGGTGTCCCACTCAACGAAGAGACAGACTCTGCGGGTGGCGGGGAGCACCAGAGTCCACGCGTGTCTCTGTGGCAAGCCGGTTGAGGGTCTCCTATGATCCAAGGTGCAGTAGTGTCACCCTGTGACTGGCCCACAGAGCTTAACCCGGGACTCAGTGAGTTTCAAGGACCTACTGTGCTGGCTGGAATTGGATGATCAGAAGACAATAGTGCTATCACAGGAACCTGAAACAGTGTCCTTAGCTGTGAGGCCTCACTGCGGAGACCAAAAGTTCCAGATAGGCGGTGTGTCCCCCACCCGGCAGGGGACCTGCTGCTGCGAGACGCCTATGCTAGCCACTGACGGGAGTCACAGGTCTGGAATGTGGCTGTGGAAACAGAGTCCTCACTTTGAACAGGTCCATGCGGGCAGGGGTGTAGCCGTTTTGGGTAGGGTGACAGGCCTGGGCAGCAGAGGGGTCAGGCAGGCTTGTTGGGGAGCAAGACTCTTCCTATGGGCACCTCTATGAGTGACCCAAGGGCTTCACTGTCCCCCACAGTTGGTGGTCCCGAAGAGGGGCATCTTTAATCCTCTAGGCTGGAGTTTTCCAAATGGTCAATGAACCAGCCGGCCACGCTGTCGGCTACACCCAAGAAGAGTTGGTGAAAATAAAACCAGTCCCATCCAGGGCAGCGCTGAGGTCCACCCACTGGCCAAGGGACTGTGCCCATCTGTGGGTCCGCAGCGCTGGTGCTGAGGCTGACTGGCCTTAGCGGCCCAGGTGGGCACCATTTGGCCGGGGCTTGGAGAAGTCACCAGTGAGCCAGGTGAAACCTCTGTGAAGGTCCCTGTTGAGCCGGCAGCTTCGCCCCAGGAGGTGGGTGTGAGGCTGGGACCCAGCCAGCCCGGCTCCAGAGGGTGCCTCCCTGCCCTGTTAGTCACAGACGCTGGGTGGACCCACCCTAGGTGGGGACATGGGGCCAGTCACAAGGCCTCCAAAGGTCAGGGGTTCAAGTTCACAAAGGGCCCTGTAGCAAGCCTTAAAAAGGGGCGTGTTCCCAGAGCTCTGCCAGGCAGGGTGTGAGTCCAATGCTCCCAGCAGTGCGGGAGGTGGGGGGGGGGGGGCCCGCCTCCCCAGCCAGAGGCTGTGAGAGCCAAGGTCCTCTCACTAGTAGCTTTTCTTTTCCCAGTGCTGGGATTTGAACCCAGGGCCTGTGCGTGCTGGGCAAGCCTTCTGCCTCTGAGCTACGTACACCCCAACCCTTGTACCTTGGTAGCTCAGTGGGGTCATCAGAATGGTGGACTGGCACTTGTTCATACAGCCACCAAGTCCCATGAGCCACATGGGGGAAGCCACATGTCACATGGCCCAAAAGACCATGTTAATTCCTCTTCCTGGGTGATGAGCCCTCCTCAAACCCATGAGCCGAATCCAGGCTTCCCTCCCCATCATGCACAGGGCTGTGGTTTGGCTGCCTGTCTCCAGAAGACCAATAAAACCTGAGGCCCTTCGGTCCCCAAGCTCCTTTGTGTCCCGTGTCCTTGTGTGAGGTGAGCCAGTGAACTAGGACCGGGAGACTCCAGCCCCACCCAGACATCTTCCTCCTAAACCAGCTGAGGCTGAGGTGGCAGCCCAGGGAGCAGTCAGGGTGGGGGAGCACGGGCTCCCCTGACAGTAAACAGGGTCCTCTGTCCTTGGCTTTGACCACACAGTGGCTGCTTGGAGCTCCACTGTGCCGTCCACCAAAGCCCCAGGCTGGGTGGCAAGGTCACCACTGTTTACACTAGAGCTTTCAGTTTTAGGGTGAGTCGGACTCTAGCCAGAGCCACACGACTCTGTGACAGTCCACGGGATTGATGCCCACAGGCTGAGACAGGACGGTTCACAGTTAGGTCCCCATCGTTCATGACACCTGCCAGCCCACTACCAGTCCCCCATCTTTTAAGCTCTTGGATGGGGTCAACTCAGGGTTGGGGACTGTTCTAGGGTGGTGGGTTAACGGCAAGAATTGACCTAGATTTCCTGGGTCCATTTTCTATTGTCCAGTAAATTTTTAAAAAACTTTTAAAACACTCACCGTACTGTTATTTTTTTTTTAAATCATACCTCATGATTAATCACTGTTTCATGAATGCAGGTCTGTGACTGAGGGCACAAAGTTCCCGGGTCAGAGACAAGACTCACCTGAGTGTTCCACCGGCGTCACTGTCCTTCGTGATGCAGACTGAGAAGGGAAAAGTTGCACGCTCAGGACCCCCAAGTCAAACACGCTGCCACCCTTTGCCCCTCAGGGAGACACCCACTCATAAGACTGTCACCACAAATCCGCTGGGCAGATGGGCAGGGAATCGTTCCCCAGCACCGCAGGATTCCTCTCACACTTCTGCAAGGCAGAGGACGTCAGCCCCATTTTACAGATGGGAAAACCCCAGGTCCCAAGGGAACCGCAGGGATTGCTCAAGCATGGAAACCCCCCTGGAGAACGGCAGGGCCGGGATTCAGCCCCATGTCCCCGTTCTCTCCAAAGCTCTCCCTGCCTGCAGAACCTGCACCTCAGGTACGAGGCCTGATGGGGAAGGTAGAAAGTCTCGGGGCTCACGGATCGTTCTCACCGGCACTGTAGACCTCGGCTCTCCTGGGTCTCCTCTCTCCCCAGCCATGGACAATTCAAGAAGGCTTACCTCAAAAGCCTTCGGTTTCTCGCAGCCACTTGGTCCTACCCTCAAGTCCCAGAGAGTGTCTGGAAGACTTTTCATGGATCCTACTTGGGCTGGGGCTGAGCCAGCTCAGACTCAAAAACCAGGCAAACCGAACGTACAGGTCACATTTCAACTCTGTGTGGCCTGAGGCTGGTTTGGTGCAGGTCCCCTCATCGTGGCTGAGGTGCAGCCGGGATCCTGGCTACAGCCTTGATGGGAGGAAGGGGCCCCAGCAGTCCGGCCTCCGACCCACTGAGCCCAGGAGCCGGCACAGCAGACACAGCGCCACTCAGCTTCCTGGGGACCTGGGATCTCAACATTCATTAATGTTCTAAGTGGCACAAAGGGGGAGACTTACAAAGAGTCAGAACAGTTGTCCTCATGACCTAGAAGAGCCCACTCTGCTCCTCCCAAAGGAGAAGATGGGAGATAAGGGGTTCAAGGGTCTGCTTCTAACACGTGTGCTTAAAAAATATCTGGTAGCTGGGCCCTGTGAAACAGGCCTGTAATCCCAGGTCTCTGGGAGGCTGAGGCAGGACCATCCTGAGTTTGAGTTCAGTTAGTAAGGACAACTTAGTGAAATCCTGTCTCAAAATAAAAAGCCAAAGAAAAGGGGCTAGAGATGTAGCTCACAGTGACGGCCCGTGCTCAGCCCCAATGCCCTTCCCCACACGCGCGCACACACACATGCGCACGCACACACAACGGGGCAATCTAGGACAACGGCCAACATAGAATATCCTACCGTGGAAGAGGTCTTTCTTCCCTCCTTTGCAAAACTTCACGAATAGGCGGGTTTCTGTTAAAATGTTAATGGAAGTCCCGTTTGGGCTGTGAGCACGTCTGTGGTGAAGTTTGCCTGCATGTCCTCTGAATTTTCCACAAGCTCCTTTTTGTCAACTGAGAAATCAAAAGCGAAACTACTGCAAATAAATATTTATAACCTGGTTCAAACAAGGCTGTCAACAGCAAAACCCTGACAATAAGCATGTTTACTGGTTATTTTTAAATTTCAATAAATGTGTAGTGTCGCTTACTCTGATGGGCCAGGCCCTGTGCTAACTACTTCACAAACATTAACTCATTTAATTTTTTTTTTTTTTTTTGAGATGCTAGATATTCAGGCTGAACTTGAAATGTAGCCCAGGCTGGCTTTGAACTTGTGATCCTCCTGTCTCACCCTTTTTTTTTTTTTTTAAAGGCAGGATCTTGCTCTGCAGTCCAGTCTGGTACTGAATTCACTATGGACCCCAGGCTGTACTCAAACACACAGCAGTCCTCCTGCCTCAGGCTCCCAAGTGCTAGGATTATAGACCCACGCCACCACACCTGTCTTATGTGGTGCTGGGGAATCGAACCCAGGGCCTTGAGCTTGTTAGGCAGGTGTTTTAACCTCTGAGCTATTCCTCCATCCCTGTCTCAGTCTTTTGAGTGGTAGCTTTACAAGCATGTGTCACCATGATGCCCCAGTTAACGCATGTAAGTTTCCTCACTATTCTATGAACTAGGTTTCTGCTTTGTGCCCATTTTAACAGGTGAGGAGACTGAGGCACAGAGACATTACATAACTTGCCTAAAGTCACTTGGCTCAGGCAGAAGTGAGCCAGGAGCCCCTAGAGTTGACTCCAAGACCTGTGTGCTCAGCAGCTAAGGAAAGGCAGGTTCAGATGTGTTGCTCAACAGATGAGGGTCGGGTGGGGGGAATATCAGCTTGAACTGGAGATCTGGGTGTGAATCCTAAATCTGCTCCTTAGTAGCTGTGTGCGGCCTGGAGGAATAGCACAACAGTCAGAGCACTTGCCTACCAAGCACAAGGTGCTGGGTTCAGTTCCCTGGCACCACATAAACTGGGTGGTGGCACACCCCTCTCATCCTGGCACTTGGGAGGTCAAAGTGCGAGGATTGCCATGAGTTCACGGCCAGCCTGGGCTACATGCTAAGTTCAGAACGAGCCTGGACTACAGAGTAAGTCCCTATCTTTAAAAAAAAAAAATAGTAGCTGGGTGTGGCGCCACACACCTGTAATCCCAGCACTCTGGGAGGCTGAGGCAGGAGAACTGCAAACTTAGAGCCCAGCCGGGGCAACTTCCCTGTCCACCCCAAGAGTCCTACAAGGGTAGAATAAGGCTGTGATGTGGGTCCTGAGTTCCCAAAAGCCACAGTGGATGTTGGAGGACTGGGGATGCATGTTCTCAGGGGCCCAGAGGGAAAAGCCAGCTGAGAGTTATCATGGAGACATATGACCCTAATAAACACACCCCCTCAGGATGCCCTGCGTCCTTCAGAGTTTATAAAACACGCCCACACACATTACCTCCATGACCCCTTCGTCCTACAAACATCCTGGGAGTCCACTCTCTGTGCCTGGGTGAGTGCGGCGTGGGGCCATATGTGTGGCCAGAGCTTGGATGGGGCAGCTCGGGACAGGACGTCAGACAGACGAGGACAGCAGAGGCCTGGAAGAGAAAGAAGTGGCCCGCAGCATGGCGTTGGACCGGGCCCAGGGATGATGGGTGGGCTCGCAGGCCCACTCAGGGGCAGGCTTGCACACACTGAGCCCAGCTTGGTGACAGAGGCGGCCATCCCTGAGTAGAGAATGGGCTGCGGTAGGCAGGAGCGGGCTGTGAGGGATACCGATGTACTCAAATAGGGAGGCCACTGTGGGTAGAGGGGTCACCGGCTACTTTCCAGCTGAGGAGAGGGATTCGTAACGGCTGGGGGATGCCCCCCAAAGTTGCCAGCGAGATCTGGAACTGAGTCCCCCACCTCCTGAGTCCTAAACCTGAGTTTCCTCACCTCCTCGGGCTGCCTTTAAGGCTTCAAGTCACCCTGTAAAATCTTGATAGGGGCTTAAACATTCACAACCAAGCCAGGGTAGGGAGGACTCACTCTCACCGTGAGGACAGAGACCGAAGTAACTTGCCCAGGGCCACAGCGCTGAGAATGGCCGGGGTCAGCCTTACCAGGAGGCAGCTGGAGCTGTCAAGCCCCCTTTAATACACGAGATAGCAGAAGGTAGATGGCAGGAAGTCCTGGGAAGTCCCGGAGGCGAACAGTGTGCCAAACTGGGCGCCTCTAGGCCACTCACACTCCTCTGGGCCTCAGGTTGTCTTACCTGAAGCCTGAACAGTCTCCCAGAATCCTCTGCCTTCCATCTGTTTCTCTCATTCCGAGACCACCCCATGGATGCTCCCAAAGGCCAAGGCGGGCGAGCCTGGAGAATGGGTATGGTGTGGGGTGAACCCTTTTCCAAAAACTGGTTGATTACAGGAATCCCCCAGAGTACTAATGCGCCTGAGCTGGCGTTTGGGGACACTGAGTCCTACAAACTCTCTTCCCAAGGCCCGCAGGGACCACACTCCCACACCCCTCTCCAGGAACCTGGGACTATATTTAGAACGTATCCCTGCTGGAGTCTGAGTCACCAGATCCTTGGGTGGCCTGGGGAAACCGCAGAGCTACTGCCCAGCACCACGCTGGGGCCGGAGAGGGCCAGCAGATCCTGCCCGCGCTAGTGACCTCGGCAACTCAGCAGCGCTTAGGACCCAGGACTGGAACTGGACACATGGGCCCCCTTGCAGCCACAGGGCCGGTCCCTGAGCCTGAAGGCCACCCCAGGATCTCAGGGAAGTGCTCAGGCACAGGACAGGGCAGGCGTTGGTTATAACTATAGGGGTATCCATCCCTGTGCCTCTACTGACAGATGAGGGCATTGTGAGGTGACTAAGACGTCTCCCTGAGGACACAGAACCTGCCACTGGCAGGCACCACGCCCTGGGAACCAGGCCCTCCTTCTGGGATGCCTCCCATCTCTGAGTCCCCTCCCTGACCTTTAGGAAAACCTAGCCAGGCAAGGTGGCCCAGGCTTGTAATCCCAGCACTGAGAGGCTTTGGCAGAACTGCAAATTTGAACCCAGCCTGGGTAACTTAGCAAGAACTTGTCTCAAAATTAAATTTTTTAAAAAAGGGAGGGAAGGGAGGACGTAGGTCATTGTGAAGGTGCCGGGTATTCCCCACTGCTGCAAAAGAGGAGGAGGAGGAGGAAGGCTCAGCTCTGACCATCTCCCTAGCCCACTAAGGAACAAGCCCACCTCTCCCCCCACAGCCTCCTGAGTATCAGCCCAGCTCCTTGAGGTGTGCCCGAGGGTCCCCAGGCCTGCTATCCACGTGGTGTGCTCAGTGTCCTGAATTTGCACCCATTTCTGAGGCAGGGACAGTTTTATTCCCATCTTACAGATGGTAACACTGAGACACAGCAGAAGGCACAGACGTGACTCTGTCAGTGGCAAAGGTGGGATCTGAACATGTCTGATGCCTCCCTCCTGCTCTTTGGCCCCTGCTGCCCCATACTGGACCCCACCCTGACCCCACACCAGGGACGGCATGATGGAGCCGGCCTCTGCCAGGGCCTTGGGGAAAAGTTCCCTGGTGTGACCCGCTGAGTACGGATGGACAGAGGCAGCCGCGTGCCTGCAAGTGGGGCCAGGAGCGCCAGGGTGGGTGTCCTTTGGTAACTTGGGGGAACAAAGGCCACCAGTGTACTTCTGGGAGGGGGCGGGGGTCATGAATCCTGCTCCCCCACGCACCTTCTCCTGCCGTCATCTCCCCCACATCACAACAGGCATGGTCTGTGTCATCAGCAGAGGACGGCAGAAGTGCTGAGCGCCGTGATGCACGCTGTAAGCCCAGCCACTCGGGAGGCTGAGGCAGGAGGTTCGGGGTTGGAGGCCAGCCTGGGCAACTTTCTAAGATCCCGCCTCAAAAACACACACACAAAAACCGGTGACCGAGCTGCTGGACTAAGCTGCACTCCACTGCCTCGCCCGAGGTAACGGAGGGTGTTTTAAGCTGCTGAATTATGGGATCATTTATTACGCAGCAGGACCTCTCAGGGCGCTTCCTGTTGCTGTAAATCTCCAAGAAAGAAGGCACACGACGCACAGCCCCTCAGCGCTCGGCCAAGAGACCTTTTTTTAGACCATTCTGGAAAAAAAAAAACAAGGCTCCCATGACACGGCTCTGGCTCTACAACTAGGTGGAGCTTCCCGCCTTCCATGTAGGACACTGAAACAGACCACCTGTCTTTACCTGAATGCAGCCGCCGGGAGGGCAGGTTCTGGGCTCCTTGGTGCGGTAGACGAGGCCGTCTAGGTTCTAACAGGAGCCTCGCTCTGGGGCTCTCGGGGCTCCACAAAGTGGTGGGTGGGTCCAGTCTTTCCCAGGCCATTTCTGCAACGTGGTGAGAAGCATCTTCTAGCTTGGGCAGAGTCGAGATGGGAGGCCTGGACCGAGGCCGGCCCCATCAGACTGAGCTCCACCAAGTCGTGGGCCTCCCGCATCAGACCGGGGCGGCTCACCCCCGAGGGATGCTCTGGGCTGTGTCTTCCCTCACCCCTATCTGTATTCAAAGGACACATCAGAACCATGGACAGGAAGGACAAGAACTTTCTACAGTTCACTTAACAGTAAACACATCCTTCTTCCCTTTTCTGTTTATTCCTTCTTTTTAATTTTACTTTTTGAGGCTGCTGTGGTCCAGGCTGGTCATGAACTCACTATAGAGCTCAGGCTGTCCCTGAACTCACAGCAATCCTCCTGCCTTGGACACCCAGGTGAGTGCTGGGATTACAGGCACGTGCCACCATGCCTGGCTTAACTCCTTTTTTGGGAGATGTTTTTCGCAAGTATCCTAGGTTAACTTGCCTCTCTCCTGTCTTGGCCAAAGAGTAGCTGGGATTACAGGCAGATACCACCACACCCACCCCCAATTCCTGCTACTCTGTACCCCAATTTCAGAGTGTCTGATGGGTTGGAAACCCATCAGAGCCCTGAATTGAATGTGCCTCTTTATAAAAATAAGGCAGTTTCTAAAAAAAAAAAAAAAAAAAAACCCTATGATGTGAATACTTTATTATCAACAAGTGACTGGACTGAGCTTTTGCCTGGGTATCAATATTTCAGAAACCAGACACCAAGCCCGGGCACCCTCCACCTAGCTCTGCCATATCACTGTCTTCAAAACAAAATAAAAAAGAGGAAGGAGGAAAAGAAAGAAAATATATCTGTATTGAAAGAATCGTAAGCCAAAGTGCGTCTTTCCTGTTCCGTCCATATACACACATTGCACCGTACATAAATAATTACATTGTAAAAATGACTCCATAATTACAAGTATAATATATATTTCCATATAATATATAAAACTTTATATTAAATCTAGGTAGACGATATTTGGGGGGTTCGTCCATGGAGGGGCCGCGTCTCCGGGCACCAGCCCCTCCCGAGGTGGGCAGATGGCCGGGGCGGTGACCTCCTGGGCCTCTGCTATCTATGGTTGTTAAGCAGGATCTCCAGCCAGCAGGGACAGGAGGTGATGAACTGTCGTGAATAGCAGGGTCCCCAGCCCTTGGCGAAGCTGATGCGCACGCTGTTGGGATCATAGGGGCCATCTGTGGCTTCGGGCTCCGCCGCGCGCTGCAGCAGGTCCACGCGGGCGAAGTCGAACACCTTGATGGAGTAGCCAGGGGGCACTTTGCGCACAACCAGGGCGCGGCCGTCCCCGCCAGGCGCGTCCAGCGTCGGGGAGTTGACGAAGATGGGGTGCTCGCCGCGGTTGTAGGCCCACACGCCATCGGGCTCCTTGCTCAGCAGGATGCCGAAGCCGATCTTGCTGCGGGTGCGCCGCACCGACTCGCTGCGCTGCTCCAAGTTGAGCTGGCCCAGGCAGAAGCCGCTGCCCTGAGGTAGGTCGTAGAAGATGCTCACGGCCTGCTCGTACACCGCGTAGAGGCGGCCCACCCGGGTGCGGTGCTCCCAGTACGCCACGCTGCACCAGTGGCTCGGCTTGGTGGCGTCCGGAGACATGCTGGCGTCTGCAGGACAAGCACAGGGCAGGGTTACTAGGTGGGGTGGTGGGGGGCTGGGTGAAGGCTTCCAGCGTTCACCCCATCAGGGGAGCACCTACTGTGCACCAGGTGGGCCTTGAAAAATTCAGCATACAGTGAGAGGGCACCACACCTTCTTTTCTCTTAATCCCCAGTACAAAAACAAAAAAAATTACAACCCAAAGGGGCAGTCATGATGGCCAGGTGCCTGTACCATACCGAGTCTTTATTCACAAGACCTCCCCCAGACTTGTCACCTCCAGAGAGTGGCGCCTGGGCTGCCTGCGGTGTCTGTACCTGTGGTCTCCGCACTGGGGGGCTGAGGCAGGAGGATCACCCACGCCAGGAGGCTGAGACCAGCAGTGGCTACATAGGAAGATCTGATTTTTGCAAAGCAAAAAGTAGGGCTGCCTAAGACTCCAGCCACAGCCAGAGCCTCAGCCAGAGCCTCAGCCAGAGCCTCAGCCACAGTCTCAGCCACAGCCTCAGCCAGAGCCTCAGCCACAGCCTCAGCCACAGCCTCAGCCAGAGCCTCAGCCACAGCCTCAGCCACAGCCTCAGCCACAGCCTCAGCCACAGCCTCAGCCTTCCCGTGTACCCTGCTCATCTCCACCTGAATTGACTTTCTGGGCAGGAAACACAGGCTCTCACCAGATCTGCAGTAAGCCTCCTATGTGTGGCAGGAGTGGAGGATCCTTAATTGCTAAAGCACTTGCTCCTCGGAGGCTCTGAGCTTGCCCAGCCATTGGTCTTGGCCACTGAAACCCTGCCCCGCTCCAGCATAAGGGGTGTGTGTGTGTGTGTGTGTGTGTGTGTGTGTGTGTGTGTGTGTGTGCACGTGGAGAACAGAACCAGACCCGGCTAGGCTTCAGGACAGCCCAGGCCCCTGCTCTCAAGGGAGGCCAGCTCCTAGGACCCTGAAGCCTCTTCCCACCTGGTCTTTTGCTCTGGGCTCAGAGCCCCGAGAGGCAGGCAGGTAGGTAGGCCCCCTGACTGCCCAGTGAGATGATAGGACCCGCTTCGCCCACTGAGGAGCCTGGTGAGAACGAGGCAGGGCCCCATGGCTCAGCTTCTCCAGGGAGACTGGTTGACATCCAAGCAAATGCCAGGGGAGCCACACTTCTAAAAACCCCAACTGGGGCGCTGCCCCAGAGCCTCAGAGGAGCAGCCGGGAGTGCCGGAGTACACTTGCCATTCCAGCTACTCGGGAAGCCTCTCGAGGCAGGGGGACCACAAGCTCGATGCCAGCTTGGGCCACTTAGCCAGACCCTGTCTCAGATCAAAATCAAATGGGGCAGGGACACAGCCCAGCGGCAGAGCGCTTGCCTAGCAAATGCCAGGCTCTCGGCTCCACCCCAAGTACTATGAAAAATAACTCAGCAACCCCAGCAGCGCAGGGCGACCGGGGCCCCTGGCATCCTCTCACACTGGGAAGGCCCACAGCTCAGGCCCCGATTCAGTTCCCAGCACCACACAGAGCAGAGCCTGGTGACACACACCTTGCAATCCCAGCACTCTGGAGGCTGAGGCAGGAGGACTGCCATGAGTCTGGCAGTCTAGCAGCAAACCGTTCCCAAGAAGGGCCCTGTGGGTTGCCTGCTCTGCCCCAGACTCAGGCTACGCATGGGACTCACAGGTGTCCTCGCTCTGCTTGGTACCAGGGTGCCAGCCACACGTCCACCCCAGGAACCCCTATCATTTTTTGGCTCACAATCTCCATCTAGGCCCTTGTGGTTCCAGCTGACAGGCGGGGTGGGAAGAGCTCCTTCTTTCTGTCCTTGGCTGACCCCCAACCCTTTCGCCAGTGGGCAGAGAGACAGCCCTGTCTCCACCCACGCCTCTGCACAGGGGTGGGAGACTCTGGGGCAGGACAGTGGCGCCGGTCCAGTGCCAGCGCCAGCCTGGCTATGTGCTAGAGCCCTGCCCCAACCCCCAAGTATCCCCCTAGTGTGCCAGGCTCAGTGAGGGCCTGGGGTGTGATGGGGGACAGACTGGGGCGCAGCCATCACTAAGCACCTTCTGTGAGCCAGGCGCTTCCTTCACAACAGCCCCATTTCAGAGGCGAGAGACCGAGACTCAGGCTACACACGGGAGCTTGCTGGAGCTGGCCTGGAGCCAGGCCACGCGTGCGTGTGTGCGTGCGTGCGGGGAGGAGAGCTCTTTCCCGCACTCCAGGCTGTCGGCTCCTCCCTGCAGCTGAGCACTGAGTGAGTCCCTCCTCTTCTCTGAGCCTCAGTCCTGGAGGCGCAGGCTGTCCCCTCGTCCAGGGGCTCCCTCGCTGTCTCACGCTGTCTCACTGAGGGACTACTGCCACCTCCTCCCACAGGCAAGCCTATGCAAGGACCACTCAGTCAGCAAAGCAGCCAGCATGTGCCTGGGGTGGGAGGGGTGGGAGGAGTAGGGGTCCCAGGCCTGGGGGTGGGGCATCGTCTCTTCCCCTGACTCCAGGACGGCTCTCAAGTCAAGGCCAGGTGGGACTTCCTGTCATCCCCCCTTCACCCAGCTGCCTCCACCCCAGAGAGGCCGAACACAGCCTCTCATCCCACCTCAACAAGACCTCAGCACCCAGGACCCTTCACAGAGATGGTGCCTTATGATTGGGGATGAACCCCGCACAGCCGCCTGAGGTGCAGCCTGCCTCAGCTGTCTGTCTCTGGCCCTCCCCCTGGGGCCCTTTGCTGCAGCTGGATGAGTAATCCCAGCAGACAGGCTGGTGCCAAGTCCCCCACATGCCTTGGGGAAGCCGGGGTGCCTAGGTGCAGCCCTCTCCCCCCAATGGAACACCCCACCCTGCGGGGGCTGCTGTAGTGACCCAGGGCGACTGAAGGTCTCTGCCCTCTGTCCACCCCAAGGCTGCAAAGGTCCCTTGGGCACCCTGGAGCAGGCTAAGAGGAGGAGGCAGGAAATAAGGCACACCCAGTGTCCCACATGGTGCCACCCCAGGAATCCTGCCCAGCATGGGGCTGCGACCCCAGGCCTGTGGGCAGTGGAGCAGAAGTGGGTAAGGGCTTAGGTCTCTGTGGGGTCCTGAGAATCATGACATTGTCTTGTCCCATGGCAACCAGTACTCAGGGCTCCCACCTGACAGCACATATTTTTTTTTCACGGTGGGGATCAAGCCCAGGGCCTTCACATTAAGCCACATCCCCAGCTCATTTTTGATATTTTTCTTTTTCTTTTTCTTTTTTTTTTTTTGAAACAGGGTCCCGCTCTGTAGCCCAGGTTGGTTCCGAATTCACTGGTAAAGTAAGGGCTGGACTTGGGCTCAGGACAATCTGCCTGCCTCAGCCTCCCAAGTGCTGGAATTATAGGCATGTGCCACCACACCCAGCTTTATGTAGTGCTGGGGAATTGAACTTAGGGCCTTGTACACTGCTGTGCCATTCCTCTGGTCCCTAGTTTTGATTTTGAGGCAGGATCTCGCTAAGCTGCTGAGTTGCCCAGGCCGGAACCCTCTTGTCTCAGCCTTCCAAAGTGCCACCAGGTGTGGCTCAGACACACTTTCAGCAGGGGCCTGGGGGTGAGCCAGGGTCACCACCATTTCACCTTGTCCTCTGAGGACTTATTTAAATGTATTTTCATTTGTTTACCACAAGCCAGAAAAACTGAGACTGGCCCACGGAAGTCACTGATGGCGTCCCGTGACCTCGGGCTGAAAGGGAGCATCCTGGGGTGTGTAGCACAACCTGCCTCTGGACGCACAGCAGAGTGGCAGAATGGGGACCAGAAACTGAGAGCCCAGAATTCCACTCTAACCCTCTTGCACAAGCCAAAAGGTTTCGGAAGGAGACAAACGAGAGTCACCACCGAGGACCAGACATGCAGTCACCAACAAGCCACTGTCCTGGAACCTCAGTCTCCTGATCTGTAAAATGGATTGATACGTTACAGAGTGTCTTGGTCAAACAAACCCTCGAGGGAATTTCTGGAAACTGTGGCAGCGGATCACCGAAGTACAGAGAGAGGCACCTGTTTAGTGTATTGGCTCCTGAGCCATTTTCCCGTCAAAGGCCAGCGAGCCTCGGGGACAGGACAGGCATGGCCCAGGAGTCACCATCCCGGGGAGTTTCAACACAGGACTGAGGCACAGCTCAGTGACTAGAGCAGTTGCTTAGCAGGGACAAGCCTCTGCATTTGATTTCCCAGCACCACATAAAATCAGCTGGGTAGGGTGGCATCCCAGCACTCGGGAGGCTGAGGCAGGAGGACTGCTGTGAGTTTGAGATCAGTGAGATCAGTCTCAACTACATAGAAAGACCCTGTCTCAAAAAGAGAACAAGAGAGAGAGAGAGAGAGAGAGAGAGAGAGAGAGAGAGAGAGAGAGAGAGAGAGAAAGGGAAAAGAGAAATAGAAAGCTTTGACAGGACAGGGGTGACAAAGCCCTTTGTAAACTGCCAGGTACTTTACACGTGCGAAGGCCAGTGCCCAGCCCGCTGCATGCGGTGACAGAGATATTTAGTGCCTGGAGGAACTGATCAAGGAAGAGCAAATAACTGAAAGTCTAAAACTAAACTGGGCTCCATTCCTGCACTTGCGCCCCTCCACCCCGGGATGTCACATGCCTACCTGACACAGCTGCCGTGCTCTTGCGTCGGGGTGAGGGAGAGGGCAGGTGCCCCTGCCATGGGACCCCCGATCACACCCCGCCCACAGCCTGGGCTGTCCCTCCTGGTGGAAGGGGACATCCTCTTGAATGAGGATCTTTTTCTCTTGGAGAGGCCAATCCCTGGTCCCCGCCATCTCCCACAGTCATCAGCCTAATTAGGAACCAGCTCTATAATTGCAAATAAATACGAGGGAAGTCAGACCTGAGTGAGCGACATCAAAGATGACCGAGCTGTGACCGAAACTCCCGCTTGCTAGCCCCTGCTTGGGGCCTGGCCTCACTTCCAGCCAGGCTCCAGGTCCCGTGGGGAGGCTTTGGGTCTAGGGAGTTCCAGGTTCTGCCCTGGTCCTGATCAGGGCCGCTCACCTCTCTGCCCTGGCCTCAGTCTTCCCATCTGCAAATGAGGCCAGACCTTGAACTTTCAGGTCTAAATTTCTGATTCAGTCAATGTCCCCAGCAGTTCTAGTCACAATCCCCCTCAGAAGGCAGCTCTGATGTCCATCGACGGGAGGACGAGGCAGGCGGGTTGCAAGCATAAGCCTGCCCTGGGCAACTTAGCCAGAACTTGTCGTAAAAAAAGAACAGCTAGGGATATAGCTCAGAGGTAGGCAGAACATCCTGGCGCTGCCCCCGTGTGCAACAGGGCCCCTGTGCCTCACCACTGAGTGGGCAGTACTCAGCAATAAAGAGGAACCAACTGTTAAAAGAGGTGACACCTGGTTGACTCTCAGGCACCGCCCCGGGTGAAAGAAGTCACACACAGGAGATGAGCCACTTGTTGCCACAGACATGAAATTCTTGGGCAGACAGAGCAATTTATGGCGTTATGTTTTGTGTGTTCAGCTTATTACCTAGCACCACAAACAAAATTGGAAGACCCGCCCTTGGGAGGGTCTGGGAAGGGACAGGAGAGAGCTTTCTGGGGCACTGGCAACGTTTGTATCTGTGTGTATGTGTGTGTGTGTGTGTGTGTGTGGTGGTGGTGGTGGTGGTACTGGATATTAAATCCAGGGCCTATGCACTCAGCTATATCCCAACTTTATTTATTTATTTAGAAATAAGGTCTCTCTCTGTAGCCCAGGCTGGTAATGAACTCACCAGGTAGCCCAGGCTAGCCTTGGACTTAATGGTAATCCTCCTGTCTCAGCCTCCCGAGTGCTGGGATTACAGATGGGCACCACCAGGCCAGACCAATGTTTGGTACCTTAACTAGAGACACGGAAACTCAGGTGCCCACACAGGGCCAGAAGTCACGTTCACCTAACCCCTTGGCCGTGCAGGTCCCTGGAGGAGGCAATACCTCTGAAAAACAAGAAAGTGGCATGTGCTGCTGGCCAGCTCCCTGCATGCGCGTCAGAGAGGCCTCGCAGGGCCCAGGAAGCCTGGGGGACTGCCCGGTACCTCCTGGTGGCACCCACATTCCTGCCACCAGAGGGTGGTGGCTGCCTGTGCAGGGCTGGGCGGGAGGTGCTACCACAACAATAGGCTGCCTGGCCTCGCCTGGCAAGGGGGCCCAGGGCCCAGCGTGGAATTTTGTGCGGGTGCTGGGGTGGCCAGGGGACCCACTGCAGGCGAGGTGAGGCAGAGATCACTGAGGTCCTGCGAAAGGCCTCTTGCTCCTCACTCCTTGGAACTGGCAGTGTTCTGTCTAAACAAAAGGCCGAGGTCTGCTGCTTTCTGCGGGCTGCAGCTCCGGCCTCACGCCCTGCACCGCGCGCTGGACCCATGTCTGGCTGACCAGTGACTGAAGGGAACAGACGTGCCAGGTTCGACCTGAAGGGTAGGGACACCAGGGCTCGTTAGAGCATCACTGCTCGCAGATGCCTGGCCCTGGGACACCACGAAGCAAGGCTTGCTGCCACCTCCCACGCCCCTGCGCCATCTCAGCCTCCCTGCCTCCCGGCGGCTGGAGAGACAGGGCCACTCAGCTGCACACCGAGGACCCTCCCCAAGAACCCAGGGGCCCAGTTCTCAGGCAGACCTCGGAAGAGAGACTTGGGATCTCGGAAGACCAGAGAGGTTAAGTGACTTGCCCGGGGTCACCCAACAAGTTGGTGGCAGAGCCGGAGAGGCACCTGGAGCTGGTTCTCTGCTGGGCCTGGGGCTGCATGGGGCCTCCGCCCCTCCTGGAAAGCCCCTTTCTTCTGTCCCATGTCACGCCTGTGGCTTCAATTCTACCCGTGACTCCCAGGCCTGGGAGTAATTACGTGGCTCTGCATCTGGCTGACCTAACACCCCTTTTAAAGCCTTGTTTGCCCATTAGATAAGTAGTTTTTGTTATCAAACTCAGAGGAAAAAAAGAGTTTCCACTTAACCCTCCTCTGTCATTCTGAGCTACAGAAATGGCTTCAGGTCTTGAGCAAGTCTGGAGACATGGCACTGATTAGAGGCCCCCTTCCTCCTGGGCTGCCAACAGCACAGCAGGGGAGAAACGTGCCCGGAGGGGAAGGAGGTGATGGTCAGCAGCTCAGGGCAGCCTCGGCTGACCACGGGCCAGAAGCGGCCCAGCTGACGGGAGTTTCCTCCCCTCCACCCGCTCCCCGCCCCACCGCTCCAGCACCTTTGGCTCCTAGAGGAAGCAGGGCTTCCAAGAGGAAGTTCCTAATCGGTCATTACATCACAGGCGGGCTGGCCACCACTGCTGCCTGCCTGCACGAGCTCACTGGGGGGCTCCTGTGGCGGCTGGTCTCAGGGCCAGGGGCCATGCTGGCCACCACCCGCGGGACAGCCCCTTGGTGGCCTGGCAGGGGGCTCGGTAATACCAAGGCCCAGGGAGGTAAAGGGACTGGCCAAGGTCACAGCAGAAGAGCGATTCGGAGCAACCCACATTTCTGGGACCCCTTCTGACTAGCAGATGCTATTTACCCTCCTCCTTTCTCCTTCTATCATTTTCCCAATAAAGTGTTCTCTTCATCAAAAAAAGAAACAGAAAGAAAGAAAGAAAGAAAGAAAGAAAGAAAGAAAGAAAGAAATTAGCAATACCGCTGGGACCAGAACACAGTGTAGGAGCAGAGCTGCTCATTACTGAGTTCCAGCTCGGCCACTCCCGAGCTGAAAAACCCTAGGCAGGTAACTCCACCCCTCTGGGCCTCAGTTTCCTAACCACGGGCATGCTGCACATCCTCTCACTCAGGACACTGGCCCTACGCTAGAAAGTAGGAAGATGTGAGCTGGGATTTTCCAGGCTTGGCGACGGGGCCCTGCATATCACTTCCACGGCAGTGCCTGTGGGCCGCAGGGTGGCGTCACAGGGATGGGCTGGCTGTCCGGCCACATCCTCTCCCAGCCACCATGTGGGGGCTGTGCCAGGATGGGTCATTCCAAGGGTCCTCTCCGCTGGCCTGGGGGTCAGGGGGAGAAGCTTGCCTCACATGCTCAAGGCTCTGGGCTCGATCCTCAGCACAGCCAAAAACCCCCAAAAGTCACTGTGGGTCCCCAAATGTGGCACTGTTGGCACCCCAACCCCCTGATATGCTGCTCACCTCGGAGGTGGGGGAGTGGAGCCTTTTAAATACAATGTCCTGTGTGCTATGTGTGATCCCTTATGCAGCCCTGTGAATACACGTTATTACAGGCTTTTAAGTTTAGCTTCTCATCTGGGCCCAGTGCCACAGGTCTGTAATCCCAGCGCTCTGGGGAGGCCAAGGCAGGAGGATGGCAAGGTTAAGTCCTGCCTGGGCGACTGAAAGACTTAAGGCAAAGTCTCACTCTGTAGCCCAGGCTGGCCTCGAACTCAGGACAATCCTCCTGTCTCAGCCTCCCAAGTGCTGGGATTAAACAGGCATACACCACTATGCCAAGCTAATCTTTATGTGGTACTAGGGAATCAAACCCAGAGCCTTGCATGCTAGGCACGCACTATAAACACTAAGCTAAGCCCCCAACCCTGACTGAAGGACTCAGTGAGACCCTGTCTCAAAATAAGTGGGCTTGAAATGCAGCTCACTGAGACGGCCTGAGCTCAATTCTTCATGCTGGGGCAAAAAAAAAAAAAAAAAAAGTTTATCCTCTCACTCACCTTCCATAACACAAAAGGATCCTTTTCTAAACATGCGGCAGGAGTGAACCCTGGTCTGAGGAAGGACTGCTAACCCAACTACACCCTGGGGCAGGGCTGTGGGCCACTCTTGCTGTCCAATCACTACCCTTTCCAGATTTCACACGCCCGGGGGGGAGAGCCACCTGCACTGCAGGGCAGATCCAAGCCCAGAGTCCGCACAGCGGGGCACTGCAGGAGTCTCAGCCAGCAGCCTGGTCCCGAGCCCTCCCTTTCTCTGAGGGGCCCTTCCTGTGGCTTCACCTGGTCCCTCTACTCTTCTGGAAACCCTCAGGAGTCATGGGGGTAACTGTGATCTCCAGCTGCCTGGCAGCCAGGTCGCCAGAGGCCCTCCTGAGGAGACTCTTGAGAAGCCTGCAGGAGGCCTTTCTGTCAGCCTTGGTGTCCTGAGCCTGGCTTGTCTGGGCCCCACGCTCTGGTGGCAGAGTGGTGACCTATGTGGAACTGGTATAGCTTCCATCTTTGATCTCATGCAAATGCTGTAGAGATGAACTTACCCTGCAGCTCCCGCAGCCCTGACACAAAGCAATTTCTGCCCAGAGTCCTAACACAGGCCTGTCTCCCAGAAGCCATCAGGGCTACCAGGCCAGCCGGTGGGCAGGAGGACAGCAGGAAGGACATGGATGACTGCCTGCTAAGCATCCCCACCCTCCACCAGCCCGGCTACACTCCTGAGGCTCCCTGGGCCCATGGGTGCTCTGTAGAACCAGCTTGATGACACTGCAGGCTGCTGGGACCCTGAAGAGCCACGTGAAGGTGGGCATCAGAGCCGTATCCTCTGGTGTTCACCACAGGAGGGGCCCTAGCCACTGATACCAAAGGAAAAGACCACCCAGGAGGTGAGGCGGGCAGCCCCTGGCAGAGAGGGGGAAGCAGCAGGCACAGGATGGCGAGAAGGTAGGAAGCGCCTGGGCAGGGAAGGAAATAACCAGGCTGGAGATGAACCAGTTTCTGCAACAAAAGCCTCTGAACTTTGCCCCATTCCAGAGCCTCTTCTGTCTTATCACAAAGTCAGCCTCCATGTTTGTTTGGTTTCTGACTCCCAGACCACCTGGGGAGGGAGAGCCTCCCTTTCATGAAGGCCCCTGGAAAGACTCTAAAATAACAGTCTGTGGGAGATGAAGCCAGGGACCCTGGCCCCCAGAAAGAGGCAGCCCTTGCCAGGGGCTCTCCTACGCGCTGTGGGCAGCTGCCGGACCTTGCCAGGTCCTCAGTGACCTGTACCTCTTGGGTCACGCCTGGGTTTCCAGCTCAGGATTGTGGCACCCAAGTTCCTGACCGAACTCAAGGAATCCGAGACCTCAGAGACCAACATCAGCCTTCTGCGGGGTCAGATGAGAAGAGTCTGCAGCATGGCAGCGCCCAGAGCAGGCAGGTGGACTTCAGGTCCCCGCCACGCAGTTCCCGAGTGGGCAGAATTCAGGGCACCTCCTTTTTTCTTTTATTTCCCCAAAGCAATGAGTTTCACTGGCAAACCTCCTGCTCGGGCCTAATATACAACCACAATAGCAAAGCTCTCCCCTTCTACACTGCTGGCAGGACTGTAAACCGGTGCCACAACCATGAAGAACTGTACAGAAATCCCTCAAAACCTGAAAACAGGTATCCCACCTGGCCCAGCTAGATGAACCCTTCTGGGGATCTACCCAAAGGGGATAAAGTCACCCTACAAAGTGACGCATGCACACCTATGGAAGCTGCTCGTGGTTCCACTACAGATGAGTGGACAATGAAGATGTGAGATGGGCATATTACTCTGCTACAAAGAAGGATAAATCTGAGTTATTTGGAGGAAAGTGGAGGCGCCCTGAAACCATGTTTATTAGCGGAATCAGTTGGACACAGGAGCTTAAATATCACATGGCTTCTCTGATACAAGGAAACCAGATTATAAAAAAAAAGTAAAAATTAAAAAGGGAAGACGATAGAAAGGCGGACTTTGTGGACAGGGAGAGGGGATGGGGTGGCAAGGGAAGTAAAAATGGCTAAGCTGTGATAGGTGCGTATACCAATTCCTTGGGTTGAATGTAATTATTATGTACCACAAATATATAATAAAAAAGAGGAATTTGGGACGGGGGGAGAAAGCCAAGTTCCTGCAAATTGCCTTCCGTCAACATGTCTTGGCTGTCAGGGGTGGTACACACACCAGGCAAGCCCCCCATGGGTCTGGTCCCTTACCTAGTGCCACCCTGCCTGGCACTGAGTGGGATCAGGGACTGTAGCTCTGGAGGGAGGAGCCACAGAATGGAGCCCTAGATCTCCTACTTACAAAGCCCTCGAAAGTCTCACCTAACACTAGCATCTTGTTCACCAACGCAACATTACACATATCCTCTGCCAAGTCAAATACACGGCACTGACTTAGGCTGAAGACGCACTTTGTAATAAACACCCCAAAATGAAAGTTCCAGCCGTGGGGCATCCAATTTTTAAAATTAATTCTTGCATTAAATCCTTCCCTTTAAAATGTCCTTTCTTAACACAAAGATCCACAATGCACAAATACACACTCTTTCTCAGTGGATTTTCTTAAAGCACAATGTTACTTGAATTATTCTTATGCATTTCTGGAACAAACAGGAGTGCTTTATGAAAAGCAGAGAGCTAATATTGACTGGAGAGATCATTAATCCACAATTAAATACTGGTCTTCGCCACAGAGAATGCAGGAACATGAGACTGAAGTATTCTCTACAAAAATGTTGCAAGATGACCTACAGGGCTTGGCAGCTCACTGCCTAGCCTGGTGACCTGGGTGACTTGTCTACTGTGTGTGACTGCGCTACTGTGCAGGTGACCGGCAGCCACGTTGACTCCCAAGCAACCTGGAAAACCTGGCTTAATTAAGTGGGGGGTGCTGGGCAGGGAAGGAGCCAAGCAGTCCTTCCACCCCAGTGGGCTGACTTCAGAGACACCAGGCCCACCTGCCAACTTCAAGTCCAAGCTTGGGTTCCATGGCAGGTTCTTACAGCCCTGATGGTCCATACAAGAGGGTGTCTGTCCCCCGACAATGATCCTGGGGTGCAGTTTCTAACTGTCCAGGGTGCCTCACTCTCCAGGCCCATTCAGCCCCATTTTAGGGCTACAGGGCTCAGAGAGGTTGAGTGACTCCCTGTAGTCCACAGAATGATGACAGGGGCCAGATGGCCCTGCCAGGCTCTTATTTCTCAGGATAATTCCTTTTTTTGGGGGGAAGGGGTGGTACGTGATACTGGGGATCAAACCCAGGGTCTCTCATGTTGAGCTATGTCTACAGCATTACTATTATTTTTTAGACAGGGTCTCACTCCATACTCCAATCTGGTCTTGAACTCATTATGTAGCTCAGTCTGGCCTGGAAACCACAACAATACTCCAGCCTCAGCCTTCCAAGTGCCAGCATTACAGACATGGGCCACCTCCCCTGGCTAGAACCCAGGCCTAGTGCATGCTAAGCAAATGCTTTAACCACTGAGTTATGCCCCTAGCCCCCATCTCCAGCACTTTTTGGTTGATTTTGAGGTGGGATCTTGCTAAGTTGCTAAATTACCCAGGGCTTGAGTGCCACCCTCCTGCCTCAGCCTCCCAGAGTGCTGGGATTACAGGTCGGGACCTTCAGGCCCAGGGTGACAGGATGATTCTTTAATCTGTGCCTAGAAACACAGGACACATGGTGTGACAGAGGCCTGGGACCCCTGAGGTGATGGCAATGCTTCTCATGGTGACTGTGCTTGCATCCTGTCTCCTATTCCCAAGGCCCCAGCAAAGAGGGACACAAGCTTCGCTCTCCATTCTAGTGTCTTCGTGGATAGACGAGGAGACGGGGATGGGAGGGCTGCATCGGCTCAGGGCAGTGCTGGGTGCCTTCTGAAAGGGGGCTCCCCTCTGCACAGCTGTCTGCGACCACCAGGGCCCACACAACAGGTGCGGAAGGGGTGCCTGTTGGGAATCATGTGATATCTCCAGGGGCTCGTCAGGGTGTCCCCTAACAAGGAGCAGGCACCCAGCCTGCTTGGACCCAGACGATGCCAGCGAAACTCAGCTGCAGGTGCCTTTTGTCCCAGCCAAGACACTCTTCAGGCCTCATCTTCAGTCACCCTGTGGGTATCAGTCCCTGCGAAGCACCCACTGTCCACATACCCATCTCACTGAACACTGAGGACAGTCCTAGGAGGCAGGTATACACCGCAGGGAAAATGAAGGCCCAGAGATGTGAAGGCCCATGTCTGAGGTCACACAGCCAATAAACCAGAATCAGACTCCACAACAATTTCTTGCTGGCCTGTGCTGGAGGTCTCCCACGGGTGTGACTACCTCCTCCCTGGCACTTGCCATGCTACTCGCCCTGCTCCCCCATAGCACCCACAGCCCCCAGGCTGCCAGTGCCTACATTCCTAGAGCAGAAGCCCACGCAGGATCCTGGCCTTTCTGCCCATAAATCACGGCCACTGTAAGCTTCCCTTTAGCCACAGGCGGTCAAATCTCTCCTCCCCCCACCGCAGTTAACCACCGTCTTTGTTCACGGTATCTCTCAGGCTCTGCCTGGCCCTGGGCCAGCACTCAATTATTCATTAATCTGGGAGGCGCAGGTTGCATTCCTGGCCACGGAACCACTTCCTCCTCGGTGGGGACCATGCAGGCCCGGGCCTTTCCGGCACATCACGAGGAAGGGCATAACATCCCACCCCGTCTCGTGGCCTCTGCCTCAAGACAGACGGCTTAGAGCAAGAGTTAAAATTAACTGTAGGAAGCCAGGCCCTGTGCCAATGGCCGGCAATTCTAGCACTCCGGGAGGCTGAGGCAGGAAGACTACAAATTCAAACTCAGCCAAGGAAACTCAGCAAGATCCTGTAGCAAAATTAAAAAAAAAAAAAAAAAAAGGAGCTGGGGATGTAGCTCAGTGTGAAGACCTTGGGTTCAATTCCCTAGTACCGGGGGAAAAAAGGGTCAGGAAAGCCAAGAGGTCTCCTTCTCCCAGCTCATGCCACAGAGCCATCCCAGCCTAGCAGCAACACCGACAGGAGGCAGCAAGACGCTTTGCTTTCCTGCTCAGTGAAGTGGATCATGCTTGCCTTCCCACGCTGGCTGCCGTGTATGTATGTGTGAGAAGGGGTTAACGGTCAGGGGTCACCGTCCTAGCCAGAGGCAGAGACCCCCGGACTGCAAAGCCAAGGAGCGGTTCTGCAACTGGCAGGCTGGCAGGTGGGGAAGGCTCTTTCCACCTCTACCCACGCACGTTCCCCTCATTACCATCGAGGGCAAAGAGACCACAGGGTGCCCAGGTGTGTGGGGAGCAATGCAGCACAGGTGGGCTGCAGTCCTGCCGGCGTCTCCAGGGCTGGTGAAGACCACCACGCCAGTGGAACCCCTCTTTGTCTGTCCCATGCGTTTGAGAGGCCCTTGCAATATAAAGAGACCACTGAGAAGCAAGGTGACGATCCTTGGTTTGACAGGTAGGCTGCTGGCAGTAAGCTCTAATCGGAAGATCCAAGCACAACCTCCCCCTCCCCCAGCTCAGTGCAAAGTCCCATGGCTGAGTTGTATCTTTAGTTCCTGAAAACTTTTTTCTTTTCTCCCAAGAATTGAGCTCAGGGTCTGCACACTGAGCTATATTCCCTGCCTGTTCTTATTTATTTATTTATTTACTTATTTATTTTTCTGTTTGAGACAGGGTCTCACTCTGTAGTCTAGGCTGAGCTCAAACTTAAGGCAATCCTCCTGCTTCAGTCTCCCAAGTGCTGGTATTACAAATATGCACTACTATGCCTGTGTTTATTTCTGATTTTAAGATAGGGTCTTGCTAAGTCTATAAGTTGTCCAGGGTGGACTCAAACTTAAAATCCTCCTACTTCAGCCAGCCTTCCAGAGTGCTAAGCTTACAGGCCTGCACCACCTGGGGCTTCCCTTAATTGCTAAATGTAACAGATATCTTTCCCTCTCTAAATTATAAGTTAGACTTATAACCTGAATTGTCAGTGCTAGTTGGATAGAGGTTAAAATTAAGTCACAAGTGGATGAAGGAATGGTACAGCAGCTAAGGTGCTTGCCTTATAAGTGCAAGGCCCTGAGTTCGATTCCCCAGCACCACATAAAACTGGGTGTGGTGGTACAGGCCTGTAATCTCCACACTTGCAGGGCTGAGGCAGGAGGATTGCCATGAGTCCAAGGCCAACCTGGGCTGCATAGTGAATTCAGGACCAGACTGGGTTACAGGGCGAGACGTTGTCTCAAAAATAAATAAATAAAACCATGAGCTGGGTGCCCATGATGCACACCTGTCATCCCAATCATTCAGGACACTGAGGCAAGAGGATCCCAAGTTCAATACCAGCCATCACCTCAGGGGGCAAAAAAAAATTAAGACACAAGATCTGATCAAAATGACAGAAGTCAACATATGAGTTCCTAAGCAAGGATGAGCACCCGCAGTTTCTGGTAATCAACACGGAGTGTATTTTAGTTGTCTTCTGCCTTCGAACCCACCCACACCCACAGCAGCTCAGTCTGTGGACCCCAGAACTGGGTGTCACTGGGTGTATGTAAAACGCGTCTGAATCCCTTGCTCTATCTGCGCCATAGCTTGTGGGTTTGGGGGATGAAAACTCTGACTAGGAATCTTTCCTTAACGCTGATATTCTGAGGAGGACAGGCCACTTCTGGCTTCCTGTCCCCCTAAACACGGAGGCTTCTGGCAATATAACACTGCCAATATAAATTATGATGCGTGTATAATAAAGTACCATTAAATCGGATGCAAATCCAGAGTTTGTAACAATTTCGAAAGCAGCTGGATCAAAGTTTAAAAAAATAAAAAGTTTGATAAACAAATGCAAAACATAAATAAGGTTCTAGAGTACTGTTTATCCTGCTAGCCCTCAATAAACAGCAGGCATGCCAACGGCCAATCGCTCTTATCTGTGCAGCAGAGCGGATCTCCCTGTGACCTAGGACAGGAAACGTTACGGGTTAGCATCACCGTTGCCAGCATTTTAAAAATCACAAAACCCAGTTTCTTCGCCCGTCTCCTGTCCGGTCCTCTACCACTCACCAGCCCGAGCTGGCAGGAGTCCCCGTGTTGTTGGTGTTCCCCGTGTGTCTGCTAGGAAGCCTGTGATCTGCCTCTAGAAGCTCATGCCACGCAGGAAGAAGTGGTGGGCCTTGGCCTGCATGTCAGCATGCCATGTGCCCCGGTCATCTCTGCGCCTGCCATAAAGAAGCAGCCTTTCCCAGGGCACTGATCCAGGGGACCCAGCCAGCTCAGGAGCTTCCAAGTGCAGGTGGACAAGAAGACCCACTCATGTGGAAACCCTTCCAGCGTCACCTGCAATAGGTGAACCAAGGCTGCCTATTGGTGGCCAACTTGGTGATTTATACTATTATTATTATTATTATTATTATTATTATTATTTTGGTGGTACTGGGGATTGGACCCAGGGCCTTCACACTAAGGTTTATCTCCAACTCATTCTTGATTCTGAGACACAGACTCACTCAGTTGCTAAATTGCCTGGGCTGAGCTCAAATTTGGAATCCTCCTGTCTCAGCCTCGCCAGGCTGACTGTGATACACACTGTACCCCACCTCAGATTCTCTCCTGGGAGGAAGCGGCACATCAAACTCCGGTGAACAGCAATAATGTAGGTGGGGTGTGGGGCCTGCAGATGAGTCTAGGGCCTGTGGGGAGGTGGAAAGAGGCCATCGTGCTGTGAGCGGACCTCTGTCCCGGCCCGAGAGCCACAGACTGGAAGGCCCCAGTGTGGTGGGCAGGGGGCCAAACTGGAAATACCATGGGCAGCTCCTGCTTGAAAAGCTGGCCCTGCCAAGTAGGGAAGGCGGCCCTGACGGGTGACTGGAAGGTTCCGGCTGGGCGGGTCCCTAAGGGCACCTAGTCAGGAGCCACCGCCTGTGTCTCTGGGCACGTGGGGGCTGGAGCTGAGCCAGCAGACCCAGAGCCGCCAGCCTCCCTGGGGTGCCCTGTCCTGGCACTACCTCGTAGACCTTGGGCCTCAGGCCCCAGAGGAAGTGGAGTCCCTCTGAGTGGTGTGCTGACCTTGGGCAGGGATCTGGGCCCCACCCGCAGGCCACAAGACGGTTCCTGACCCACTCCTAGTTCTGGAGGTGTTCAGGAGGGAGCTCTGAGGCTGCTACTCAAGGGGATCCAGGGTGACCTTCCCCATGGGCATTCAACATCCCGTAGCACACCAGGACCCCAACAGAGCCCACTGGGTGAAGAAAAGCCTCTGCGGGAGGCCCCCACGGCTCACAGGGGCCCCTCTGCTGTTTCCTGGGGAAAGACACATCCGTGGGGCAGGGAAGCCCAGGCTACTGGTGAACGCCTTTATCTTCCTCCCTTTACCAACTCTACTGTACTTCCCCTGGGGCTTAAAACATGGCCACCAAGACCCACCCAGGGGAGCAGGCCTAACCCCAGCAATCTGGGAGGCCCAGGCAAGAGGAACACAAGTTCACGCCCAGCCAAGACAACTTAGTGACAGCCAGAGGTTGTCTCAAAAGCAAAAATTAAAAATGAACGGGTGACGTAGCTCAGTGTGAAGGCCCTTGGCTCAATCCCCAGTACCACCAGAAAAGAGGAAAAAAAAAAAAAAAAAAAAAAAAGCTATGAACACCAAGATTAAGGCTTGTCACCTCCCTCGGCTGCACAATGTGACCCTTCTGCAGGCACACACCACCCACTCACTCAGGCCAACCCTCACCCCTGCCCTCACCTCGCAGCACTGACCCTAAAGCGGGCAAACCAGGGCATTTACTTGGGACAATCCTTGGAGACCTGCTGTTGCTGGAGTCTGGCCCCCTCCACCTTCAAAAGAGCCCTGCCAGTTTGCACGTGGCCGCAGGAACTCCCCCTGCCAGGCCTTGAACCCAGGGACCGCCACCTGGCAACCTTGAAGGGAAGAGCAGATGGGGTGTTTTCGAGAGCCACTCACTGTGGGCGAGGCCTCCAGCCCGCAGCCACGCGGCCAACCTTCCCGTGGCGCCAGGGGAGTGCAGAGGCTGCAGGACAGCATGACAGGCGTGTCAAGGAGGCGAGCCCACTCTGCTTCTTGCAAACATTATTTCTCCAGTCAGTCTGAAGTTATTTCGTGGGCTATACACCCGGCATCACTTCCCTTAAACCAAAAGAGCCCTCCCACAGCTCAAAGAGCAACACACACACCTGGGGACTGAGCTGTGTGGGCCTTCACACGGAGCTACATCTCAGTGTGATTTTTGAGACAAAGTCTCACTAAATTGCTACACTGCTCAGGCTGTGCTTGAATTTGCAATCCTTTGTGCCTCAGCGTCCCACACTACCGTGATTATAAACTTGTGCTGCTGGGCTAGGCTTCACAAAACAACTTAAAAAGAAAGTCTTTGTACTTATACGTGTATTTTAACCATAGTATATATTTTATTATAGCCCAAAACAGTTGCTTCTCACGCAAAATAAAATGGACAAAAAACCCCCATGGGCCACAGGTCGGACACATGTGATTCGGGCTATGTTCATAGAATTGGAAACTGAGGCTCAAGGAGATTCCTTGCTGGGGGTCACCTGGCAGGATGGGGTCTCACTGCTGGTTGTATCTGAGAAGAGACCCCTAAGCTCTGTGCCCACCTCCCCAGGAACTGAGACAAATAATCCTAGTGCCTCTGGACAACATGAAATTTTTTTGCAAAACGATCTGTTTGTTTGTTCTTGTGGGTAGCAGGGAGCAAGCAAGGCCTTCCTCACGTGGCTGTCGGAACAGCTCCCCGCCTGGGCCTGGGAAGGCCCACCCCGGCTGGCCGGCACCACCGCCAACTCGCGGGCGAAGGATGTGCGTTGCAAAAATGGGGCAAAGTTTCCTATCCTGAAGATAACATTGTGAGACACAGGAAGTCTACGAGCAGAGCCCGTGGTTCCAGAAGGGCTCTGCACACCCCTTCGCGGCCACTGCAAACCCCACTGTACAGGGTTTTCTGGGGATTCCGGCACTGTGGGTCTGAGCTGCGGGGGTGGGGGTGGGGGCAGTATGGGGACATTGCTGGGATGGCAGTAGCCACCATCCAGTAGGAGTCCAGAGAAGGGTTTTCCGGGCCCCTGAGCTCACTGGGCCTCCTCCTCAGCCCCAGTGCAGAAGGGTTAAAGGAACCCAATGTCTCTCCTACTGCGGCCGGTGTCCTGATTCCCAGGCCCCACCCCTGGAGATTCTGATTCATGGGGCCTGGGTGGAGCCCAAGAGTCTATGTTTTTAACAAGATTTAGGAGGCCCCTTTACTGGCTCTGACAGGTCACGATCACACGAGGGGAGAGTCCAAAAACTGGCACAGGGTGAGAGAGCTGGTGTCCCAGAGAGGAATGACAGGGTCAGGACGGAGATCAAATCAAATCCACTTCCTAGCATTAGGCGGATGTGGGCATCCCAGCACCAGGCCTGGGCCATGGGCCGGGAGAGGAGACACTCTGGAGCCACAGAGGATGGGCCTGACTCACTGTGTCTGGGGGTATGCAAGGACAGGCCCCTCGGGACAGTGTATACCTTCTGTTGGGACTTGGAATCGAGGACCTCAGCTCAAATCCCAGCCTGGGCACTTGCTAGCTGTGTGTCTGGGGTGAACGGCTTTAGCCTCTCTGGGCCTTGGGTTCCTCATCAGTAAAGTGGGATTGAAAGCACCACAACGAATCACTGCCAGGGGACTAGATGAACAGGTGGCCCATCCCGTGAGCTCGTCTTGTGCCAGGCACACCAAGCTCTCACACCAAACTGAGCAGATGGATGTCATTAGCTGTCCCGTTTCATTAATGAGGTAAATTTACAGAGGAAGAAACTCAGGCTTCCTGAACCATCCAGAGTCACCAGGTTTACTGCTCCCTGCAGGAAAGCGCCTTATGGAGCTGCCTGTTTTCCCCACACCGCAGTCCCAGGCCGGTGTGCAAGGCGCCGCTGTCTACACACACCAGGACACCGAGACCCATCTCTACCCACAGGATGAGACCCCAGAAGAGTACACAAATGAGGAGCAGCAAGGCAGGAGGCAGACACTGAGTCCAGCAGGGGCAGAGGACAACTTCAGGGTGAGGGACTCAGTGCATGTGAGGAGAGGAGGGGAACAGTGTCCAGGTGTGGTCTCGGGCCCTCTGGATCTTCCAGGTGCCAGCAACTATGTGTAGACTAATAGTAGAAAATGGAGTGTTTTTTTTTTTTTCTTTTCTTTTTGTGGTACTGGGTATTTAGTCCAGGCCCTTCACATTGAGCTATTTTTTTTTTAAATTAGTATTTCTGATTTCGAGATGTGGCCTCGCTAAATTGCCTAGGCTGGTCTCAAACTGTGTGATTCCCCCTGCCTCAGCCTCCCAGAGCGCTGGGTGGGGTAACAGGTCTGTACCACCGGCCCTGGCTGACACGGAGACTGCGCAGGTGCAAAGTCTAGTCTACCATTGTACGCGGCACCTAACACTGGCGGTGGACTCTCTTCTCAGGCCTTGTCAGGCCAGTTAGAGGTAAGAGGAGTCAGTGAGACATGGTGCAGCTCAGTGGGACCAGTGTGTAGGAACACTGTCTGTCTGTTGAGTTCACTGTAGTAGTCATAATTTTTTGTCTTTGTACTAGATTTGTCAACTATAATACAAAATAAAAAAGGACTGAGGATGTAGCTCTGTGTGAAAGCCCTGACTCAGTCTTCAGTAAAAAGCAACCCAAAAGCTTGTGTGTTAGGCAGGCACTAATGCCCCTCCACCACATCCAGCCCCAATTCCTCCTCCTACTCGTGTCCATCTTTGGTTTAGATATTTAAAGCTATGTTGTCAGGCATGCGGTCTTGATTATTATGTCTAATTGGTCCTTACAGCTTCTATTTATGTATAGGGTCAGCAGAGGCCAAATTTGTCCTGCCACTTGTTTTTATAAAGTTTTATTGGAACACAGCTGTGGTCATTTTGTAACATATTGGTCTCATGCTACAGTGGCAGAATTAGAAGTTGCAACAGATATTATGGCCTATAGAGAGACTAGAATCTTTTAGTCTGACCCTTGACAGGAAAAGCGTGCCCGACCTATGTAAAATGTGTCTGTTCCTGTGATTTTGCCAGGAATCACACAACCTGGTTCCTGCTGCCGCCCTGGCCTCCCTCTTCGGTGGCACCGACTGGTGAGTGTCCCTTATCTGAAATGCTCAGTACCAGAAAAGCCTCAGATTGGGAATCTTTACACACACATCACAAAATATCTTAGAGACGGATCTCAAGTCTAAACACAAGACTCATTTGTGTTTCATAACACAGCCCGAGGGGAATTTTATACAGTATTTTTGGTGTGCCTGTGTTTTGACCATGACCCATCACACGAGGTCAGGGCTGAAATTTCTCACTGTGACTTCACGTCAGCCAGGGTTTCTAAGAGCATTTTGATTTCACGATTTTCGGATCAGCAGCTCAATCTGCACCCCCTTTTCCTCACTCCTTTGGTCTCAGCCTTCCTGTGTCACCTGGTTACTTAGGTGTGTTCCTTCTTGGCTGGCGCGCAATAAAAAACACAACCCCAGAGCTTTTATCTCCCAATAGATTATTCTAATACATTCAGAGCTATCACAGCTACTGTTTGGACTCGCCAAACGGTTGTGTGTTTTGTTGTTTATTTGCTTTGATACTAAGGACTGAACCCAAGGTTTTTGCACTGAGCTACACCGTCACCAGTCCTTTTTAAATTTTGAGACAGGGTTTACTAAGTCGCTAAGTTGCCCAGG
Organism: Ctenodactylus gundi; assembly: GCA_004027205.1. NCBI lineage: Eukaryota > Metazoa > Chordata > Mammalia > Rodentia > Ctenodactylidae > Ctenodactylus > Ctenodactylus gundi. Next base: position 367,878 of record PVKB01000084.1, on the reverse strand, counting down.
CTAAGCTCGAACTGGCGATCCTCCTGCCTCAGCCTCTGTGACAGCACTGTGCCACCAGGCAGGGCTGTTCCTGCTGTGCCCTGGAGCGCCCTGAGACCCAGGGCCAACTCCTTCAGAGACGTGTCGGGGATGCATACTACACTCTCCCGCTCTGAGCTCCGGCCTGGGGTCAGCACAGTGGATCCTGAGGGGTTTAGAGCTTCTGTTCTTTTGAGACAGGGTCTCACTCTGTAGCCCAGGCTGGTTCTGAACTCACTATGGAGCCCAGGCTGGCCTTGGACTCACAGTAATCCTCCTGCCTCAGCCTCCCAAGGGCTGGGATTAGAGGCATGCGTCACCATGCTTGGTTTTGTGTGGTGCTGGGAATTGAACTCAGGATACCTGCAACACTTCAGGCATCTCACAGCAGCCCTTCCAGGCGATCCTTATGCCAGAGCAGCACAGAGAGATGGGTGCTACTGCCCACACGGCACGGATGGGAAACTGAGGCTCAGAGAGCCCCTGTGCCCAGGACATAGACACTGGTCAGCAGCAGAAGTCCCCACCCCAAGTTGGGCCTCTCGGGCAGGATTTTTCAGGGCACCACAGCTGCCCCTCCAGCAGATAGGAGACAGACACCCTGAAGTAGAGGTCGGCCCCAAGCTCCCTGCAGGGGAGGAAGAGGAGAAACAGCCCTGAGGCCCTAACGAAGCACTGCCCAAGCTTCCCCACTGTGGCCCTCACCTCCTCACCCAGCTCCCTGCTGCCTCAAATCACTCTGCTCCTAGTTTACTGTGTGATATCAGGCAAGTAACCTAGCCACTCAGGGTTCAATTTCCTGAGACCAAAAGGACCAGACTGTAATAAACCCTGGCGCCCCTTCCGGCCTCCTCAGTCCAGGTCTACCAGTCGCTGAGGTCTCGCCCTGTGGAAGGGACCCTCCCCACCGTGGGTGCGTGGGAGGGCGGGAGGTGCGCGGCTGTGGAGAACAAGTATTTCCAAGGGACAGAAGTAAACAGCGCCGTTGGCATGGCGAAGCCGGCGGAGCTGCTGAACCAGAATCCTGAAACCGTTAAAAATAGGAAAAGAAACGGTACCGTTCACATATTTTGCAAAGCTAAGTTGAATCAACATCTGCAAAAAATATCCCCGTTAAACGGAATAGCAGGATTTCATTAAGTAAATTGCAAGTTGGCAAAAATTCTGAAAGAAAGGGGAAAAGCCACGGGCTGGCCTGTAATTTAAACCTTATTTTAACTGTGACAGCATGACTGCAAAGGGTTCCTTTTCCAAATGAAGGGAAAAAAATAAAACCGAAAAAAATTTTTTTTTATAAAAGGGCCCCCTGCACTCCCAGTGCCCCTCCCTGGCTCCCCGGGACCCACAGTATTTTCAGTAATTATAATGTTACCTAGTTTTCCCACGGACCCAACAAATGAGGGAGGTGTGGAGCAGGGGGAGGAAAAAGTGAACACACAAAGTCACCATTGTCACCTCTAATTAGGCTTTTTTCCTCTACCAAAATGGCTTGAAGCAGAGAACTCTGGGAATCCTTTCCTTCCTGTGCAGGGCCTTTGGGTCCAGCCTCACGGTGGGTCCCATGGCGGGGCGCCCATGGGGAGGGAGGGCCCAGCTTGAGGCGGGGGGTGGGATGGCAGGACCTGCCTGCACCTTCTGCCCCTTGCTCTCCCCCAGGCTCAGTTTCTCATCTCTAAATTGGGGCAACAGCTGGGGGCCTGGTGGTAGGTTCAGGCCTGTAATCCCACACTCCGGGAGGCTGAGGCAGGAGAATCTCAGCTCAAGCCCAGCCGGGACAACCGGGACAACTTAGTGACTTAGTAAGAAAGACCCTGTTCTCAAGATCAAAAAATTTTTAAAAATGGGATGGGGATATAGCTCAGTATGAAGGCCTGAGATTCAAATCCCCAGTACCACAAAAATAAAATATATACAGTGACACAACAAGAGTAGCTGATGTCCCCAAGCATGGGGGAGGGTGGCATGAGGTGACGGCAGAGCAGGAGGGAGGTGAACAGGAAGCATCTTGTAAGCCAGTGTGACAGAGCTTGGGGATGTCAGCCACGGTGCCTCCCCAGAGCCCAGGCAGGACTGCCTTGGCAGGAAGTGGTCGGCTGCAGACGGGACGAGGTGTTCAGCATGTAGAACCTGGCCCTCCATCCTCACTCAGCACCCTGGACTCCCGAGAGCCCCAGAACCCCAGATCCTGGGATGTGCACCCATCCGCAGTATGGCACAAGAGGACAGTCCCTATCACCCAAGTGACTTCGGAGGAAAAGAACATCTACTTGGCTCTTTATCTCTGGTGCTGGGGATTGAACAGAGAGGGCCTTTGCACATGCTGAGTCTGGATTTGCCCCTGGGCTACCCTCCTCCCAGCCCTGCTGGGTTCTTCCAGTTCGTCTTCAAGATGAGACATGGCCTCCCTTCCCTCTTGTGGATGATCTAGCTGTAAATCTCAGTATCTAAAATACACCACACACAGTCAGCCTGTACCCCTGCTCTGCGGCACTGCCTGAGATCTGAATGCCAGCAGCCCAAGATCTTCCTCTCTTCTGGTCCCAGTGGAGAAACCAAGGCCAGGAAGTAGAGAGGGACCTGGTCCCTGCCCTGGGGTGGGAAGTGTGGCCTCGTGCAACACTAATGGAGCAGTGAGACCATCGGGACCAGCCTGGCAACTTCCTGTGAGCAAGCGGAATTTCCGCTGGATCCCCAGCTGTGGGATTCTTCCACGTGGTGGTGAGCCCCTGTGCTGGGCTATATGACCCACCCTCGGCACCCTTACACAACCTCCCAAGAGTAGGGTCACCAGTGGAACCCCAGAACAGCTGCTCTCTGTACACAACTGATCCACCACTAGAACAAGACGAAGGGGAGGGGGGATGCATGAGTTTGCAGTAACTTACAGGCCCAGAGATGGAAAGGCACTTGCCCAAGGTCACACAGCAAATGAACCGCAGAAGAAGAATTGAAGGAACCTGGTTTTCAACGCCAGCTGTACCTCAATGAAGTAAGATACGCTGTGCTTGCACCCCAGAGCCTCACCTCACCCACCTGCACTGTTATATTACAGGAGAAACTTTCAGCTCCTATACCGTCTCCACGAACTGGCACAGGCCTCTTCTCCCAACCTCGGTGGCCCCACCTTTAAAGGGGCCCACCCTCAGGATGGCTACACAGATGATGGACAACACTAGATACAATGCCCAGCTGTGCTGCACAGCCAGTCAGTGCTTGCTTTTCCAGACCCATCACAGCCCAGCACAGAGGCCCTCGGACATCACTACACACGAGGCACCCGAGGACCGCGCAGCCCCACCGTTGGGAGCGTCAACGCTCAGGAACAGACCACACAGAATGAGGGCTACCAAATACTCTGATGGTGCTTCAGCAAAGCAGTGTGGGTAAGCTGTGTGACCACAAGCAGGGAGAACACAGTCAGGGAGGGCTGCCTGGGCGAGGCGACTGTGGCAGCAGGCCCTGGCCCCTATCCCCCAGCAAAGATTTGACTTGACGAAAGGCAAGTTCACCCTGACCACCCCCATACCCACCTTCGGCTCAGGCAGAGCACAAGCCAGAGGTCAGCCTGCTAGGCAGAGTGGCACGGGCCCACAGAGTCCAGACTACACTCTAGAGCCAGGCTGCTTGCTGAGAGGGGACAGGAAGTGCCTCTTGTCTCTAGGAGGACCTGAGGTGCCCATTCTTGGTGCCTATCTGTGTCACCAATGTGTCCTAAGACAGGACTTTGAAGAACAGAGGAGCCATGGCCACCTATCTACCTCTCACTTGTGATACCTGCACTTCTCGGCCCCTAAGCACGCTACCCATGACTTCTTGGGACTAAGGCTGGTCAGTGCAGGAGGAGGGGTGAGGGCGTGGCCCTGCTGGGGTGCCCTGGCCAGGCAGCAGAGAGAGGGATCCCCCAGCAAGAGTCTGTTCCCACAACCCCCAAGAAGCAACAAGCACTGCAGGACTGCAGACACGGTTTGGAAAGTTTCCTCTTCAACTTCAATGGGGTGAGGAGGTCTGAGCCGTGCCAGGTGGGAGCAAGTCCCGGATCCCTTTAACCACGATGCCATGGCAGAGGGCCAGAGAGGCACAATGGTGACTCCAAGCCAGGGCCAGCAGGAGTGCCCGTCCCCAGGCAGCGTGATGCTGAGCCTTGGTTTCCCTGTCTGTGGCAGGACCTCTTGAGCCAAACCCCACCCGACAGACATCTCAGGTTCATGACACAGGACCCTTACAAAAGGTCACCAAGGAGAACAGGCAAGCCACGGCAGGGTGGGCACTCCTGGCCATGCCCAAGGCCACTCACAGAAGCCTAGCAGGAGGAGGTAGAAGTGGAGGACCAGGACAGCAGGGATGAGGGTCAGGGGAACAGAGGAGCCACTCATGCTCCCTGGGGACAGCCTGACTCACACAAGGGCCATAGAAGCAGCCTGCTGGGATGACACCAGGACAGACAGGGACAGTCCCCAGGCACCCCTCAGCCTTCCCCACATCCTGGGTCCTAAAAGGGCCAGAGAAGTCTTACGAGGCCTCAGGGGCCTCTGTGGGTGACACGGGGGAAGCTGTGGCGAAGTGGAAAGGATCAAGGGACTTGAGACCCTGCGCAGGCCATCTCCACTCTGTGGGGCCCTCTGAGTTCATACGCACCACAGCAATAAGTAGGCCACCTTCCAGGTGTCTGTCACAAGAATTTAACAGACAGCATCTCGAGGCACACAGCATATGACGTGTACATGGTAAATGCCACTTTGTCCCCAGCACCTGCCTCTCTCTGAGAGCTGCTCCCTGCCCTCTGTGGCTGCACATCCCCAGGGAAGCCTGAGGCATCCACCCAGGTAATGCCCGCTGCAGCCTATGGCCACCTGCTCCGGCCCTCAGGGCAGATGTCTGCTCCTACCAACTGTGAGCATTGGGGAAGAGAGAGCCACCTGCCTGAGTATGCCACAGCCCTCATCAGGTACCACAGCAGGCCAGGCTTAGCCACAGCAACACCAGCTAGGCAGGCCTCCTCAGGGTCCACGTGCCTAGCCCCCACCTGGCCTTCCTGACCTCCTGGAGAAAGGGGGCTGTCCTGGGAATCCCAAGCTTCCGAGGGTCCAGTTTCTCCAGCTGGAAAACAGCCCCTGGACCCCCCTCCCTGGCTTTCCTGAGGGGCACGCAAAGGCTGGGCTGCTGCTGCCGCCCTGCTCTACAGAACGCTTGCAGCTGAAACCTCTAACAAAGCACATCTCCATCACAGCTTCTTGGAAGCGGATGGGGCAACGCGCACAGTCCATCCAGGGCCCTACTTGGGCTTCAGCCCAGAGTTGGTTGTGATAGGACCAGGGAAGTCACTGGTACCTTTGGGGCCATTTCTTCTTCTCAACAAAATCAAAGGTCTAGATTGGCCCATGACCAAAGTCCCACTGGTCTTGTGACCCGCATCATGCCCAGCACCTTGCAGGTGCCAGGGAAGTGAAGCGCCAACCAAGCACTTGACCTGGATCTATGACCTTAGCCTGGCGTATCGGGGAAGGCAGTGTAGGTGGCCTCACTTTCCTGCAGCAGGTGAGGGAGCGGTCCCACGCAGGCCTGGAAGGTAACGCCACCCTCACAGCAAAGGGAGAGTGAAGGTGCATCTGTGATGACCTCTCTGTGCAAGTACCAGGCACCAAGCTGGGGCATCCATCCTTCCAGGGTCACAGTCAGCCTGTACTGGGTGGAGCAGCTTTCCTGAACCAGGGAAGGTCTGCATCTGATTCTGGAGTCAGAACCCAAAAAGCCTCCAGACGGAGACCTCCATGCAGAGCTGAGATGGCCACTGCCATTCTCCCTGAGCGCCCAGTGGGAGGCAACACCTTGTGCAGCGTGTACACTGAGTACCAAGCACTGGACCTGTTTCCATACTCGCTCCACCTAGGGCAGGAGCTCCCTGGCTCCATCGGCCTAGGCACAGGCCTGAAGTCCCAGCACTGTGAGGGGCTGAGGCAGGAGAACTGTAAATTTGTGTCCAGCCTGAGAAACTTAGCAAGATTCTGCCTCAAAATCAAAACTAAAAATGGGCTGGCGATATAGCTCAGTGTGAAGACCCTAGGCTTGATCCCCACTCCCACAAAAGAAAAAAGAACAGATTGTGGTTACAGGCCAGTGGTGGGCCCCCCGGCTCTCCCTTGAACCTGGCACCAGGAAGGAACTGAGCCCAGACCCCCAGGTGCTCGCTCGGCTTAGCCCTGGCTGACTCTGCCAGTGGTCAAAGATTCTAGCTGTGTCTGAGGCCCTGCCCCAAGCTCTGGGAGGTTCTGGGAATGGATGTCCGGGGCATACTAATAAGTGCTGAGCCATCAGTGGAACAAGGAGGTGAGGTCTGGACTGTCCCCCAGAGTCCTCAAAGGGACTCTCATCTCTTGTCACCACAGAAGAAACTGGCTCTATGGTTCTTCTAGAATGGTCTCTTCCCTTCCCTGTGTCCACCTGCTTTCTGTTTCTTGCTATTCCTGGTAACATCCAAACTTAAGATGCCCTCCCCACCAACAAATCCCACATGGCCACACCCAAGTTCTTCCAGAGAGAGGAAGGACAGTGGGATAGGGCAGGTTCTTATCTGCTTGGTGCCCTGACACTGGGATCGGCTGAGCTCCCCAGAGTGCCCATAAATGGAGCAAAATGTGGTTAGGATGAGTCATTCTGTGAGTATGCCCTGGCCACATGGAATGTCCCCATCTTCAGAGCATACAGAGCACACTCGAGTGTCCTTGCCCTTGAGGCACCCCCAATTCAGCTAGGAGATCAGACAGGAGGAAGTCAGCGAAGATACCCATGGGAAGAGGCACTTGGTTCCACCAGGTCATTCCCAAGTGTTCTGATCTGCCAGATGACTGGCCCAAGGTGACACGGTTTGGCTGTTGGCAAAAACAGATTTCAGACTCCTCCAAGTGGGTCCGTGTCCCCTGAGGCAGCTCGGTGCCCGGGACACAACAGGTAACCAGTAGAGCTGACCAGCTGACCTTGGTGGAAAGTGAGCAGCATGCGGGGACCTGTGCGCTCCATGTGTACACATTAACCTTGAAGGCCAGGGTGGCCACGGCTGGTCACTGCATGAGGACACATGCTCCCCTCACTCCTTACAGAGCCAAAGCCCAGCTGTCAGCAGGTCCTCCCACCCCGCCAACCCAGCCACTCCGCACAACTGTCCCCACAGCTGGAATTCTGGCTCAGGGAAGAGGATTCCCCATGAGGCCAGCTTTGCCAGGTCCCAGGACCCAAGTGGATCCAACCAAGCCCCCCAGCCAGGCCCTGAGGATCTGGGTGGCAACCCATGGAATCAGCCTGGGCACCAGGCCACAGACTGTGGCAACATTAGAAACTAAGTCTCAAACTGGGCTCAGTGGCACAGGCCTATAATCCCAGCACTGTGGGAGGCTGGGGCAGGAGTTGCAAGTTGGAGCCCAGTCTGGTCCACTCAGTGACTTACAGTCTCAAAATCCAATGTTAGAAAAAATGGGCTGAAGATGAAGCATGAAGTTCAGTGTGGACGCCCTGAGCGCAATCCTTAGTATCATAAGAAAGAGGGAGAGAACGGAAGAAAGGAAGAAAGAGAGAGAGAGAGAGAGAGAGAGAGAGAGACAGAGAGAGAGACAGAGAGAGAGACAGAGAGAGAGAAGAAAACGGAGTCACAGAGAACTGACGACCCCACAGCCCACGCCGTGTCCAGGCACAGCAAGCCTCTTGCAAAGCCGGCTCACCCAAGCTTCTCTGCAGCTTTACAAGGCAACTCCCGGGAAGCCTCCTTTCCCCCATAATCCTGGGCAAAAAACAAACTGCAGAGCAGCAGGGGAAGCTGGAAGGGGGTGGGGAGAGGGATGTGAGGCCAGCCCCCTCCCCTGCAAGAGCCCCACCATCTAGTGAAGCGGGGAAGGGAGTCAGGTGGCCCTTCTGACGCTGGGGTCTGAGAGATGAAAGTATGCAATTCAATTAAATGTTGAAACAGTGTTTTCTCATACTAAATCACTGAAACGTTCGTGCATTCCTTGAATTTCTCAGGGCACTGTTCATTTTTATTTATTGTTGTAACCCAATGCCCTGAGCAGCGTGAATGGTGCTATTCGAAGGAGACTTGTTTTGCAAAGGGGAAAGTTGTCCCAGGTCTCTTAAAAGGTTCATTATGCACACGGTAACGCAGCTCTGGTCATCATCCCGGCTCTATGGGCAGGCCTTACTTTCCAGTGAGCATTATATTTTCCACCATTCTGTAAACAGCGCCTCCACACAAACTCTTTTAAGATTCAATTCCTCTCTGGGTTTTTTCCCCCTTAACCACTCTTCTCTCTGGGCCTACTCCTTATAAAAGAAAAGAGAGAGAGAGAGAAATCACCAAGCACACATATTTTTTCAATTAAGCCATGCTCGGTGCCAAAATATATGGATTCCACTAATAGCCATAAGTAATCTTAAGGTCTTTTCCCCAAATATTTTGATTATTTTACAAATCCCCCAAGGAATGTGCTCTTAGGGTGATTTATGGTACCCAGGGAACCTCATGACTGAGGGGAGGGGGGGCTACAACGGGACAAGTTAGGATGTGGGGTGCCCATGTGTACCCCAACCACTGCCTCGCCCGGCGGGGGAGGGGCCAGAGGGCTCTCAAGAAAGACTTCAGGCCACCCCTGCATGGGTGAGCTCCAGCGGTTCCCACAGGGGACAGATGGATGTAATCAGTGTCCAAGGGCAGTGGCTGGAGCAGCAGTGACCACCACAGAGAAACCCCTCGTGCTCCAAAATCCCTCGCATTTGTGCCTTTTAAGTTGAAATCTTTTGCTTAACCTCTGTCCAATTTATACTTCTCATTTTTCAACCCCCCCTACCCAATATGGGGGCTAAACCCAGGGACAACTCACTGAGCTACATCCCCAACCCATTCATTTTTTATACACCTCTCTCTCTCTCTCTCTCTCTCTCTCTCTCTCTGTGTGTGTGTGTGTGTGTGTGTGTGTGTGTGTGTAAAGTCTTTTAATATTCAGTTCCTCTCTGGGGATGAATGGATAAATAGATAGATAGATATAGATTTTTTAAAAAATAAGTTTTGCTAAGTTGCCCAGGCTGGCCTTGAACTCATGATTCTCCTGCCTCAGCTTCCCAGAGTGCTGGAATTACAGGCGGACACTGCCATACCCGGCTGTTTTTCAGCTCTTAATGAGTAGATGCAACTAAGGGAGGAGTCATGTAGTCAGTGTCAGGAAAATGGCCTTTCCTGTGAATAAACTTCAGGAAAAGAATGGCCACCCTGGCAGATGGATGAGGCGGTACCAGTGGCTGAGAAGCACTGCCAACAGCACCTCCTGGACTCCCCGGAAGGGGAGCCCAGCAGGAAGACAGACCACTTGTCCTGGGCTTGTTAGCAGGTAGCAAGAAGCTGTCGCAGAGAAGGGAAGGCAGGTGTGGTGAAAAGGCTGGCCCAAGGTGACCAGGGGCCATGTCTGCCCACACCTCATGGACCTGGCCCTTCACCCTGGGCAAACACACAACCGCTGGTGAAGACGCTTTCTCCCCACTTGCCAAGTGGGGATCCTTATCCTAGATCCTCTCAGGGAAGGTCAGTGGGATCAATCAGATGAACTGGATTACTCATTGTAAAATGAGTACCAGCCGGCAGGAATGTCGTGTGCTCGTGCTGTTATTCCAACAACTGACACAATGAAAGCCCAAATGCACAAAACCTGGACAGCAGCTTACGCACCCCCTTCCCTCACTCAGACTTACAACACGACACTAGCCTTTCCCCTGGGGCAGATGCCCCACAGCCCTAGGTCACATCCCAACGCTGGGGAATTCGGTTCTTCAAGCTCCACCGTGACCTAAGCATTCCGGGAGTCCACACTCAGAGGATGAGCAACATTCCCTGGAGCCATCCATGTGAACAGAGACCACCCAGCATCACCTCTGTCAGCTACTGTCAAACCCAACTTTGCTCTGGGAGGCACAGACAGGAGGATCAGAAGTTCAAGCCCAACCTGGCCATCTTAGCAAAAATCCTGTCTCGAGATCAAAAATAAAAATGGTCTGGGGATGTAGCTCAATGGGATGACCCTAGGTTCAGGCTGATCCTCAGCACCACATAAAAAACACAAGTGACCTCCATGGAGTAGCGGAATGATTACATCCACCAAGAGCACAAAATCAGCCGGAACCAGAAGTGACCAGGACTCCATGTGACAAAATCCAAGCTACAGAACCCTAGGTGGTCACCAGCTCAGCCTCCCACATGCAAGTGGTGCCCCAAAATGACACTTCCCCTGAATGAGCAAGTGTGCACAAAGCCTGCCGCTCGCCACCTTTGTCCCCTCAGCCGACACCTGGACCGCCCACTGCAGCATAACCCAGGGAGGAGCTCAGAGTCTCCGTGTGAGCCGGAACAAGAGGCTGGAGTCAGGGTCCTTGAGGAGATCAAACAATACCCTGGCTCACCAGGGAGGGGACCGTTAGCTTCCAGAGTGCGCTCAGGACCTGTCGCGGGGCTGGGGGGAGCTGGAAGGACAAGCACCAGCCTGCACACCTGCCCCTGCCTCAGGATACTCCAGCTGATTCAAGGGGAGCTCAGCCTCTTATCAGGACCCGCCAGCCCGGCACCAACACGCAGCCCGCTGGCTGCACCCTGTGCCTGCAGCAGGCCTTTGTCTCTGGCTCCAAGCTGGCTGCAGGAAGTGGGGCGCGAGGCAGGGCTGGGGTGTTCACAGGGCTATGGACAGACATCGAGGGCCTCTCCAACTGATGGCACAAGATCTTCGTCTAGAAACAGATCACAGACGGAAAGAACTTAGCATCTACCAGTGCGTTACTTATTCACTCTGTAGATGTGCAAACAGAGGCCCAGAAAGGGAATGGGGTTCGCCCTAGGGCACACAGCAAGCTGGAGGTAAAGGGGGCTGGAGGCAGCTTCCCCAGCCTGACTCTGGGTCCCAGGCCAAGCCACTAGGTTGCCATGCGTTCTAAGCAGACTGCAGTGCTCTTCTAGAGCTCAGTGTCCCCATCAACAAAACAGATTCAATTGCACTCAGATCTCAAAGATACAGTGATGCCTGAGATGGGAAAAGGATCTACCAAAATAAAACACCCTCGTGGCTCTTGGCCCAGGGCAAGGGCAGCTCAGGAGTGGCGAGGAGATGGGGCCACGGAGAGCGCTCTGACAGGCAGCATCTAGAGCCGAGGAGCAGGGGGTGTGCCAACCTGGGGCTGCCACAGGCGGTGTGGGGCTGGGAGGAAGGAGAGGGCAGGGCCTGGAGGCCTGGATTTTAATAGCAGGATGTTTTGCCGGGACCAAATAAACAGTCCACAGCCTTATTCCAAACAGTGGGGCATATGCGAGAACTAGGTCATCTGACTGTCGTACTCCCGAGGTGGGGCAGGTGTCACCAGCCACCTTGGAGCAGGGCCAGGGCAGTGGTCCCCTGGGAGTCTGGAGTTTTGCCAAGGACCCTCCCTACCCTCATTCTAATCCCAGGCAACCAGATTTGTGGCCCAAGAACCCAAAGGGGTCCCCAAGAACAAAGACTAGTTCATTAAGAAAATTATAGCTCAGTAAGACAGAAAAAAAGGTAGACGAGGACATGACTCAGCTCCCAACACCCTGTCCAGAGCCTCCTGAAGCCTGTGACGGGGTCAGAGGTGCTGTGTGAGCGGCACGCTGGCTCATCCCAGGTCCCTCCTCCATTGCCCTTGGACGCCTTCATCCTACCAAGCTTCTGCTCAGTCAGCCAATGTTTGGGGGCACCAGGCTTGGGTGGCAGCACAGCCAGGAACATGCCTCAAACCCTATACCTGCGCTCTGATCCGCTTCCGTGGGCAGTGACAAATCGCCCTTGTTGTTCAAGAGATACTCCACACATCTAGCCTGCTGGCCAGGTGCTGGGGTTGGATGGGGACCTAGCGGAGCCGTCCTGAGGCCAGTCACCCTCTCCCCATAGGCAGGTGGAAGCTGCCTGAGGACTCCCCGGGCGCTGGCCCAAGGCGGGCCACAGAGCCCTGCTCAGAAGCCGGGAGGAGACTATTTACTAAATGCCTCCCTTCCTCTAGCAGGAAGTCGTTCCCAGAGCAGTGGTTTTATTTTTTGTATTTTTATTTTTTTCAACTTTCTGGGCTCGTGGTTTGGAAACAGCAGAGGCTTGTAAGTTATAGGATCAGGGCCCTATCCTCTGCGGTGCTGGGACAGAACCGGATGCGGCCTTTCCGGAGGGCACTTTGACCTCTAGTGTGCGCGGCCTCTGACCCCGCAGCCTCACTTCTAGGAATTTATCCTAAGGAACTAAGCGGTGTTGTGCACGGATGTATGCAGAGAGACTCTCCAAGAGACAATGCTCATGATCGTCCAAAAACAAAAAGAAACTGTAATACCCTGAAGGTCCAGCCGTGGGGGACTGAGACTTCTTAGGTAAGCATGCCACATCTCCGAGACAGCCCACAGGCAGCCACTAAAAATCACACAAGGCACGTGGTGAACTAAGAAAGCACCTCAGCACGGCTATGAGAAAAGAAAGGAGAGAAAACCTGCTGTCGTGTATTTTTTATAGCAATCTCTCCTCATCTGGCTTTATATATATATACATATATACACATATATACACACAGAGAGACATATACATATATGCACAAATATACACACACATATACATGTAATTTATCTCACATGTTTACTGTATTTCCCATTTTTTGCTAAGAAATAAGGTGACAATAAAAATAATATTCCAGCCAGGCATGATGACACATGCCTGCAATCCCGGCACCAAGAGAGACTGAAGCAGGAGGACCCCAAATTCAAGTCTCTGCTGGGGAACTTGAGAGAGACTGGGGATGTAGCCAGTGGCAGTGTCCCTGGATTCAACCTCCAGTACTGCAACAATAACAATAATAACAACAATATTTCAAATAAAAATGTAATTACTCGCCTTCACAGTGATGAGAGTTATGGGTAACATGCTTTTCCTTTATGCCTGTGGTGCTTTCTAAATGTTTTGCATAAATCACATATTACTTGGGGTGGCCCTTGTGGCCTGCTCCCTCACTAACTGCCCATATCCCGAGGACATAAATGACCAGTGATTGCTGGGAAGGCGGTTCCCTTACAGGGCTTGGGGGCAGCATTTCAGCTACATTCACAAAAGCCCCTCTGGGTACCTACCCATAGATGCAGAAAGTGACTCCAAGCCTGCCCAGAGGCTGCCTGCAGCCTGTCCAACTCTGAACACCTGCTACCTCAAGAGAACCCAGTACAAATCAGTCCCATGGGATTGGTTGGGGCAGGGGGTCTTGGGAGAAAACTATGCCCTCAAATTGTACCCCTCCTTGGCCCTAACCTGGGAATTCTGATGGGGCAGACACAGAAAAAAAAAAAGGGGTCCTGGGAATCTGCATTGAGTATATATTCTTCCAGGGAAGATGGTCCTAAGTCAGGGTTAGAAACTGAGCAGAACTCAAGTTTCCACATAATATCTATTTTCTTCCCTTTTTATTCCATTGCTTGCGGACCTACATGCCCAGCATTCCCATTTTCAAAAAATTTTACTTTGAGTAAGGTCTTGCTAATTTGCTCTGGGTGCACTCAGGCTTGAAATCCTCTTGCCTCAGCCTCCTGCGGAGCTGAGGTTACAGGTATGTGCCACCATGCCCTGCTCCATATAATGTTCAGTCTGCATGTTGCAGGTCCTCCTCTCCAGACCCCTCCTTCTCATTTTGCAGATGGGGAAACCGAGGCTCAGAGCGTGGAAAGGCCCCAAAGCCCTTGCAGGACTTCATAACTAAGAGCCAGGCCTGCTAGAGCCCCAAGGCAAAGCCTTTCATCAATCTGGTTCAAAGTGGCTGAGTGTCTGGACTGCTGTGGGGCACCAAAATCCCTGGTTGCGGAGGGGTCAGGGTCTCGGGAAGGGGGCACCTTTCCTTCCTGGCTGCCCAAGGATACAGCTTACTGAGCAAAGACGTCTGCCATCTCCCCACCTGGGCCTGAAGGAACCAAAAGCCAGAGGAGATGGGAGATTTTTTTTTTATTATTGTTATTTTTCAAATACGAATTATTTCCAGCCGGAAGGCAGAGGGATGAGGGCCACTGGAGGCCTCCGGCCGCAGCAGGCACCCGGCCAGCCTCGTAAACGTCTGGCAGCTGGAGGAGACTCGGCTCTTGCTGCCATTGAAACGAGCTGCTACTGCAAGTTTACTGGCTCTACAACTGATGTGCCCAGCGTGGTCCTGACTCTCCCAGGACATCTCCCAAGCCACCCCAAAGGGAACTGAAAGAGTCATGGGGTGTAGGCGGAACCGCAGGTGGCCTTGCCAGAGCGTGGGTGGAAGAGACGGGAACAAAGACAGTTCATTCACGCGCAGTTGAGTCAACTGTAGTTCAGGTCAACTATTGGCCCCTAGGTGGCTCTTCCTGTGCGTGAGAGGCGAGATGACGAGTCAGGAGTCCTGGCATGACACCCTTTCCCAGGCACCACCGGGCCCCGACCAGGACCCGGCACAGTACTCAGCACCAGGCACATAGCTGGCTCTGTGCGCGACAACCAGGCAGATGGGCCACTTTTATCACCCTCATTTTATGAGAGAGAAACCAGTCCTCAGAGACGTTAAGCAACTTGCCCAAGGTCACATAGCTAGTAAACAATAAGGCTTACTCTAAGCCAGGCCCCCGTGGCACGTATCTGTAATCACAGTACTCTGAGAGGCTGAGGCAGGAGAACCACAATCCAAGCCCAACTTAAATGATCTATCTAGTGTCTCCCAAAAGGAGGGCTGGGGATATATCTTAAATGGTAGAGCATCCTCGGATTTAAGCCTCAGAACTGCAAACAAGAAAATAAGAAAGGAAGAAGAGATACCAGGCCTGGCAAGAACCATGTCTACTCTGCCATTTAGGGAGCACGCATTAAGGCCCACAGGCGTGTTCTAAGAAATTCAAGAGAGGCGGAAGGACATCCACAGCCACCCCAAGCTGGGAGGACTGGAAGTCTTCCTGAAGAGCAGTGCAAGTCATGCTCAGGGCTGCAGCAGCCCCAAGGTGGGAACGGGTAACACCGCCATGTTGGGTGTCCCCACACCTCCGGGGGCCAGGGCAGGAAGGACACAGCACAGCTGAGGACAGTCAGGAGGGCACCGGCTGGCCCTGGTAGATCCCCCCCCACCTGGTGAGGGCTCTTGCAAATTTTGTGCACTAGAAGTCAGCCTAGTAAACCAATAGGCAGGCAGGCCAGGATAGAAGGAAGCCATCAGATATAATGTTTATGATGATTGTAATGACCCAGGAAAATATTGACATAGTGCTACGGAAAAAAGGTTGGGTGGGAAGCCATGTGCTTACTTTTTTTTTTTTTTAACTTTTTAACCTTAAGCTTTATTTTTGTGGTGCTGGGGATCAAACTCAGGGTTTCATGTACATGAAGCATTCCACCCCTGAGCGAGAGTATCCCTAGCCTCAAACTGTATTTTTTAAACAGAAAAAACTTCAATAGAATAAGTAAAATATTCTATTTATTTATTTATTTAGTGGTCCGCAGGATCTAACCCAGGGCCCTCACACTGAGCTACGTCCCCAGCCCATTTTTATTTTTGATTTTGAGATCAGATCTCACTAAGTTGCTAAGTTGTTCAGGGTGGGCTGGAATTTGGCAATCCTCTCGCCTCAGCCTCCCACAAAGACAGGATCACAAGACTACCACTGGGCCCACCTCAAAATATTCTATTAACAGTGGGTGCCTCTGCAGAGTTGGATTCTGGGAGTGTGCTCCCTGCATCTCTTAGCATTTTTCTATGCTTTCCAAAGTCTCCACAATGAGACATATGCTCCAGTGAAAACAAAAGGTCAGGGGGCTGGAGGAATGGCACAGTGGTTTAAGTGCTTGCCTAGTAATCGCAAAGACCTGAGTTCGATTCCCCAGTACCACATAATGCTAAGTGTGGGGGTGCACACGCCTGTAATCCAGCACTTGGGAAGTTGAGGCAGGATGATTGCCCTTGTGTCCAAGGCCAGCCTGTGCTACAGAGCAAGACTCTGTCCTAAAAAAATAAAAAATAAAACTCAGTGGCTTCTCCCACGGCAGCATCACTCACCAAGGGCCCCACAACCTGCACATGTACAGCCCTGAATGGGTCCCAACCTGCACATGTACAGCCCTGAATGGGTCCCACCTGAACCCCTCACCCTACCCCAGGCAGGGCCCTGCACCGGCAGGCAGAAGGCCAGGGTAAGGTATTCTCTTCAAGAGCCCCAGGAAGACGGACACTAAGGCCGGACTAAGCCCGAACTAAGGCCGAACTCTCACAGACAGCTCTAGCGTCTGCAAAGCTGCAGGGTGAAGTATCCGGGGTTCCATCTGCTCCATTTGCTGCCAAGTACAGGCCTTAGTTCCCCCAAAAGGGACACAGGGTCCAAGAAAGGCCCATGAACCTACCTCGTGGACTCTGAGGCCACATAAATATTCTTGGCTTCCCCAGCCACAATCCTGCTCCAGCCTAGCTGCCAAAGTGCCTACCCGCCCCACCTCACTGCCACCTACCAGCCCTCCATCTACACTAGTGCCCCAGCGGCCACCATCACCTCACCTCTGGAGGAGGTCTAAAGACAGAAGGCTTCCTGCACAGCATGGGGTGACTGACACGCCCCTGGAAGCCAACATGGGAGTCCGACATGGGGAAGTGTTTCTCACATGCCAGGGGAAGAGGGCAGCAAGGAACGGCCACTTTCTGGGACAGTGTGGAGGGCACACAGGGGGCAGCCTGGCAGGGAAACAGGTGGCATTCCTCTGTATCCAAACCACCTGCATTACTGCCACTGACCATGGAATTCCTTCCGCAGCCTCCGCCCTGGATTTTCACGATGACAGGAAGAGATGTATCCCTCAGCATGGCCTGTGTGCACAGCCCCAGGGTCCTACTTGCAGGCTGGGACCAGGATGCCCGCCCTCACATGTCTCCAGATGTGTCTGTCCCCACAGTTCTCTCCTCCTCGGTGTTCCTGATCCTATCTGTCAGGACTGCTTGCTCCCTAAGCATGGGGACTCCCCAAGGGTAGGAAGCATTCTTTCCCTCCATCTCTGGCCATGGGTGTGAAAACAGCCTCTCTGTGTACTTTTTCTTTTCTGAGACAGGGTCTCACTCAGTAGTACAAGATGGTCCTGAACTCACTATGTAGCCCAGACTGGCCTCAAACTCACGGCAATTCTCCTGCCTCAGTCTCCTCCGTGGGAAATAATCCTCTCCATGGGATTACAGGCATGTGCTGCCACACCCAAATTATGTGGTGCTGGAGAATCGAACCCCGGGACTTATGCTTGCTAGGCAAAGCACTCTAACCACTAAGTATGCCCCCAGTCCATTTTCAACAGGATAAAATAGGAGGCTTTAAAAATCCACTCTCTATCTGCAAAAGCAACAGAGCCATGTGGCAGGCTGAGCGGGCGGCAGGAAGGACAGAGCCGCGCGGGGGGCGGAGCAGGAGGCCGAGGCCCAGGCTGGAGCTGTGTGGAGGGCAGGTGCGGGGCAGGGCTGCACGGATGGCTGGAGGCAGCGTCTGCACAACCGTACCCATGTGCTGGATGCAGCCAAGGTGGTAAATTTTAACATCGTTCTTTTAAAGAGCTTTTCTGCCACCATCGATGCAGCAAACGTCCTAGGGCTCCCGCCGCTAGCAAGGGTCCTCTACCATTCCCACGGCCATCCAGAAGGGAGCAGGGGCCCCTCCCAGGCCAGCTGGGGTGTGGCTCCAAGGCCTTTTCCTCAGATCCAGGCCCGGAGCTGGTACTGCAAGACTTCCTGGCTTACTTGCCCCCCACCCCCACCCTGGCTTGCTCACTCAAGTTTTTACAGCCCTGTTTACCTTTGGGCTGCACAGGGCCTAGAGTTCAGGCAAATGAAACTTAAGTGCCAGGAAAGGAGAAAAGTGGTGGGAATGGGGACGGGACAGTGGGGTGAGGAGAAAGGGGACCCCTCTCCTCCCTCCAGCTCAGGCACCACTCTGCCCAGGGCCCCTGCCATGGCGGGCCCCGCTGTCAGAAGGGGAGAAGCGCAGAGCCAGCAGCACAAGGGGCCAGCGGAGCCTGGCTCGCTCCCGCTACAGAATAGTGTGAGTGCAGAAAGCTGCAAAGGATGGGTAGCCAGCTCTGCTGCAGGGATCCAGGCAGGCTCCAAAGAGGAAGTGACGTGGGGACAGAAACCGCCTGGCAGGGCCATTCAGGAAGCAGAGCCAGCAAACAGCACGGGGCTATGCGAGAACCTGGCAGGCTGGCAGGCTGGGGCAGGTCCGGTCACAGAGCATGCTGGGAGGATGCTGGTGCCTGGTGTGTGTGTGGGAGGGGGGGAGTGTGTGGGGTGCAAACTCCTAAGGAGGCCACACTACCTGTGCTTCATGGCCTAAGCTAGAGCTGGCGCCTGCGGCACTTTCCAGGTAGCAACTGTCCCCTTTGGGTCTTGAGTTTCTTCCCACAGTTAGAAGGAATGAGAGCCAGGACCCAGGCAGAGGCTCTTAAGCCTATGAGATTTACATGCAGGACTTTAAGATGGCCTGAGAAGGAGTTCAGGATAGTTTAGATTTCACTGATCTACAGGGAGGCACAGACTTCAGGACCTTTCAAACCCTCAGGTGACCCTAATGGAAGAGCCCCACTTGAGCCTTGACAGGAGAACATCTCCAAACCATTATCAGTGCTCTGCTTAGCAGGGTCAAAAAAAATCCTAAGCTTACGGGTCACCTGACCCGAGCTCGAGTCTTGGCTCTATCACTTACAAGACAGGTGACCCAGGAAAGGTTATCAGGTAAGCCAGGGCGTCCCAGGTGAAATTGGGAGTTTCAGGTGGATAACACTGTGGGCCCCGTCTGTCCCACACAGTGTATGACAGACAAGCATACTACTGTTTTTCACTATCTGAAATTCAAATACAAACAGGTATCTTGCATTTTTATTTGTTCAACCTGGCAACTTTACATCTAGGCCTAGAGATTTAACTTCCCTGAGTCAGTTTCCACTTCTGTATCAGCAAAATTTCGTGGAGAAGAAAGCCAGCCAGTGAGATGCTTGGCCTGAACTTGGAGTGGGGGAGCAAAGCTTCCTTCTCCTTCTAGCCTTCTCAGAACCTTGCTTCAGTAGAAATTATTAACATTATTATGAACAGCTTCAAGCACACAACCAGCACAGAAGGCTCACAACAACATGCCTGTGTAGAGGATGCTGTTATGAGACCCGTTTCGGACCTCTCTTGATCCCTAGCTACTGGGAATTTGGGACTAATGCATCCCAGATGTCCCTGTGTCAGGAGAATTGTCGCAGGTCAGATGATTATGTGCCCTGCCCCCTGTGGGGTGTGTGCACGCGTGTGCACGTGCCTGCAAGCCTACTCCTGCCGACAGTTGCAATCCACTGACACAGATGGGAAGGCTGCCCCTTACCTCCACTCAGGTGTGACCATTCTGAGGGGCAGGCCCTCACTCCAGATCCTGGTGGGATCAGGCCACAGCCAGCCTAGCCCGCAGCATCTCTGTCTCTACCTGCTCCCCTTACTTGTCTCCTGTGGACACCCCCACCCCCCACCCCATACGCCAGGTGCACACAAATTCCTGCCCAGTAGAGGAACGCGCCCTAAGCTCACTCTCACCTACATTCAACAAGCGCCAGGCATTTGCTGCATGGAGCTCCTTCTGTTCAGTTATTTGGTTGGTTGTTTTGGCTGAAGCGCCTCCTATTACTTCCTCCTACACATTCTTCCCTAGGCATCTTTCAAAAACATGGGCAGTGAGGTTTGTACGCCCTTCCTCCATCTCCCTCCCACAGGAAAAGGCTCTGATGGGGCAAAGAGCCGTAACTCCCAGCCATGCAAGGGACAGAGACCAGGGGCCAAATGGACGGGTACCAGGCCATGCACCCTGGCTCCAGCCCAGCCCCGGACTATGGTGTACTTGGGTGGCCAGCAGGCTATGGTCACCTCCGGCCCCACCTCCTGTGTGAATCAACAGCTCCAGAACAGTGTCCTGGCATTTTCATGGGCCACTGCCAGCGCCTATGTTTCTTTCTGTCCTGAATGAGGGGTGTAGAACAGACAGGCCATGCCAGCCATGCTGTCCCGCTGGCCAAAGACCCTGCACCCTTCTGCCCGGAACCCCAGGCAGTCCCACCAGGGGCACGGGTGGGTGGTGGGAGGAATGCAATAATCTTTAAACAACGGCGAGATGCACCTCGCCTACACCTTCCCATCATAAGCATTTCAAGTGTCATTGGCGCCGGGGAGGTCTGCGATACGGCACGGCCACTACCACCACCTAGTTCCACACTTCTGCATCGTCCCACATGGACACCTTATCCTTCACGAGCAGCCACTCGCACTGCTCCTGCTTTGAGGCCAGACGAGCACTGGGTACGGGTCCCAGTTCCTTCGCTTGCTCCCTGAGCGACACGACTAGGTGAGCAGAACCTCTGTGAACCTCAGTTTCTTCATCAGTAAAACAGGATGGTAAGTCACGGACGTGTTACAGAAATCAAAGCTAATGGTCATCAAGTGCTCACAGCCAGTCCTGGCACAATTAAATAAAGGCCAGGCAGGGCTCCCCGTAGCTCACACCCCCTGCTCGGTCCCTGGTCAGGCTCCAGGGCCACCTGCTGAGACCGAGGACAGCCAAGGCTGCTTCCTTCTCCCAGAGGCAGGGAGCCTGGATCAAGCACTGACGGGTCCCAGCGTTCTACCTGGCCTTTCGCAGAGCTCTGTTCCAAAGCGAAGACTACAAAGGCCTTGCAAGTGCACACGAGCACCTTGGGTTCTGGTCAGCCAAAGCCTGCCTTTCCATGCAAGGGGGCTTTTCTATTTTGAAAACAACCAAATGTGAACTGGCCACTTGTGAGGGTCAGCGTTCTGGAGGAGGCCTGCATCTCCTGGCTGTCGGCACCAGCGGCCAACCCTTCAGCCTCCCCCACCTCCAGTCTCCCAGTCGCCACGTTGGGCTGTCCTACACAGGGGTTGGGGGGCAGGTACAAGAGACCTATCCTCTCCCCAGCTGCTGTGCTGCCCCAAGCCAGTAACCTGCCCTCTCTGTTCTATAGGATTCCCAGTGACAAGGCCACATCTCTGCTCCAAGCCCCAAGCCACACAGCTTGCTGTTTATGTCAGCAGCAGCTCCTGAGCAGGAGGGACCTCAACATGGCATCTAACCCAGCTGCCTTCCTCTTTGCAGGCAGCAAACACCCAATAGCAAAGGGAACGGCCCAAAATGTCACATCCATTTCAGGAGATGAAGTCACACTGGACTGTCCCAGGAAAAGGCACGAGGCAGAGGAACTGGTCCTTGGGGTCCAGGAGACACAAACTCTCCACATTGCAACTCTGCCTCTGACACCTAGTACCCGGCCTTCAGCACCCGAGCCATGAAAACCCTCCGTACACAGGTTACCGAAAAAACAACTGTACTTCTGCATGATGCTACCTATAAGCAAGTAGGAGATGTTGTAAATTAACATTTACAACAGCACCAAGAAGTATAAGCCATATAGGCACAGATTTAACAGAAACATGCAAGACCTGTATGTTGAAACATAGAAAATATTGGCGAAATAAAACAAAACCCTGAATAACCAGAGAGATATCAGATTCGCTGCTAGGTATTCAATGCTGCCAGAATGATCTTGCCCATAATGACCCAGATTCAGTGCCATCCTGATCAAAACCCCAACAGGTCATAAGCCAACAGGTTTGATTTCTAAGCGTCAGCTGTAGAGCTCTTACCTAGCATGTGTAAAGCACTGGAATCTACCCCCAGCACCGCCAAAATAAATAAGTATGCATATAAACGAACAAACAAACTGATTAATATGAAAGTTTAAGTGACTAGAACACTCAAAACACATTTGAAAAAGAAGTTGGGTGACTCACACTACCGGACCCCAAAACTTGTCATAAGCAGCTACAGCAATCAAGACCGTGCAGCATTAGGACAAGGATAGACAGACTGACAGCGAAACACAATACAGTCCAGGAGGAGGACCACAAGCGGGCACCACCAACTGGCTTCTGACCAGGGGACCAGGAGAATTCCAAACAGGAGGGGAAGCCTTTCAGCTATGGTTCTAGAATAAAAGGGGCCCCATGTACAAAAGAGAAACAAAACTACTCTAGACTCACGTTTATACCTTCCATAGAAATGGCCTCAACCCAACATGGGCTGTAAACCTAAACTATAAAATCTCTAGAAGAACACCTTTGTGGGCTCCACAGTGCTCTTCGTACGACAGTTAAAACCATAAAAAGAAACAACTGATACACTGAACTTGAGCCCAATTAAAACTCTGTTCTTCAAAGGACTTCATAATAATAATGAATAAAATAATAAAACAATGAACTAAATGACATATGACAGGCTAGGAGAAAATATTTGCAAAGCATGTATCTTTTATATGACCAATTGATGGAATGTAAAGAACTCTCAAAATTCAAAAGTAAGAAAACCAACAACCTCAAAATACAAAACCCAACAACAACAAAAAAGAAAACAACCTGATATACAAAATGTACAAAGACACGAACAGGCATGTCACCTACGGAAATACACACATAGCAAATAAGCCATGTAGAGATGCTCAAGATCTTCAAAAATATAATTTAAAACCACAATCAATAATAACTCAAACACAGACTGACGACAGCAGATGCTGGTGAGGAGGTGAAGAAACTATAACTCTCACGTGTCACAAAACAGTTACAACCACTTCAGAAAGTTGGGAAGTTTTTAACAAAGCTAGACACACCTTTAACCACTCATTCAAAAATTCGACTGAGTATTTTTGCAAGTGAACCAAAAAAATCTAGGTTCACACAGAAACCTGAATGCAAATGTTTATACCAAAAATAAAGAAATGGAAACAAACTAAGTGTCCATCCATGCAATCAATAGCATGAGTGAGTCTCAAAGCAGAATACTGAGTGGAAAAAAATTTACACACCAGACATGGTGGTACAATGTCTATAATCCCAGTACTCTAGGAGGCTGAGGCAGGAGGATCACCACTTGAGGCACTTAATGAGACTCTGTCTTAGAAAGAAAGAAAGAAAGCTGGGGCTATAGCTCTAGCAAAGGCCTTGAATACAATCCCCAGTACTATGTAAGAGAGAGAGAGAGAGAGAGAGAGAGAGAGAGAAAGAAAACTGTAACGGGCTACTTGGGGCGTAATCACGTTTGTAGAACATTCTGAAAAAGGCAAAGCTCTAGAGACAAGAATCAGGTCAGTGATCGCCACGATCTAGGGATTAGGATTGGGACAAGAGCTGACTATAAAAACACCCCCCCAAAATTGAGGGGACAAGATGAAACTGCATCTCACTCTACCCTCCCATCCCAAAGAGGGGACCCAGAATCTCACACGTGCTAGGCAAGTACTCTGCTCCCGAACTATACTCCCAGTCTCCACATCTCTATCTTCAGTGCGTGCTACTTATATAATTGTCAAACTTCATACAATAGTAGACTTTCAACATTTCTTAAAGTATGTAGATTGTATCTTCATAAACCAAAGCAAACAACAAAAAAAAAACCCATGCGGCCTAGTTTCTCCAGCCAGTTTGCTAACCCACTGACAGAATGTGTGGGCCTTCCCACAGGTACACTGTCCGCAGCAGGTGGACCTGGGTTCAAATCCTACCTCTGACACTTCCTAGCTTGTTACCCCTGGGCAAACAACTTCTCCTCTCTTCAGCCTCAGTGTTCTCATCTGTAAAGTGGAGACAAATGCAGTAACCGTCTTAACTTGTCTGGACTCCATGGGCTCAGGAATAGGAAACACAGCCCAATATTTGCCGCAGGTTTGCCCTAGAATTTTAGCTACTACTATTCTAATTCTGCTGAGATTATCGTTATTACAACGAAAAAAACAGACTGAGCTGCAGGAAATGACTCCCATATGTGCCCTCCTGCATTCAGTGGGCCACCAGTGTCTAGGTATATAACCCCAAGGGGCAGAGGCAGATGCATGCAGGTCCTGGCCAAAAGCCATTCACGTCTTGGTTGGCCACAGCAGATAATCAATACGATCAATACAACCTAGCACAGAGATGACAGCCACCAGTTGCTCAGCGGAGACAGAGGTCGCTGTGGGATGGGCAATCCCTGAAGGCATCACAGAGTAGGAAGGCTATTCGTGAGCCTCAAAACCAAACCAGATGGAACGGGAAAGGAGAAAGCAGAAAATGCTCTATCCCCCCACCCCTGACTTCTCGCCCACAGCCTGGCCCACTTGCCCGACATGAAGCAGCAGGGAGCTGGCACCCCTGGCATTTCCTTCCAAAGGCAGAGCCAGGCCCAGTGACACAGTCCTGTAATCGCAGCACTCTGGAATGCTGAGGCAGGAAGACTGCAAGTTTGAGCCCAACCTGGGCAACCTAGTGAGATCCCATCTCAAAACCAAAACCAAAAAAAAAACCCTTAGGCTGAGAATGCAGCTCGGTGTGAAGGCCCTGGGCTGGATCCCAGTAACTAACACCTCCTCCCCCGAAAGTCTTCCAAGAGAAGAGCCGTGACCCCGGGCACCCACACACAGTCCTGGTGTAGAGCTGGTCTGGGGGTCTGGGACCCTGGGACCCTGGGACCCTGGGACCTTGGACTTTAATCCACACATACCCTCCCTACTATTTTTTTCCACGAATCTGAATTTTGGTTTGTCTGGGGCATGTTTTCTTAAGGCCAAGTGTTCTCCCTGTGGACCAGGCCGCCCCCTCACTGGCCCTCTGTGGCCTGGCTCTTGTCTGGGGCTCAGGGCCCCTGAAATGCCGACTGCCGGCCACGGGCCGCCTTTGATGACTGCCACCCTCCAGACTTCAATGTCGCTGTGTGCATGGCTCCTTTAATAAGTTATTTCCGTGGAAAACCCTGGTAACTCGCTCGTGAATCAAGCCTATAAACACCTCCAGCCCATCAAAGCACCCAAGAAAGGGAGGAGGGGGCAGGCAGAGAAAACCCCTTATGGGAAGTTGCCCGCTGCCCTTGCGGGGGCCAGACTCCGCATTACAAGGAGGGCACGCCTGGGCCCCAGCCAAACCTCACCAACAAATACTGACCCCAAGTCTGGGGATCCAGCGCCCTAAGGACACTGCCTGTCTGTGTAACCCAGGGACAATCCCGACCCAACTCCCAGCAAGATTTACGGCCTGCAGAGGCCAGCCCGGCCGCTGCTCCCAGGGTACAGGAATGCACTGTTTTGGCTACCGGTGAAAGGCCCAGTTTATTGGAAACACACTCTTTTCCAATGTTTAGTTTCCTTTCACTCTTTTCTCCTTTGTGTTTTTCCCAGAGTGCACTGCCCAGGGCTGCAGAAGAGGACATGAAGTTTAAAGCTCCACCTCAGGGTGGCACAGGGGAACAGGGTCCAGGACCCAAAAGAGCACGGCATCATCTCCAAGGGGGCCAAGGTCCTGGGTGTGCAGGGAAGACTCAGGGCCTGAGCTGGGCTCTGCCACGTGGAGCCAGGGTGAGCACAGGGGCTGTCACTGCTCTCCAGTGAAGTGAACAAAATCCCCTCTGAGGCGCTTCTCACTGAAACACAGCAGCCCCGCTCCCAGGTGTTACACGTGCCCAAGAGGACCTTGTCCCTGTGCCCACAAAAAAACCTGGCACAAGAATATGTATCGCAGCCGGATCAGGTGGCACCGGCCTGTAAGCCCAGTACTCTGGGAGGCCGAGGCAGGAGGATCATCAAGTTCTATCCTAGCCAGGGCAATGTAGCGACTTAGTGAGATCTTGACTGAAAATCCAAAATAAAAACCGGCTGGGGCTCTATGTGAAGGGCGCACTTCTCAGTGCCACCAAAAATATGTATGGTGAACCAGAGCCAACTGGCAGCTACTAGTAGCCACCAGTACCAGGCTGGGTGCGTCAGAAGTGAAACAGCAGCTCTGTCCCGGGAGTCGTGAGCGAGCCTCCCCGGTACCCTGCTGAGTTGCTGAATCAGACCGCGAACAGCCACTGTACATACCTCCATCTGCAACAGGCTCAACACCAGGAACGGTTCTCCGTGGCGCAAGAGGTGGCCACGGTGCTTTGGTAACCTGGGAAGGGCTGCAAGGGGGTGGGAAGGGGCTTCTTGATGTGGATTTTATATGAACAGAGAATGTTCATGCTGTGAAAACTATTCACTTGTGATACATGGCACACATCTGTAAAAGCTAACATTAAAAAAACAACCCCCCCACACACACCCTTGGGCTACAGGCCCGTCATCTAGGCTACAATCCATCTATCATCAAAAGTACCTTTGGGAATGTGCAGCTCCAGCCTACCACAGAGAAGCGTCGCCCGCTGTGGTGGGGCACCCAGGGCCTGCCCTGTCACTCCACATCCCCAGAACAAGCACTTTCCAGGTCTTTGGGCCACAGATCCCATGGTGCCAACACTTTCTGCATCCTCCAGGCCCAGCGCTGATCCCTGGTAGCTATGCCGAGCAATGGTCTTCTCCCAGCCCAGCCTTCCCACTTGGAAAAGCAGCACATGCCCTTTCCCCCTAGGTACAAGTTCTCCAGAGAACTCCCTACCTCCCAGGGCCTTCCCTCCACACCATCGCATCCCTCGTGCCGGAACCTCATCACCAACGCACCTACTGACAGCCACATGGTGCTACCCAATGTCCACAGGGGAGCTCTGTGACATCCCAGGAGGTGACCTGGGCCTGCTTTGCAAACAAGGAAACCGCAGGCTCCAAAGCAAAGCTCAGGTATGTAAGTCACAGGTGTGCTGTCCCCAATGCCTGGGAATTTCCCCCTGTCTGCCCAGGTCCTCAAGAATCCCTCTGTCACTGTACCTCCTTTTTGGTCTACCTTAAGGTCTCAAAGTGACCCCAACAAAGCTTTGAGCACTTTTTAACTTTTAACAAAGCTATTCAAACTCAAGGGAGGCTCTACCCTCTCTGATCAATCAGCAAGCCAGGCCTCATCTGGCACACACCAGAGCCAGAGTCCAAGGGGCTGGAGCACAGCTCTCAGTGAGAGCCCTTCTGACAAGAACTCATAGTGGGGCAGAGAGGACAGACCCTGTAGCCACCAGACACAACCCTGCGCTGTAATGTGGGGGCCCTTAAAACTCCATCCTGACACCTGCCTTCTGCAAAGTGTCCGCAGCTGTCCCCCGAGGCTGGGTTGGGCCACAGGCTGACCCTGTGCTGACTCAGGCCCAGCAGCAAAATCTGACGTGCAGGGTGGATATGTGAAGACCAGTTCTAAGCGCTGGGCAAGATCTCGACACCTGGGCGAGGGACATTTTCCCTTGGTGCCACAAGGCAGGGAACAGGAGGGTTCAGGAAGGTGTAAGGACAGTGAAGGAGACACCCCATTACCTCTTAGGCTCACGTTTCTGATGGCTGCAGAGATGGCTGCCAGGTACCTATTGTAGCCCATGAGGCCGGAGCCAGAACAGCCATGCTAGACCCCGTCCCTGCCCCCACAGTCCCTACATCAATGGGCCAGCAAAACCCTTCGCCTTAGCTTCGTCGAGGGGCTGCCTGAGGAGCCACCAGCTGCCCCAGCTCAGTCTGGCAGATCCCAATCCAAGGCTGTGAGAGCTGCTTCGTTCCCTCCCTCCCTCTCCGCCCTGGCAGAGCCCGCTTCTCCCCACTCTGCCACAATGGGCACAGGGCTGGGCCACTTGGAGTGAGGGAAGCCACTTCCTGGCCCTATCTATGGGTTCCCCCTCCCCTGGGAAAGGTCATTAGAGCCCTGGCAATGAGTCACCTTGCAGTCTGGGCGGGTGGCTTTGATGTTCGCTCCAGAAGTGAGACCTCTGTTTTTCCAAACCCAGGAACTTCTACCACAGGGGGAGGGTGGGGCCCATTCCCCAGGCAGTAGGGGGCCACTTTGCAGTGTGCCAGCCCCAAGGCCACATCCTCTCCAGCCTGGGTGCCAGGCCCAACGGGGGGCACAGGGACATGGCCCATGAATATCAAGAATTCTTTCCACAAAGGGCAACTGGGTAAGCGAGGCGTCTCTGCTTCCCTTGGCAGCTGAGGGCCACGCGGGGAAAATGTTTCATATGAAAACATTGGACAAAGTACCTTCAGGATATATTTTCTGCATCAAAGAAGGAGCTCCTGGCAACGCCACTCTACCCAGACAAGGAAACTTTCGGCGCGCGGCTCCCAAGGGTTTGGTGCCCGGGGACAGCGTGCCAGGGGGACAGAGAAGGTGGGCAGTGGGCCCAGGCATATGGTTGTGATCAGGCTGGACACAGCCAAGCACACTTTCTAGAACGTCAGGTCGCCTCAGAAAGTGGGCTGGCTCCTGTGACACAGGCCTCACCCACATGCCCTCGACTGGGGAACCAGTCCTGAACAGCATTCCGAGCATCTGGGGGCGGCCACCTCCTCTCAGCACCGCCCTCCCCTCTCAGGGTCACCCAGCACCAGCCCCCTCAGTAAGCAGAGCTGCTCCAGGGTTTGTGGGGAGTGGTTAAGTGCCAAATACTGGGCACCCAGGGACACAGAAGCCCCAGGACCTCAAGGGCCATCACAGATCCTACGTCTCCCAGTGAGGCAGAGTAGATACCACATTAGATCCTGAGGAGCTGAACAAGTGCCAGACTCCTGAGTTCCAATCCCAAAGCTACTGTGTTCTAGCTGCGTGACCTTGGACAGGTTACTTACTCTCTCTGAGCCTCGTTACTTCTACCATCCATTTGGCTAATCAAGGTGGCTATCTACAGCGTCATCGGAGAGTCCCCTAAAGGGCTACATGCGAGGCCCCTGAGGAAGCACTGTCCCAGCTGTGGCTGCTGGGTCTTCTAGGCGACGCTCTTCCTGTCCTTCTGTGCTCTCCCGGGAGCGCTTGGTCCCAGGAGCAGATCGCTCCCAAAGTCCATCACGGCTGCGCCTGTCCCAGGGGCCCCAGGCCTGTGGCCATAATTCCTTCTGTTCCAGCTCATTCCTCCAAAACTCAGGATGTGATTTAACCTGGATCCATATTTTCATCTTTCTCTATTCTCCTATCTCTTGTTTATTTTCCTTCTAAGCCTCAAATGAACTTTTACAACACGTGGCACTATGATTTATTATTTATTGATTATTTTTGCAGTACTTGGGACTGAGACTAGGGCCTTCACACTGAGCTACATCCCAGTCCATTTTTATTTTTGATTTTGAGACAGGGTCTCGCTGAGTTGCTAACTTGTCTAGGCTGGGCTTGAACTTGCAATCCTCCTGCCTCAGCCTCCCAGAGTGCTGAAATACAAGACTGTGCCACTAGGTCAGGCTCGTTTCTGCTTTCTTAATAGCCAGGCCTCTGGGCCTTTGCACCTGTTGTTCTTTCTGGAGTGTTCCATGTTGTACGTGTCTCTTCCACTGCCCCGTCTCTATTTTTGGCTCTCTCTCAATACTGAGGATTGAACCCTGAGCCTTCATACTGAGCTACACCCTCAGCTCTTTTTGATTCTTTTATTTTTAACTTTTTGAGACAGGGTCTCACTATGTAGCCCAGGCTGGTTCTGAATTCATTATATAGCCTAGGCTAGCCTTGGACTCAAGGGCAATCCTCCTGCCTCAGCTTCCCAAGGGCTGGGATTACAGGTGTGCACCACCACGCCCAGCTTATGTGGAGCTGGGGAATCGAACTCAGGGCCTTGTACTTGCTAGGCAAGTGCTTTAACCACTGTGACATTCCCCCAGCCCCTTAATTTTTATTTTGAGGCAAGGTTTTAATAAGTTGCCCAGGCTGGGTTCAAACTTGTGATCCTCTTGCCTAGCATCCCAGAGTTATAGCATCCCAGGATTATAGGCCTAGTCTCAAATCACGTCTCTCTGGAGACTCCTATGCATCCTTTAAAGCCCAACATGTCTACCGTGTCTTCCAGGAAGCCCTCCAAGCCACCTCCCCCCCCCCCCCCCCACGCTAAGTCCAGCTCTAGTCTGTTTCTCTCTGGGCAGCCCCCTGCTGGCAGCTTGTGAGCACCATGAGGAGGTCATGATGTCAGGTCCCTCTCAGTGCCCTCGCCCAGGGCCTGGGACATGGTGATGGCCACACCTACCTAACACAGCAATGGCACACCTGCTTCAGCCTCCTGAGCGCTCGGATTACAGGCATGTACCCCCACATCCAGCTTCCAACTAACTTTATAGCAGAGAGGTGACAAGAGACAGTCTCCATTCCTACCACCCATGCATCCCCACCTGCCTGGCCTGCAACAGAGCTTCAGATCTCCACCATCGCGTCAGATGGTCTCAAAACCAGGAGGCGAAAGTGAAGGAGAGACCTTGGAGCTGGGGAAAACAGGAAGTGCCAGGCCAGGCAGTGGGGTTGGGTATGGGGACGTGCACAACACAGGAGGTCTCCACCTCCAGGCCCTGGACACAGGACTGGAGCAAGAGGCCTGTCCCAAGACAGATGGGGACCAGGCTCTCAGGAACAGCAGTCCTGGGGATTCAGGGAGACAGAGGGGTGGGCAGCTGGAAGGTGGGGTTCACAAGATGTGCCCATCAGTAGCCTGGATGGGCAAGGAACCCCATGCTCTCCTTACCTCTCAACCCTTCCTTGGTACCTAAGTCAGAAAGGGCTCTTCGTTGCCCACTATCCCCACCAGGGTCTGGTTTGGGGAAGGGGATGGGGGCCTTTGCTGGTAGTCACACTGCCTGGGGTCACACCCCAATCTACCATTGGCCATCTGGGAATTTGAGCAGTTTGCTCAGCAAAGAGCCTCAGAGTCCTCATCTGTATGATGGGAAGGATCTCACCTGTCTCCCGGCACATATCTCATGGGGCTGCAGTGAGGGGCCAAAAGAGACAGACAATGGCCTGTTGAGTGTCAGTGTCACCTGGTACTATCACCAGAACTGTCACATGTCCTGGCCACCTGTGCCCCTCGGCTTTCCAATTTCCCTCCCTCCTCCTCCTGCACAGGTGCGCACTGTGTCTGCAGAATGAGCAGTGCCCTCATCATCTACGAGGACCTTCGTCACTCTGAGCCTTCTCTGCCACTCCCTAAGGGCTTCCTCCTGAGTCTGTGCCTCAGAATGACACTCAACACAGTCCCAACACTGAGAGCTCAGGAGCACGCACATGTCCTACGGGGAAGGGGTCTAGATGACCACTCACTCACTCCACTCACTTGCCAAGGCCTCTGGGAACTCAGACCAAAGCCACTGAAGACCTCATTTCTCCCTTCTGCAGGAAATCCTATATTTTCTCCCCAAATCCTTTTGCTCCTTAAAATTCCAAACTAGAAGATGCAACGTTTTGCACGAAAGCCACACAAACAAAACAGCAGTGGCCTTCTCAGCACTGGCCTACTCCAGATGCACCAGATTGCTGGGCAGAAATCCCCAAAACAGCCCACTGGTTCCCCTAGCGCAGCCAAACCCAATGATACAATTGGGAGAAAGGGAGTTCCTGCAGTTTTCCCCATCTCCAGGGGGCGCTCTCTCCCGGGAACAGCCTGGGAATGAGGCCTCCAGCAGGTGCTCTAGGGTCTATTCCTTCCAGCCCAGCCTCACCTCCGGCCTCCAGGACACCTGGACTCACGTGCCACTATATCTGCAAATACCATCAAACACACCAAGGTCATGTCCACCATTAATCATGGATGGCAGGGTAGGGGGGTTAGACAAGGATGCCAATGCCAGCGTCTAAAACACACCATAAGGGCAGGCAGTGACACCGAATCCTGAGTTCCAAGACACCCATCAAGCTCATCCTTTCAAATCTCATGTGGCCTCCATCCACGCAGGCACAGGGCATGGCTCAGTGACAACTGCTTGTGTTCACCGGGGTGGGTCTCTGCAGGAAGGACACTACAACCAAATGGGGTCAGAGGCAGAGAAGACAATGTAGTGGTCCGATGAGAGGGGACACCAGGGACCAGAGGGCAGACAGGCTCGGACCCAGGGCACCTGGTCTCGTGCACCAGCACAGCCACCAGCCGCTGTGGGGCCCAGGGCCAGTCAGGTCCTGCCTCAGGTCCTACTCCTTCTACCCTCAAGGTATCCACACTTGGGGTCTCCCTGGCTTGGCAAACAACAGGAACCATGGGTAAGGACACTGGGGCAAGGAGCAGCTAGACAGCTGTGAGCAGCCAGCACAAGTCACCCTGGGAGTCATGGGGACAGTATAGAAAGAATAACAGAACTCTGCAGGGACCCCCGTTTACTCAAGTATACCATGCCTTGGTAGGAAAGAGGGGACACCAGAGGTAAGACCCTGGAGACAGGATTTGTCCTGTGGAATGCTGGGCAAGGTGCTTGCCCTCTCAGGTGTCCCCAGCCTGGGCCCATTCTGAGATAAGTCACGTAAAGGACTCAGAATGTGCCCGGCCCAGAAGGACACCCATAAATAGCAACGACACAGTGATCACGACATGGAGTGGGGTAAGGAAGGACAACTCATGCGCAGACAGAGGCCCATCTGTGCCCACTTGGGGTGCAGCTGCACCCAGCCAGGCCAGGCCACAAGCCCAGCCGTCCTCCCGGCACACCCCACCTGCCATGCTCCCAACGGCTGCTGCAGATCTTGCCACCTGGATCTCCTCTGGCCCTGGTGTCCCTGGCCATCACCAACGGCTCATTTCCCAAGGAAGCCCTGATTTAACTGTCCCTCTAGTAGCAGTGGGCTCCTTTCATTACAGATGGCAGGGGGGCTTTAGACACTCCAGGGACAGAACCAAAACCAGAGTTCAGAGCCAGGACTCCCCCTGCTCCCTCCTGCAGCACCCACGGCGCAGCAGGCCACGGACACTGCTGGCTCAGACCCTCCTTCAAGCGCCTGAACACTCCCCTTCCTCCTCTTCCAAACCCTTCATGTCGGCCCTTTCCCCATCGTGGGGGCGTGAAGAAGGAAGTGTACAGCATAGCCACCATGCCACCTCAACATGAGAGGACCCCCAGCTCAGGTGAGGGATGAACCAGCTGGGCCCATGATGCCCCACGAGGAAGAGGCAGAGCTCCCTGGATAAAACACACTTGATTGGTGGGTTTTTGTTTTTGTTTTTGTTTTTTCTGTACTGGGGATTAAACCCATGGCCTTCACACTGAGCTACATCCTGGCACTTATTTATTTTTTTTTAGACAGATCTCCCTAAGTTGCCCAGGTTGGGATTTAAATTGCCATCCTCCTGCCTCAGCCTCCGAGAGTGCTGGGATGACAGGCCTGTGCCACCAGACCCCGCTACTCAGACTGGAGCCGACGATGGAGCAGCGTCGACGGAAACGCTGGCAGTCTCCCCATGCAAGGGGTAGGGGGCGGGGAACCAAAACAGAGGCGGGAGTCACAGTGTACACCTCCATCAAGCCCCTGCCACCTGTCCCCACCCACACGGCGCAACATGCCCGGAGAGGGAATGCCAACCTGAGAAGTCACCCGGAGCGGTGATGAGGGAGTTGGTGGCCTCCGTTTCAGTGTAAGACAATGTGGAATCAGACAGATCTGCAAGAGGAACAGAAAGAGGACTCAGTAATCAGCCACAGGCAGCGCACTCCTTCTAATCTAACACGCGTGCGTGCGTGCGTGCGTGCGTGCGTGCACGTGTGCAGCTGCAAAGCGCAGCGTGCCCCCAGCTTCCTGATGCCACTCTGGGACCTCATCCCAGCATCACCCAGGGCCCCAGCCAGCTCACCCTGAAACTCTTCTACCTGACCCCCGGCACCTGAAAAAGTTAAAAATGCTCTGACCACAAAAAATAACCCAAGTTCAGGGGCCTGAGCAAGTAGCAACTTGGAGCCTACTGGGTAAAGGTGAAATTAAGCCCCTAAACAATTCAGCGTTGCTGTACTTAATTACAACCATTAAAATTCTTGAAGTTGTTCCTTCTTGCTGCCTTCCTTCCTTCCTTCCTCCCGGTGGAGCTGGGGAAACTGTTTTAACAAGTCACCCGCCATCTTTGCCCTGTCCCTCTCGTGCCCCTCTAATTAAGGGCTCAAGCATTTGCTCCCAGATTAACTCTCTGTCTCTCTCTCTTTCCTCCCCTTCTCCCAAACACCCAGACCTGCTCACAGTACAACTTTCAATGCTTGAACTTTTTTTGTTTTTTAAAGCAGGTTTAAGTCCTTCATATAACCTGTGTTGCTTGTTTCCCAGCATCCGCAGGGCAGTTAGATGGGGAGGGAAATTCTTCTGGACATTTTCTCTGAGTCCTGGAGCTGCTAACTTGACAAGCTGATGCCTTTTGGGACAGGCAGACTTGGGAAATCTTTCCTGGGCCTCTGCCTCTATTATTTATGAGGCAAGGGATGGGGTGTTGTCCCTGTGAAGGGACAGGCCTGTCCGGGCATGGGGAGGCAGATCCAGGAGTCTATGGCATTTCAGCCTCAGCTCACCCAGCACAACCCTGACCTAGCTTGGCCGGCCCCACCTGGCCCAGGAGAGCCACCGGAGGCCAGGAATTCCAGGGACAAAACCGTTAGCCTAGGCCTTAGCTAGCTCGAATTCCATTCCATCATAAAGGAATTTTCTTTCCCTCTTTTACCACATGGTTTGGGGAGCAGGAAGATGAAACATTAACCAATTTGGCCTTTTTTTCCCCCCACTTGCCAGATGCTGACTGGGTATTCTGGGTTTTATTTTGTTTTTTAGTCTCATGTGATCACAGAGGCTTAGAAGTGAGCTGACTTTTTGTTTATGAAAAAGCAACAACATAAGGAAAAGAAAATAATACACAAGAAAAAACCCTCAGGCACAAAAATGTTATCTACTGGTGAAAGTATTAGAAAAAAAATAAAGGCAGATGGAAAAAATCTTAAAAAACAAAAACAACTCAATATGTAAACAGGAACTTCTTAAAAGGCTTTTGAGCCGTCACTGATGCATGCCTGTAATCCTAGCATTCTGGTAGGCTGAAGCAGGGGAGTCACAAGTTCACGTCCAGCCTGGACAACTTAGTGACTTAGGGAAACTCTGCTACAAAATTAAAAAAAAAAAATTAAGAAGGCCTAGGGATGTCATTCATACAAAGGTACTGAGTTCAATCCCCAATCCCACGCACATATACACACAAAAAAGCTCCTTCGTATCCAATGTCTCCAAGGCCTCAAAGCTAGTATCCTGGCTACCACCTCTCCCTGAAACAGCAACGTTACAAACTGAGTCTTATTTCTGAGTGGGCCACGGGGAGTCAACAGAGACAGCACTATGAGGCTCCTGGAAGGTGGTTTCTACCTTTCACAATTATGAAGGTCCCAGCGCACCCTCATCTGACCTTCACATCTTGCGTTTCCAGAGAGACCCTCACAGGCAGTGAGGCTGCAGTAGCAGCTGAAGAGAAAAGAAACACTCTCGGTATCCATAGTGGCCCAAACCCCAAGGAGGGACCCAGGTGGAAGGTGGAGACCCGAGTTCGAGTCTCCTCTTTGCCAAGAGCCAGCAATATCGGGGGTCACTGAGTGTCATCAGCTCTGCCAAAAACACAACTCGCTGCAACTACTCAACACTGCTGCTGTGGCAGAAGCAGCCATGGTGAATATGGTGACGGACAGGCATAGCTGGGTCCCAGAGCGACTTCCCTTGTCACGCCGAAGTCTGAATTTAATATAATTATCAAGTGTCAGGAAAGTCTTTGATTTTTTTTAACTGTTTGAAAAATAAAAACCATGCTTAGTTCACAAACCACACGAAAACAGCAACAGGCTTTGTGACCACCAGCTAGTGTCACTTCCTCTTTCTGGGCCTCAGTTGTCCCATTTGTAAAATAGTGGGCACACCTGTTGGTTTCCAAATGGTCACTCTGCAGGCAGGGCTGGGCAGGGTCCTGGCTTTTGCTGCTGTATTACACGGTGACTGATGGTCCCTGGGGGCAATGATCCCCTACTTTCAAGATGACTGCGCTACATTTACTGTGAGGGTGTGTCTGTGTGTGTGTGTGTAGATGCATGGGTGCACAATTCTTCTGTAATAGAACCAGGGATCCTCGAAGTCACTTGCACAATGTTGCCAATTTAGGAACTGCAGGATGTGGGACGGCAGGATGGGGACCCAACAACGTGAACAGGGACAGCTCTGTGTTTGTGCCTATGTCCCTGCTACTCCACAGCTGGGTGACCCCGGGGCCCCCAGGATAGGAATACTATAGCTCCTCCCAGCAGAAATACGCTGATTCGCACACCTCTGAAGGGCCATCTCTGTGCCCTACTTGACACAGGTCATAGTCCTGAAGGGACTTGGTGGGCAAGTCTGACTTCATGGGGTGGGGGGCTGGGAGAAAACTGGGCGGGCCCAGCACACTAGAACATGACCTGAAAGCGTGCTGAGCACACACTCCTACTACTCTGTGGTCACTGAGGGATGTGTAGCACCCATGCCATGCCCCTGACTGGGACAGCCTGCATGCATCCCACAGAAACTGGCCACGTCACAAAACCATTCTCCTGGTACTGTCACCTCCAGCACCGCTCTAGCTCAAGGCCACTGGAGAGATGGCTGGGGGAAGGGCGCCCTAGGCAAAAGCATCTCCCCTTCTAAAACC
Organism: Ctenodactylus gundi; assembly: GCA_004027205.1. Lineage (NCBI taxonomy): Eukaryota > Metazoa > Chordata > Mammalia > Rodentia > Ctenodactylidae > Ctenodactylus > Ctenodactylus gundi. Next base: position 331,472 of record PVKB01000084.1, on the reverse strand, counting down.
ACATGTATGGGCCCCAGAACATGAGCTGATCACATGGCTCCAACGACAGACTACATGCTCTTGTCTCTGAATGGGATCTGTCCAAAATGATGTCACTACCTCTACTGGGCTCATCCAGGCGAGGGTCCCCAGACACGTGCTTTCTACCCACTCCTCCTGTTGTTTCTGACTAGGTGAACACCCTGGCTTATCAGGGACAGGGACAGAAAGCTGCCCAGACAAAGACTCTGCCTGATCTCTCTGTCACACTGGAAGTTAACGTGCACCATAGGAGACCGACCTGCCGCTGCTGCGACAGAAGCAAGAAGTGCGAGAGAAGTAACCCAGAAACTCCAGCCTGCTCCAGCGTGCCGCTTAAGCCAGACCCCATCCATCTCCCACAGGCCCTGTGCTTAAAGGTCACGGGAAGGTTAATGATGCGCCCTGGAATTTCCAGATGTAAATATCCCCGCAGAAGTTTGGGATTGTTTCTGAAACTCAGCCCATTTCAAAGCGCCCGCCAGGCGGCCTCCGCCCTCCCGGCGGCCTCCGCCCTCCCTCCAGCCCTGAAGGACGGCACACTTACCCAGTGGCTTGTACTCTTCGTGAGGAGACAGCCGCGAGTAGGGGGGTGGCGGTGATTCTGGAAGACAAGAGGCGGCATGTCACTGCTGGCGTGGGGGGTGGGAGGCGCACACCTGGGGTTCTACATGCTTTTATTAGTTTCCTGCAACAATACCCTCCTTCCTCCCCCTACCCTGGCTGCCAGAAGCCACGGAAGCTGTTTAGGCTCCAGGCCCAGGGTGGCAGACAGGGCCGGGCTGGGCCAGGCTCACTCCTCAAGCTGCCACTACTGCTGTGTGAGCTCAGGCAAGTTACCTCACCTCTCTGTTTCCTCCGCTATAAAATATGAACAGGAGTCATACAGACCCCCCCGCTTTCGCCAGGAGGCCAAAAAGGAGATAACGCATTTGAAATGCTTAGCACAGCTTTTGGCACGGTAGGAAAACACCTCCATAAACAGTACCTATTATTAAAACAACAGACACAGGGTGTCTGCTGGGGAAGCCAGGGCTGGGGCTACCAGGTAAAAATATAGCAGGCTCGGTTACATGTGAATTTGGAGTAATGGGACTTCTTTTTTTCCAGTACAAGGATCTTCCTTGCAATATTTAGGATAGATCTACATAATTATTATGCTTATTTGAAACTCAAATTTAACTGGGCACCCAGCATTTTATTTGCTAAATTTGGCCCCAGAGTTTTATTTGCTCAATTTGTCAAGTCTTATCAGAGCCGAGGGGAGGCCCCAGATGTGGGAACTTGTTTCCAAACAAGCCACATTAGAACCCACAGGTGCCAGACAGGCAGCAGGGCCCACAGAGCATGTTCAGGTACCTCCATCAAGGCCTGGGACCAGTTCTGTCCAGTCCGTCTCTCCACTGGACAGAAGGGCAAGGAGGATCACACAGCCTCCAGCTCGGACTCCGTGGGCTTCGCTGTCCTTGGGAGTCCTTTCCATTTGCCCAAAATACTATCCCTTAAGAACCTACACTTTGCCTTTCAGAAGGACTTCTTAGCCCCTTGCCTTCCGGGAAGCAACAATTTGCTAAACTAAGTAACAATTTGCATGAATGAAATGAGCCTTCATCTTCCACACATGAAACTCAACACGCCAAATCGCTAACGAAGGCAAACTCCCCAGTAATAAAGCGGTAATAACTATTATTAGGCAGGTATCAGGAATGACACAAGGGGGTAATAAGTGTTTTTCGCAATTATAATGGGGCACAATTAGCTGTGCTCCATACACTCCAGGAGGCTTTGCCTCTTCCCTAACCTGCCCTTCCAGCCAGAAGTCACTGCAAGAAAGTCACACTGAGGTCTAGGAGCAGAGATGCTTGGCAAGCGGGATTCAGCCAGGAGGGGGAGTAAACCATGGAGCAGCCACAGGGGACACCAGTGTGTGTGTGTGTGTGTGTGTGTGTGTGTGTGTGTGTGTGTGTGTGTGTGTGTGTGTGTGTGTGAGTTGGGGTGTGCTAGGGGTGGAGCCCAGGGCCTTCGAGCCTATTTTTTTTATTTTTGATTTTGAGACAAGTTCTAAGTTGCTAAATTGTCCAGGCTGAGCCCGAACTTGCGATCTTCCTGTGTCAGGCCCTCATTATGCTGGGATTATGGACCTGCATCACCAGGCCAGGCTCACTTAACAGATGACCCCTGGGTCTTGGGCCATGCCAGGCACTTCCAACTTCATGTATGTATTTCAGTTCTTGTAGATTACAGGTACAGAGTGGTTCGTTATATTCATCAGACCCCTATTTTTATTTACTCTTTCCTCAAAAATAAAAATAAATTATAGAGGATATAAATGATTATCTCCATCGTACGGATAAGGACACTGACTTGACCCCCTGCCAATCAGAGTGAAGCTAGAATCTGCAGCCAGGCTCAAGACACAGTATCACAGCCCTCCCTCCCCACTGGGTCCAGCAGAACATGAGCAAACGGCCTCACCCAGTGCCTATGGGCAGACAAGGATACAGGAATAATGTTGAAGTTAAACCAGGCATGGAGGTGCAGGCCTGTCATCCAGCACTACAGGAGGCTGAGGCAAAAAGATTATAAATTGGAGCCCAGCCTGGGCCACCTGGCAGAACTGTGGTAGGCGTATTCTGTGAGCAAACACACGGAGGCCTGGAGGAATGGCACAGCAGTTAAAGCACTTGTAGGCAAGCGTACGGTCCTGGGTTCATCTCCCAGCACCCCATAAGCTGGGTGTGGTGGTGCACACCTGTAATCCCAGCACCCGGGAGGCTGAGGCAGGAGGATTGCTGTGAGTCCAAGGCCATCCTGGGCTTCATAGTGAGTTCAGGACCAGCCTGGGCTACTGAGCGAGACCCTGTCTCAAAAAAAAAAAAAAAAATAGAGAGAGAGAGAACCTAAGGACCCAACAGGGGACCTCAAACAAGATTCAAAGACAACTATTTGCCTTTGGTAGGAGAAGAGGCCAGGCCTGGGGGAGGTCCAGCCTCTGGGGGCAAGAGAGTGGTAATGGCTAGAACTCAACACAGGGAGGTGAGTGAAGCCACTGTGCACACTGAGCAAGAAGCGACTCCCTCAGGAACAGGATGCAGGGCCAGAACCAGGGCCAGGTCTCAGAGCTCAAGCCTTGTGCCCTTTGCACGCCCCCGCACGTGTCAAGAAGTCTGTCATTTCCGGGTGAAGGTTAATTTTGCAAAAATCAGTTTGGCTGAGGCCCAGCAACTCATGGCATGGAGCCTGCACCCCTCATGTGTCCCCAAAGGTGAAACTCTATGTCAAGGGAGGTGGCAGCCGGAGTCAAGCCACTGTTACCAATTCCAGCCTCTCTTGCAGGGACTGTTTACCTGAGACCCAAGAAGTGGAGGGCAGAAAGGACTCATGAAGTCCCCTGCAGAAGCCACCTGGGCCTTAAGCTGTGACACCCACCACTCAAAGCCACACTAAGGTGGGGGTTTTAGTATCATCCATGAGCTAGAAGGAAACTCTATAAGCTTGAAAAACAGACACGCACGCTGGTGAGGGACAGCCACACTTTCAAGAGTACCAACTAGCTCCCCCTCCCCATTTCCCATCTGTTCCAGCAACAGACTATTTAACGTGGGCTGGAGGAACAGTACAGCAATTAAGAGTGCTTGCCTAACAAGCCCAAGGCCCTGAGTTCGATTCCCCAGCACCACATAAGCCAGGTATGGTAGTATGCGCCTATAATTCCAGCACTCGGGAACATGAAGCTGGAGGATTGCTGTGAGTTTGAGGCCAGCCTGGGTTACATAGTGAGTTCAGGACCAACCTGGATGACAGAGACCCTTCCTCAAAAATACAAACAAACAAACAAACAAAACCTGTTGAACCTGTTTAGCTGTGTGACTATTTAACTGGAGATGAGATGAGAAGGTAATCACCTTTCCATTCTGGGCAAGGAAAAGTCCACCCATTTAGGATGTGAGAGATGGAAGGGGCTTTGGAGTTCCCAAACCCAAGTCCTTTTGGGGGCAAGGACTGAACTCAGCGCCTTCCCACTGAGCTACATCTCCAGCACCTTTTTATCTTTTAAAACAGGGTCTCACAGTGTTGCTAAGTTGCCCTAAATTGCCCAGGGTTGAGCTCAAACTTGTAATCCTCCTGCCTCAGGCTCCTAGAGGGTTGGGATTACAGGTGTGCACTGTCAAGCCTGGCTTCAAGTTCTTCTTACTGACAGGGCACCAGATGTACAGGCAGGTTAAGGCCTTGCCCAGGCCACGCCAGCCTTACTCTGCTGGGATTAAAACAAGATGGAGCCCAGTGCAAGGTAATCCTCCCTAAGGAAACTGACACAGAGCTCACAAACCACAAGATTCACCCTTGCAGAGGACACAATTCAGTGGTTTTGACTACACACAGTTGTATGGCCATCACCACCATGTAATTATAGGATATTTTCACCACCGCGAAGAGAAACTGTACCCCCATTAGCAGTCACTTCCTACACCCCAACTCCCAAACCAACTCCCAAACCCTAGACAACCACTAATCTGCTTTGTGCCTCTATGGATTTGCCTATCCGGGAAGTTTAGTGTGATCCCACACCGTGTAGCCTTTTGTGTCTGCTCCTTTCACTTAAACCATTCTCAAAGTTCACCCTTGTTGTAGCACGTACGGGTCCTTCCCTCTTTTTCATGGCTGAATGATATTCCATTGTGTGATGTACCACATGGTACGTATCCATTCATCAGCTAATAGGCATTTGGGTTGTTTCCACCTCTTGCCTTTACGAATGATGTGCTATGAACAACCCTGGATAATTCTTAAGCGCCACTCCCACTCCACGCCCATGCAGCCAGGCCTCCCAGTCTGGGGAGACATTAACTCAGGAGAGCCAGGTGGGACTCCTGGGGTGGGGAGGGGTGAGACAGAATGCAAAGAGAAACTCTGAGTAGCTACCAGACCCTCTGCCCACTACCCCCTCAGGAGACATCTCTGTATGTGCAAAAATTGTAGCGATTTTTAAATGATAACTTTCATGCTCTGAACTTTCACAGAACCAGTAGGGCCTGCGGGGAGCCTTAAAAAGAACTGGATGTGTGGAGAAAAGGAGGAAAAAAGGCTTCAGGAACCCTCACCCAGCCCAGGGCACAAATTTGAGGAACCTCCTTCAGCTTCCTCCAAAGGCCAGAGCGGCCAGCCAGCGGCCAGGAGGCCAGGAGCGCCTCCCTCGGCTGGCCCCCAGGGGTGCCCAGCCCTCGGGATCTAGACCTACATTCAGAGCCAGAAGAGCTCCCAGCCTCTCCCTGAGCTTGGCAAAGCTGTGCCTGTGAAGTTACCTTCCACCCCGGGTCTTTGCAGGCCAGCATCTTGCTTAGCGGGAATCCCCAGGCCTCTCGGGCCTCCAAGTTATCCCCTTCATGAGGGGCGGCCATGGTGGGGAGGGGGCCTCCCTCCTCCTCTCCCACAACCTAAAGGCTTCACCCTGAGTCCCTGCGTGGAAGAGCAGGAAAGGAACTCCAGGCACTTTAAGGCCGGTGGAGCCTAATTGCCCAGATTCCCCGGCAGCCAGATAAACAGCGAGGCCGGCTGGCGCCAGCAAGAGGCAAACTACACATTATCACCCCCTTCCTCACCTCCAGCAGCAGCGTGGAGCAGCAGACAGGCCGCGGAGGGGCCGGGCCCGGCGGGGCGGAGCTTGGAAGCCCAACTTGAAATTGATCTCATTTCAAAGGGATAATGCCAGGCCAAATAAAAGGAAAACTTTCTCGTCCGTTCTAATTCCTCCAGCCCTGGCCTGGGAACCCTGTGTTTTCCTAGGCGGCCTCCTCCAGTCGTTCAGCTCTCTCTCTCTCTCTCACTCTGTCTCTCTTTCCCGGGCGCAATTTGGATAATAGTAATTTACTGAATATAATTACAGAAAAAAAAAGTGGTGAAGCAAAGAGCAGGAGATTTATTCCAAAGTTAATGGATACTCTCTGGAGAAAGGAGCTCTATAAACACAGGTCAGAACTGTGATTAAAGTATTTCTCCACATTTCCGTCCACATAGGCACCCACGGCTCAGCCCCCCGCCCCGCCCCAACATAAAGACACCAGGAGGGAGGCACAAGAGGGTCCCACCTCTGCAGGATGCCCAGGACAGAGCCTGACACTCAGGGCGGGGTCTCGGTTTCCCAAAAAATAAAAAAGCGTGAGGGAAAGGGTAAACAGAAGAGGAGGGTGCTTCTAGCCTGGAACCCCCAAACTTCACAGATGGGGAAATAAAGGCCCAGAGAGGGGCAACTTGCTTCAAGGCCTAAAGCAAGTTGACTGGGTGGGAGGAAGCGGGACTGGCTCTGAAACACAGGGGTCCCCACTGCTCAGGAAAAGGGTCCCTGTCAATGGGACTCCCTACAAGCTGGGAGTCGGGGAGGCAGAGCAACTGTCCCTGCTGGGTGTCCTCGATGCTGTGTGGTATGCCCCAGCCCTCCCTCCCATCACTGGAAGCCACAACTCCTTATCACGACCGCACGGCTGAGCCCCCGCTATGCACGCACCCGCTCAGCTTCCAGCTTCGGGTAACCAAGCTGGCGGTGGGCAGGGTGGGCAGCAAAGGACGTCCCCCAGCTCTCAGTCCCAGCAAAGGCAAGATGGCCAACCCCAGCACGCCAGACATGCATCCCAAATCCACAGTCCCCTTAGCTGCTGCCAGCACAGCAGCAAGGACGCGGGGTGTCGCAGGGCACCCCAGGACAGCGCCTCCTTCTGGGGAGTGAAGGGGAACCAAGTCCCAGGGCTTAATCCAGAGTGAGACTACGGAGCATCCTCACTGTCCTACTGTAGGGAGTAGTGAGGGGAGGAGACTCATCCAAGGTCAGGTTGCTGGTTCCAGGCTCCACGGTAGCAAACTTGCAGCTGCTAGATCTCCTCTCAGCCTGAGGCTGCCCACATCTCCAAATTCACACCAACTTGGGCCAGCCGCGCCTACCGCGTGGGTTCAGTCTGTGGTCTCCACCTTTTTCACCCCTCCCCTTCCTGCCCACCCACCTGAGCTTGCCTGGCTCCTTGATACCCGCTGGCCTTTCCTCCTCCTCTTCTCCCTTCTCCCCATCCTCCCAGGATGCTCCAGATTAGAGGTGTGGCTCCTGAAGGTGATCCTGTTACGTACCCACCCTGGCACTCTGGTGGCTCTGACCACTGACCGGGCCCCCTGCCCACTTCCCTTTGCCCTCAACCCCCACCTAAGACTTACATTTCTCGAGGGCACAGATCCTATTCCCATGTCCACTCCGCCAAGTACAGCACCCGGCCTAGGAAGTGCCCAGCAATCCTTTGCTAGCACACAGCAAGAGAAAATACCTGCCTGCCGGGAGCCCCCAGGAACAGAGTAGGCCCAATTATCCATCTCTCTCTCTAGAAAAACAACCAGGGACAAGACAACCACAAATACGGTCCCCTTCACCAGGGACAGGAAGGAGACAGGGATAGAGGCTGAAAGAACAAAGAGCAGGGGTTTCCAGGTGTGGGCACAGGTCAGGAACTGACCAAAGCCCCTAACTTCAGGAACCACCACTGAAGGGAAGCCTTTCCCCTCCAGCCACTACCTGTTCCCCCAGCACACCCACCCACAAGACAGTGGGGCAGATCCTGGCTCCCAGACCCACAGGCCCCTTGGACTCTAAGTGTCAGGAGACCCTTGACCAGACCAGACATCTGTGTGTGCGCCTAGGCTAGGCAGTAACTCTCAGACTCTCCCAGGAGGTCAGACAGGAGGAATGTGGGGGCCCTCCCAGGCCAACAGCCTGTAACTCTGAGAGTCCCCACCCTTACAAATCCCCCAGTGCCACCCCTGGGCTCACATGCACCCCTAATGAGCAAGCGCCGCAGTGCAGGGACCAGAGCAGGCAGACAACACTCTTGCAGCCAACCAGAGGATTCCGGAGGGCTCTCCCACTGTTCCAGCACCAGGGCCTCCCCTGGGGGTATGGGAGTGGGGTAAATCCCAGGAAAGAACAAAGAAGAGGGCCAGCTCTGGGCTAGGGTTAGTGGCTGGCTTGCTCGCCTACTCTCAGACGCCCTCAGGACCCACCTCTCTGGTGGAAACCTGAACCCAGGACTCCAGGACAGTATGACCTGGCACTTGACACCAAGGAGTGTTTGGGAAGAAGAAAGGGGGTCATCCTGCAAAAGGTTTGCTCCAAAGTTTACAATGAAACCAGCCAACATTTTCTGAACGCTTCTGACGTTAGCCACAGTCTGTCTACACCCTGCATCACAACGTGTGGACACTGGGATACAGAAAAGCACAGCCGGGGTAGAGGCAGATGCCAAGGAAGAAGCCGAGGTGCAGACTGGGGGCATAGCTGAAGCCGGCTTAGGGGGCTGGCACCCATTTATTTGGCCTCACCTTGGCCTGCCCGCCCACTCGCTCACGGTCTGAAGCAGAAGCCAACATTCCACCCCCGAACCTGCTCAGCGCGAACTCCAACGTGGGTCTTAAGTTGGCCGGAGACATTAAAAGAAGCTGCAATCTGGGGTGTGCTTGGTCACCCGTGCCCCGGGACGCTCTGGCGCACAGCCCCCTCCCACCTACCCCCGCCCGGCGGGACGCGCGGCGCGCTCACCTGGCCCGCAGAGCCGGCTGAAGTGGTAGGGGTTGCAGCACACCGTGGGCCCGTCGGCGGCGGCGGCGAAGCTGTGGCAGCCGCACAGGGGCTTCAGCTCCACCGCGTGCTGCAGGTCGGGCCAGCGGAAGAGGCGGCCGAGCAGCAGCTGCGGCGGCGCGGGCTGGCCGCCCAGGCGGAGGTCGGCGCGCGGCACCAGGACGCAGCCACCCGGCACGCCACCGCGGGACTCCACCGCCTCCAGCAGCGTGTCCAGCGAGCGCTCCTTGAGCCGCTTCAGCAGCGCGTACGTGACGGTCTTCAGCTCCTGCTCCAGCAGCAGCAGGCGCGAGCGGGTTTCGCGGCTGCGCCCGCCGCCCGCCGGCTCCCGGGCTGCTCCGGCCAGGGGGTCGCCGCCGGGGTCCCGGAGCGCGCCCGCGGCGTCCCGCTCCGAGAACAGGCAGCAGGTCACCGTCTCGCAGTCGCTCTCGGGCAGCCAGCCCGGGCCGCCCGGCTCCGCCGCGTCCAGCAGGGCGCTCCCGGCGCCAGCCCCCGGCTCCGACACGGGCCTCGGGGGGCCCCCCGTGCGCCGGCGCCTCCCCGCGCTCGGGGCGCCTCGCTGTCCCGCCGCGTCCCGGGGCCGCCGCGGGGCTACCGGGCGCACTTCGGGGCGGCCGCAGCCTCCGCCCTCGCGTGCCCGCGGGGCCAGCTCAGCTCGGCTGCCCCAGCTCCCATCCTCGTCGCCGCCGCCGCCGCCGCCTTCCTCCCGGTCGGGGACCACACGACTTCGCCAAAGTCGCCGCACCAGCCCCGAACGTTTGGACCTGAACATACGATATCCTTGGGCGCCGGGGGTGGGGGGGGAGGCGGTCTCTGGTTACCGGGGGTCCGTTTCCTCAGCGAGGCGCCGGCCGAGAGGGCCGCAGCCCCACATGAAGCTCCGCCGCGGGGTGCCGCGCAGACCGCGCACAGCCTGTCGTCGAGGGGGCGCCGCGGGGCCGCAACATGAGGGAGCTCGCCGGGGCAGGACGGCCGGGAACACGCGCGCGCCGGGCCGCGGTCCACGCGGGGCCGGGCTGCCCGGGTCCAGCCCCCGGGCTGGAGGAGCGCTTCAGTCGGCGCGCGGCCACGGGGACCCCTCGTGGGCCGAGGGGCCTTCACAAGCTGTGCGGCTGGTCCATGGGCACAAAGCGCTCGCGCCGAGCCCCGAAAGCCGTCTGCAAGGAACCCTGCCTTTAAAGCCCAAACGCTTCACTGGATGGGCTCTTCCTGCAGGATCCAAAAGGCAGGCTTGGGGACACCCTCAACTCCCTGCAAAAAGAAGGGGGCGGGGGGGGGGAAGGGAAAGGGAAAGATCCCAAGCAAAACCCAAATCCCCGGATTTGCATGCACGTAAGGCCAACTCCGACTCAGATCCCAGGCGCTAGATGCACTTGGAGCGAGTTCCTCCAGGACGCGGGTGTCAACACATGAGTGGAAGCCGTAAAAATCCCAAAGAGCTGCTGGGAATCCTTAATTACAAATGCAATCCACCGAGGCGGAGGTCGCAGCCCGCCCCGCGCCGCGCTCGGACGCTTCGGGCGCCGCGGCTGCCGAGGTCGCCCTCCCCCCTCCCCCAGGGTGCCTCCTGGTGGCCCCGCGGTCCCGGCAGCGCCCGGCGGCTCTTCCTCCCGGCTCGGCTCCCTCTCTCGCTCCCCCGCTCGGCTCTCGCTCTTTTTTGTTCTCCTCAAACGCGCACTCAGGGCCCCCGGAGGAGCGCCGCGGAGTCATTGGCTGCCTCCCATCGTATGCCAGTCTAGACACTTTGGCGGCTCCGCGGCGCTGATTGTTGCGCAAACAAGGTTTCAAGTTTCTTAACTCTTAAAGGAGAACACGTCCCTTTGCAGGGCCCGAGGCTCCGAGGGGTTGGCTCCCGGGGCGGGCCGAACCCGGGCCCCCGCCCCACGCCCGCCCCAGCACCCCCGCCCCGGGCCTGACAGCGCTTGGGGCTCCCTTTCTGGCTATCCCGGGCACAGTTGCAGGCGGGCACACGGACACGCTCGCGCAAACTCTCTCTCTCTCTCTCTCTCTCTCTCTCTCTCTCTCTCTCTCGACCACACAAACCGCAAAGACTTGACAAACCCCACCGAGACGCGGACGCGAACGGGGCGCTCTGCTTCTCCCGGGCTTGTGCACAAACTTAACGAACGTACACTGTACTTTAGAGTCGGTCCAAACCCCATCCCAGCTCAGGCCAATAAAAATGGGTGTGCGTGTGTGCGTTTCGGGGGACTGCGGCGACTGGTACGTTGGGGTAAAGGGGGTCTTCCTAGGCTGCGCCACGGCTCCACGCCCCTGTGCGGAGTCGGTGGTCGCGCTACTCGGCCACTTCGCGGGCGCGGGCGCCTTGCGCAAGGGAGCTCCGGGTTCGCCCGAGGTGGGGACTTGGAGAAGCTGGGAAGAGTGACTCTTAGATGGCTTCTCTGGGTCGCCACGGTCCCTCCAGGGAGGAAGAAGGGCCGCCTCCCCTCCCGGGACCCCATGGAGACCACGGGGTCTCACTTCTCCCCCTTCGCCAGTGTGCTCTCCACTCCGCGGAGGGAAACGTGAGTAGAGACATGGTGCTTGCCTCTAAGCAACGTTTCACCACGAAAATGGAGGTGAGCTGGGGACGGCGCTGGGGGCCGGCGAGGGAAGGGTTAAGCCCGCTCGGGCCCTGGAGCCGGCGCGGCGGGGTACCTCCTCGGGCGCGCTCACTCGTCCGAGGGTGGCAAAAGTTCAAGCTTGTAAAGTCGGGATTGGTCCCGCGCGGAAGGGAAAAAAGGCCTGGTCCCCCCTCCCCCTCCCGGGCGTGGCGCCGATTGGCCGGACCCCGGGGCCCGCCCCGCCCTCTCGCGGCGCGCGGCGGCCCCACCCCCGGCGCGGCGGCCCGCCCCTTTCCGGGCAGGAGCCGGGCCCCCGCGCTCAATGAAAGAAATTCCGCTACTCTCATTGGCCCGAAGCTGGGCGCCATTCCCCGCGGGGCCGTGGGGCGCCGGCGCGCGGGTCTCCCTTGGGGTGCCCACGCTCCCGGCCGCCCGCGGGAGTGAGCGGCGCTGCTGGCCCCGGGCCGCTCCCGGGGCTGGGTGTGCGCGGGGTGAGGTGAGGGACGGAAGGGCGCTGGCTTCGGGAAGGGCTCTGAGCCATCTGCTACGGCGCACCTGGGGCCAGGTGCGGGTCGCGCCGCGCTGGGGGAGGCGGTGACTCTCCAGCGTAAAGAATCGGACTGGGAAACGGCCTCACGCGCATCCCTCGCTGCTGCGGCCACACCGACTTGGCCTCAATTTCTTGCTCGGAAGCGCGGGTGATGCTACGGATCCGCACGCTTGACCGAACTTGAAAAGTCTCCCGAATAGTGCTGCTTAATTAAGTACACAAATCGCAGAGGGGCCACAAGCACCAAAAAAAAAAAAAAAAAAAAAAAAAGTGACCCGCACCCAGACCCCCGGCTGGAGCCCCTTTCAGTCACTTCTCACCCCTGGGCAAATGAATGCATCTTAAAATATACAAAAGAAACTAATTGTATATTTAAAGGAATTTCCTTCTTGACTGGTGTATAGTAACAGCGAATGCTCATGGGCTCCTCTGTGGGCAAGAAACCATGCAACACAGTTTGCTTTTGGGTGGTGAAAAGGGGCAAAACCTGGGCCTACACTATGGCAGGGAAGCCTCTTGCTATGACCAGGTGGAATGACAGGGAAACAGATTCATTATAACTCACTTCATAGGAGACTGATAGAGAAGCCACCCCAAAAACTGTAGGCACAGATTTTATATACCAACCAAAAGGCCAGCTAGCTAACTGGTATTGTCTACCCCCTTGGAAGGTAAATCTAATTGGTCAACATGGCTTCCAATGGGGAAGTTGGCACACCCTTAAGCAGGTAGACAATCTTCTACAATTCTGACAGATTCTGTGGATCCTTTCTCCCCTAAAAAGCCCCATATATTAAGAGAACTTGGGGTGCGGCCACACTCACTGAAGGCCAACTAAGTGCCAGGCCCTGTTCTAGGCATTAGAGAACTCTCAGTAAGCAGACCACTAAAACTGAGCTCAAGGAGTCTGGTGGAGAAAGACCAGAACAAAATAACCAGGGTGGCCTAGATGATAAAGGTGACAAGCGTCCCAGCACTCTGGAGGCTGAGACAGGAGGACTGCGATAAGTCCAAGGCCAGCATGGGCTCCACAGTGAGTTCAGGATCAGCCTGAATTACAGAAACAAGACTCTCAAAAAAAAGAAAAGAAAAGAAAAGAAAGTAACAAGCAGAGGAGAGAGAGGAAAGGGAAGGAGGGGAGGGGAGGGAGGAATCTGGGAAGGGGACATTGTAGCAAGGTTGTTTGAAGATAAGGTCCACCCCAGGGCCTTCCTTCTGAGCAACATCTTCAGCCGCTTTTATTTCTTGTTTGAGACAGAGTCTCACTAAGTTGCCCAGACTGGGCTCAAACTTGCAATCCTCCTGCCTCAGCCTCTATAGAGTGCTGAGATGGCAGATGTGTGCGACATGTTCCAGGACCCTCTGAGATGTGAGGAGACTGAAGAATTATGGGGGAGCAGGGATTGCAAGGTCACACGAGGTCACACAGGCCTTTGCTAGGGCCCTTAGCCTGTATTTCAGTCACTAGGGAGGCCTTACAGATTCTGAGCTGGGGAGGGAGACAACCTGCCTTCTGATACTCATTTTGGCTAGTCTAAGTGCTGAGGATGGAACCCAGAAAGTCAAGGACCCAGCAGGGCCTTCTGTTTTAACAGGCTCCCCCTAGGGGCCACAGGGAGAATAGTAGTCCCGCCTGGTGGAACTGGGAACTTGGTTTAGGCCATTCAAGTTGTCTGGTGAGAGTAGCACAGTGGCTTGGACCAGCGCCGATGCAGCAGAGGGGTGTCCTGGATAAACCGTATATAGTGAAGATACAATCATCATGACTAGCTAACATCCTAAGATACATCTATGTTATTGATACTTAATCTCTTGAATCAATTCACAAGTTTTATTTAGCTTGTCCCCAGCTACAGTATCCCTGGAATCATGAATGTGCTAATTATACACAACACTTTCAAATACACTTGTAATAGGTCTAGTGGCACATGATTATAATCCCAGTACTCTGGGAGGCTGAGGCAGGAGGATCACAATTTTGAGCCTGGCCTGGGCAACTTGAGGACTTAGCAAGACCCTGTTTCAAAATAAAAATAAAAAATTTGGCTGGAGATATAGTTCAGTGTAAATACCCTGGATTCAAACTGCAACAAACAATCAAAAAGAGAAAAAAGTTCCAAAGACCTCATAATCTGCTTATTTGTTAAGTATACAAAGCTATGGGGGCTGGAGGAATGGCACAGCAGTTAAAGCTCTTGCCTTACAAATGCAAGGCCCTGAGTTTGATTCCCCAGCACCACATAAAGCCAGGCATGGTGGCACATGCCTGTAATCTCAGCACTCGGGAGGCCGAGACAAGTGGATTATCCTGAGTCCAGGGAGAGCCTAGGCTACACCAGTGAGTTCAGGACCAGCCTGGGCTACACAGCAAAACCCTGTCACAAATATAAATTAATTAATTAATTAACAAATCTATGAATGTGGGTATTGCCCCGAAGTTACCCTGTGGACCAGCATCACAACGTGACAGAGGGAGTGCTGTTTGAACCAACTCCTAGGTTCACTCTCTGCTTGCTTGCTTTTATTACTGCTTACAGAAAATAGTTTCTCCTGGTCCTGTCTCTAAATTTTAGGCACCTCTGCTTGACCCCTCTGGTTATAAGAGCCACCCTGGCGGTCTGTGCAGAGGACAGCATAAGGGACAGGACTGAGTCAGGGCAAGAACTTGGGTGACAGCAGCCAGCAGAGCTGGACTCCACGTGGCTTGGCTCCTCTTACCTGTGTGGCCTTGGGCAACTTCTCTTGCCTCCCACAACAAGCTCCCATGGGTAGCTAGTCCCCCCAGGTGACAGACTACAGATGACAGTCTGAGTCTCTCCTGGTGATGACATTAGGAAGTGTTTAGAAGGCCAAAATGGACAGTGTCTGGCACCTAATAAGTGCTCGATAAATGGCAGCTATTATTAGGGAAACAGGCACAGAGTCAGTTATTACCAAGTTGAGCCACTCAACTAATGACAACTCTGCAAACTACTTAATCTCTGGGACACTCAGTTTTCTCATCTGTAAAATGGACTGACCTGACAAAGGTGGGAGTCGAAGGAATACAGCTCTGACACACTGCAGGACTCAGCAGGTTAATCAGCTCATTAATGGGCATAAGCGCCAACTCACAGGGTCACTGGGGAGATGGGTTTAGATCAGGTATACAAATCCATCCAGCCCGTGGTAGTGACCCTGCCCCTTGGGTACCCCCAGAAAGTGCAGCACCCTGCGTATTATGAACTCAGAAGTACTCAGAGAGTGAGTGAATGAATGAGCGAACAGGAGTGTGCTTACTGGGTACCGGATGGGAGCAAGGTGGTTGCATGGAGGCCTGGGAGGGCTCAGGGTTTGCCCGGAACATCTGTCTGATGTGGGGCCTCTTGAAGTCAAGGAATTCCTCCATGGAGCTTATTTGACTCATAGACATTGGGAAATGTTATTTTTATACTATATGTATATGTGATTTAATTCATTTTTAATATTAAAGCTAACCCAAATATTTTAGGAAAACAGAATGCAAGGTGCCCATGAGCTTTTGAATAGATGTGAGAGATTGTTTAGGAATGTTAAAGTCCTGCTGGAGGAGCAGAGTGTTTTCCTCGCCAGTACGAGGCCTTTCCTACCTAGCACCACATAAACCAGGAGTGGTGGTGCATGTGTGTAATCCCAGCACTTGGGAGGCTGAGGCAGGAAGATTGCTGTGACGTCGAGGCCAGCTTGAGCTACACAGTGAGTTCAGGACCAGCCTGGATTACAGAGCGGGACCCTGAATCAAAAAGAAAATAAAACAAAAAAGAAATGCTAATGTCAAGCTACTTATGGTGGCACACACCTATAATCTCAACTTCTTAGGAAGCTGAGACAGAAGGATTACAAATTGGAGGCTAACATGGGCAACTTAGCCAGAGTCTGTCTCAAAATAAAATAATAAAAACAATAAAAGGCCCGGAAGCTGGGTGTTGGTAGTGCAGGCCTATAACCTCAGCACTCTGAGAGGCTGAGGCAGAAATTCAGGCTCAGCCTGGGCAAATGAAAAACAAGATTTAGTTTCAAAATCAAAACTAAAAAATTGGTTGGGATATAGCTTAGTGAGAAGGCCCTGGGTTGGGTCCTCAGTACTGCAAAGAATAAATAATGTTTTTAAATGGCTGAGGATGTAGCTCAGGGCAAATATCCACAGTTCAATCCCCACCGCCAAAGAAGAGAAAGCAAGAAGAAAGACAGAAAGACGAAAGAAAGAGAGAAAGAAAGAAGGACAGACAGACAGACAGACACCTCCTTTCTCCCTGCCCTAGCTTCTGGGTCAACAACAGCTTCCCAAGTTTTGCACCATGAGCTGAAATTCTCTCTCAAGAATAATAAATGTTTAAAACTACATGATTACTGTAGTAAACAGCTGTTCAAAAAGCGAAGAAATCAAGAGAATTGTTGATGAAACAACTTGATACATGAAACAGGTCAGTCACATGCTGAGCAGGCTGTGACAACATGGCAGGTGACATGACTGGAACAAGTGAGATGGACACAGGGTGGGCGGCCACAGCCCAGCGCTTCCCGTCCTGCCCATGGCCAGCTTCCTGCGCGATGCCTCCCCTCGGGGCTAGGCCTGCATGGCCGCGGGCTGCCACCATCATCCACCAGCAAGAGCCATGCCCTGGAAGGGGCTGGACCGTCAACAGGCTCCAGCGATCTGTCCAGGGCTGCACTGCGACTCCTTGTGGGCCCCAGGCACCTTCATCATCACAGCCTCCTCTTTCCTTTAAAAACACTTTTTGGGGCTGGAGGAATGGCACAATGGTGAAAGTGCTTGCCTTGCCAGTGCAAGGCTCTGAATTTGATTCCCCAGCACCACATAAAGCTGGGGAGGGTGGCACACACCTATTATCCCAGCTCTCAGAGGCTGAGGCAGGTGGACTGTCCTGAGTCCAAGGCCAGCCTGGGCTACACCCCTGAGTTCAGAACAAGCCTGGGCTACAGACAGCAAGACCCTGTCTAAATAAAAGGTTTTTAACTGGCTATCCCCTGACTCTACAAGTCTGCTAGGGAGGGAAAAGAACAAGTTCAAGCCCAGCCTGGGCCATTCAGTGGCTTAGCAAGACTCTATCTCAAAATAAATAAATAAATAAATAAATAAAAAATAAAAAAATAAATAAAAATAAAAAAATTTTTAAAAACCAGAGTGGGTGGGATGAAGCTCAGCATGAAGGCTCTGTTCAGTCCTCACCCCTCCCATTCTGCCCACCAAAAGAAAAAAGGACCAGCATTCCCTGCTCCAAGCTTTGGAGGTCTTGTGACCAAAAGAGTTTTTGTTTTTGTTTTGTGTGAGACAGGTTTTGCTTTGTAGTCCAGGCTGGTCCTGAACTCACTATACAGCCCTGACCTCAAACTCACAGCAGTCCTCCTGCCTCAGACTCCCAAGTGCTGGGATGACAGGCGTGCGCCACCACGCCCAGCAGTATTCTTTTCCTTAATGACAGCGTCCCAAATGGCACAGCTGTGGCTGCATCCAAACTGGGTCCACTCTGTGGTGCCACTTTCAGCCCAGAACGTTCCTGGGCCCCAAGATAAAGGGAACAAGCCAGACATGGTGACTCGCGCCTGTAATTTCAGTGCTGAGGCAGGAGGATTGGTGTGAGTTTGAGATGAGCCTAGGCTCCGTAATGAGGTCAGGAACAGACTGCACTAAAGAGCAAGATCTTGTCTCAAAAAAAAAAAAAAAAAAAAAAGATAAAGGGGATGAAGTATCTTCTGCCCAACAGGAATAACTAAGATACAGTATCTAGCCCACCTGCAACCACCTGCCTTGAGGGCCACCCCAGATTCCCTCAGTCAGCCACAAGCTGAATTTCCAAATGCTACTAAAATGATTCTCAGGCCCAATCTCTTCTTTGAGCTACAAGAGGACCCAGGTTCCCCATTGATCCAGGCACGGATACACATTTCATGTGAAAAAATCCATGTTTATGCATATGATACACTGAATGCACCTGCCCAAAAGACAAATAAAAGAGGACTCATCTACTACCACGTGCCCAGAGCTGCAGGAAGCAGAAATCAAGGCAGGCAGCCTGGAAGAGGGCCCTTTGAGCCAGACCTAGATGGAGAAAAGAGCAGGGACTAGGGTGGAGGCAGCTGGGAGGCCCCTGGGGAGCAGGTTTACATAGCCATAGCAGGGGAGATGGAGGCTGGACCATCCTGAGGTCTTGTCGGGCGGTGGCCCACAGAGCAGCCTCATGTCTTCACAGGCCCAAGGCTGCTGTGGTCTACGTAGGTAGCCCACGGAAACCCCTGACTCGCTGCCAAGCGCGTCCAGGTCATTCCCCCCCAACAAGACGGCATTGTTTGGGGTTCCAGTACAGGGCGAGCAAAACAGAGATCCCGATTGTCCTTGTCATCCTGGGTGTATAATTTATAATAATGTCAGCTATTAAGGGATTTCTAGTAATTAACTGGCAGTGGTGTGCCATTTCCCCTGCATTTTTGCCTGTCATAATGATCTTGAACTCTGCAAGGCAGTTGTGAACTTGCTCAAAATAAGCTCTGAATACAACAAGGGCAACATCCTGCCCTGTGTGGGGTAGCAAGGCTAGGACCAACTGGGTGTCCATCACCCAGGAGGAGGGGGGAGCTGTGCAGAGCCAGGGAGGCTGTGCTGTGAACCCACAAAAGCCAGCCAACCTGGGATGGGGAGGACACCTGTGTTCTTTAACAGACCCTGTGGTACAGCACCCAGCAAGGAGTATTTTTTTTCTGTGTCGCTTCCTTTCTTGTTCATCTTGAAACACACAGCTCTCAGTCTAACTTCAGATCTTTCAATAAACATGTGCTATAGGAAATAATTCTGTTTAGGAAAAAAAAAAAGCTAGCACAAACCCAGTAACAGGGAACCGCTGAGACTGAGAGTGAGAAGGCGTTAGGGAGTGGTGGAGGTTGGGGAACACTGGGGCACTCGGACCGGTATGGGGGTGGTATCTGCTTTTTCAAACGATCAGGACCAGTGCTCTGGCAGTGCTCTGGCAGTGCCTATGGTGACCTCAGTTCTTCTCTTTTTATTTAGGAGCAGAATGATTATTTATTTTTATCTGGACAAAATTTATCCTGGGGAAAAAAGACTGCCTTGGTCTGAGTGTACTTGTCCTACCCCACCCCCTTTCTTTTATTTATTTATTTAATTGAGACAGGGTCTCTCCCTGTATCCCAGGCTGGTTCTGAACTCACTATTCAGCCCAGGTTGGCCTTGGACCCATTGCAGTCCTGTCTCAGCCTCCCAAGTGCTGGGATTACAGGCGTGCGCCACCATACCCAGCTTTATGTGGTGCTGGGGAATCGAACTCAGGGCCTTGAGTTTACTAGGTAAGCACTTTAACCATGAGCTATTCATCCAGCCCCTTCCTTCCCTTTCTCGGATGGGGTATAGCTGTGTTATTATTTCTGGCCAATAAGCTGAAAGTGCAAGCTCTGAGTGAGACTTCTGGGAAGGCTGCACACAGGAGTTGACTCAGCTGGTATTAGGGTTTGGATCTGCAGTGTCACCCAAAAGCCTCATGGATTTGGATATAGTGAGATAACTGTGGAACTGTGTGCTGTTGAGAGGGGGTTTGCCTAGAAAGGGCAGGTGACTGAGCTTGACCTGGAGAGATGTGTCAAGTTGCTGAGATTGGGAGCTGCCCAGGGAAGAGCTTTTGGGCTGTGTTATTGATTTATGGGCCAGGAAATGAGAGAGGGACATTCACCTTGGGTGTGGGGGACTTGAACTGGCACTTGAACTGAGTAAAGGGGGAAAAAAAAAAAAAAAACATTGTTCCAGCTTCTTCCTGGGAAAGCTCCAGCCTTGCCTGAGTCTCCAGACACTAACTGGGCCCGCTGCCTGCCCGGCCTGCTTATCTTCTTTTTTCTGTCTTTTCTTTTTTCTCCCCAGTGCTGGGGATAAAACTCAAGGGCTTATAAACATGAGGCGAGCACTGTACACTGAGCTACATCCCTAGCCTTCTTGATTTCTTTCATGTGACAGAGAACTGTCTATTTGAGTTCCTGTTGTTCTTTCCCAGGCCTGGACTACCATCACCTACTCCCTTCAAGTCGGCTCCATTTCCTGTTCCCACCACCTCCCAGCAACACCCTCAAATGATGACCTCACCTGTGTGCTCACCGATGAAGTCGGAGTCCTCCTGATCCTTCACCTTCCAGCAGCCCGTTCTCTGAACATGTGAGCTTCTGAGGAGCCCCCGTCAGGCTCGCGCATGGCCCTTTCCTCCCTTTGGAACCAAAAACAGCAGGTAATCTTTTTCACTCAAGTCACTGACAATGGTTCCTCTTCTGCCCCCGCGTTGTGGGACCCCAGTGCTCCCCTGAACCCACCCAGATGATCCAGGATAGCCTCTCCATGTCCAAGCCAGCTGACTAGCAGCCTAAATTCCATCTGCATCCTTAATGGCC
Source organism: Ctenodactylus gundi (assembly GCA_004027205.1). Classification (NCBI taxonomy): domain Eukaryota; kingdom Metazoa; phylum Chordata; class Mammalia; order Rodentia; family Ctenodactylidae; genus Ctenodactylus; species Ctenodactylus gundi. The sequence continues at coordinate 311,311 of PVKB01000084.1, read as the reverse complement.
TTTGCCAAGTTACCTAACACATGGGCAGGATTAAGACCTGGACATCTGGGGTGAGGAGTGGTGTTCTACCTACCACATTCCCCATTCTCACCCACTACAGCCACTTGTGAACAATGTCAGCAGTAGCGTTTAGAGCATTTATTAATCGCCTACTGTGATAGTGAATCACGATTGCCAACTTTGCTGGCTTGAGAGATACTTAGGGGATTCATGACACACACTTCTGAGTCCCTGGCCCCTTCCTCTGGCTCTCATCAACCTGCCTGATTCCTGGCCACTGTGAGTTGAGCAGCTTTTCTCCGCCACATCCTCTGCCATGAGATTTCTGCCTTGGAACAGTGCACTGAACCCTCTGAAATTGTAAGTCAAATAAACACTTGCTTAAAGTTGGGGATATCAGATATTGGTTTCCAGTAATGGAAAGGTGACCTATAGTGTCTCCATAGTTTCTTCCTAGAAGTTCTCTTTAACCTCTAAATGACCTCATCCATCTCTGCACCCATAAGGGGGAAGTTCTCTGCTGTTCTTATTTTACAAACTCCAATAAGCTAAGTAACCCCCAAGGTCACGGAGTGGGTAAGAGCTGAGGTTGAATTTGAACCCAAGTCCACCCAACACAGAAGTCAGAGTCTCAACTCCTTGCTCATGCTGCCTCCTTCAAAGGCACCCTGATTTTTTTCCCTAGATGTCACCCCTCTTCTGTGTTCCCATAAATGAGTAATGGGGCCCCTTGTTTAACAGACAACCCTGAAGTTTCCATCAGGACAGGCCACCTCTCCAAGTCAGTTGTCAAGACAGTAAGGTAATCTTTATGTTTAACACACACACACACACACACACACACACACACACACACACACACACACGAGATGGGAGCCAAGGCAGTCTGTCACTGAACTACATCCCACCCCTTTCTTCAATTTTTTATTTTGAGGCAAGTTCTCACTATGCTGCCCAAGCTGACCTTGAACTTGGAATTCCCCTGCCTCAGCCTCCTGAATAGCTGGGATAAAAAGCATCCATCACTGCACCCGGCCAGAGCACTTCTTGAACAAAAGTCTGTGTGCTAGACCCCCTGATGCACAGTGTTGCTCTTGCCATTGCTAAGGCTGGTACTGTTCCCACTTTCCAGATGAGGACACTGAGGCTCAGCAAGTTCAAACTGTACCGCAGGCTGGCGTCAGCAAAGGGAAAGGAGCACAGGCCAAGTCCAAAGCCACCTGTGACCCTGGTAGCCACCTCCTGCAACCACAGGTGCCCATGGCTCCCATGCCAGGGTGGAGATGCGGTCCATCCCAGCTTCCTTCGTGCTGGTTGTGTAGCTCAGCGGTGAAGCCAAGGGTTCTGCAACAGCAGGGCCGGGCCTCCATTCCCAGCCCTTCCACTCTCTGCCTGTGTAGTTTTAGGTGGGAGATTAACCATCATCTCTGACTCAACAACCGCATCTGTCCAATGGGCACACTGTAGCTCCTACCCCCGAAGGACTGGTGTGAAGCCTACGTCAGTTAACAGACCTCAAGTGGTTTGACAGTGCTTGCCACATGGTGATCACCAGGCAAGTGGGAGCCAGGCCTGTGAACCAGCCCCCTCTGCAGAGGGTCAGCAGGGTCCTACCGCATCCCACCTCCTGGGCATCTCCCCACCTCACAGGATGCTGTTTGGGAGGCCTGCCCACAGTGGCCAGGAACAATCCATACAAAGCTCCTGACAATCAGAGGTGGGAAACCAGAGTCCCCCAGAGGACAGACCAGGGTGGCCTCCTCTGGGGCGGCCGCTGCTGTCATATTTCCTCCTCCTCCTAGGTCCCCCACCCCATCCATCCTGGGGTGGCCGCCCCTGCAGGAATGTGATGGTATCTCAGCAAACAGCCTGTTCCCAGAGGTGCCAGGGCGGCCACTGGGAGGCCTGACTCTGCTCAGACAGGGCCACGGTAAACACAAGGGTCTGTCCTCTTTATCAGCTTGGCTCGGCAGCAGCGGAGACAGTCTGCCTGCTCAGGACTCCCTGTGGCACGATAAGTCACGGGCCCATGGGCCACTGCAGTCTGGCTCCAGCAAGAGGACTCTTGCAGTGGTCCCCACTGGGACAGAACACCTCATGCAGGGCCAGGTCGGGGGCTGGCTGCCTGTGCTCCGACCATGGGAGCCCCTCAGAGGAAGCCAGCCAAGGGGCCAGGGACACAGCCTGCAAGGTCCCTCTGGTCTCAAGGACTTGTGAGTTTGTCCCCTACCGGGCTTCCTCCCCCAGTGTTCCTAAGTGCCCCCAATTGAATGAGCACATGCGAGCACTTCCTCCTGGGCCTGGTGGGTGCACTGTGAGAGCTACCCCAGCAGGGGCGGCAGTGCAGGGTCTTTGTCACCGTGCCAGTCATGTCCTCAATTTCTCAGCTCCCTGGAAGTGGGGAAGACTGACTGCAGAAGAGAAAGAAAGGGCCCAGAGAGGGTCAGCGCCTGCCCAAGGCTGCACAGCCAGGCCAGGAAAGGGCTGGTCAGCCCCAGTTCTTACATTGTCCTTTTCCATCCTGGGTGCGGCCTGTTCTCAGTCACCAGTGAGAAACCTGGAATGGGTCACTGGTCCATGCCCTGAATCCTCTTGTGGGGGTCTTGGGGCAGATTAAGGTTTTGGGGATCAGCTGGCAGCTTTTCCACAGGACCCGGGAAAGTGGCAGTGAACGGAACTCTGATGTGAACAGTGATTCCCATAAGCCACCTGGACCTGCACTTGGCCAGGAGTCCAGCCCAAACATTTGCTGTTTTCAGGATGACCTGAAGCTGGACACAGCCTCTCTGGGCCTGGTCTCTGTCCTTGTTTCCTTATCTATAAAATTAGTCACCTCCTCTGCCTTGGTGGGGGGCATCAAGAGTCACCAGGTGAATTAAATGACACGAGGCATTTAAGCCCCCTGGAGTGGAGGTCCTGTGTCTACGGCCGCTTTCTGATAGACTATGAATCTACTTTGAACTCAGCCTCCTCCTACACAAAGCCCCCTCTGCTCTTTCCAACCTCATCCTGTGCAGACCTGGCACACCTCCCTCCCTGGCATATTCCCACCACCCCAACCCCCAGGCGCACCCCCAGGGCCAGCGATAATGTCCAGCACACCTTCTTGTGCTTCACAGAGCAACAGAGGGAGAAAATGAATCACTGAAATAAAACATCCTCTCTGATCCCTTCTCTGTCTACAGAAACGGTGTAGGGAAGGTGGGTGATTAAGTGCTGTAATCCTAGATACTAGGAGGCTGAGGCAGGAGGATCACTAGTTCAAGGCCAGCCTGGTCAATGTAGCGAGACCTAGTCTCAAAAAAAAAAAAAAAAAAGGGACACAGATGTAGTGGCTCAGTGGTAAAGTGCTTGCTGACCATGATGTCTTACTTACATAGTCGTTGCTGTGACAGAATACTCAACATCCACAATTTGAGTCAGGAAAGATTTCAGCTCACAGTTTTAGAAGTTCTCACACAGCCCATTCATGGGGCAGCTGGGAACAGTGAAGACACATGGCAGAGGCCGGAGGGCTGCTCACCCCACGGCAGACAGAAGCCAAGGGAAAGCAGGCGCCACCAGTGTCTCAGTGTCAGGAGACTCAGGCACGGCCAGAGCTCACCCAGGAAGGAGCTGTCACGGTGCTTCTTGTTCTTTTAATCAGCGCAAGTTGCCAGGGTAGGTGCCCCTCCCTCACTTCCTGGCCCAAAAATCAGTAACAAACCCCTGAAATCTCTGCCCTGGGCAAGCGGAATCTCAACAAATTGATGTACTCTTTCTAGACTAAACCTTAAACATCTGCCCCGTAGTTCCAAATACATGAGCCTTTTGGGGGACACTCAGATCCAAGTCATAGCACATGGGTCAGGCTTTGGGTTCCATCCTCAGCACATAGAGAGAGAAAGCAGCAGAGCGAGCCTGTGTTCTCCTCCCTGTGGGCGGCTGGCACTGGCAAAGAACCCATGTGCCTTTTCCTCTTGTTTTTCCCCTTTTGTTAATATATTCGTGCAATACATGTTTACATTGAACTTGAGTGTTTTGTGAACATATGTATCACATCACAATTACAACCCCTTCCCCTCCCCCTCCATTTCTTCCTGAACACAGCTCCCATCCTGTGCCCCCTGGGCCCTGGAGTCTAGCCCCCGACCTCCCAACAGACCTCTTCTCCAGCCTGGGGTCAGTCTCTTTTCTACAACACTTGACTCTCAGGCACTCCTGGTGGTGTCTCCCATCTCCGAAAGGCTCCCAACCCCAGGAACTTCCTCCTGGCCTCAAGACCTCCAGTGGCCTCAGGTCTCATTACCAGAGACCCAGCATCTCCTCTCCAGACTCCAAATGTGTCAGCGGGACACTAGCCTTTCACCAGTGACCCCAGATCTCCCCTCCCCCCATCAACAGGCCCTGGGGCTCTGGAAGCAGAGGAAGGGGACGGGCCCTGAGCTGGACTTTGGGATGCACACAGCAGCCCCAGCAATGCCTCAGGGCTTCTCCAGCCCTGTCTTCCTCCTGTGCCTGCTGGGCTGCTCCAGCCCACCCCAACCCCTACCCATCCTCTTTGTCATGGGTGCGCCCGTCCACTGCTACTGCTGCAGGCGTGGGCCTGCTGCTACCCCTCAGGCAGGGCCATGGCCCGGCTGCCATCTGCCTGGAGTGCACACCCTGGCACCATCATGGCCATCGATGCTTACTGCGTTCCTCCTACGTGCCAGGTCTTGTTTGAGGCACAGAGGACACAACATTGTCCAAGCAGATGTGGGCCCTACCCTCATGGAGCTCTCTAATGTAGGACATGCACCATCAACAGGGAGTAGAAATTTGTATTATTTTAGGTGAGTTTTAGTGTAGGTAATGCTGTAATTATTTAAAGTAAATGCTTCTGGGCTTGGTGCCACAGGCCTGCAATCCCAGCACTCTGGGAGGCTATTGCAGAAAGATCACAAGTTTGAGCCCACTTTGTGTCAGAACCAAAACTAAGGGGCTGGAGGAATAGCACAGTGGTTAAAGCACTTGCCCTGCAAGCACAAGGCCCTGAGTTCCATTTCCCAGCACCACATAAACCTGGGTGTGATGACACACACCTAATAATCCCAGCACTTGGGAGGCTGAGGCAGGAGGATTGCTGTGAGTCCAAGGCCAGTCTGGGCTACACAGTGAGTTCAGGATCAGCCTGGGCTATAGAGCAAGACTTGCCCCGCCCCCCCCCCCCCACACACACACACAAAAAAAGATAAATAAAAATTTTAAAATGGGCTGAGGATAAAGCTCAATATGAAGGCCCTAGCTTGGATCCTCAGTACAGAAAGAAAAAAGAAAAGAGTTTTGGTTAAAAATAAATCAGGAGTGAGCTCGGGAAATATGGAGGGTTGCCCCCCTTTGAGAAAGGGTCTTGCTATGTCATTGACATTAGCCAATTGGCTTTCAGTGTGCTTCTCTTGCCTCAGCCTCCTGAATAGCTGGGACTACAGATACATGCCACCATATCCTGTGGGCAGTCCCTATTTAGATGAGGTAGTCACACAGGGCTTGTTGAGAAAGTGACATTTGGTCTAAGGATTGGAGGAAGCTGGCGTGGCCATGAGGACCCTGGGGAAACACAGTGGAGCAGCCAGAGCAAAGGCCCCCTGTAGATACTCGTCCTCTCCAGGCACCCACACTCCTCACCCCCTCGTGAGGCTCTTAGCAGAGCTCAAGCATGTCAGAGGAGGCTGCTCTCCCAGCCACCTGTCCTGCTGAGCCAGGGGCTCCTTGGGACAGAGACCGCACAATGGCCAACTCCATAGTCCCCCACGTCCCGCCATGGCTTGTGTGGACACACACACATTCACTCCCAGATGGCACAGAGGTCACACACCCCGGTCGTCAGCAGAGCCCCAGTGACTGTCTCTGAAGGTGAGCAGTGTGTAGAGAATTCCCACAGAAGTACCCAGCCCCTCCCTGTGCCCACTCGGAGCCTGAGAACTGGGGATGATCATGTGAGCTGCCAGGAGACCCAGGTGAGTGGGCTGGGGACCTTGTCTGTGGGGCCAGAGCTGGCACTCCTGATTACTATCCAATCCATGTACTCAGTTTTTAAAAATAGATTGGATGCAAACACAGTCCACAACTCAAAATGTCAAGCAGCCAGTGTCTTTCCTGAGGCTGAGTGTGCCCACCAGGTCATTTAGATGGTGATTAGAGCTCTCTGTCCTGCAAGGGCCTCAGACAGAAGGAAAACAGGTGGGTGCACAGCTCAGGGAGCACGACCCCCCTGGTCCTAGCCCCTGGCGCGCTGGGGCCCAGGTGGGCATCCACTTGGTTTCTCAAAACTATGACATGCTCACTGCAGGTCCCTCATTAAAGTCCCTGGGAAGATCCTGAGAAATCCGCCATCCTCAGACAGAAGACAGCAGGCTGAGGCAGGCAGCGGGCGGAATGGAAGGCGCGTGACAGAGGGAATTGCACTTTGCAGTTTCCTTAAAATGAGGATGGCTCCGTGAGTGTTCTGGCACACACCTGAGGTGCCAGCACTCTGGGAGGCTGGGGCAGGAGGGTTGCGAGTGCTAGCCTAGCTTGGGTGACTTGCTGACTTATCAAAAGCCTTTCTAAAAATAAGAAAATAAAAAGGGCTGGAGTGTAGCTCAGTAGGAAGGCTCAAGGTTCAAACCCCAGTACTAAAAAAAGGAAAACAAAACAAAAAAAAAATGACTTTATTTAATGACTTCTGTGTTCCTCCTCGGTGCTTTTACAGCCGGCAGACTAAATTCCCCATGTAATGACAGGGTTTGCGTCGCTGGATGACCACTCCTGCCACACCCTCATACTGTGTACACCAAACACACTCAGCTACAACCGTGTAGTGTGTAGTGCGCGCCTCTCCTTTACGGGGAGCCAATGAGGATGAGTCAGCCGTGGGCCTGCTGCCCAGAACTTATGGTCTAGGGCAGGGCGGACACACACTTAGATCCCAGTGGGCAGTGCTCTAGATGGTACTCCTCCCGGAATGAGTAAGAGACAATGGATACCCAGGACCCTGGGCAGGCAGAGGCGCTGGCATATGCAAAGAGCAAAAGATGCCTAAGAAGTGCTAAGGGAAGGCTTGGTTGTGGGTGGCAGGGACCCAAAAGGTGGGTGGGCACAGGTGGGATGTGAAAGGCCCGTACATCTAAGGACACAGTTGGGCTGGGTGGCATGGGGGAGATCTTCAAGCAGGGTTCCAGAGAGATCTGACCTGTGATTCATCCAGATCTCTCCAACCCTATCAGCAGTACAGGGGACTGCTGGGACACAGAAGATTCTAGAAGCTGCAGGACACAGGTTAGTAGGGAGCTGAACAAAGACAATGCATTTGCAATATTCTACTTCTTAAACTGGGTGGTGGGGAAACCATGTTTGTGTTCTTTTTAATATCTGAGTTAAATCATAATGAAAAAAATTAATAAAGAAGATGAAGCCAGTGACTAAAAGCTCCAAAACAGCAAGGATAATAATAGCTGAAAATGAAGCTCACTGTGCACGTGACACAGTCCTTATTAGGCAGTGTTCTTAGAACATTACAAGCACACATCCACTGGATCCCAATAACAACGCTATGAGGCCGGTGTTTTATTCCTGAATTACAGGTGAGGGCAATGAAATACGGCGAAGTTGAGTACTAAACTTCAGATCTAAAATGCTCCCCATGAAGCCTCACGTATTGGAGGTGACTGGGTCATGGGGGGCTATACTCACCCCTGGATTAATCTATGATGAGTTGATGGCTAAATGTACTGTTAGGAGATGGATCTTGGCTGGAGGTGGGTCACTGGGGCATGACCTGTTAGGGAGTATTCTTGTCTCGGCTTCTCCCTCTCCCTCCCCCCTTCCCTCTTTTCGTTTCTCCCTCCCCCTCTCCCTGTCTCTCTCTGCTTCCCGGCTGCCATGGGCTGAACGGCTTTCCTCCATCATGCTATTTCTGCCTTGGAGCTAACTGACCAAGAATTGTATTCTCTGAAAAGGATGAGCCAAAATAAATCTCTCCTTAAAGTTCACAGTGTCTGATATTTTGCCCCAGAGAAGGAAAGCAACATACCCTGGGTATCTTCCCCAGCTCACACAGAGAGCAGAAATGAGTGCTGCCATTCATAGTCCTACTTTTGGCCTGGTAATGTGAGGAGGAACAGCCCGCATTGGGACAGCGCGTAGGTAGGGCCACAGTAGGGGGGAGTCGAGGTGGGCGGAGTCACCACGGGTGGGGTCATGGTGGGCGGGGCCAGTGCCTCAAGAGCAATGCCCCAGGAAAGCAAAGCCCTTGGAAGACACAGCTCTTGGGGGTCTGTTTTCTGATCAAAACCAGCAGTGCTCTTGAGAGGGCCTGGGGTCTCAGCTTAAGGCCTGGAAACCAACCCCACCGAGGCCATCACCTTCCAGGCTGCACTTCCTAAGTCTGTAAATTAAAGAGTTGGGGGTGTTCCCACTGCTAGTGCCCCAGAGGCCTGGGGAGACAAGCCTCCCCAACCCCACTCTTGTCCTTTATCGAAGCTTCTGCAGTTTTCCTATTCCACAGTCCGGCAGCAGCCTGAGCTCTAGTCAGAAATGGCCATTCTCGGCCATCCCAGCCCTGGGTTAGGCACTCTGGCCATGGGGACTGGCACTCCGGCTTTACCTGCCCTCTGGGTAACTGATACACGCTCAAATGTGGGCACAGTGGCTCTCACCAGCCTCTTCCCTGATCCTGGCCCGATGCACAGCTCACCCAGGCACCTTCCGGGGCTCCCACTGCCATGGAATCAATCCCAGACCACCCGTCATGCAAGGCCTTTGCCCCTGTGACTCACTCAGACATCTATTAATGCACGATGTGTCTTCCCACATACTGGTGTATCTCCCAGCCATGGCAGGACTGTTCTCTTTGCCTGAAGTGCCCTTCCCATTTCCAGTGTTGGCCAGACTTTCAAGTCTCCCCCTGAGGAAATCTTCCCAGAATGCTTCAGCCCTGGATGATAGACACCTCAGTCAGGAAAGTTTGGGTAGCTCCTGTCCAGGGATAAGCACAGACGGGTGTTTGATTATTTTCTCTTTTTTATGGGCAGAATTGTGCCCCTTTCCCTCCAAATTCTCATGCCAAAGCCCCAACTCCCACAACCTCAGAATGGGCCTATATTTGAAGGCAGAGTCTTTGAAAAGGTGGTTAAGTGGAGAGCTAGACATGATGGCACAGGCCAGTAATCCCAGCACACGGAGAGGCTGAGGCAGGAGGATGGCAAGATTGAGCCTGCCCTGGGCAATTAGATCCAGCCTCAAAATAAAAAAGTAAAAATGGGCCAAGATGCAGCTCATTGCAAAGGCTGTGGGGTGAATTCCCAGTACCACTAAATAAATAAATAAATAAAAGGTGATATAGACAAAATGAGGTTGTTATGGTAGGTCTTATCCCATCAGGCTGCTGTCCTTAAAAAAGAGGGAATTTAGAGGCTTGGATGAATGGCTCAGCGGTTAAAGAGCATGCCTAGCAAATGCTAAGTCAAGAGTTAAGTACCTGGGTTCAATTCCCCAGCACCTCATAGGATTATTGGTGGCACACGCCTGTAATCCCGGCACTCAGGAGGCTGAGACAAGAGGACTGCCTTGAGTCCGATGCCAGCCTGGGCTCCATAGTGAGTTCAGGACCAGCCTGGGCTACAGAGCATGACCCTGTCTCGGGAAAAAAAAAAAAAAGAAAGAGGGAATTTGGGCACAGAGACAAGTAATTCCAGGGATCGATTTTATTAAGACTTTATCTCCACGGATGGCTGATCAGCAAAGCCTTTTTTGTGACGTTATTTCTTGGGTACACCTCTTCAGTTTATCTCAGACTCCTTCAATCAATGGGATGTCACTGCACAGAGCACACAAGCACCTTACCGCGGGACACTTGCAGTTGCCCCCTCCTCTCCTCTGTGATTCCATTGTCAAACACCGTGAAACATTTAAATTTATTCTAAGTGCCACAACATGTTATTATTGTTTCCCCACCTGTTAATTATAAAGATATTAATATGAAATATAGTCTTGATATTTACCAATGTGGTTACCCTTTGCAGGTTTTTGTTCTGCTTTGCCTTGTTTTGGGGGCACTAAGGATTGAACCCAGGACCTCGCTCATACTTGCTCCTCCGCTGAGCTGTTCCCCAGCCCTTCCAGCAGTCTTTATTCTGTGGGTAAATCTAGGTTTCCTTCAAACATCCATGCCTTCTACTCGAAAAGGGAGAAGCTTCCTAGAACAGTAATTCTGTGTGCGTGTATGTATGCATGCACGTGTATGTGTGTGCGCAAGTGTGCGTGTGCATGTGCATTACTAAGAATCGAATGCGGGCCCTCACACATGCCAGGCAAGTGCCTACCACAGATCTGCAGCCTCAGCTCTTTCCTTTTCATCCTGAGAGCAGGGTCTAGTCAAGTTGCCCAGGCTGGCCTTAAATTTGCAATCCTCCTGCCTCGGCTTCCCGCGTAGCTGGGATCACAGGCATGTGCCACCCATCAGGCCTTCCCAGTTTCTTTCAGTATCTTCTCAGTCCCACCCTTTCTCTCTTTTCCTTTAGAAGTTCCAGTTCTACATATATTTGGCCCAGGAATCTGTTCCATAACTCATTAGTGCTCTGTTCTTTTTTCTCAGTTCTGTCTTTTTCCTGAGTTTCTTTTTTGCACAATTGCTGTTACTGTGTCTTGTGTTAATAGTTTACTATGCTTCTCTTTTACTTTTATTTATTTATTTTTTTGAGATAGGCTCTTGTTCTGTAGTCTAGGCTGGTTCTGAACTCATTATGGAGCCCAGGCTGGCCTTGGACTCATGGCACTCCTCCTGCCTCAGCCTCCTGAGTGCTGGGATTATTATAGGTGTGCGCCACCACGCACAGCTTTATGTGGTGCTGGGGAATTAAGCTCAGGGCATTGTGCTTACAGGGCAAACACTTTAACTGCTGTGCCATTCTTCCAGCCGCAGGCTTTTCTTCTATAACAGCATCTCTGTCTTTAGTCATTTATTGTGGTTTTCAGCTCTAGAAATTTGATTTGAATCGGTTTTTTTTGTGGTTTACGTCAATGTGTTTCCACATCACATGTTCAGTCTTTAGCTTCTTGAACATACAGAATCCAATGATCCCAGCTGCCCCAACACCATCTCTTCACTATGTGTTAATGACTCCCTTTTAATGGTGTGTTGTGTTTCCCATCTTTGAGTGCCTGGTAGGCACACAATCTTCGATTGTGTGGTACTGGCTACTGAACCCAGGGCCTTTGCACTGAGCTACGTTCCCAGGCACTTGTTTATTTATTCATTCATTTATTTTTATACTGGAAATAGAATGTCACTAAGTTGCTAAGTTGCCATGCCTGGGCTCAAACTTGCAATTCGCCCACCTCCTAGAATGCTGGGATTGTTGGCATGCCCAGCCTTAGTTCCTGGTAATTTGCATGCATTATAAATTGTATCTTTTGGTTAAGATCCTTTTGTAGTTTTAAAATTATTCTTGAGGTTAATTCTAGGATGAGGTGGAGTCTTTTGGGAAGTGCAGTCCTTATAGGATAGGTCTTAATTTTAAACTTTTTTTGTTTGGTTGGTTGGTTTGGTTTGTTTCTTTGTTTTGTTTTCGTTTTTAAGACACAGTCTTGCAGTGAGGTCCAGGCTCGTCCTGGGCTCACTACATAGCCCAGGCTGGCCTTTGACTCAGGGCAATCCTCCTGCCTCAGCCTCCTGAGTGCTGGGATTACAGGGGTGTGCCACCTTGCTCAGCTTACGTGGTGCCTGAGTAGCGGTGCCTTGGGAACAGGCCCTGCCTGAGACCCGTGGGGACAGCTCCAGGTGCTGTCTCTCTAATCTTCTCAGTTCTGTGCTGGCCCCTGGCAGTTTGTATACAAATGTGCTGGTCAGTGCTCAACCAGGTGCCAGAGGGGACCTGGACCGTCTCTGCCTGTGTAACTCTCTCTTCTCCAGCACCTTCTCTGCAGATTCTACCACCTTGACGTCCTGGGACTCCCACCTCCCTCTCCGCAACTCACGGCAGCTGCTGGCCCTGGCCCCTGACCCCTGGCCCTTCTCTGTGGCCTGAAAATGCTCTCCAGGCAGCAGGCTGGGGTACCCAGCACTTGTCTCCTTACTTTCAGTCATTCAGAGATCACTGTTCTTCACTGCCTGTTCTCCAGTATTTTAGAGGGGTTTGTTGTTGTTGTTGTTGTTGTTAATTTCTTGACAGGTTTTTTAGTTATTTCAAGTGACAGGATAAATCCCATTCTTATTAACAACAAGTGTCAACAATGAGAAATTTGACTTTAAGATTAAAAAAATACCATTTCCAATAGCATTAAAAATACTAAATGGGGGCTGAAGAAATGGCACAGAAGTTAAAGCACTTGCCTTGCAAGCACAAGGCCCTGAGTTCAATTCCCCAGCACCACATAAGCCGGGCATGGTGGAGCATACCTGCAGTCCCAGCATTCGGGAGACTGATACAGGAGGATTGCCTTGAGTTCAAGGCTAGTCTGGGCTATAAAGTGAGTTCAGGAACAGCCTGGGCTACAAAGAGTGAGACCCTGTCTTTAAAAAAAAAAATTAAAATAGGAGCTGGAAGAATGGCTCAGCTATTAAAGCGGTTGCCTAGGAAGCAGTAAGTCAAGAGCTAAGTACCCAAGTTCAATTCCCCAGCACCACATAAGCCGGGCGTGGTGATACACACCTGTAATCCCAGCACTCCGGAGGCTGAAGCAGGAGGACTGCCTTGAGTGTAAGGCCGGCCTGGGCACCATTGTGAGTTCAGGACCATCCTGAGCTACAGAGTGAGACCCTGTCTCAAAAATTAAAATAAAATAAAATACTAAAGAAAGTCTACCTACAGGTGTGCAGGACTGCATGATGACAACCACTAAGAGGAAACTCAAAGCATACGCAAATAGATGGCAGATAAACAAGAGCCATGCAGCGGTGTGTCAGGGTGGCAGTGCTGGTGAGATGTCACTCTGTCCCTATCGACGCACAGAACCAGTGCATCCCAACCAAGATCCTGGAGGCTTTTGTTGTTCAAACCGACAAGCTGATTCTAAAATCCAACTGAAAATGCCAAGAGTCAGAAAGATCTAGAGCCATTCTAATGGAAGCCGCAGTGATTCGGACCGTGCAGTGCTGCTGTCCAGACAGACAGACAGACCAAGAAAGAGAGCTCAGGGATAAGCCCACGGGCAAACGGTCACTTATTTTTGGACAGAAGTTTCTAAGCCAAGTCCACAGGTGAAAGGACAGTCTTTCTGGCAACGACGCCGAATGCCTGGACAGCCACGCGCAAAACAAAACCATCCCAAGAGTTAACACAAGATAAACGTGAAGCCTGGTCCTAGAAAATTCAGATCAGAGCACCGTTGTGATCTCAGATGAGGCAGAGATTGCTCGGGTGTGGACCAAAAGGACAGTTGATGTGGGAAGAGACGGAAACCCGGATTTCATGGGCTCGAGAACTTCTGCTCTTTGAAAGAAATGGTGAAATGCCGCAGGGATAGCACAACAGTTAGAGCGCGTCCCTAGCAAGCACAAGGCCCTGGATTCGATTCCCCAGCACCACCACCTAAGTTGGGTGTGGTGGCACACACCTGTAATCCCAGCACTTGGTAGGCTAAGGCAGGAGAATTGCTATGTGTTCAAGATCAGCCTAGGTTCCACAGTGAGTTCAAGACCACCCTGAACTACAGAGCAAGAACCTCTCAGGAGGAAGGAAGGGAGGGAAGCAGGGAGGGAGAGAGGGAAGGAAGAAAGACACAGGGAAGAGAATGCAAAGATCAGTCACAGATTGGTAGAAAACATCTCCAATCAGATATCTGACAAAGGACTTGGACCTAGAACACATAAAGAATGCTCACAATTCAACAATAAAATAGTGAGTTCAGGACCAGCCTGGGTTGCAGAGCGAGACCCTGTCTCAAAATAAATAAATAAATAAATAAATAAATAAATAAATAACTCAAGGGGCTGGAGGAATGGCTCAGGAGTTAACGCGCTTGCCTAGCAAGAGCTAAGTATTCAAGTTCAATTCCCCTGCATCACAGCATCACATAAGCTGGGCATGGTGGTGCATGCCTATAATCCCAGCACTCAGGATGCTGGGGCAGGAGGATTGCCACGAGTCCAACGCCAGCCTGGGCCCTATAGTGAGTTCAGAACCAGCCTGGGCTAAAGTGCAAGACCCTGTCTCAAAATAAATAAATAAATAAATAAATAAATAAATAAATAAATGGAAGGAAGGAAAGAAAGAAAGAAATGAAAGAAAATAACTCATTTAGGTGAAGATTGAACAGATGCCTCACCAAAGAAAATATATAGGTGGCACATTAGCAAATGCAAAATGAGCAATCAGGAAGACACTGTCTCAACATTAAAACTAAACAATAGGCTGAGAATGTAGCCAAGTGTCAAGGTCTTGGGTTTTGCTTTCAGGAGCAATTTTTTTAATTAAAAAAAAAAGAGAGAGAGCACTACACACCTATGAGAACATCTAGAACCAAATATACTCATCATACCAAGGATCAGGAAGGACCTAAGGAACTGGGATTCTGTAACACTGCTGGTTGAGGGGAAAATGTACAACCAAATTGGAAAATAGTTTAGGAGTTTCTCTAAAAATGGTTGTTTTGTTTTGTTTTGTTTTTTTGAAACAGAGGCTCACCCTGCAGTCTACACTGGTGCTGGCCCTGAACTCGTAGCAATCCTCCTGCCTCAGCCTCCTGAGTGCTAGGATTACAGATTTGTACCACCACACCCAGCTTTACGTGGTGCTGGGCAATTGAACCCAGGGCCTTGGGCTTGTTAGGCAAATGCTTTAACCACTGAGCTATGCCCCCTAGCTGTCTTAAAAAGTTGACCTAGGGCTAGGGACATAGCTCATTAGCTAGAACGCTTGCCTAGCAAGTGCCCAGCCCTGGGTTTGATTTCCTGATAATACATAAGTCCATGGTGGCATGTGCCTACAATTCCAGCATTCAGGAAGCTGAGGCAGGAGGATTTCCATGAATTCAAGGCCAGCCTAGGCTCCATAGTGAGTTCAGAACCAACCTGAACTACAGACTGTGAGCTTGTCTCAAAGAAAAAAGAAAAATAAAAAGTTAAACTGCTTCTACTACCTGATACATTCTCCCTTTCCTGGGTACTTGCCCAAGAGAAATGAAAGCTTATGTTCGTATAAAGACTTAGACATGAGTGTTGATCAAAAGCTTTCTTAGAATCCCAAATGCCCCTAACAGGTGAAGGGATCAAAACACTGTGGACATTCATACAATGGAATGCTACTCAGCACTGAAAAAAGAATGAGCTACGTGTACGGCACCGATAAATCTTTTCTTAAAATTTTTAATGGATAAATCTTAAGACTATTGTGCTAAGAGAGGAAAGCCTTGACACAAAAGTACATACTCATTTACAAAAATAATCTGGGAAATACACATGCCTGTAGGGGATAGAAAGCACATCAGTGGCTGCCTGGGACTCACGTAGGTTTGGGGGGGGGGGAACCAAAGTGAGCAGAGCCAGGCTTGATGGCGCAGGCTTGTGAACCCAGCACTCTGGGAAGCTGAGGCAGGAAGATTGCGAGTTTGAGCCCAGTCTGGACAAACTCAGTGACTTTGGGAGACACTGTCTCAACATTAAAACTAAACAATGGGCTGGGAATGTAGCTAAGTGTGAAGGCCTTGGGTTTTGCCCTCAGGAACAAATTTTTATTTTAATTTTTAAAAAAAGATAAAGAGGGCAGAAAGAGTCTCAGAGTGATATGAGCAGATGTTCTCTCTCACTTTCTCTCTTTTTATTTTTATTTATTTATTTATTTATTTTGAGATAGGATCCTGCTCTGTAGTCCAATCTGGTCCTGAACTCACTGTGTAGCCCAGGCTGGCGTTGAACACACAATAATCCTCCTGCCTCAGCCTCCCTAATTCTGGGGTGACAGGCATGTACTTCCATACCCAGCTTATGTGGTGTGGGGAATCGAACCCAGGGCTTATGCTTCTTTGGCAAGCTCTCTAACCGCTGAGCTCCGCCCCCAGTCCCCCCACGAGGAAAGTTTCGGCAATGATGTGTGTTGTCTTGACTACAGCGCCAGTTTCACCAATGCAAACGTGTCAGAGCTTATGATATCATACACTTCAAGCACACGTAGGTTACCCCGTGCCAGCTGTACCTCAGTAGAGCTGGTTTTAAGGAGAAAATACAGAAACCGACGAGTCTGCCTTGGGCTCCGGCTCGCAGCACTGGTGGGGAGGAAGGGCTGGGTGCAGTGGGTTCCAGCCCAGCTGGAAGGCCCCAGTGGAGGCACAGGAGAGGGAGCGAAGGTGGCCCTCCAGCCCCAGGTCACCATCCTATGTGGTGAGAGGCCGGCTCTGCCTTATCTCTAGCCGCCTTCTCCAACATTCTTTCATCCTAAGAAGTTTCCAGCCAAATAGGACTTCCTGAAATTGGGCAGGGCGGCCTGCACAGGCACACAATAGCCCTGGTCCAGTGCTGCCTCGCCTCTCCGCCTGTTTCAGTGTGTTTCACCCTCCCGGCAGCCTAGGGCAAGGTACGGATCGAGGGTCTGGGTATTAAGAATAATTTTTCTAAAAGGGGTTGAGGGGGTTGGAAAAACGAAATGATTCACAGGAGGTCACAGGGCCACAACAACAGGCCTCCCGGGCACGGCATGCCACACAGGGGCTTACAGGAGGAGCAGCCGTTGACAGGCCGTGGAGCCTTTTCACTGCGCGGGGCACTTAGTTTGGAGACCCTGCCCCACTCTGTATTGAACTCACAGGTGTATCAAACCCACAGATCCAGATGGGCCTGGCAGCACAGGCCTGCAATTCTGCCACTCTGGGAGGCTGAGGCAGGAGGATTCCCCAGTTCAAGCTCACCCTGGAAAACTTGATGACTTAGCAAGATTCTGCCTCAAAAAAAAAAAAAAAAAATGGTTGGAGATGTAGTGCAGCATGAAAGTCCAGGGTTCCACCTCCAGCACCGCAAAGAGAAAAGAAAAAGCAGAAGACTCTAGAGTGAACAGGAGTTTTACTATGGCTATTAATTTTATTTGTATTCTTTCCTTCTTTCTTTCTCTCTCTTTCTCTTTCTCTCTCTCTTTCTTTCTGTAGCCCTGGCTGATCCTGAACTCACTATGGAGCCAAGGCTGGCCTTGGACTCACAGCAATCCTCCTGACTCAGCCTCCGTGAGTGCTGCGATTACAGGCGTGCACCACCACCCAGCATACGTGGTACTTGGGAATCGGACTTGGATACTTAGTGCTTGACTTAGTGCTTGCTAGGCAAGCGATTTAACTACTGAACCATTCCTCCACGCCCTAAGCACAAACTCTTAAACTCTACTGTTCTAAAGTTCTAATAGCAGGTCACCTGGATCATACTATTTGTTGGGAGTAGATAAGAAAATGTTTTGTTTGTTTTGTTTTGTTTTTGTTTGAGACAAGGTCTTATTCCGTAGTCCAGGCTGGGCCTGAACTCCTTCTGGAGCCCAGGCTGACCTCAGTCTCACAGCAATTGTCCTGCCTCAGGCCTGAGTGCTGGGATTACAGGCATGCGCCACCATGTCCAATTTATTTGGTACTCTCGCCACTGAACTACACCCTCAGCCCAAGAAGTGTTACCCTTGGTTTGTAAGCAAGCATCGGAAGGCCCACTAGGGGGCTCTGGGTATGAGTCCGCTGTGCCTGCTTCCAGGGGCAGGCCTGCCTAACCAGAAGCCTGAGCCGACCTGCAGGCTCTGGCATCAGATTAGCCTGGGCTGCGCTGGGTACGGGCCACCTTCTTCTGTGACCACAGTCCATTTGTCACACCTCTCTGAGTCTCAGTTTCTTCTTCCGTGAGGTCAGAGTCAGAACACCTGCCTGACGGTGGCAACACCTATTGGCATTTGGTGTGGTGCCCCTCACGTCCTCAGAAGGGAGAGACATGTGGACTCTGGAACTCAGGTCCCACCGGGCAGGCACTAGAAATCTGGCTTGTGGGCCTTTTCAGCACCTCCCTGGACTTGGGCTGTTTTCCTTCAAGGCGCCTCACCTTATCAAGCCACAAGCCCCTGAGTCACCCCAGCCCTAGGCCAGCTCCCCAGCTGTCCCTGCCGCTTCCTGCGGCCCCCTATTGTCCCCGGCCCCGCATTGGGGACGTTTTGTCTCCGGGAGCCAGGCGACTGTGAGCCGCTGGGAACAGGAACTGCACAGAGGCCCTGGTCATTCCCAGGAAGTCGGCGAAGACTGCAAGGGGACGTGTCAAACGGCAGGCCTGTTGGCCTGGCCTGGATTCCAGGCTCCCGCCCGGGTCCCACCCCATGCCAGAGAGCAGACGCATCGCAGCAAGGACGTTGGCCCAGGTTGGGGCCCCACGCTGCTTTCACAGTCACAGGGGGCCCCACCATGATGCTGTACCCTTAATATTTATAGCACAGAGCCTTCACCGGTGATACAGGTTTATAATCCCAGCAGTCTGGAAGGCTGAGGCAGGAGGATTGCAAGTTTGAGCTCAACCTGGGCAACTTAGCAAGACCCTTTCTGAAAACCAAAAACAAAATTGGGCTGAGGCTAGCCCTGCAGGCCCAGCCGTAGTACCTGGGTGCTCTTCACCTGGAAGCTCTCCCTCCCCAACCCCAGCTGCAGCATGAGGGCCCTCTCCACGGCCTGCTTCCCTGACACGGCACTGGGCACATCAGCTCTCCAGGGCCCGCCCACTCACTCACCTGTCTGGTCCCCTGACAGCTTCCTGGCACAGGTGTTTGGGTCGATTCTCCATCCCCAGCTGTGCAGAAGGGGCTGTACCTGTGTTAAACAATAACAAAACACTAAAATGGAGGTTGAAGCCCACCTCCTCTTCCTAGCCAGGTGCCCCCCAGGGGTGTACAGGCCGTGTGCCTCAGTCTCCTCTGACAAGCAGGGATGGCCATGGCTATCTAACACACTAGCTGGAACCTCTCAGGTCGTGTCTTCCCTACCAGGTGTCCAAGTTAGTGATATGTCACACATGAGAGCATCACGGTCATTGTCTTGGGAGCGGCCACCTTTACAATGGGCTTTGAGGGGTCACACACCTGATCTTCTATCTGCCCTGGAGTGTAAATCCCAGACCCTTCTATTTTCCATGGAATCTCTCCAGAGTCCCACAGCATTAACATAGGTAAGTGACTAAGAGAACCTGGGGACCTCCCCACACATGGTTGCGTGGGGGTGGGAGGTGATTGGGAATCAAGCTCAGGGCCTTCACACTGAGCTGTGTCCCCAGTCCATTTTGTTTGTTTGAGACCGGGTCTCACTGTAGTCCAGGCTGGACTTGAACTCACTGAAATCCTCTTGTCTTAGCCTCCCTAGTGCTGGGATTACATGTGTGCATCACCACACCTAGCTAAGTTTTACATGGTGCTAAAGTATCAAACCCAAGGCCTCACACTTGCTAGACAAGCATGCTAACTGCTGAACTATTTCATCCTCTGCCTCTTTTGTTTTTTTATTCTGAAAAAGGTTTTCACTAAGTCACAAAGTTGTGCAGGCTGGGCTCAACCTTGCAGTCCTCCTGCCTCAGCCTCCCAGAGTGCTAAGGGTTCCAGGCCTGGGCCACCGGGTAGCACAGGTGCAGCAGGAAGGAACTGGCCCCCTCTTGGTAGATGTCAAATGGGTCTGTGGTGAAGGGGAGGAAATCCAGGGATGAAGACTTTTCCTGGCCTTTAGAAACCTGATCCCCAGGTGACCACTGCCCCCTCTACCTAGAGCTACACACCTGGAAAAGCAAACACAGCACCCGACTGGCCCCAGCCTAGCTGGAAAGGGGTGGTGGCAGCTAGGATGGCGAGAATCTGGGACTTGTTCCAGGCTACCTCTTCATTGGTTTTGTTTTATAAGTTCGGTCAGGAGAAGCTGGGAGGAAAAGCTGCTACTAAGAAGGAAATCGATGAGTTGGCATGCGTGCGATGGAGAGTTTCAGTAAAGGGTCTGCCTTTGGGGAGATCTCTCCTCCTTTAATTTTTAATTCCCCAGCGAGGCCTGACTGGGGCCAGAGCATTTTTCCAGCATTCGCCAGGCTTCCAAGTCACAGAGGACCAAGCAGCGCCCCGAGCTGCTTACAGGCAGGGCTTGGTAACTTCAGGTCCCCTCCTTCGCCCCTGCTCAGCCACACCTGGGTGGAGTTCAGGAGGAGAGTTGGCTCCCGCTGCCATCAAGACTTGAATCCAGCCACCTGAGAAACACATACAGATGGTCACCAAACCACCCACACACATCCATGCACCCATGTGCCCACTTGTGCACGTATAATTACACACAAGAACACACCACAGTCACCTGCACACCTGTACACACACTCACCCCAACAAACCCAGATAAACACAACCACCTTCCCCGCGCACAACCACAATCACACAATCACACACGCACCTGAAGTGCTCCGTTTACATCACCCACCTCACACGGGAGGTCACACCACAGACTCACGAGTCCCCCACCTCTGATCACAAACACCCCCTCACACTCACACTGCCACTCACATAATCAGCCCCACACTTCTAATTGCCTCCAAACACACACAGAACCACAGCACACTCACAAGATTCCACCTGTGTCCTTGCTGTAAGAACCCAAGAATGCATGAGACCAAGACGGTCAGTCAAAATCTAGGAGGCTGAGGCAGGAGGGTCGCAAGTTTGAGCCCAGCCTGGGCAACTCAGTAACTTTAGTAAGACCCTGTCTCAAAATCAAAAATAAAAAATGAGGCTGAGACATACTCAGTGTGCAGGCTCTGGGCTCAGTCTCCAGTACTAAAAAAAAAAGAAGAAGAAGAAAAGAAAAGGAAAGAGTGAAGATGTTGGAATCGTAAATATTGAAATGTTGGCCGGGGAATCTGGGCCTGAAAAAGGCAGGAGAGAAGAACCTACTTGAAGCTCGACCCCCTAAGAACTTTGGCCAAAACTTTCCAATGAGGAAGTATAAAAGTAAAAACCAGGATGGAATTCTCAGAATCCCAGTTCCCACGGTTCCCACAGCCACTGCGCAGCTCTGGGAATATGGGGTCTACTGGAGAGACTGCACTGGAAACACAGGCCTAGTTTCCTGAAACCTGGCTCTGCCGATAACTTGCTGAGTGGCCTAGGGCCAAGGACTACACACCTCTGATCCTTGGTATACTCAACTGCAAAATGGGAGAAAGCACTGATCCTACAGGCTTGCAGAAAGAACAAATAAATAAAATCTTTCAGGACTCCGACACTGTCCAGCAGACTCTAGCTGTCCTGCTTCCTTTTCCCTCAGCCCCTTGTCAGGCTACAGTTTTGCTGTGTGACCTGAGGTGAGTCCCTTCCCTCTCTGGCTCTAGCCTCTGCATTTAAATGGGTCCCTAAGGCCGGAGAGGCTGGTATCCGGTGAGCAGAGTGGGCTACTCGGTAACCACGGTGACAGTCTAGAACTTCCCCGGGATCCCAGGCCTCCAGGTTTGAGGGGAGCAGAGCTGTTGCCCCTCAGAGAGGAAGACTGGGGGTGGGAATCTGCCTTTGTCAGCTGAGGCCTGGGCAGGCTGGTATTCGAAATATTCCTCTGAACAGCGGAGACCTTGGGAGGTCTGGGGCAAGCTGGGAGGAGGGATGCCGTTGCCCCGGAAACCATGTGTTTTCACTTTTCTGCAAGAGGGGGAGCTGAGGAAGAGGGGCCTGGGTGCCCAGAGCAGGGGGAGGGCATGGGGGACACCCGCCTGGGGGTGAGCGGGTGCCAGTAGAGAAGGGGCGCTCTGTGAGAGGCTGAGGGGACAGTTCATGGGCCCCAAATATTTGGCGGCGAGTGGCAGCCTCAGGATGCCAAGATGGAGCCAGAATGCAGATGCCCCAACCCGGCCCTGGCCCTGGCCCTGAGCCGTGGGACGACTGCAGGCAGACGTGGCCTCCGCGGTCCAAGCAGCTCCCAACCCGGGGACCCGGGAGACATCGCGTGACACAACAGGACGGTGGGCAGCGGGGCCCGGCCTGGTCCGCTGGGTCTCTAGTGTCTTCATCTCTAGAGAAGGTGGGAAGCGGCGGGAGCCAGTGACCCCAGAGGCCATTCCCGGAGGCTGAGGTGGGAGGCAGCAGCCTGGTCTCTGGGACAGGCCAGATCAGCTCAAATCCGGCTCTTCAGTTCCCACCGACGCCCTTTGCTGGACGGCACGCTTACTGTCCTGTCACCTTGGTTCCTGTCCCTGCCTTGGGTGGAAGTCTCTCAGTGGCACCCCAGCCAACCCTTCCCCCAACCGCATGGCCACCCCGATAGGGTTCCACTTCAGATTCCTCACATGGCCCCAGCCTCTGCCTGCTTGAGCTGCCCACCTCCCTCCTTTCTCTTTCTTTCTTTCAGCTCCCCCCACCCCCCAAATAGCTCAACCCACTCTTGGGGTCCCCAGTTCGCCCCCGCACTCCACAGCACACTTCCAGCTCCGCCTTCTCAGCCAAGCACGCTCCACAGCAAAAACCAACACATCAGGGTTTGTTGAGCGACCACATGAGCTCGGGGGTCAGACTCCCCTGGACGGAAGGGACCCTGTAAGGTGGCAGCCTCCTCCCATCCCAGGGTCTCCACCTGCAGCCTCCTAGGACCTGCCGTCCTGCTGTCCTCACCCCAGGAGCGGCCTTAGGCTCCAGCTGCCCCTCTGCCACCATCATGCTGCGGTTCTTTCTCACAGAGGAGGCTCTAGTCCTACTCCCGTGGGGCTGAAGAGGTAGCTGGGGTCTGAGGACAGAGGATGACTCCTGGAAGCCCAGCCACAGGGCTTTCTAAGTGCAAGGATCCACTAGGGCCAAAGTGGCTGTGTGGCTGAGCACCGAGGCCTGCTGCTGGGGGACTCCGCTGTCCCACCACGCTTCTGAAGGACCCCAGTCGTCTTTGCTGAGTCAAGGCATCCCTGGAGGGTGGTACTGGCTGGCCCAGCCTCTGTGCCACCCACGCCCAGGCACTGGGGAAGTCTTTGTGGCCCAGGCCAGGGAGGATCTTGTGGGTCCCTCATAGCTCTTCTATAAACTGAGAAAGGGGCAATCTCCCCTCTAGTCCAGCCAGTGCCTCTCACAAGTGGGTGGTGTTTTCCTGGTCCCTTTACCCCCCATGCATACCCCAGGACTGATGGGGCCTCCCAGCCCTACCCTGCCCTGCCCTGCCCAGCCCTGGAGGGACAATACAATGAGGCGGTTCCTCCCCCACCCTTGCCCAGCACAAAGGCCTAAACTGAACCTCCAAAGGCTCACTCAGCTGGACATGCCAGGCTCTAGAGGGCTGTGAGGGAGGTTGCCCTACTATGCAGGGCTCAGGCAGGAGGGGCCCCAGGCGCTCCTAGGGCCCAACCCTGGCTGCTCCAATGTAAGGCAGTGCCCAGGAGCCCAGCTAGAGCTGTCCCCTCAGGGGTCAGGACCTTCTGCCCTGCAGGACACACCGTCCCCAGGTATGGTGGCCGGGACCTGCCCTGGGCCCGAGGCAAGTAGGTTCAGACACGGCAGGTGGGAGCAGGGAGGCCAGGAAGGACTGACCACAGGGACTTACTGAGCACAGAGTGTGTGCACTTCCCCGTCACTGGCCTTTCATCATAGCTCACCGTGGCTGAGTTAGTCTCCTGGCCGCCCCTGCCCACCCTGTCCCATGCATCCCTTTGGGGGAAGCAGCACTGGGGTTTGAGCCCAGCACTTTCACACTGAAGTACAATGCTAGCTATTTTTTATTTTGAATCAGAGTTTCTGTAAGTTGCTAATCCAGGCTGGGCTTGAACTTGTGATCCTCCCACCTCAGCCTCCCAGATATACCTCTTTCTCACTCCCTCTTTCTCGGCCTTCCCCGTGGACTAACTCCTGTGGCTCGCGTGTCCTGTTGTCCTCTGGCTCTTCACTGGTCACCCTGCATTCGTTCCTGTTTCCTTGGCTGCCGGCCCGTGCAACTTATGGAGGCCATAGCAGCACCGGCCCCTGCCCCTCACCCGTACCCCCCATTCTCACACGAAGGACAGACAGAAGAACAATTTGGCACGTGCTAGGGTGGTGGGTAGTTTTCCCATGGGTCCTGTGTATAACAAAAGAATATGGACTACCCCGGCCCAGGGCTGGAGTATTCTAGAAGCTTCTTTTAGAAGACAAGGGAGGAGGGTATGGTGGTCTCAGCTCTAAGGGGGTGGCTAGACTCCAGAGAAGCACAGGTGTGGCCCACAGAGCATCTTCTCTGAGGCCTCCATAGGCTGGAGAAGCTGGAGGCAGGCCCATTGTTCAGAGCAAGGACCTGAGACACAGCAGAGGTGGGGCTGGGACCATAGGCATGGGGGCCATGGTCCATGGGGTCTGGCAGAGACTGGAAGCCATGAGCGTGGTGGCTAGCTGTTTGCAGAGCCCTGTGGCCACTGTGTGGTGGCAGGACACGGGGCCGAGGACAGAAACACAGAGACCAGGCTGAAATGCTAGCAGGGGCCATGCTGGGGACACTGGGGCCTCGGCTGGTCCACCTGGCCTCTGCTTCCTTCCTCCACTAAACTGTTCCCGGCAGGCTCAGCAGTGGCCTCCATGTGGCCAGATCCGCACGATCCTTCATACAACGTGTTGGGCTCTGCCAGCTGCTCCCTCCTTGAGCTGCCCTTGACCCATGAGGTCCTTGCCCCAGTTTCCCTGACCCTGCCAGGCTCCTAAGGAGTGTCCTATCATTCCACTGTGCCCAGAGTAAGGGACATCCTAACTTTGGGCACCCCCTTCTCAGTCTCTCGAGACGGGATCACAGACTCAGCCATGCCACCTGGACACAGGTGACCTTCCATGGAAGATATCTTTGTTTGACTGTACCGACATCCTACCTGGCTTTTCTGCCTGCCTCCCTGCCCTGAGAAGGAAGTGTTACGTTTCCCAGCCTCTGCGCCAGGCAGAAACGTGACGTCCTCCCCAGCCCCAGTCGCAGGCCCTCTTGGGGTCTGAAGGCCGGAGGTTCCTGGCCGCCACTGAACACACCCTGCCCACAGCTCCCCACACAGTCCTGCTCCTCGCATCTCATCAGCCTCAGAACCATGTCCTGATCTCCTGTTTCTTCTATAGAGTCTCCTCCTCCAGGAAGCCTGTCCTGGCTCCCGACCCCCTCCACCTTGGCGTTGGCAGCGGGTGGGCAGCTGGAGTATCTGCCCTAAGTATGAGGCAGGGCTGCCGTGGAGACAAGATCTGGCCTAATGGCTGGGCTTCAGAAACCATGGCAACAAAGGGGTGGGGCATCAGAGACAGCCCGGGCCGGAAATACAGGATGACAGCCCACAGAGCCTGTTTGAAAAATAGGAACATTACCAACAGCCCAGAACCACTGGTGCCAGCGCACGGACCGCCAAGAGGGGCCATGGAGGCCTCAGGAAAATAGCCTCTCTGTACCCCTTTCATCCCGGAAGTCCCCCCAGCTCTCACCCCTTTCTTACCAGTGCTGTCCCTTCATCCAGGAGAGATGTACTCATGGACAAGGACTTCGCATCCCAGCCACGTGGGGACCAGCCCTCACACTGCAGCATCCAGACCCAGTAGCCTAAAAGTGGTTTGAAGCAGTGGAATGGGAGAGTATTTAAGGCCACGACCCTCTAGCTGGGCCCCGTGGTACAGGCCTATAATCCCTGCATTCTCTGGGAGGCTGAGGCAGGAGGAATGTGACTTTGAGCCTAGCCTAGGCAACTTAGCAAGACCTTGTCTCAAAATCAAAACTGAAAAACTAGGCCAGGGGTGCAGCTCTAGGCAAATGCCCTCGGCTTGATCCTTGGTAGAAAAATAAAAGGCCATGACGCCAGTGGCCTTTGTGTTCACAGCCATATTAGAGGGTTGGGGGCCACTTAGTCCTCTTTAGCCGGGGACAGGGAGGGCTAAGCTGTGTGAAGCTCTGAGCATCACAGAGCCGTGAGCTAATCTGAGGGAGGAATGCTTCTCTGTCCCTCAGCCTTGAGGTGGACAGTCCACAAGCAGGGCCTGAGCTCTGCAAGGGGCTTCAGAAGTCACCTGGTACCGCCCCAGTGTCAGGGGGAGGCTGGGTCCAGAGGGGGGCAGCGTCCCACTCTGGGCTTGAGAGCAGGCAACAGGCCAGAGCTGAGGATCCCAGGTCCTTGGGCCTCAGAATGGAGTGCGCAGGGACCGGGCAGTCAGAAAAGCGGGGCAAACGGCAGGCGAGAGTCCTGCCTTGATCACTGCTGAAGGAGGCTGCTGCTTAAAGAATGGGACAGCTGGTATGGGGAGGGCACAGAGGCACTTAGCACCATACACAACACAGTTACTGCTATTAGTTTAAAATCACTAGAACATGCATAGATGCCAACCTCATGCCCAACTGCTGTTTTCATTTAGCAGATTTTGTTTTGTTGTTGTTGTTGTTGTTTTTTACATAGGGCCTCACTCTATAGTCCACTAGTCCTCTAAACTCATTATTTGGTCCAGGGTAGTTTCAATCTCCTGTCAATTCTCCTGCCTCAGCCACCTTAGTGTGGAGATTACAAGGGTGCACACATTGCTAGCTGATTTTTATGATACAAACATCCCAAGTGGTCAGGAGTATAAGCATCTGCCCAGAACTGAGTTCAGTCCTGGTTGTGGTCTAGTCCAGTTCTGCTCAGCTATGTGGCCTTTGACAGGTTGCCTAACTTTTCTGAGCCAGTTTTCTCATTTATAACATGGATACTTTTGGGAAGTAGAACCCTTCTGATATGCAACAGCCACAAGATAAAAAGACAGGGTGATAAACTACCTCCAGTTTTCAAGATCAGTTTGAACAAAAAAGAATACACAGACTTGGACCCTCGAGACCCTATCCCACTCAAGCTTCTGCCAGTTTAGCTCACAGAGGACAGGTTTTCAGCAGGAGGCTTCTTCCTGAAGGCCTCAGTTTCCCTCTCTGTATGCTAAGCCCAGGGCTGGAGCAGGTGCTTTTCAGAGTCATTTCAGCCAGCTAGCCAGACCGCCTCTGTGCTGTGGCCACCGGGACAGGCCCGATGGCCAAGAGGCTGCTTGGGTGGCTGGTGACCCAGGAAGCTGGGGTCATGTTGGGTCCTCCCTGTCCCAGTCTCCACTGCTCCTGACAGCTTCCTCGACTAAGGCCAGCCAAGCCAC
The DNA here is from genome assembly GCA_004027205.1 of Ctenodactylus gundi. Taxonomy (NCBI): domain Eukaryota; kingdom Metazoa; phylum Chordata; class Mammalia; order Rodentia; family Ctenodactylidae; genus Ctenodactylus; species Ctenodactylus gundi. The sequence goes on along the minus strand of PVKB01000084.1, from coordinate 284,294 downwards.
ATGAATAACACCAGTACTCCCTAGCCGCCTCAACCAAAGCCATCCAACACTGAGGACAGGCCGGTCCACACCACATGACTCGGGGCCTCCCAGGCTGCAACCTGGAGGGTCATGGGGTCACTGACCTCCCTGCCCATCATTCACTGCACAAGCTCATGGTGTATTTGCTAACTGCCAGGCCTGTGCCCTGCCCTCAGGTGGCTCCTGGGCCAGCAGAGGCAGAACTCCCAGGGCACCAAGATCCCAGCCCAGGCCTGAGGGCCCAGAGGAGACCAGAGCCCTCTAGGGTGATTCTAGGAAGGCCCCCTGGAGTAGTGGCCTTGGGAGTAGGCTTGGAGGTCAGGGAGCAGGGACCCAGCAGAAAAGGCTGGCCACCCTGGACCAGAGGCCAAGCAGCTCGCTGGTCAGTATGCCGGTCACCGACATCACAGGGCAAGTACCATCAAGGCCACGAAGGCCAGCCTGTCATAATCCCCAGGAGGACTGAGGTCCAGGAGGAGCCCAGGTGTGGCCAGCACTGCTCTCACAGAGGAAGAGCCTGTAAGCTCTGCCACAGGGCCCACATGTCATGGGCTTATTCTGCCCAGAGGCTTGACATTCATGGACAACGAAGACACCAGGCAAGGTCCACCTCTTCCCAAGGGGCCAGTGCGAGGCCTGGCGAAAGCTTGGTTCAAGCCTACCTTTCTGTGGCTAGTTATTTCGGCTGACCACCTGGAGCTCTGCTTGGCTCCCTTCACTCGGCAGCTCAGAGGCAGGAAAACACAGAGCATCAGCAGGAGAGATTCGGGATTTAGGGTCTGCAGAGTGGGCCAGGTTAGGCCCAGGCACTGTGGCCAGAGAAGAGACCACCAGAGGACTCAGGTCTCTCATAGCACAAAACCCCGACCCAGCCCCGACGCTGGCCCTGGCTGAGCAGAGGGTCCACGTTTCCAGGAGGAAGGCTATGAGGGCCTGAGGTCTCCTGACCTCCGCTTGGCCATGGCTGAGGACAAGGCATATAGGAGCTGGTCCAGGGCAACCTGAGGACTGGCTGCGGCCTCAGGTGCAGTGTGCAGAGGCTCTACAGCTCAACAGGTCTGAGCCCCTTCCAGGCCCAGCCACTCACTGACTGGCATCCAGAGTCACTTGAAAAGAAAGGAAAAGTCACCTCCCCTATAAGGAGGGCCAGGAAGTAGAGCGGTACTTATACAGGTCTGGGTACAGCGCTGGGCACAGGGGGTAGGAGGGGGACATCCATGGGGTGCAGGCAGGCCCCTCAAAGAAGGCGGCAAGTCCAGCCCAGACTCCCACCTCCTGCTCGCTCCTTGGGCTTCTGACCTTTCTACCAAGAACACATGCCACTTGTGTACAGAAAGGACATTACAAGGAAGAAACAGGCCTGCCGGGAAATGATGAGCCAAGGCTGTGCGGTCAGGCTACACCCCCGGGGCTGGGTGCCCCTGCCGTGCACCTCCTTCCCAGCCTCCATTCCACACACCCCCCAACAGCCCAGCAGCACACACACCCTGTCCTTGACCCCCAGTGGGGACTGAGCCTTTGCACTGAGCTCCACCCCGCTTACTGCTTAGTTTTTGAGGTAGGGAATCTGCAAGTCCTCCTGCCTCAGCCTCCTAGAGCATCAAGGTGCCAGGCCTGCGTCACCAGCCCTGTCCTCAGGCCCACCCTTGTACCTTGGCTCTGGTTGTTTCCTCTGTGAGGGACTTCCCTCTGCCATCCTCTCCTCTACCTGAGGACTCTTAAAATTCATTCATCCAAGACCCCTATGTCCCCTTTTCTCTGATGAGTTAACCACCACACCCCGCCTGCCCACAGGCCTTTGGTCTCACCTCCAGTGTGACTTATCACATCCACACACACTCATCACATTCCCAGGCCACTTGTCCTGGCCTGGCCTTGAGGGCTGAGAGCTGAGCTGTCACTGCCCTCTTGGCCTCCTGCCCCAAAGGACCACCTCGTGACCTTAAGCAAATGTTAGTGAGGACTGAACAACGCGGTGAGCTTTTCTAATGTCACATCTGGGAGATGTTGCCACCTGTTCTCAGTTTTTATGAGTCCTGTGATATAGGCCGGTAATCCCAGCATTCCGGGAGGCTGAGACAGGAGGATTAAAAATTGAGCCTAGCATGGGTAACTTAACGATTTAGCAAGACCTTTTCATACACACACAAAAAAGGCCGGGGACATAGCTCTGTGTGTAGGCTCCCAGTACCACAAAAACAAACAAACAAATAAAGTTCTTGCACAGACGGACATGATCCAATCCTTCATCTTCCTACGCCGGGTGGACTGGTCTGAGGCTAGAGGAACAGGTGGGCAGGACCAGTGGATGACCCAGGTCCGTGCCTCTCAGTCTTCTGCCATTGCTAATCCTGCCCCGTGAAGCCCTTATACACAGCTGTCCCGAACCCTTCCCCACGGCTCAATCCTAATGCAAATGCGCCAGCTCCTTCTTTGCCCTGTAGATCTGGCCAGAGCTTAAACTTCCTCATTGTCCTCAACCAGCCAATGTGTGCCCAACTTGGGACAAGGTCACTCCCAATGTGACACTCACGCTCCAGAGAGGGAGGCAGCTACGCTATCTCCTCTGGCCTTCACATCAGCTGGTCTGCACAAATTTGCAAACTGAGGAACAGATGCAAAGAAGCGCCGGGCCAGTGGCAGTGGGCTGCAGGGTGGGAACTTCCAGAGCACAGATCCCTGGCTCACTGCTGGCTGGAGGGTGACAACGGGAAGCAGTGTGCCTATGGGACGGGCACCCTCCCCTCACCCAGCTGGGAGCCAGGCTCTTCCTGGTACTTCCTTCTAAAGTGAAGTCCCCCCCACCACCACCATGTGTCCCCAGGGTCCTTCAGGATTCTTGCCTATGAAAGAGAGGACCCTGGGTGCTGGGCAATGGCTTGGGTTCTGGGCCTAGGCCGTCAGCCTGGCGCTGTGGGGTCAGATGGAGGCAGGGGATGACTGAGCTGCCACTAGCTGGCTGCCTCCCAGAGGTGCTCAGTGGGGAGCCTGACTGGCCCCAGCTCTCCCCAGGGCCTGATAAACCAGAAAAAAAGCCAACCGGCTGCAAAGGGAAGGAAGCACCCACAGACAAAGGAGGGAAGGGCATGCTGATTCCATCGGCTCCAGGCCCTCAGCCGACCAGGCGGGCTGGGCAGGGCCAGGCAGGGTGGCTGCAGTCGGGCAGCCTAGGGAGCTGGCGGCGGGAGGCTGGGAGCCACACAGCCTGGTGCTCACGGAGGCTGGGAGCCACACAGCCTGGCGTGCCAGTCCTGGTGTCCAAGCCATCTGGGGTGGGGACGAGCAAGGTGCCAGCCTGCAGGGCTGACGGCCCTGCCCAGGTATCTCCATAGCATTCCCTGTATATCGGTGATGTCTTGCGGACGGGCTCAGGCTGGTTCTCCAGACCCAGTCTCCGGCTTTCTCCCACCCACAGCTGACCAAGTCTGCTGAAATCTGACTCTGCTGTCTGAGGAGGCAAGGGCTGCTCAGACACGAAGGGGACCCAGCTTGGCAGTACCAGGCCCGGGTAGACTGACCCACTTAATTTTCCCAAGGGCCCTCTGAGCTCAGCTATACCATTACACCCACTTTACAGGTGAAGAAACCAAGGTCTGGGGAAATCAAGTAGCCTGCCGTGAATGGCGGTTGGCGTCTGAACTCACCTCTTCGGGCAGGCCCTTGGGAGCCCCTCTAGGCAGCCACTTGGCCATGGTCTGCAGGGTGTGGGTAGGACTGCGCAGGCCCCTGCCCGAGGGACAGGATCTTCCCCAGGGTTCAAGGGCACAGGGTGCAGAGATGGGAGGAACTACGAAACGTTTTTCTAAAAGAGATATTAGGAAAGATTCGAAAACCTGCAACGAGAAGTAAGAAAAAGCTAAGTGGGGCTCAGCTCGGGGACGGCAGGACACCCTGGGCATACACAGGTCCAATTTCTGCACCTGATCTGTCACTAAATCCACTGTGGTGCCCGCAAGACGGAGCAAGGTGCCTCCGCTCACCTGGCTGCGGAGAAGAGCCAGCAGGTCAGCAAGGGTCCCGCAGGACTCCCTCCCGCAAAAGGTCTCAGCCACCTGCTGGGCTGCAGGAGGGCCTCAGGCACCAGATGCTGCCCACTAGTGGCTTACCATCCCAAGGGCCTCTCGAAGACTGTCCACTCCCAGAAGCCTGCAGCGCCAGACACCTGGGTCGGGGGGGTGCTGGGGAGAGCAAAATGGGGGTGGGAGATAACAGTGTTAGTCCCACTGTGGGCTGTGGGTACTCACGGCTAGGCAGGAAGCAGGCATGGAGCCAGGCACTCTCCCTCACCCCCACGCAGGGATGCGGCCTCAGCTGGCACTGGGCAGAGAGGGCAGCCACACAGGCACAAAGCAGGGCCCATAAGGGCCCTGACCCCTGCTCCCTACTCAACACACAATCCAAGAACACAGTCCCAGGGCCAGGGAAGGGCAGACCCAGCGCCTGCTCTTCAGGGGATCAGAATCCTGTATATGCCCTCTCAGGAATTCAGTGACCATCAGAGCCACCACACACACCACCACTCCTCTGTGCCAGGCACCGTGCTGGCTGTCCCCCTAGCAGCCCTGGAGATAGGTACGGCCAGGTGGGCTGCTGACCTTCCCACAGTTGAGTGCTGGAGGACCTCAAAGAAAACCCAGGGTGGGGAGCAGAGGAGCTGCCCACAGAAGTTGAGCATGTGTGTGCACCCAGAGGCTGCCACACCTCACCCCACTCACCCCTGTCCCCTGGTCTCCCACATGCCTGCCACCTGTAGTCTCCATGTGCTTCACATGAACCTAAAATCACAGCTCAGCAGCTACTGGCCCGACACCTCAGTCACAGTCCTATGACAAAACTGAGGCCCAGAGAGGGCCACGACATGCCTAAGTTCACACAGTGTGGGACTTAGGGGTACAGTCAGGACAGGAGCCTGGGTCCGACTCCGGCTTGTGCTCTCTCACTGACAGGCTTGGGGTTTGGGGTCCTGCCTCTACTGTCAAGAGTGGCACCCCTCCGGGTGACTCACACCTGAAGCTTTCTCTCTTGTTCTGTGGCTGAATCTCCTCTCTGGGAGGCAGGGCTCGCAGCAGAGGGCTGTAGGGAGCAGGGACCCTCTCCTTGAATGGCCCTGGAGATGCTACGCAGTGAGAAGAGGACACAGGACGGGACTGGCAGAAACTCGATGTGACCTCCAGGGGAAAGGCCGTGGGCGCTCCCTGCCCTCTGCCACCCAAGCAGCCCACCCAGAACACAGGGCAGAGAAGACCCTTCCTCAGTGGGTGAGCACTGAAGCCAGAGCGTCTGCTTGGCCTGGGTGACCTGAAGGGTTACAAACATGCAACCACCCCCAGAGGAAAAGTCCAGAGCTAAATGTTAAACAGGAAGAACCAGGCGTCAGGCTCAGAGGAAGACAACTAGCCGAGCACAGAAACAACAGGGAAAGAGCGGGGAAGGCTGTGGAGGGCGTTCCTGCCCCAGCTGGGCCCTTCCGGGCTCTCTCCTGCCCCCAGTGTGGAGCCAGGTCCCCAGGGCCAGACAGTGAAGGGGCCCAAGCCCAGGGCAAGCAGGGAGAAAGGTCTTCTTGGGGTGTCACTGGACATGTGACACAGAGCTGGCTTTCCAGTCCAGGCAGAGCAGACTGGAATCTGGGGCAAGTAACTCTCCCAGCCTCTATCCCCCTCCAGAAGCTGGGGTTCAGAACACCTGCCCTGGCTAAGGGACACAAGGGATGTCTGGCATTAGCACACAGTAGGGCTGTCGCGATCCACAATTGTGACATGCTTGGCCGTGGCTTTTTCTCATCCCAGACACCCAGTGACCACAGGACCAATGCCGACTCCGTCTCCTCTCCCTCCCTCCCTCCTTTCCTTTCTCTCTGTCACGGCACAGGGCCACACATCCTTGCTGTCAACAATCTGTAACAGTGCTGAATTTAAATGAGTCACTCTGTAGTACAGCTGGTGGCACATGCCTACAAGCTAGCACTTGGGGAGGCTGAGGCAGCAGCATCACATGTTTCGGACCATTCTGGGGAATTTAGTGACTTAAGGTGACCCTGTCTCAAAAATAAGACAGAAAAAGGGCTTGGGGTGTAGCTCAGTGTGAAGGCCTTGGACTGAGTCCCCAGGACCAAAAACAAGATAAAACAGTCTTATGGGACCAAAGAGACAACCTCTAGCCCGCTCTGTTAGGTTTCTAGAGCTGCCTAACAGTCCCACTGACCGAGTGGCTCAAAAATAGAACGCCATTTCTCCCAGTTCTGGGGACCACATCAGGGTGCAGGCAGGGCTGCTTCCTCTGGGCCTCTCTTCTCCCCTCTGGATGTATCCACACTCAAAACTACTCTTCTGGTAAGGATGGCAGTATGATGGGTTTAGGGGCCACCTTACTGTGCCTCGATCACCTCTTTAAAGGCCCAATTTCAGGCTAGGGTCGTAGCTCAGTGATTAGAGCGCTTGTCTAGCAATGCAAGGGCCTTGGTGCGATTCCCCAACTTCATATAAGCCAGGCACGGTAGCGCATGCCTGTAATCCTAGCACCTGGGAGGCTGAGGCAGGAGGATTGCTGAGAGTTCAAGGCCACCCTGAACTACTTAATGAGTTCAAGATCAGCCTGGACTACAAAGCAAGACACTTTCTTAAAAACCAACCAACCAACCAACCAACAAATAAACAATAAAAGTAAAGTTCCAACTTCCAAATACTGTCACATTCTGAGGTACTGAGGTAAGAATTTCAACATAGGAATGGGGTGGGAAGGAGCCCATACAATTTGGCCCATAATATTCACTGAGTCCCCAGCTGCCAGGCTGCCCTGACCCAGCTGTATCTCACACCTGCTTTGGCCCTAGCAAGAGCTGAATTATCCTAAAGTCCAACATTCTTAGAGAAGGGCTTTGATTCATCCTGGGTGATACAGAAAAGAAAAATTTCCGGGTTCAGGCGAACATACCTTGAGAAATACCCTTCAAAGAAAGCATTCCTCCGTCCCTCAGCTGAAGACACCCTAAAAGGCGCCCAGAGGATTGAGGATGTTGGAGAGGGAGGGGAGACGTGGACACAGTCAGCCCATGTCTTTCCTATAAACCATAAAGAAATGGGAACTACCGGCCATGGTGACAGAGGCCTGTAATCCCAGCACTCTGAGAGGCTGAGGCAGGAGGATCCCAAGCTTAAGCCCAGCCTGAGAGACTTAGCAAATTAGCAACACTGTCTGAAAATAAAAATAAAAAGGGCCCGGAGAGGTGACACAGTGTGAAGGCCCTGGGTACTAGTCCCAGAACCCAAACCAAAAAGCTCTGGGCTCCATGTGGAGTTTTGGCCCTGCTCCTGGGCTGCAGGATGAAGCAGAGGGAGCTGAGGATCCCGAGAAGGAGAGGCAGGGCCATCCATGACCTGGCGGGTCCCCTAGCCTCGGCCACCTGGAACAACAAACACTTGGGAATCGTGCACCTTATACCAGGAACGGTCAGTGCTTTACTTGAATTGATTCCTTTAAACTTCAGGCAGAGATTCTGTGATTAGCTCCCCACCCTGATTTGCAAATAAGGAAACTGAGGCACGGGAAAGTGCTCAAGAAACACACCCCCAGACCAGGCAGGGAGTGAGCGGCTGAGCTGGGTGTGAACCGAGGCAGTCCAGCCCTCTGCTTATTGCCTTGAACCACTGCACCGTGCTGGCCCCGGTGGGACCAGCCAGACCCTGTCCCTACAGCAAGCCTTCCTGTGTGGCCTCCTCCTTGTGGACACTTGGCAGGAAGGCCAAATGGCAGAACGACAGACCCTGTGTGACTGCATGTGTGTGTGTGTGCTGTGAGCATGTGTGTACACGTGCATGTGCGTGTATGTTGCCATACTGGGGATTAAGCTAGGACCTTCCGGCTGAGCTGCACCTCCTGCCTGCCCTTTGTTTTTTGTTTTTGAGAGAGGGTCTTATTAAGCTGCTAAGTGTTGTAGGTTTTACACCCCGATGTCTGCCTGGCTGAGTCCCCTTGCTCACACACAGCCACAGATACATAGCATACCCCCTATACATAGCTCCCCCTGCAGGATGCCCTGGGAAGCGAAGCCTCATTGCCTCTGGCCAGTCGAGTTTGCAGTTTCCTCTTCAGGCTTTTTTAAAAAAAAATACTTCTCTATTTAAATCTCTCCCATCATTTCTACCAAAATGGTCAAGCTGTTTTAGAGTGCTTTTGGAGCCCAAGCATGGGGGGCTTGGGCCCTGAGTTCCTTACGCTTCCCTGTCACATCTTGCTGAGATAGCAAGGCGGACCACTCCTCCTGGCCAAGGCTGAATGTCCTTTAGGGGGACATCACCAGGTGCCAGGCCTGTGTCGCCTTCATGCGGAGGGGGTGGTACCTTCTGCTTAGGCAAAATGAGGGCCAGCATCCCCCACAGAGTCTAAGGTATGCTACGAGCACCGGGGCCAACAACTCCTTGCTGGCGCCTCAGTCCCACCACTCACACTTACCTGTGACACATACTGATCACAAGCAACAGCTGGCAAAGGTCTTGGTAAGAAATATCCTAACCGGCACATGTTGGTACATACCTATAATCCCAGCATTCTGGGAGGCTGAAGCAGGAGGATCACAAGTTTGAGCCCAGACTGGAGAACTTAGCAAGACTTTTCCTCAAAAAACAAAACAAAACAAAACAAAATAGTAATAATTAAAAGGACTGAGGATGTAGCTCAGTGCAAGAGTCTTGGGTTCAATCCCTAGTACTACCAAGGAAACAAGACCAAACAGACAACAAAAAAAGCTCTATAAACAAATTTTTTGCACTCTACTGCTGAGTTACTCTCCCAGCTTTATATACTAAAAATATTTTGTTTTGTTTTGTTTTTGAGGCAGAATCTTATTCTGTAGTCCAAGCTGGTCCTTAACTCACTATAGAACCCAGGCTGGCCTTGAACAAACGGCGATCCTCCTGCCACAGCCTCCTGAGTGCTATGATTACGAGCATGTGCCACCATACACAGCTTATGTAGTGCTGGGGATTCGAACCCAGGACCCTGTGCTTGCTCCTTTAATTGCTAAGTTACAGCCCCAGGCACCATATTCAAATTTTGAGGATGACCATCTATTGCTTTCCAGTAAAAATAAATCATAATTATAAAATTAGCAGATATTGTTTTGATTCTTAGCCCAGGGCACAAAGGTTTCCTCCTTTCACGCCCTGTGTAGAGGCTCTGTGCTGGATGCCTCACGTCATCTGTGGCATTTCTAGCAGCCGTGCCAAAAGGGACCGTGATCTCCGTGATCTCCGCTTTAGAGTCAGGGAAGCTGAATCTCTGAGGCCAAGAGGCTATGCGACTCGCCCAGGGTCACGAGCCAGGAAGTCGCCAGCCTGGATCCTCACTGGGCCGGCCCGACTCCCAGGTCAGGGCTGTCTCTCCCTGTGTCTACCCTCTCACTGCCCTGTCTCCTCACATCCCTCTCTATCTCTCTCTTGGGGCCCAGCCCTGGTCCCCCGCCCAGCCCTCCTTCTCAATCCCTCAGCATCTGCCAATCAGTTCCCAGCTTCTGTGGGAGGACTTGCTGAACGCTCGATCCGCTCAGATCCCGTGAAATAGTTGGCCCAGCCACATCCACACTGTAATGAGAAGCACATTCCGGTGCCATGGTGGTGCCCAGGCCAGGCTGAGGCCTAGTACCATGCTCCACGGCCTGCCAGGAACATCCACCATGTAAGTGCTGCCCTATTGGCAGATGATGCTTTATGTCCTTCCCAAACCACGGAAAATCCCCTCCAGGGGGCAGGGTCCACACCCAAAGTCCAGGGCAAGCCTCCAGGGCCTAAGAGTGGGAGAAACACAACATCAAGCAGCCCCAGTCTGGGCTGCGTTGAGAATAGGGAACACGAGAGCAGTCCCCAACAATCACCACCCAGAAGCTAGGAAGCGGGTAGAGGCCACATACTCTTCAGGTCACCCGGTGGGGAGACCCAGCTCTTCTGCCTCACAGAGCAGGCCCTCTCCTGGGCTAAGCCACCTAGTCTGTGAGGGGGCAGGGCGGGTCTCTAAGCTGCTGCACCAGGTTACCCTCTGCAGAGCAGGTCTACCATCCCTAACTATCGAAAAGCCCCTCAAGTGGCAGGACAGAGGCTTGAGAAGCTCCATCCCTAGCTCCCCAGAACATGAGTCCAGAGTAAAAGAATTTCAATACGAGAGAGAGGTGGCAAGTGCCTGCGTCAGCTAAGGCAGGAGTCCTCAACCCCAGACTGCTCTGCAGCCTGTTGGGAACCAGGCCGCGCGGTAAGAGGTAAAGACTGGGCCAGAGGGCGAGCTTCGTTGTATTCTCAGCCACTCCCCATCCCACGCGTGACCGCCTGAGCTCCACCTCCCGTCAGACGAGCAGCAGCATTACAGTCTCATAGGCGCGCGAATCCTGCCGTGAACTGCACATCTCTGCGGTCTAGGCTGCAGGCTCCTAATGAGAACCGGATGCCCTGTGGTCTGAAGTGGTACTGGGCGAGCTGAGGCCTCGGGAGGGACAACGCACAGAGACCAGTGTTGGTGGAGAGGCATGGCTGCGCGGTCTCTATCCCCCTCAGATGGAGCCTTCTAGTTGCCGAAAACAATCTCAGGGCTCCCACTGATTCCGCGTTATGGTGAGATGCATAATTATTTAATTATATATTGCAATGTAATCATAGTGAAAATAAAGTACATGATGATAAATGCAGTCATTTCAAACTCCCAACTCTATCCCGCTGGTGGGAAAAAAATGTCTGTGCAAAGGGTTGGGGACCACTGAACCAGCGGGCTCAGCAAGGGGCCTAAAGGAGGCTGCATTTCCGATGGGCCTGGAGGGGAGGGTGGCCTGGGACCAAGGGAAGAGATGAGGAGGAACTTTGGGGACAGTTTGCAGCCGTGGCAAAGGCTCCGAGGAGAGAAAATGGCTTCATGGGAAGCCACTGGTGTTGGTTCTCTGGTGTTGGTGGGGTCTCGCTGTGGGCAGGAAAGGAGGCAGGTCCCAGTGAGGGGTTGGGAGGAGCAGCCACAGTACGGCCTTCCTGCTGTGGGCAGTTTCTCACCTGGGAGTGATGCTGTAGGAGTGATTGGGAACATCTTCAGGAACAGGATGATGCCGTGGGGAAGGCCCTGGGGGCAGGGTGTCCCCCACCCACCCAAGAAAGAGTTCTGCCACTGGACATGCCAGGACATGTCTGGCTAGGATTGCTGAGGCTGGCCTGGGACTGGACCTCCTCCATCAAGATGGGATGACCCCATGCCCACCCCAGGGGAGCACTAGGCTGGACTTCCCTGCTGTGGCACCAGGCTCTGTCCCTGTCATACTCACCCATTCAGGGACACACCTAAAGAGAGAAAAGGTCAGCCTTGTGCTTAGGGGATGCTTAGTCTCAAAGTGACAGACAGCCTCATAAACTAGAGTCGACCCATGCTGCGATTGTCCCCAACACCATGGGGAAGGAGGGAGCAGGAGGGCCTGCAAAGTGTGGAGCAGGGGACTCCCGAAGTGCAAACGCCAAGGAGCAAAGGCCTGGGGCCTGAAGGAGGGTGTCCTGGGTTTGGAAGGCACCTAGGGACCCACGCCGGGCTGCACCACAGGGTTTGGTCAGAGCAAAGGGGATGGAGCAGAGGAGAGACAAGGGTGCAGAGGGACCCAAAGGCCACGCTGAGCCTGTACTTTGGAACATTGGGGTTTCTGCGGGGGTGGTGGGAAAGAGGGAGGGGGGAGAAAGAGAGATACTGAGAGGTGGTAGGCAATGCTGGGGAACAGGAAGGGCCAGTTGGGAAACAGGGTTAGGGTCCTGATTAGAGAAAGAGGGGTCTTAGCCCCTCAGGAATGGGTCTGACTCAGGCCAGGGCCAAGAATCTCCAGGCTGGGCTGGAGGAATTAACAGCAGTGGTTAAAGTGTTTGCCTAGCAAGAAGAAGGCCCTGATTTCTATTCCCCAGCACCCCATAAATCAGGTGTGGTGGTGCACACTTCTAATCCCAGCACTCAGGAGGCTGGAGCCGGAGGACTGCCATGAGTCCAAGGTGAGCCTGGGCTCCACAGTGAGTTTGGGACCAGCGTGGGCTCTGTAGTAAGTTCAGGACCAGCCTGGGCTATAGAGCGAGACTCTATTCAAAAAAAAAAAAAAAAAAAAAAAAAAAGGTTCTCCGGAATAGGTGACTGACTGTCCCTGGATGGGAGGACAGGGGGACCCTCAGACTTTCTAGCCTGGGCCGGGGTGATCTGGGAAGCGATGGTAGGTTCCCCACGGCAGTAACTGAGTGGGGATCCCTCTGTCTGACCCCCAGGCTCCAGCATCTTTCTGTCTAAACCACCCCACAGCCCCCTGGGGCTTTGACGTCCCTCCTCTCCCTGGGCACCCCACCCTCTACAATGTGGGCTTGGCTCAGCAAGGCAGAAAGGCTCAGTCTGCTGTCTCTGGGAAGAAAGCTGGGGGGTTGGCTGAGGGAAGCCAGGCTTGCTGCTTCTGGGGACTTGACTGGGAGGGAGTTGACAAGCCTGTGTCTCAGAAGGGGCGGGTCCAGTGTCTGATGCCATCCCTCAGAGAGGGGCACAGAGGCCCACGCACATTTGCCCTCTGCCTCAGTTTCCCAACTTCTCTAGGAGGGCCGCTGTGGGGCTCATGGAAGAGGGTGTGAAGGTGATAGGGCTGGGTCGGGATGGCCATGCTACCTCCCAGGGACCACAAGGACTGAAGGAGAACAGCCGATGCCCAGCAGGCTGTCTCTGAATTCACGCCCAGAGGCACTGCCCGGCTTCTGCTTGCTTGGTGGTGCAGTGTGTGAACCCAGCATCTTCACCTGCATCTACATCTTTATTTTTTATGTTTGACACAAGGTCTAACTACATAGCTAAACTCCCCAAGCTGGGCTAAAATTTCCAGCCCTCCTGCCTCAGCCTCAGGGTACAGGGGTCACGGGCCTGAGCCCCCCACCCCACGTGCCCTGTTATTTTATGAGAACGCATTCTTGAATCTCTTTTATCATTCTAACTCCAAAAATTCATTCTGAGAGCCCCACAGGGCTGCTGCAGGACTTCTCCTGAGCTCCACCCCAGACCCCCTCTCCCTAGACAAACCCTTGGGAAAATACCCCAACCGGTCCCCACCCTGGGCCAGCGCTGTCCCTGGCAAAGGACAGGGGGCCACTTTCCCAGCAGCCGGAGCCCAGTTCTGACGGGTGGGACACAGTGGCGACAGCTGATAAGCCAGCCTGTTTAGTTCTGTCTGCCGAGGGCCTGGGGGAGGCCGGCGCTTCTCGCTGGCGGCAGACAGAGTGGCTGTGGCCTCTTCCCCTTCCCAGGCTGCTTAGATGCCCCTGCGGCTGAGACAATCCCTGAAAACGGTCCTCAGCCATGTCCCCAGGCCCTGGCTGGAATGAGCTGGGCGTGGGAGCAGAGGCCCAGCCAGGCTGGTCTGAGGTCCCTTATCTGTGTAGGTATCAAAGCTCCACACTGTGTCTGACTATCTCCAGCAGCCCCTCCCTAGAATCCCTGCCCCAAGGGCAACTTGTGGTAAGACACCATGGTGGGGGGTGGGGGGGGCGTGGGTGTGTGTGTGTGGGTGTGGGTGTGGGTGGGGGTGTGTTTCCTCCGGGTTCACCCAGGCATTTTCCTCCCTGCACCTGTCTGAAGGCATCTCAGGGGCATGTAACCAGTCGCTAGCTCACCCTGGTCTCTGTGTGCCCCTTTCTCACTGGCTACCAGCCCTGCCCTCTGGGGCACACAACCTCCTGTCTGTCCACTGGGCTCCTTCTGTTGCTCAGGCATGCAGCTCCCATGCCCCTCTGTTAGCTCCCCTAGTACACGCTCCAGTCCTCCCCTGCCCCATTCTCTATGACACCCCAACCTTTTCACCAAGCCTTCCTGAGACAGCATGTTTAATTATCCTACCAGGTGCAGGGCAACCACTTGTCCTGTTTGCTACGGAATTTAAGGTTTAGGCACTGATAAGCCCACGTCCCAGGAAAAATCACACACAGGTAAACCAGAACAGGTGATCACCCCACTAGATCCTGAGACCCCAGGGAAGGGGGTACCGTACCCGTCTCAGTCTCCCCAGCGCCTTGCACGGAGCCTGGCACCTGCAGGCTGCCCAAGCATTTGTTGGATCATAAAAATAACACTGCTCCTTCTGGGGCAGCCTCTCCACCAGGCCCTGCGCTGAGCATGGTGCAATAACACACTCAGCCCAGCGAGGCAGACAGAGACTCTGGGATAGGAAGGCACTGGCCCAAGGTCACACAGCAGGGAGGGGCGCAGCCAGCTGCCACGGTCTTTGCCTGAGACACTCTTGGTACAGGTGTCCTCGGGTGGTCCGTGATGACTTGAGGGATGGAGAGCACGGCCTGTGGAAGCTGAGCTGCTGAGGCCCTGGGGGACACCTGCTGTAGCCTCTGGTGGCTTGCGGGGAGTCCCCCTGGGAGCAGCCCCTCTGCTCCTGATACCCCAGGGCTCTGCTGCAAAGCAGAGCTGAGGATGTTCTCTGCTTTCCTCAGAGGTGACAGGTTGGGACAGGGACCTCAGGGGAGCTGCAGTCCTTGTCCTTCCTTCCCAGGCACAGCTTAGGAGTAATGACTTAGTCCTAAAGGTCCACAAACCTCGGGGCTGCCCACATGCCACGTGACGAGCCTCTGCACAAAACAAAACAAGGAAATAAAAAACTAGTGCACCCGTGGTCACCTCTCCGATACAGAATCTTGGGGCACTGGTGCTGAGTTGGCCCTTCCTCACTCTAGCTGTGTGTCCTAAGAGAGGTTAGTGAACCTCTCTGAGCCTCACTTTCCTCATTCGTATGTTAAGAATTGTACTAGAACCTGCTTTTATGACTGAGACTTGCTGGCAAATGAAGACACACACCAAGTGCTGAGAACAGACATGTGATGCTGAGTGCCAGCTGGGCTGTTCTGAGTCCTCGGTGGGCCCTTCTTTGCAGGTCACCCCTGTGCACAGCATGGTGAGCACCCCTCGGATTCCTGGGATGGGAGGCCATGCCCCTCTGTGTGTAACTGACAGTTGGAGCATCCTGTACCTTAGAAGCCACAGCAGTGAGAGTGACTGTGGTGGCCTGCATTTGAGAAAAGGCCATCAGGAGCACAGGCCAAGCAGGGGCCCCCAGGCCTGCACCCCAGCTCCTTTCCCAGCTACCTGTGAGCCCCTGGACTCCAGCTGCCCAGTCTACATCTGGAAAAGGGACGGGGGGAGGGAGGGCAAGCCCTTCCTGACGGGGCTGCTGGCTGGACACATTTAGATGATCCTTAGGGGACACTTCCCTAGGACCATGGAGAACTCTCCACGCATCAGCTGTGATCACAGTGGTGATGTGGGGAGCCGGACAGCCTCCACTCCCTCCTCTCAGACTCATGGGAGCTGGGACCCTTGGGCAGGTACTGTCACAGATGAGGACCTGTCCTGTGCCTAGCAGCTTACACTGACATTCCGGGGAAGTCCCCAGCACTCCGCCTGGGGAGGCCCAGGCCAGAGACATGTCACTTCCTTCCCTCCTCTCTCTCCTGAGTACAGGGGCGAGGAGCAGGAGGACTGGCCTTCCTGTTGTTTCCAGGTTGTCTCAGGCAAGGCACCCAGTTCTGCTGGGTTGGAAGGGATGGAGAGAGGAAGGATGGAAGAACAGAAAGAGGGAGAAAAGAGAGGAAAGGAAGAGAAAGAGGAAGGGATCAGGAATGTGAGAAAGACAGAAAGAGAGGAGAAAAGAAAGCAGGATGCAAGGAGGAAGGGGTGGGAGTTTTGCTCCGTGGGAAGCACTTGCTTAGTGTGAACAAGGCCCTGGGTTCAATTCCCAGTGGGGGGGGGGGGAGAGAAAAAAAAAAACCTTGTAGGAGATAAAAAGGAAGAAAGGAAAGAAAGGGAGAAGGAAGGAAAAGCCTAAAATGAAACAAAAGACAGAGAACATCGCTGGGGCATGCCACAGGCCACAGGCCGTAGGCCGAGCACAGGGCGACTTGGGCTGTGGGCTGGGATGTGTGGCCTGCAGCGTGTCCTTCTCAGCCTGTGCAAGTAGAGGTAAGAACCACCTCCCGCCCCCGAGGCCGCCCAGCTGCCACCCACCACACAGCCATCAGGAAAACTGTCACACTGCGTACTGGGGCGGGTCCCACCATCGGACCCGAGTCTCAGGTTCTTGTCCACATCCCTTCCTTGTGTTGGTCAACAATACACACACGCAGCTTTGTACAAGGAAAACTATGCCATTGTTTGCCCATTACAAAAGTAAAAATGCTTATTGTCAAAACACAAATGACAGAGCCAGGTAAATCTCAGCCCAGCCTTCTGCTCCCTGGACATCAAACTGTGGTCTCCAGTGACCAGCAGGGCCTCTCCCGGGCCTCTGTGAGCAAATCCAGGCTGCTCTTTTCTCTCCACAGCTGAAGTATCAGTACAGACTGCCTTGTTACTTCTTTCTTTCTTTGTATTTTATTTATTTATTTTTGAGACAGGGTCTCACCCTGCAGTTCAGGCTGGTCCTAAATGCACTATGGAGCCCAGGCTAGCCTTGAAATCAGGGCAATCCTCCAGTCTCAGCTTCCCAAATGCTGGGATTACAGGTGTGCACCACCATGCCCCGCTTATGTGGTGCTAGGGAAACAAACCCAGGGCCTTGATCTTGGTAGGCAAGTGCTCTAACCACTGAACTATTCCTCCAGCCCCCTTCTTTCTCTCTTTCTTATTTTATTTTTCCCCACAGAGGGAATACTACGGATTGAACTCAACTCGGAGCCTTTACACAAAGCTAAATCTTCAGCCCTTGTTTATTTATTTATTTTTTAAATTTTGTGACAGGGTCTTCTTAAGCTGTTAAATTGCCTAGGCTTTGTTCAATGAGTCAGCCTCCTGCCTCAGCCTCGCAGTGCTGGGGTTAGAGGCATGCGCCACTATACCTAGTTATAACTTCTTTTCTTTTGTTGTGCATGACCTAAATTTTTAATTACATATTTCCCCCAAACTACCCGCAGGGCACACAGAGTCCATGTCACAGAGATATGGGGACGTAGGAAAGGCCACTTCCACCACTAGAAGATCACAGAACCAACCAGAATGGGTCAGCAGGAATCTTGCCTTGAGCAATGAAGGAAGGATTTTTAGTTGTCATATGCCGACTTCTTACAAATTAAATGGGAAAAGTTAAAATCTGGGAAATCCTTTCTGCTGCTTTCCCTCAATATATAAACTCACCTTTCTTTTCTTTTCTTTTTCATTTTTTTTTGAGACGGAGTCTGGCTCTGAAGTCCAGGCTGCTTCTGAACTCATTATGGAGCCCAATCTGGCCTCAAACTCACAGCAATCCTCCTGCCTCAGCCTCCCGAGTGCCGGGATTACAGGTGTGCACCATCACGCCCGGTTTATGCAGCACTGGGGAATCAAACCAGGGTCCTGTGCTTGCTAGACAAGCACTCTAATAGCTATGTTATTCCTCCAGCCCCTTACACTCACTTTGTTAAAGACTCCTACAACCGACCAACATATTTCCCCTGGGTAGGGCTCATAGGCTTCCCCCAGTCTTCATACTTCACACACATGCACACACACATTTATACATGCACACTTTTTTTCCCCCATCCTGTGGACTGAAACCAGGGCCTTTACATTGAGTTACCTCTCTAGCCTCTTTTGTTTGTTTGGCTTGGTTTTGAGACAGGGTCTTGCTGAGTTCCTCAGGCTGGGCTGGAACTTGAGATCCTCCTGCCTCAGCCAAGAATGGTGGATTTACAGGGCTGGGCCATGATCTGTTACCGACCAGGCACATACCTCAGCGCACTGGGTACGTTAGTTCACTCACATCTCACAACAACAGCTCTGTTTTTTTGCTGCGCAGTTTCTATTATCTCTGTTTTGTAAGTGAAGAAACTCATCTGGTCAAACTAGGGTATCAGTGGTGATGTTAGGATTCTGAGCCGAATGTCAAAAGCACTCAAGAATCCTAAGCTTTTTTATTTTTTATTTTTTAACTGGGGCTCTAGCCCAGGGCCTTCACAATGAACTACGTCACTAGCCAGTTTTTCTCTTTTTGGGTTACTTCGTTGTGCTTGTTTTATTTTGTTTTGACTTTGGGACAAGGCTTCATCAAGTCGCTAAGTTGACCAGACTGGACTCAGATTTATGATCCTCCTGTCTCAGCCTCCCAGAGTGCTGGGATTACAGGACCGCACTACCAGGCCTGGCTAGGAATCTGAAACTCGTAACTGTCACGTACACTTCTTCTGGTGCCTCGTCCCCTGCTATCCCCAGGGGAGGGCCAGGCTCCAGGACCCGGGGATATCAGAGTGCAGCAGGCTGCTGCATAACTTAGATCCGCCCTCCCACGCACTTTACCTCATCTCTAGATTACTGGTCATATCTAATACATGGAAATGCTGTGTAAATCATTGTACTGCATTGTTTGCGGGAACAGTGAATCGCTGAGGAACGTCCGGACATGTTCAGTACAGGTGCAGCTCTCCCCAGAACATTCTCCTTCTGTGGCTGAATCCCTGGATGTGGGACCTGCCCACACAGAGTCAGCTGCAAGGACAACTAGCCCTAAACGTTGTCATTTCTGTAAGGATCAGACGGGAGCCAGTCAACACCCCTTAAACGCTTCTCTTCTTGAGCCAGGCCCTGTTCTAGATGCTTCTGCGGTCTCTCGCAGAACCTCCACAAAACCATCCACTTTCCAGACAGGGAAGCCCACACCCAACTAGCTAAGGCACTGGGGCAGTGAAGGGGTAGCAGGGGCCTGGGGTGAGCTCAAGCCCAGCACCAGGGGGCTTTTCACTTAGAAAGACATGTTTACTCATTTCGCAAACAACACAGGGATGAACCCAGAATTCCTTTCTTCTGCTGCTGCTCAACTATTTCCTTGGGATAAGTCCCAGAGCGGGACCACTGAGTAGAAGGTACTAGCTACGGCTTTCCACTTACACTGCCAACTGTTACTACACAAAGCCGTGCCAGGCCCAGTGCCGCCTGGTGTCCTGTAGAGTCGGACCTGCAGCAGAGACGCTGGGGTTCCCAGGTCATGCCCCCAAGGCGGCTGGCTCCCAGCAGCCACTTTGGGAGAGGGTGCCCCTGCTCCTGGCAGGCCTGATGGATAAGTAGGTTTAGGGGCCTGGTGCTCTTGGGTTTTTAAAATTTCATTTCACACAATTTTTCCTCTGTTATGAAATCGTTTCAAACGTGACTGAACAGGATTAAGTGTAGTTAGTGTTTTAAGGAAAGGACAACTGGTGCGGTGGGGGGGGGGGGGCGCTTCTGGGATGCAGGGCCCCTTAGCTTGACCAGGCAGAGGCTCCCTAGGAAGGGGCCTGGGAGAAGGAGGGGACAGCAGGGAGGGGGAGGGTTGCCTCCTCCTCTGGGGGAGGAGGTGGCATCTTGGCGACAAGGGGGGCTATGGGAAGGAGGAAGGGGACATCTGGGGAGGGGCACGCGGAAGGAGACATCTGAGGGAGGAGCAGGGGACACCTCGTTGAAAGGGCACGGGGGAAGGGGCTACCGGGCAGGAGGGCCGGCAGGGCAGGGGCCGTTGGGGCTGCCGTCCCGTCCCCTCTCCGGCGCCCCGGGCCTCTTGCTGGCTGGCGGGTTGGCCGATAAGGCGGGAGCGGCCCAGCCGGCGGGAAGGAGGGAAGGGGCCCCGGCCCAGCCCCGGAGCGCAGATAACGCCCGGCGCTCAGCGGCCGAGACAGGGAGACGCCGCAGCTGCGGGAGATAGAGGCGCGGAACCGGCCGGTGGGTGGCGGGAGGAGGGAGGCCTGGGACCCCGCCGCGCCTCGGGGTCGCACGCAGGGCCCTTGTCTGTGAACGCGGGCGCCTGAGCGGGCGGCACCGACCTGGCACCGGCGGGCTGTTTCTGATGGCTCCTGACTGGCGGGAGGGCGCGCCGGTGGCACGAAGGGACTTGCCCTCATCACCTGCCCTGAGCATCAGGAGACCAACCCCCCCCCAACACACACACACACACACACACACACACACAAACACACACACACACACACACACGGCTGCTTTTCGGCCCCCCACAAAGAAAGGCTTTTCCCGGTAGGGCCGACAGGGGAATCTAAGAGTGGCACTGCATTCTGCCTGCGAATTCCTCAAATTCCCCACATGAAATCCAGTTGGCTGCCAGACAGCAGGGTGAGAGAGGGGAAGGGTGTATAGGGCACTGGCAGTCCCAGACAGCCAGGGACACACACACACACACACACACACACACACACACACACACACACACACACACAGAGAGAGAGAGAGAGAGAGAGAGAGAGAGAGAGAGAGAGAGAGAGAGAGAGAGAGAGGCTTACCTGACCTCCTGTCCCTGCCAGGTCCCCAGCACACTTTACTCTCAACGACTTGGCAGTCCTGAAGCCTTACTCTTTTCCCTTAACAAAAACTTTTCCAGTCTTCTTCCTAAAGGATTTTCCAGGGACTTTTTTATTTTTAAATTAAAACTGCCCTAAGAATCATGCCCCATGAGCTGGAGGAATGGCACAGCAGTTAAAGCGCTTGCCTTGCAAGCCCAAAGCCCTGAGTTTGATTCCACAGCGCCACATTACGCTGGGCGTGGTGGTGCATTCCTGTAATCCCAGCACTCATGAGGCTGAGACAGGAGGATTGCTGTGACTCCAAGGCCAGCCTGGGCTCCATAGTGAGTTCAGGACCAGCCCAGGCTACTAAGCAAGATTCTGTCTCAAAGAAAAAAAAAAAAAAAAAACATGTCCCAGCCAGGGACACGACTCAAAAGTTAGAATACTTGCCTAACAAGTTCAAAGGCCCTGGGTTTGATTCCCCAGCACCACATAAACCACCCTGGTGGTGCATAGTTGTAATCTGAGCTCTCGGGTCTGAGGCAGGAGGATTGCCATGTATTCAAGGCCAGCCTGTGCTACGTACTGAGCTCAGGACCAGCCTGGACTACAGAGATACTGTTTCAGGAGAGAAAAAAAAAAACAAAACAAAAACAAAACAAAAAAAAAAACCCGCCATACGTAAGATTTGACTATCTTGTGATCCCGCTGTTGACTGTGTGCCTACTGAGCACTTACAAATCCTGTCAACCACCCCCAGAAAAAACACACATTGCTAAGGTAGAAAATTCCAAGGCAAAAGTTTCCCTCCCTGGAACCCAGCTTCTTGCTTCCAGAGCCCCATCCACCTTATCTTGAGAAACAAGCCCCAATCTTACTGCTTCTGCTTTTCTGCTTCCATAAACACTTCCCACTTATGGCTTCTGGTCCTGTGGGCTCTTCCCATGCATGCAAAATTTAAACCCACCAATGAAGAAGAAAGTCAAAAATGACCCTGTACAGCCTATAAATACTGTAAGAAACTGAAAATCGGGGTCCAGGTGTTTCAGTGGAAGCCCCTGCATCCGTGTGTGCAAGCAGCCTGAGTTATCCTCCTGCAACTCAAGTGCTGACTGGGGCCTCTAGGATTCTTTTTATTTTCTGAAATGTCTCTGGAGGTCTCACCAGGATCTCATCTACAAGCAGGCTTTACTGTACCCCCGGGAGGTCCCCTGCCTGGCAAGAGAGAGAACTCCTGGGAGAGATGGGATGTCCTGCCACCTAGTGAGGTTCTGGATTACCCTTTGGGACAGAGTGAGTCACTGGTCTGGGATGGCCCAACAGCCAACCAGACCTCCTGGGAAGAAGGGTGGTTTCAGCAGGGAAGTCTGCAGGCATAAAGTAAGGGCCCAAGGTCAAGGGGAAACCCAATCAGGTCCCGCATTTGGACAGAAGAAGGACACCGATCATCTCCTTGGGGTGACTCTGGAAGGAGTCACAGGGTAGGCTTTCCCACAAAGGGTTGGGGGACCACTATACAAAACCTGGTGTGAAGGTGTGAGTGAATGCTGGCCTGATTTGTCCTCAGACTGGGTTCAATTCTGTGGCTCCATGGATAGGCTCCCTTATTAAGCAACCCTAAAGGCCACAGAGTCCGAGTAGGCCAGCCTGAAATTCTGTGATGATTGGCATACAGCCCAGAGCAGGATCGAGTTAGATTCCAATCACAAAACCCAAAGCTGAACCAGAGATGTCCAAGCCACACCTAAGTTCCTTCAGGACACAGCTAGACCTGAGTGGTTTCCTACCATTTTGGAAGAGGACGCCCCATCCTCGTCCATTTTGTGATACCATTACAGGATGGAAAACACAGGTGGGCTGGGAACAGACCATCCCAATTTTGGGCCTAGTCATTTCTACGACCCAGAGGTCCTTGTGTCCCTGGGCACAGCAAGACCAGTTCCACCAGGCAATCACCCACCTTTACTCTTTGGCCCCAGAGATTGAATACATAAATTATATTCTAGACCACAATGGATTCACAGAGACAACTGGGTCTCTTGTGACCCCAACCTCTACTCTCTCCTCAGACGCCATATTCACAAAGCCCACAAGGAGTGGCCTGTTGTTCGCTGCCTCTGATATGCTGTCCTTTAGATATGTGAGGCAGACTTCCTAATTCATCTGTTCCTCCGCCTCCTTGACCCAAGGGGCTTGAGCTCCGGTAGGATTACGCATTCCGTTCTCTTTACCTGTTGACGGGCCTGGCAAAGTGGACACCCCTACTCCCAAATGACAGGACCGCACTTTTCATGGACTCCTGTGGCAACATCAGTGCTACCTAGGACACTAGTCCTCCCGGGCTCTTTCTCACTCCAGCTCTGGGAGTACAAATTAAACATATAAAATGGGAAATAAGGGGCTAGAAGAATAGTTCAGCGGTTAAAGTACTTGCCAGCTACCGCCAAGTACCTGAGTTTGATTCCCCAGCACCACATAAGCTGGGCGCATGCCTGTAATCCCAAAACTTGGGAGGCTGAAGCAGGAGGATTGTTATGAGTCTAAGGGCAGCGTGAGCTACAAAGTGAGTTCAGGACCAGCCTGGGCTGCAGAGTGAGACCCTGTCTCAAAAAGAAAAAAGAAAGAAAGGAAATAAGCCCACTGTTCTGGATTTTATGATTTAAAAAAAATTTAAAGAGTTACTCAGGGAATTATGAAATTAAAATAACTCCAGGTAAACTCTGGACTCTGAATTGAGTAGCTCTATTTTGGAGTCAGATGGCTAGCAGGAGAATAGTAGACCTTCCTAGTATCGGGAGGGTCTACAGGTCACTAACTGGGACCCCACAACACCCAGACTAATTTCCCTATGTAGACTCCCTGCTCCAGTTTGCCCAGGTTCTGCCTTTGTGGGTTCAGTTTTGCATTAAGCAGGGACAGGACAGTATTTTGGTGGCTCAGTTGCCCAGAGTGGGAAAAGGGTGAAAACCTCATCTATCGGGGGATCCTGAGGAAGATTTCTTGTGCCTACCAATAGCTTACCTGCTCTCAGCTCCTGCAGGCCTGACGTAACCTCCAGTTCATCTACTGGACACTCTACCTCTGTTTCCCCCACTGCAGCAACCACCAACCTGGGCTAGGAAATCTAGTCTCCGGTGATGCAGGTCAGCTCAGCACCCCAACCCACCACTGCTGGTCCTTCAGATGCCTTTGCAGGTGACTCGTAGCCTGCCACAACTGGAGAATGACGCGTCTCTCCAGCCCAGCCACACTACCTTCTGCTATCAGCTCTTTAGCACTACTGTCCTCCTGAATTGGTGACACCACACTCCAGCCTACTTGGAGGAACCCCAGGCCATGACAGACCTGAGGGGTTCTCTTTCCTACACCCGCCAAGCCACCTGCGACAATTGCCATCAGCACAGAGGAACAACACCAAGTTCTGACGGGGGCCAAGAAGTGGGCCCAAGAACACCCACCAATGGATGCCCAGAACTCGGCCACCTGGGCATGGAGAACTGCTCCATACATACCCACCCGCCTCAGTGGCACTTCAACATCCCAGAGAGGGAAGATGCCCACATCTAGTACCAGGAATCCCTCCTTCAGGGACTTAGAGGAGCCAAAACGCTGATCAACATAGCTAGGACAACCACAGTTCTCCAGCGCCTAGAAGAATCTCCCAAGAAGTTCTGAGAAAGGCTCTGTGAAGCTTTCCAAGAAGCACCAGGGAGCCAGTGGACGGACAATGCCATGTTCAGGGCCCAGTCCTAGGTGGACACCTGCAAATCTACAGAAACTGGAAGGACTTGCTGGAAGGAATGCCACCCACCTACTAGAGGTCGTCAACAAGGTCTTTGTTAATAACAGTCATGAAACTCAAAAATTGGTGAAAGAACAGACGTAAGAGCAGGCTTCTCTCCTGGTCATGGCTCTGGGATGCCTTGACCCAGCAAAATGAGTCCCTCCACCCACCTAGGAAGCAAGAAACAAGAGGCCACCAAAAGTGGGCCCCACTCTGCTGGGATCAATGTGCACACTGCAAAGAAGCCGGGCACTGGAAGAATGAATGCCCAAACTGGGGAGAGATCCCCAAGGCTTGGCCAGGTTGCACAGTACCAAGCCAAGTGTGTACAAACTGTAAGAACTAGGCCCTCTGAAGACCCAGAGGTTGATTTCACAGAGGTCAAGGCCTGTAAGGGCTCCCAGTTCACAATGGCGCCAACTGGTACTTACTTAGTGGACAGAGGCTTTCCCCACATGTAGTGAATGAGCCAAGGAGGTAGCCAATGCCTTGCTCAAGGAATTCAGACCCTAGTATGGACTGCCCCTCTCAGTGGGATCTGACAATGATCCCACCTTGATATTAGAAGTGACACAAACTCATTTAAGATCCTAAAAATCAAATGGAAGCTATACAGATATACCGGTCACAAAGTTCAGGAAAAGTTGAACACATAAACTGAAAGCTTAAAATCACATTTTTAAAGTTGTGCCAGGAAACTAAGTTGCTACAGGTAGACACGTTATCCTGGGCCCTGCCACGAATCAGGTGCACCCCGGAGGCAGGAGGATATTCCCTCTTCGAAATCCTATACAGGAGACCCCCACCAGGAAGAGGCAGGCTAAGGAAAGGCCTCCAGCAGGTAGGATATCAGGGGTCTCGATACCTTGAGATGCTGAGAAAGATCTTCAGAAAAATTACCAAAGACATTTGGGAGACAGCCTCCTACCCCTCGGGAACTGGGTTCATCCTTATCAGCTTGGGGACAAAGTCTGGGTTAAAAACTGAAAAAAAGAACCACTCCAGCCAATCTGGAATGGCCCCTGTGTAGGTGTTTTGGCCTCCCCTACTGCCGTTAAAGTTACAGGTGTCACTCAATGGAGCCAGAACACTCAAGTCAAGCGAGCTGCGTTGGAGGACCAGGACCAGAAATGGAAGGGAAAGACTTGCCACAATCAACCACTTCAAGTCACCTTGCAGAGACAAAGCAGCCCCCGTCTGGGGCCGATCTCCAGACCTGCTCTGGTCACTCCAGGGCTGACCAGCCTACACACAGTGGGAGCTTGAAGACGGCGCTCTGAGGTCCCCAAAATGAAAACATTAACTCTAGGACGAGTCCTCTCCTCAAATCCTTCCCCTAGTGATAAATGGCACAGCCCTAACACCCTCACTGTGCCCGGGGAAGCACACAGCTAGCATAAACGGCCATCCACGCGATTAATT
Organism: Ctenodactylus gundi; assembly: GCA_004027205.1. Lineage (NCBI taxonomy): Eukaryota > Metazoa > Chordata > Mammalia > Rodentia > Ctenodactylidae > Ctenodactylus > Ctenodactylus gundi. The sequence goes on along the minus strand of PVKB01000084.1, from coordinate 258,812 downwards.
TGCTGGTAGGGTTAGGAATCTCAGCTGAGACAGGTACTGGGATTGGGGTGGTATCACAAGTGCAGTGAGGAACTTAACAACATTAAACGTGTAGCTGACTCTATGATATGCTTTCATGACCAAGTGGACTTGTGGCCAAGGTGGTCTTACGTCACAGAGGGGACTGGACTTCCTCCCTGTCGAAAAAGTGGTCTCTGCCTCTCCCCGAGTAAAGAGTGCTGCGTCTACACTGGTAAGTCCGGCCTGGTCAGAAATATAGCCCAACAGCTTGAAGAACACGTGGCAAAGAGGAGAGAGGAACCGGCTGACTCTCGAAGCAGCTAGAACCAACTCCAGAGTCGGGCAGCCAGCTCTTCCCACTTCTCACACTCCTCCTAATTCTCTTATTCAGCCCTCGCATTACTAAACCTGGTTACCCATTTATCTCTAGTCTCGTAGAAGCTGTAAAATCCCAGCTGTGGATCCAGTCCTACCACCAGTTACTGCACCAGGGAGACACAGAGGAATGGTGTGATGACATGGACAGTTGGTTGACAGTGCCTTCAATGAGACATCAGGCATCAAAAGGGGGGAGTGGGGTGGAGAACCCCAAGGCAAGAGGTCTCCCCTCTCTGGAATCCCACTTGCTTCTAGCACTAGCCAGAACCCCATCCACCTTATCTTCAGAAACAGGCCCTCACCTTATTGCCTCTGCTTCCGTAAACACGCTTCTCGCTACGGTTGTTGGTCATCTGGGCTGTTCCCATGCGTGTGAAACTTAAACCCGCCAATGATGAAGACAGTCCAAAATGACACTGTAATATCTTACAAATATTGTAAGAAACTGAAAATTGGGACCCAGGTCTTTCAGCACACTCTCTGGGGTCTGCATGAATAACCAATCTGAGCTACACTCCTTCACCTCGGGTGCTGTCTGGGGTGCCTCTGGGTTTCTTTTTTATTTTCCACAACACTACCACCTCCATTTTACAGGTGAGGATCGTAACTTCACCAAGTTGGCAAAGCCAGGAACGGGGCAGGCCTAGCCCCAGACTTGGGCAGAGTGTGAGCAGAAGACACCTGCTCACACCCCACAATCCCAGCTCCTCACCTGTACAAGCACCCCCAGTTTATGGGAAAGGAGGCTGAGGCAAGAGGCTCAAGAGTTTAAAACCAGCCTAGGCAACTTAGCAGGGCTCTGTCTTGGAATAAAGAGGAAACAGAAGGACAGTAAAGCCCCTGCAGCTTTCAGGGCATTAACACGCCCGATGCTCTTGGGCAAGCCCTTCCCTGTCTCTAGGCTTCAGGCTACTGGGAGAGAAATGGAGAGAAAGAACCGTTTTTTCTTAGGGCAGACATGGGGCTCTGCAGAGACCTGGGGACATTCTCGGGTACTGATGTGGCCTCCCTACCCTGGTGAGTTACAAGCCATTACTCATGGGGATGGAGTTACTTGTGCCCCTACCACCTGGGCCTGTCCCGGGAACAACAGAAAATCCTTTCAGTCTCTCTCTTGGACATGGGCAGTGCCGCAACAGGCCCTGGAATTACAGTCTGTGCACATCCCTCCTCCCCCTCAACTTGCCCTAGGAAAAGCCACAGGCAGAGCTGAATATGGAGTTTAAGGCACTGGCATATGCTTTACAAAAAATGCATGCATTATCAGCCTGCGATTTGGGACAATTTCTAATGTGGAGCAACAATTTCCTCCTTCGTGCCCCAAGCTGGAAGGCCGCTCCTGCCATGTGTCCGGAATCCTATTCCACACTCTACTTGATTCCCCCCACCCCTTCCCCGGGCAGAGGAGAGGTTTTACATGAGACCACTCCTTGCCAGAGAGGGAAACTTTCTAATTCATAAATAAAAGGAGAGATGCTCTATGTGAACAGAAACAGAGCTGGACCCTGGAGAGGGTTCAAACCTATAACCGGCTTCCCTAGGGTCTGGGCAGGTGAATGAGTCCTGAGGGGGAGGGGCTGTCCCACAAGAGGAGGGTCCCCCAGGGTCTAGGCAGGTAAGCCGTGAGGGGCCTTTCCTGAAGACCCAGGAGGACTGACCCTGGGAAGGAGTGTTCACCTGGGAGCCCTGAGGGGAAACTGTCCCCCAAGAGGAGTGTTCCCAGGGGGATCTGAGCAGATAAGCCTTGATGGGGGAGGACTCTCCATCAGAAGGGGGTTCCTCCCCATCCAAAGGGGTGTAGCAAGTGAGCCTTGAGGGGCTATTGCATAGATATGGGGCGGGTGGGGGGGTGCTGTCTGTTTTTTGGAGCTGGATACTGGGCCTGTTATAATCTGGAAGTCCAGTTCCAGCTGTCCCCTGTGTTCCCCTTCCTGCTCTAACCACACCAGCCAGTCCTAACAGGGGCTGCTTCGCAGGGCCTTCAGGCAGAGATGAGAGGAGGTTCATGACAGCTGTCCCCAGGCCCTGGACTCTGGGTTCTGAAGCCCAGCAACCTTAGGCAAATCCCCTGCTGCCTGGACCTCAAGTTCCTTCCTCTGAGAACAGGTGGAGAAGGAGCAGGGACAGGTGAAGTTAGGGGGGAGGTGCTGCGACAGGTGGGCATAGCCCTGGAGCAGGGCAGGAGTGGGTGTACAGTGCCCTACGGGGCAGGGGTGGGTGAATACAGCCCTTTGGGTGGTTCAGGGACAGGAGAGCAGAGCCCTTTGTGGAGACAGGCAGACAGAGCCCTGGAGGAAGAGCAACAAGTACATGTAGCCCTGGGGTCTCTTCCTAGCCCAAGAGCCTAGCTTGGGCTCAGAGGCCAGGCTAGGGCAGAAGGCAACCTGGGAGTCACCTGCAGGCTTAGGGTCTCCCATCCTGTCCCCTGGGCACCTGTGGGGCTGTGGCTCATCCTCAAAGGCCAAGGCCACCCTTACCTTTACTCTGTGTCCACAGACACACAAACCGTGGGGCAGTGTTTGACCTCATACCCAGACCCCGAGCCCAAAGCCAGACAGAAAGGTCTCACCACTTCCTATAATAGGGAAACTGAGGCCAATGGAAACCCTAGCAACTCTGTCAATGTCCCCTGAAGAAGCCCAGCAGGAAGCTCAGCTGGGAAGCCCACCCAGCCAGAAGGCTGCTGCCCCTCCTGGCTACCAGGACGGCTGGACAGATGGCTCAGAGAGACTTTTTCCAAAAACCACTGCAGGAGAGCTCAGCAGCCCATGCGGCGCCACCTGGTGGCCAGGCCCCATCACTGCACAAGGTTTCTGAGGCCTTCTGGTGAGCCTCTCCAGAGACACCACCCCCCCACATACACACATCCGGAAATCACCTGCAGGAGGCTTTGAGCTGGGCTCCTGAGGCAGCAGGAAAAACTGAGAGGACGCTGGCTTGGTCTTGAGGCAGCACAGGCTCTCTCTCACCTTTCTCGGGGCTCTGGAGGGCTGGCTGCTGTCCAAGTGTCACATGTCCCGTCTAGAAATGCCCGTGCCCATGCCACAGACGGGGGGGGGGGGGGGGGGGGG